>JARHVA010001248.1:3072500-3705021 GCA_037957365.1 Torreya grandis | reverse complement strand
AATACTTAAATAGAAGGTCCAAAAATAACTTGGGATAGGATCTCAATCTTGGTAATGTTTAACTTCCCATATGCTTTCCTTTACTATCTCAAGGCTTTCAATTTTGATATCTCTATGATGGTTCAATACATAGAAGGGGATGCTTTTCCTAATGATTATGATATTGCCATACAGGGATGAGAAATTAATTATTAAAGATAGAACATAGACCCTAGACCCTCCCATAACTTTATTTCTTGATGTGCAAGCTCCTATTCCTATCATTGCTCCTATTCCTACACCCAAGCACAAGCAAGTTACCCCTAATCAGCCAAGTGAGAAAGATGATAAAGATATGGTTAAGCATCTTAGATAAGAGGTCTAATATATTAATATAATACAACAATAGTAGCAATTAATGTCTCTCTTCAAGGGCCTTCTAGCCATTACCATTCCTACCAAGTTCCTAGACAACCTTTTCAAAGTCAATATCAATGACAAGGGTAGCTAACTCAAGTGAGGTAATACAATGGGAAAAATCAAAATGTTTATTATACTTCTAAATCACTTTTACCTATATAAAATAACCTTATATAAGAAATTGAGAGAATGATTCATGAGACCAACCTCATGACTCTTCTACTTACATAAATTATGCCTTCAATCAAGCCTACATGGCTCAAATGGGGAATAATGCCTTATGTCACTCGAGAAGAGACACCTAGTGGAGGAGATAACATTGGAGGAGATGCTAAATCAAGTGTTTGTGTTGATGAATTAACAATCAAGAGGATTCATGTGTAGTTAAATATGAATATGATCTCAACATTGGTTTAAACTCCATAACTACAAAAACAAGGTCTAAGAAGAGAACAATTGAAGAAGTCTAAGGAGAAATTATTGGTCCAAATGTGATCTCTATAAATAATTCAAGGATAAATCATTCTAAATGTAGCTCCCATGGTTCAAGTAAATCAAAAAAATTATAATGTTAGAGCTCTATTTTATGCCCTCTCCTACACATCAAGTTTCATAAGCTAGTGGTAATGTTTTGGATTCTAAAGTACATGAGAAATTTGGTAATTATCCAATGAATATTGTGAAGTATACGAAGAAGTTTCATGTAATTATCCCAATGTGGGAAACACTATCCATAAATGGTTAAAGATAGCTTCTCCAAAATGAGCTCTCAAAGCTCAATATATCATCTAGGCAACCTAATGAAGGAGGAGTAGTTTTGACAAATAAGGTATAGACCAAAGATGGAAAACTAATCAAATATGAAAGGAAAGAAAAAAATCCTCCGTTATACCTCTCCATCATCATTGGATATTCAGTGGTACACAATTTCTTGATTGATATTGGATCAAGTACATTAGTCATGCCTAACAAGTGGTAGACAAGCTAAATTTGAAGTATGAACCACACTCTAGGGTGGTGTTACAGTTGGATGGATCATAGACCAAGATAGTTGGAATTATCAAAAGGTTTGAATCTCATGCTCCATGCTTGTCCTACATTATACATTTCCTAAGATGTGGTGGTTTTTTATGTTCCACCTCACTTTTCCCTTTGCTTGTCAAGAGACTTCATAGCCAAGATTGGAGGTTATTTGACTATAATATTGGTCCTACATGGCATTTATCAAAAATTATGGTGATAAAGTATCTATCAAGGTTGAACCCTTAGCTAAGTTTCATGTGGAGCCATATTTACCTAATACTAAAAATATGAACTTCAACATCAATGATGGAGACTATCTTAGTGATCAGAACCTCTAACACCTCTTAATGGTATATTTGACCTATACCTTGATGAATGGGGAGCTTATCATCATGGATTTGATCCTAGAATATCATATTGAAGAGATAGGTCTTGGTACATATATCTATTCATGAATAGGATGATGAGTTTCCTGAGGTAAGTCTTGATGATCCCCTTACATAAGCTACATGAGGTAATTAATTTATTCATATGAATGATGATGATGAGTTTCTAAGTGTGATATAACATAATAATGAAGAGGATGATGTAATTCTACCTACCCAAGATGAATAAGTTCATGAGTGTGATAGTCAAGAAGAGGGTGATGATCTATGGTAGCAGTACCATGCCATAGTGTAGGAGTTTGAACAAGTAAGTGTCTCAACATCTCATTCCTAAAGAATATGAGATTTATAGTAAGGTCATTGGTGAACCCTAATAAACATGAAGATGGAGTTTCAAGTCATTATCAAGTAGGTTGTAATCTTGGAAGAGTGAAATCAGACCAAGGTAAAATATTATGTGATTGAGGAGTAACCTAGGCCTCAATCTAATATTGATTCACTTTTAGACATGTTTATCTAGTAATAAGGTGAGTATGATGATCCTAGACATCAAACACATCATATTTTAGATGAAGGTGAAGCTGAGAAAGTTTCCATGACTCCAAAGAAGAAAATTCAAAAACATAAAATAAAGGAGACTAAATAGGTTGTAATTTAAATATGACCTAAAAGAAAACTAAAAGGAATATTCAAAGGAGTTTCAAGTGGTACACTTGTAGATAACAGAGGTCCCATTAGTGGTAAGTCCTTTGGTCACCTTCATAAACAAATTTTCTTTGAAAAACATCAATCATATGATGACTAGTTCTCATGGAGCAGTTGTGACTCAAGGAATATTTGGTTTTATCCTATTTGAATCAAGAGAAATTGTTTCATCACCTCAAACATGTTTTGAGGTATGTACATATTAGCATAGGTGTGTTGTTTTGAGTCTTTTATGTGTGTTTTTCCTTAAATGCCTTAATCATACTATGTTTGATTCTTGTTGTATAGTTTGGTGTGAGTTTAAAGTCTTTAAAAGGCATATTAATTTTAGATTAAAGCATACGAGTGAATTCATTTCCCAATGGGAGGATAAGGCCACTGATCCATTAGCATTGTAGGCATGCTACCCTTGTGAATCACCAAATTATTAACTAAATTTTGACCTCAAGTCAAAATTAGTCACCCCCTCTAGGTTAAAAATTCATAGGATTGTTAAACACTTGTCATGGCCTTAAATAGTCCTAAATAGTTTCATAAGGTCATATTTATCCTTATCTAACCTTGTCCAAGGTTTGGTCTTAGGTATACTTATCTAGTCCTAAGGGTCAATTAAAAGGTCTTGATGTTATAAAACATGGTCAAATGTTTAGTATGGTTTAAGGTCATTATAAAAGGTTATTTAGGTTTCATTAAGGTCATAATACAATGTAGTAACCTTTTATTTGGATTTTATATGCAAAAATGACATTTTGGCCACCTTTTGGCCCATTTGGAGGAGTTATAAGTACCAAATTTAAATCCAAATGTTTAAAAAAGACTAATAATGTGCATAATGTTAGAAATGGGTCAGATAATGTTAATTTATAGTCAAAGACTAACAACATTTTCAATTCAATGCCTAAACTAAGCAAAATGCCACTTTACAAGTACTTTTTGGCACTTTTACGACCTTGAAAGATATTATTTTTAGTTGGAAATGGTTTTAGAGTGTCCCTTGGGATCCATAAGATAAGTTTACATATTTGGACCAAGTTATAAGTCAAATAGTTACTTCAGGCATTCTCTATCCTCCATCACTACAATCACAAGCTTACAAAGGCAAATTTGAAGTGAATGGTACAACCAAGAGAGAGAGAGAGAGAGAGAGTTAGGAGATAAAACTCTGGACATTATTAGGGTTCATAGTAATATTTAAATAATTTTAATTAGTTTTCTAATTAATTTCCCCTCATTTATGAATAATTTCTAAGAGTGATAGTAGGTCCCTATGTCTTATCCATCTAAGCAAGGTCTATTATTGCATCTATTTATCCAATTAAAAATTATATGGATAAGAATGGTTTTGATGGAAGTTTTTATAGTTAAATTATATCCTTTCCATGGTTGTTTCATTAGATAACTCATATCTATGAAGTGTCTTCACTTGGAGGGAAAACGTCTTAATGTATAAGGTGTTTCAGTCAATCCTGCTACAAGTTTTATTTTGTATGATATATTTGACATCTTTAGAGGTTATAAATGATTAATAACCCATGTAAGATACCTAAACTTCATGTATTTCATGAATAATTCCTTGATATGTGATTCTTGTTCATAGTCTTCAAGTGCTTGGTCTTTGGAAACTTTGCCAATGTTTGAACAATTCACTCCATGTTTGATTTCCAAATTTGGCTTAGATATTAGTGATATATCATAGTATAAGGTTTTGAGATAAAATTATACTAATGAAAGTATGGGAATATGAAGATATTAGTCAAATTACATGATCTAATGAGATTCATAAGTGTTTCTTCTAATGTAGACCTATATAAATTGTAGAAGTAGGTTGAAGATGTCATAATGTTGGGTCAGAAAGAAAAATCCATGGATAGAGGTGATTATGACCCATAAACACTTTTTTAAGTTTAAATGGGCTTCTTAAGGCATGAATGAGCTAATGAGAGACTCTAAGACTACACATAGACCTTATACATTGATTGACTATGTATACAGTCCATACAAACTAGTTAAGTAAGCGGAAGATGACATGATGCATAGCCATAATCTTTATGAGCCATTGAAAGGATGACAAGGAAGTGTGGTAAAGTTGATAGTGTCAATAAGTGCTCTCTTAGAACCCTATGAAATCAAAAGAGACGTACAAACCCTAGGCCTATAGGTCATCATTAAGGACTTAGGTTTATTATTTTCCAAACAATAAAAAACATAAGGACACTTCATAAATTTTAGGTAGGAATTATCACAAACTCATGAAAAAATTTAAATGTTTGCAAGTCAAGGGATGGAACTAAGAATCCTAAGACACACCTACAAGACTATGTATGGAATAGATAAAGGCAAAGGGTCTGAAAGTGTCAAAAAAATCCTATGAAATCTACATATATAGTGTAATAAAATCCTCTAGTTTGAATTATTCAAGGAAACATGAAAAAATGAGAGTATAAACTTCAAAATTTCAAGCCTAATTATCAAATAGCCCACTAACACCTATAGGTTTCTAACTAGACAATTGGTCTTAAGCCTGAGGAAAGTGATAAAGGGTGTAGAATAAGTAATGGAAAATATTTGGGTTACTCAACTTAATAACAAGTTATTTTAAATCTTAATTACTTTTAAGGTGAGGTCCTACACACAAATAATGTAGTCAAATACCCTAAAAGGCACCTAAAGGCTATAAGTCAAGGTAGGTTGGTTCCAAGCTAGAAGAAGGGAACAAAACATGATGAAAAGCTCTGAGGTATATCTTAGTTGACAAACATATCAATAGAATTTTTTGAAGATATATGAAACATGTTGAAATGACTATTAAGGCTGATCAAAACTAAGTTTTAAAACCCCTATACATAGTCAAAAGCACCTACAGGTTTGCCTGCTATCTATGAGAGTTTTGCTTGATTGAAAAAAGGGTGAAGTCTATGGAGAGGTATAAAGGGATGAATAATATTTTATGAATGGTTTAATATTTCCAAAAATACCACATTTATATCCCTCAGATGTAATAATAAATTTGAAAATTTCAAGGCTCTATTCTAGGTCTAATGAGTCTAAGCCCAGACACAAGCCTACTTTCCTAGTTGAGTGACAGCCATATATCTAACATGAAAAGAGAAATTATAGGGAAAGAATAACCCTTAAATATATTTCATGATGATAATGTGATCTTCATATAAACCTGAGATCTAATGATAGAATATGGAATGTTGATGAGCCTTGTTTTAGGCCAAACACACCTAAGACACATACAGGTAGACCTAGGAAAAATCATGGGGAAGGAAGGTTGGTGAGGGTGTTATGATGGTTTTAAGGTGTTTATAAGATTATATACATATTGAATACCATTAAAAATAATTCATGACCAATAATAAATTAGTAAAGGTTAGTTTGACCTCTTAAGACTTCTTCAAGCTTATTTCATGCAAGCTTGCACTTCAAGAACAATCTTTTCCTAGTTAGCAAGACCATGAAACAAATACATGGATATATTTGGTTTTATAAGTAGGTATTAGGGTCTCCACACAACATAGTTTATGGTTTTGGTCCAACACTTTCATGAATAAAGCTTAAGAGCCCAAACTCATCTCAAATGTCTTGTTTGCAACCTGAAGAGTATCTTCTCACACTCAGAACTTTCATGAGGATTCGCATGGGACCCATTAATGTTTTTTAGTAATTTAGGGTTCCCATAAAAATAATATTATGGCATTAGGAAATATAAATAGGATATGTTCTTTATGAACAATCCTTAAGAATGAAATGTGCTTAAAACATTGAGAGTGACAAGTCAAGACAAATAGACCTCTAAAGAACATTTAATGAAATAGTTTGATCTTAAACCCTATTTTATGTTGTTTATTACTCCAATTATGTTATCCAAATGTATTTTATATATATTTTAAATTATATAGACTCTAATAAATTCCCTATTTCATATGTTTTTGGTGTTTTTTAGGGGTTTTGAGTAAATTAGAACTTCTCAATCATTGGAGAAGTTAATTTGGGATGTTTTACACCTATTAAATCCCAAAAATCTACACATGATATTTTTTAGGTGGTCAAACAAAGATTTTGCTCCAATGAAATCTCAAACAAGCCGAAAATGAGACTAGGTGGTAAGGTCATTTCATGGTTCTCACACTTACTCAAGGTCTCATGACTTTGAATTTGACATGAAGGTTGGTGATAGACTAGGTAAATTTAATAAAATTATTTTGGGTGATTTCACATGTGTGGGATAGGTCTGGATCATAAAAATATTGTTCTAGGTAAGGAGGCCTAATTAAGGCTTAATTGAGGAGATAGAAAGGCATAAAAATGGACTTTCACTCAGGATCTAAACATAAAACTTGACATGAATATGTAAGGCCATACTGGGTCCTATAATATTACCTTTTTTTATTACCCTCACATTCTCCTATACAATGAGGTTTACAGGTTTTTAGGGCTATAAGGAAAATAGGCCTAGTGAGAGATTGAGTATCAACATGGAGTCTTGGGAGTTGTTACACAAAAAATTAATTATTTTAGGTATTATAACATCTTTTAATTCCATCCATGGAGGAAGAGTGACTTGGATAATATGAACTTGAGTTTTGGACCATTTGGACCAAGCTAGGCATGGGAAATGAAGAGTTTCAAGAAACCTATGCATATGAATGATAGAATGTTAGATTAGAGGAGTTTTTAAATACATGTTTATGTTTCAAATAAGTTTTTTATATCATTTCATGGTTAATTAATGATTTATAATTCCATTTATCACTCTTCTTATGCAAAGAAGGGCAATTTTCAAGAAGCTAGTCAAGGTGTCAAGCTTAGTTTTAACTCATATGCCATGTAGAGGGTTGGAGCATCTTCAGGAGTAAGACACATGGATTTTAAAGTATGTCTAGGATTTTACATAACTCAATTTCTTATTTTAACTCATGAGGGAAATTTTCAATCCTCTTCTACTACACCCCCCTCTCTCTTCATAATTCTCTATTTAAGCAACCACTTTTGGCTTTGTAATATATCCACATGTGGTATGGAAAAGAACTACTTGTTTGAGTACTAATTTTTCCTTTGAATAAAATATTTATATCTAGTTGAGTTCTCAAATTATTGTCTAAGTGTGTGAGGTAGTTTATAGTTGAATGGTAAGTGATAATCATCTCTCCTTGTGTTCATCTTACTCTCTCATGTTTTACGCAAGTATTCTACCCTCTAACAGGTCACATGAAGTGTAGTTATTTTTATTACATATATTTAATTATAAGGAAGATTACTAGTGTCTAAAATCAGACCTCTTATTCATCCACCTTTATAAATACAATGCATCTTACCTCTATATTTAAATACTTATGTTAGAGAAATCTTGGGTATTGAGATTAATTTTGTGAATCACCTTTCATAGTGCAAGTTAATGGCAGTCTTATGGAGTTAAAATTTGTACATCACCTCATTATGTTAGGTTTATTTCATGTTTATCTCTCCTTTTTCATCCCAATAAGTTAGTAACATAGGTGATGAGCCTAAACGGATATATCAAGGGAGCTAGCCCTTCAATCTAGAGACTCATCTCTCCTATAAGTCTCCCATAACCTAAGATATGTTTCCATGTTTCATAAAATTAAGTGAGGTTAGAATAAACCTCCTTTATGGTTAAAATTTGATGCATAACATTATCTTTGAACTTTTAATTATGCATGAACAAATATCATGTTTTTTGTAACTTTGAAGATTTTCAACTTTGCCAGATTTAACTCTGAATTTGTAAATTTTAACTTTGAATAAACATGAACATGAATGAGTATCATTCCTACTAAATTTGTGACAAATTATATAGAATGATATGCATCTATATGCTTAATTATAACTGTATTTACAACCTATAATTTTGATTATGTAATTATTTTGCATATGCACATACACATGCATTAAAGTGTGTATGATTATATACTTTGAGTCTTATAAAAGTGATTGAATATGCATGTTATATTCCCCTATAATATATATTAATATGCTAATATCTATCATATTTTTGAATTTTAAATCACTTTCAATACTTGAAAACTGATACTCTATTATGGAATCTTATTTTTCACTACTTTGAAACTTTGAAAACATATATTTTATATTTGAAAAATCTACATTATTTCTATAATTTTCTCATGGAGGTTTGGATCTCTAAGACAAGCCCACTATGATAACCCATTTTGAGATGAGGGATTTAGCCTACAATTCACTTATCTCAAAATAAGAGTTAATGACATCATGTGATAAAGATATAATCATATAGTATCATGTCAAAATATGGGGATTATGTCATCATAAGAATGAAATTGCCATTTGAAGCATATATGTGACATATTAGATGTAAGGCATGAAAGTGTCAATGTATAGATAGATTTAGCAATGGGGAAAACAATAAACTAAGCATATTTTAAGTAATCTATGTCATAAGAGTGCATGATAGAGATCATGGCACCCCTAATAAAGCTAAAAAATTACAACAGGATAAACACTAAGTGTTACATAATGTCATAGAATAACACCAAGGGCTGAAAATAAGGGACATGTTCAAGTGTCACGTAAGAAAATATTATACATAGAGAGACAAGGGTGATAAAAAATGGACATGTTAAAATGATACATATATCAATCAAAAATCTCATAGATATGTTCAACATATGTTTTAAACACAAAGGCCAAGGCCCACACACAATAAGAAAACAATGTAAAACCTATCATTAAATAAAGTAAACAACATAAAAATAACATAGAAGAAGTGAAAAGTAGTCTATTCCATCCATATTGATGCAATAGTCTATAGGTTCACACTAAATGTTATATCAATAGAAAAATATGTTATATAAGAATTTTTCTAAGTGTTGTGTTGCATAAGTTTCTTTCCACACTTATGTTTTGTTGAGAGTTTTTGCAAGTCTTAATTGTTGTGTTGATCATCTTTGTTTTGTTTTAAATTATCCTTGTGTTCACATTTTTTAGTTTAGTTATATGTTTCCTAGAATCACACCTATGTTAGTAATGATCCATATATTATTAGACTTAGTATGACGAAGAACTCAAAAATTACATTGTAAACAAAGTATTTCATATAAAATTTAATAAATTATTATTTTGGGATCATATTTAAAAAGAAGGTAAAATATTATAAATATTTTATAGGTGGTTATGGGATCCAACTAATTCCTATGAACCAACTCTCACTTATTAATAACAAAACATAAAGTAATAAAAAGACAAATAAATTTGGATCATAAATAATCCAACAAACTCCCCTTGATCTAAAGGGGTATAAACAATGAAAAAACTAGAACAATGATTTTGAAGTAATCAAAGAAACTCTAAATCAACTATAACTGATGTATTATACCTCCTAGTACAGATCAAAACTAATGCTACTCCATAAAGAAGCCTGTCTTATGAGTTGTGGCATAAAAAGCTGATGAACATGATCTAGGCCTATTCAACCCATACGATCATTATACCATACTATAGTAGAAAATTATTAAGGCTTGTCTAAATACATTTATTTTAAGGATCCACCCATAAGCTAATAAAATCCACTAATATGTATTATGTATGGCACATCTCTGATAACCTTTATTCAAGACTGCTAGTGATTACAACCCCTATCAACTCATATTATCACCAAAGACTGATATAAGACCTATAAATACTATATATTCTCCCCCTATGAAGTGAGTGGTGAGAATCTATGTAATGAGATAAAAAAAATTAAAACAATCATGTCTACTTCATGTCATGAACATTAAGGATAGAAATCACAATTTAGATCTGAAATAAGCATACTACTACCAAAATTGCCATGCAAACATTTGACCCAAACCTTGAGAAAATATCTAACTAGAGAATTGTAATATTCCTACAGCCTCCAATAGATCCTCCAACCTATAGTGTGAATATTACACTTTTTTAATCATAAGGATCTTGATGGACCTGTAAAAGATGGTGTGTTCACTGACAACACAAGTAAGAGGTGGCATTGTAAAAAAATTTATTTTGAATGTGTTAATTTCCAAAAAAAATGCACCTTTATACATATTTAAATATATTTGTCACAAAATCCATAGAAATAAGTTTCAAATCATATAATTGACTATTTTGATATGTCCAACACATCCAAAAACTTATAGTTCAACTAGTCAAATGACCACATTTACATAAAATAATGACTAATCAAAAAACATTGTCACAATATAATGTTTATAATGATGAGTGAAAAAAATAAATGTGACCAAAAGGAATTATTTGAGATTTTGAACTCTTGACCACCAATTTTTCAAGGACTATACAAAATATGCTTTACCAATTTCTCTCTAATCATTTACAAGTTGTAAAATGGAAGATTTGCTATTTAAACTTGATTTTTATGTTTGTAAAAATAAAAAATAAATAAATTTGCATGTAAAATCAATTCACCCAATGTTTTTACCTTCATGTAAAATCAAACTATGCCTCTCTTGCCTTGTGGGGTCCACAAAACATAGAAAGCTTTGGAAAAATAGAATTTTATATCAATAAATCATGCATATTACTTTTGTCCATAGTTTGGTTGGCAATATTCCTAGGCCATACAAAGGCCATACTAATACGAAATATATGCAATAATCTCTCAAATTGAATAAAATCTATATATTTATGCTTGTGGTACTTTAAAAAATGAATCAAGATTGAGTTTTATTGTAGAAAGTTGTACAAAAAAACTATAGATTCAAATTTCACAAGGTGAAAGCCATAGAAGTTTTACATGGACGCTCAGGAACACCAAAAATCCATATAGGAATATTTTTGAATGGATTTAGGCCATAGAATAATAAAAAAATGATAACAACAATAGATAGATTTTCACAGGGATGCCATATTGAAAGTATTTGTTGTTTTGAACATTAAAAAGCTATACAAATGGAAATTTGAATTGCTTGGGCTGTTAAAACTATGGTTTGATCATATATATCAGAAAACAAGGATTTAAATTAAATATTTGGTTGTACAAATAAATTTATAGATCTATATAATTAAATTTTTAGGCATATGTAGGACCGTACTATGCAGAAATTAAGAATTAAACACCACACAATTTTGAGTAAATTGTGCAAATAAAAATTTGTAAGTGTGAATCAAAAATGAATTCATACCATTTTTAAAGCATACTCCTAAGTCTTCAATCCTTTATTTGAATACATACACCAAGATCTGATCATTTCTTCACTCCTCTTAAAATTTTTAGATTCTTATACCACTAATAGCCCTAGTAGCAAGAGAAATAACTCAAAAATTAAATTGTGAACAAAGAATTTCACAAAAAAATTAATAAAGTATTATTTCAAGATCATATTTAAAATAAAGTAAAATATTATAAATATTTTACGAGTGGTTATGGGATCCAACTAACTCATATGAACCAACTCTCACTTATTACTAACAAAACATAAAGTAAATAAACAAACAAAAAGTAACTTTGGATCATAAATAATCCAACATGTATCTTTTATTTCATAGTTGTATTCAATTGAGTCTTCAAGGCCTAATGTGATATTTTGTAATAATATTTTTATATCACATAGATGTGCAAATATATTATGTATGTTTTTGGTAGTATGTGATACTTACTTAAGTAGAGTATTTGTTTGATATGATTCTTCATTGAAATGTCAAAAGAGTAGGAGAGATTTCTTGGGATCATATGCTCTCCATTATGCAAGTTATTCCTCAAGTTTTAGATAGTTTGAAGAAACATCGGTAATGTTGTTTATCATATTTGAGTAGACATAAAATTAATTGTAAATAGGTTTGATAATTTTAAATACCTATGATGTGATTATTTATATGTATTTGGATCTAATTTTGACTGATTGGCATTTAATTCTAAAAGTCTTGGAAGTGGATAAGGATTCATTTAATAATGTTTGTGACTTGTTTTGGGGATGCATTGAGTTTTAACCTATTATTATTACTTAAAATTATGAATACATTCAATATTTGTGACATTTAAGGTTTGGGAACCACCAAAGTGAGTTATTATTTTTAGTGGGGTAAAAGCACTTAATGTAAGTAGGAAGGTCATGAATCTATTTAAACATTACCTGACATTTATATTAAGGGACACTTTTCTAGTTAGAGATTGGATTAGAGAGTTATTTTACAAAGACTGTGAGTTAGCATAATGAATATCTATAGATTTGATGTTGTAACAAGTCTCATACTAAGATCATAATGTGTTTGTCATTGTGCATGTTGTATTTCCTTTTGTTAAAATCAAATAAAGATTTAAATTATTATTGTTGCATTTTATTTCAATTATTATAATAAATATTCTAAGGGTTATGTGGTATAAGGCATTTTTTTATTGATATACTTAACAATGACTACATCATTTGGTATCAAAATTAGGTTGTATTCCTTATTATTTATTGTTACTTTCCACTTTTCAAATTTAGGTAGAAAGCATCTACAAAGATCTTACATTGATATCATTGGGGATAAGTTGTAAGGTGTGATTAATTTAATATCATAAATTAGAATCTCAATCTTTGATTTCTAAGGAAATGACACATAGAGGAAGCTTAGGTTGTAGAAGAGCTTGACTATTTAGAGAACCTAGAATAAAATATCTATAAAAAGTGATAATAAAAATGCAAGCCACCATGGAATATTTGGAAACCACACATCATCATGAAATTAAAGTATTATATGATGAAATTGATATAGAGATTTCAGATGAAGCACCTAAAGATCATGATTTAAAATAAGAGGTTGATGATATTGAAGATAGATTATTATGAACTTTTATGAGAATGAGAAGTAAATTGAAGTTGGAACATATAATTTTTTCACTAAGTCTTATTTTGAAGAGATCATTGGCTGGATCATTGAGTTCTAGAAATATTTTGAGTATGAAAGTATGAAATATATTAAAAGGGTTAAGTTCATTGGTGAAAATTTTAAAGGTCATGAATTTTTATGGTGGGAACATATACAAGCTAAGAGAGTATGCAAAGGTAAAGAGAAGAATAAGACATGGAATATATTTTTGTAAAGATGAAAACTAGAATTATTCATGTGGATTATAATATGAGTTTGTTCATGAAGTTAAAAAACACTAGGCAAAGAGAGATGACTATTAAATAATAAATTTAAGAATATTATATAATTACTATAAAATTGGGTCATGTGGAAGATGATGTTGATAATATCTCCAAGATATATAAATGGATTGTAGATGGTAATTCAAGATGAATTTGGTATGATCAGATTTTGATTTGTTCAATAAGCCTATCAATTTGCATTGAAGGTAGAGGAAAAAGTGTTATGAAAATAATAAGTAAGAACATAAATAGGAATATGAATATCCACTCATGAAAATAGAAATAGAAGAGGTTATTCTATTCCAATAAAAGAGGGAAAGGGAAGTAATTCACAACATAATGGTGGTAATACCTAGAGAGGTATAATTATTTTCAGAGATAGAGGATCCTATAAATATGGATGAGTTAGATGTTGTGGATTAAATAGAACATATTATATATGTGGTGATATTGTCCATATAATTTGAGTGTGATCATATGCATATTTAATGAAATAAAATAGCTGATGAAAATGTTGATATAACACAAATAGATGAAGAAAGTGTAGCATTTATTCATAACATAAATGAACTATAGACTGGAGAAGTTGTCATGATGAAGAGTGTATTGTTGAAGCTTGTAAAAGAGAAGAAAAGTCTTGCATATAAAAGGAATTTTTTTAGATTAGTTTGAAAATATGAAGGCAAGTGCTGTAAATTTATTGTTGATAGAAGAAGCATAGATAATACTTTTTCACAATAGATCATAATTAAGATTAAATTGAAGAGATATTTTCATTTGAACTTGTATAAGGTTTCTTTTTTTTTAAAGGACATCACGTTTTGGTGAATCAACAATGTCTAGTAATTTTTCATATTGGTAATTATAAAGATGAAATTTTATATGACATAATGCCTATGGACGTTTTTCATATTTTCCTTAGAAGGTCTTGACAGTGTGACTATAGGGAATAACATGATGTTTCTGATAATGCATATATTGTGTACAGATGGAGTAAAACATATAATGAATCCTTTAAAGGATACTTGTGAATAAGTGTAACATAATCCAAAAGTTTTTATAATTTTATGAGAAGAGTTCTTGAAGGAAGTGAAATAAAGTGAATTTTGTGCATTAATTTATAATCTATCACAAGAAGCTATGGAAGAAGAAACACTTATACAATAGGTAAAAGAGATAATAAGTGAGTTTTAGTAAATTTTATCTAGTGATATTCCATATGGATTACCACTTATGAGAAACATAAATCATCACATAGAATTGATAACTATTTTGAGTTTATCGAACAAATTAATCCATAAATTAACTCCAAAAGATAATGCAGGGGTGTAGATACAAGCTTAAGGGTATATGAATAATGATTTAATTAGAGTAAGTTTAATCCCATGTGTAGTACCAATAATTTTAAAACCTAATAAAAATAGAGGATGGATAATTTCAATTGATTTTAGATCCATTAACAAGATTACTATAACATATATATTTACATAGCCATGCATAGATGATATAATGGATTTCTTGAGTGGAGTGAAATACTTCAAAAATATCTATTTTAAGAGTGGATATCACCAAATTCACATAAGAGAAGGTGATGAATGTAAAATAAAATTACAAGCATAGGAAGGGTTATATGATTGGTTGGTTATGACATTTAGTTTAACTAATGCATCAATTACATTAATGAGATTATGAATTAAGTTATTAAACCATTTTTGGGTAAGTTTTTAATTTTGTATGTTGATGACATATTTATTTTTTAGAAAAACAAAGGAAGAATAGTTATGATATCTACACAAAGTGTTTGAAAGGTTAAGAGAGGAAAAATTACTTGTAAATTTGAAGAAATGTAGTTTTATTGAGAAAGAATTGGTATATTTGGGATTAATGATTTCTTAAGAAGGTTTGAAGATGGATCCATATAATGTATAAACTACACTAGACTAGCCATCCCTATAGATTACATTGAAGGTACATAATTTTCATGGACTAAAAAGGTTTTACAGGAAGTTCATCAAGAATTTTAGTGGGATATGTGCACCAATGATTAATACGATGAAGAAATATAAAATATAATTTGTATGGACAATGGAAGAAAAAGTATTTTCTAGAAGTTAAATAAGAAGATAACAAAAAAGCTAGTGTTGGCATTATTGGATTTTAATAAAGTATTTTGGGTAGATTCTAATGTGAGTGGCACTACAATAGGAGAAATATTAAGTCAATAAGGAAGATCTATTACATGTTTTAGTGAAAATTTTAATGATGTAAAACATAATTATTCAATATATGATCAAGAGTTCTATGAAATTGTGAAAGCATTAAAGAAATGGAGGCATTATTTATTACCAAATGAGTTTATATTGCATACATATTATCAAACATTACAATTTAGTAATAGTCACCATAAGCTGAATAAGAAACATATGAAGTGTTTAATTCCTATAGAGTTATTCATTCGTGTTGATATATAGAATTTGAAAGTCTAACAGAGTTGTTATTGTATTAAGTAGAAGAATTATTTTATTGAATGAGTTGAGAGTAAAAGTCAGAGGATTTGATATTATAAAAGAATAGTATGAAGAAGATGAATATTTTCAAGAATCATGGATGTCATGTAAAAAACCAATGAATAAAAATAGAACACTATAGTTAAATTATTTCATTTAGGAAGGTTTGTTATTCAAAGGAGGACAATTGTGCATACCAAGAGGTTCAATGTGAGAGAATTTGATCATGTAAAATCATAATGGAGGTTTAGTAGGTCATTTTTGTTATGATAAAACATTAGTTCAAGTAGAAAAAAATTAATTTTGGCCAATAATGAGTGTGTGTGTGTATGTGTGTGTGTGTGTGTGTGTGTGTGTGTGTGTGTGTGTGTGTGTGTGTGTGTATATATATATATATATATATATATATATATATATATATATATATATATATATATATATATATATATATATGCGTATTTTTTTCAAGAGTGTATATTTTACCAACTAGCAAAAGGGGTAAGTCAAAATGCAAAGTTGTATCAACCATTACCTATTCTATAGAAATTGTGGGAGGATATAAATACATATTTTGTTTTATGTTTGCCTAGAATGTAGAAAGGAAATTATTTACTATTTGAGATAGTTGATATATTTTTAAACATGGGACATTTGATAGCATGCCAAAAGAATAGTGATGTAACAAAATTTTCTTTTTTCAGAGAAGTGAGATTGCATGGTTTAACACATAGTATAGTATTAGATAGAAATGTGAAATTTGTTGGAAATTTCTTGAGGACATTATGGAATAAGTTTAATACCAAAATAAAATTCAATTCAAAATACTATCCGTAGATAGTTGAAAAAACAAAGGTAGTCAATAGAAGTTTGGGTAATATTTTGAGATGTTTAGTTGAAGGTAAGTCATGAAAATGGGATGATGTTATGGCAAAAGATAAGTTTAATTATAAGAATTATATGAATAGAATCACATGATAGACACCATTTTATATTATTTATGGTTTAATCCCAAGAGGATTTGTGGAATTAAGAGACATGAATAATGAGAAAAATATAAGTGTTAAAGTAGAAGGTTTTTCAGATCATATACATGAAGTGCATAAATAAGTATGTGAACAATTGGAATAGAACACAACACAATACAAACAACATGTAGATCATAAGAGAATAGAAGTTTAATATCACGTGGGAGATTTAGTCTTAACATACTTGAGAAAATATAGATTTTCAAAAGGGACATATGAAAAGTTGAAATGGAAAAAGATTAGTCAATGTATAATTTTGTAAAAATTTGGGAAAAATGCCTATGAAATAGAGTTAATTGAAGGTATAAACATGTCGCCTATTTTCAATATGGATGATTTTTATCCATATTATGAAGTAAAAAGTAGTGGAAGTATAAATGTGGATTATAAAGAAATAGATTTTAAATTTTAGATGCTTAAGAAAAAACATGAATAAATTAAAGAGGTAATTGACATGAGAGTTAGAAGGACAACAAGGAAAAATGAATATATAAAATATCTAGTAAAATGAAAAGGTTGATACATAGAAAATGAAATGTGGATTAACACATTATAATCTAAAAAATAAGGAATAAAATTATCAGATTTCTTATAATTTATATGAGTAGGAACACATGTTTATTTTTCTTACCCAAGGTGTATGATGTAAGAGAATCTGGGTTCATAAGTAATATTGCATCAACAAAAAATATGTTAGTTAATAATTTGTCTAATTATTATGTTGAATAATATTTATTACTAAACTTGTGTTTTTTTTTAGAGTTTATGCAAGTCTTTTTCTTGAGTTGATTATCTTTATGTTATTTTGCATTATCCTTATGTGTGTTTTATGTAGTGTAGTTTTGTATTTCTTGCAAGTATACTTGTGTCAATAATAATCCATCAATCGTATATTTCATAGTTATATCTAATTATTACCTAACTGAATATAAGTGGCCTAATGTAAGTTTTTGTAATAACATGTTGTTATTACATAGCTATGTGGATATGTTATGCATGTTTTTATCAGTCTATGACACTTCTTAAAATAGGGTATTCATTTGAGATGATTATTCATAGTGGTGCCACAGTAGTAAGAGATATTTCTTTGGATAATTTGTTATACATTATGAAATTTATCCATAGAGTTTGAGATCATTTAAATAAAGTAAAATAATGTTATTTATTATCATTGAGTAGACATAAGAGTCATGGTACAAGGTTTGTTGATTTTTAATACCCATGATGAAATTTCTATGTATTTAGAGCCATCGTTGACTGATTGGAATTTAATACCCAAATACATAAAAGCATCTAAGGATTCATTTAATAATTTTTATGACCTATTATTGGGTTGTGTTGAGTTATAATGTGTTCTTGTTGCTTCAAAATGTGAATATAATTAAAATTTTTAACATTTAAGGTTTGGGACTCACTAAAGTGAATTAATGTTGTTAGTGGGGTAAAATCAATAAATGTATCTAGGTAAATCTTGTATATATTTAAGCATGCCCATACACCTATGATAAGGGACACTTTTCTAGTTGGAGATTGGATTGGAGAGTTATTTTAAAAATATTTTGAGATATTAGAGATAAGATATATGGGCCTAATTTTTTAATGAGTCTCATTTTAAGATCATGATGTGTTTGTGTCATTTTAATAAAGATATGAATTGTCATTGTTTCATTTTTCATAATTGTTCTTTTGATTATTCTAAGGTATGTGTGGTCTAAGACATTTATTAATTGAGATCCCTAACCATAACTATAAAACACAAACACACACACACACACACACACACACACACACACACACACACACACACACACACACACACACACACACACACACACACACACACACACACACACACACACACACACACACACACACACACACACACACACAAAAACACACACACACACACACACACACACACACACACACACACACACACACACACACACACACACACACACACACACACACACACACACACACACACACACACAAATGTCAAATTATAGGAAAGTATCATATCCATGTAGTATAATGTAAAGTATGAGTGGTTAGAAAGATACTTGAAATATATGTAGCTCAATATTTAATTTTAATTAATAGATAGATATAACCTATTATTTCATAACATTTAGATATATATTCCCCTAAATAGTCATGACCACTGGGTATAAGGGAGTTCAACATCTAATAATGAATATACAATGTATGCCATTCATCACACTCAATATACCTTGTGAAATACATTTATGTATACAAAATAGATATGCTATTTACCAAAGTATGATAAATAATATATGTAAATAAGTAAATAGCATCTCGTGTCATTCTCAAGTCATAATTTTTTATTTTTTTGAAAATATTTTGAATGTTTTTGGATTTTTGAAATATTTGGAAAAGAAACTAGCCTATGATCCCATAATTGGTTTGGCCATAGCGTGTGATTGGATTATATAATTAGAGAGTGACATTATATGGATTAAAAAATCTACATTTAGATTTATGTGACTATAAAAAATAATATAGTTCCATAATATAATTATCATGATCATTTGTTATATAATTTGTCACCATATGTGTAACTAGAGAAGGTGCAAGACTTGGTGAAGTCTAATGTATAATTTCCTATGTTTACTTTGGAACACATTGAAATGTTTGAGGTTTTGCCTTAGGATGAATTTTAGGAGATTTATAATTTATAAAACCTTGAGTAACTATTTAATATGTAGCTTTAGTTCTAGGAATGCATACATTTCCCCCTTAAACTAGTTGTATAAAACTATTTTTATAGGTGTTGTAATTGAATTTGCATTATGATATTTTTTTATTAGATTGGGTAAATAAATTTGGTTTTGAAAGGATCCAAAAACCATGAATTTTTAACAAAATAGAAAAACCTAAAGTCAAGAAAATAATCCATTACAGTTTATAAAACATGGAAGTCCCTCAACAAAAACAACAAATTAACTAAGAATGACAACCTACACCAAAATAAACATAAAAAAACACTAAAAATAAATAGAGAGATCCCTTGATCTCACCTTTTATTTCACCTTCCACACTTCCTACACATTATTCCTCTTGTGCACTTGCTTAGACCTTCCATAGGGGATTATTTGTTCTTCTTCTAAGGAGTCCTTTTAGCATTACATGTTGGCAAAAAGTCTTCAGTAACTTCTAGTTTATTTTATTGGTTAGTATCCTTATTTATTAAGGGGTTTTCCATTTCCTTTCCCTTGTCCAAATCCTTCTTGAGTTGGTTGGTATCATGTTTCAAATCATTCCATTCCTTGATAAGATTAGACATTTCCCTCCCTATATCCATCAATTTATCTTCAAAGGATCTAAGCTTTATTTTGTAGTTCCAATCTGGATTGTCAATATTGTATACTTTTTTTGTCTTGTTTCCTTCTTCCTCCTTCCAAGAGATGGCTGTAATTTTTTATTTTTTTCTCACAAAGGATGGGGTTATAGTTCCTAGCTATTTATTGGGGGATTATGTGGTGATATTGGTGGAAGGGGAGATAGGAAGTGAAATATCAGGGGCTAGGAGTCCTTCCTCCATTTCTTGAAGCCCAAAATCCTTAGATGGGTCTTTTGATGGGAGTTCAAGGATGGGTTTGCCATTTAGGGGTTCTCAATTTTGGAATATAAGGAAGATCAATCTTTGATGGATAATATCATTATTATTACTAATTTGATAGGCTAGGACTATGCTTTTCAATGGTTTGAGAAGGTAGTAAGGTAGATTGATTTTGTGCCCTCAAAAGTGATTATTAAAAAAAATGGTGGGAGAACATGAGGGTATACTTATCTTAAAGAGTTAAATACTTCATAATTTACAAGAATTTTTTTTGGCTAACAACAAGGAATGTCCTACCTTGGGAAGCCCTTATTTTGTCTTCAAAATTTTGTTAATGCAAAAGAACTTTTGTATCAACTCTAATTTAAATATTTTATCCTTGAAATCTTTTTTTTCCATCTCATATCATCCTAGTAATCTCCCCTATTCATTATTTAGTCATAATAATCTTGATGCCTCTCATTTTGACCATTTTTTAATTCCATACCAATGCAAATTCCTTTGATAGCTATTTATCGTTCCCTAAAATTTATTTCATAAACTTTGTAAGTCTACCCTTATGTAGTTTCTTCCAGACCCTTTTTTTTCCTAGACCTCTATGCAAGAGAGAGGTTCTAATTGGTTTTTTTTTCCTCCCATTTACTCCATAGATGAGTTCTTCCCATTATGTGTGAAAGTTTCAACCTTCTTCTCCTCAGGATTTAGCTTTTGAGAATGGCCTATTTTGATAGTCTTGTCACTTTTAGTGTTATGACTAAGAAAATTATAATAGTTACGTATGAAAGGGTGAATTATTTGCATTCCTAAGTATGAATTTACCATATGTGACCAGATCATAGAGCTATAATGGCATGTTATTTGAATCATTATTAATTCAATCTAATAAATGAGCCAAGATACTATGGGTTCCTTCCCATGTGATCAACATGGAAGCTTCAACACTAAAGTTTTCCATGAAGCTTGAAGTTGAATTTTTTTTCATGAAACCATGTTGGATAAAGGCATCTCCAAAGGATGTTAGGAACTACCTAGCACCATTGATGATAGATTTGATAGTATGGGAAGGGGTGGTTTTTCCTAGTAAAGCATTGATAATGTTAAGTGAGTCCCGCTCAATGACCAAACAAGTGACCTAGTGTTGTTGATGACCAAATAAGTTGGATTATGTATTATGATATTGTATGGGTGCACTGATTATCTTTGTATTTCACTTTGGAGTAGTTTTCATGATTTTATTTTTAAAGTTATATTGAATAAATGCTATAACTAATTGTGGTGGTAGTGGGGGGGATGAGGATAGGAGATACCATTGATTTTAGAGGTTACTCATATTAATGCCTTGAAATATGACCACTTGATTAAAATTTATGTAATTGAGGAATATATGAAACATAGATGGTACTGAATGAATCCTTTGTATCCAAGGGTATCCTAATAAAATATTAAAGACCCCTCTACTTGGTATGAATATAAATGGAGTTTCAAATATTTCTAAACCAGATTGAAGAGGTAACACTATGTGCCCAAGAGTGTTTTGTGTATACCCATAAAATGATTTAAATACTCCTTATGTAGCTTTTAGATCATTCTTTGTGTATCCAAGAATATGAATTAGTGTTTTTTACATGAATTTTTTGATCCACTATCAATCATAACAATATGCATAGGTTTATTGTTGTTGTAATATCGAATACATAGAGTTTGTGTATTTGAATCATCATCATCAATTTAATTATCATCAAATGTTATCACTAAAATTTGGGATAATGTGCCTATAAATGTCTTAATAATTATGTCTATTAGATTCCCATATGTCTTATGATAAGGATGCACATTGTATGCACAATTTTGTTTTGAATTGTCTACCTTTTCTACTAAACCGTTATTTGGGAAATGATTTTTGAAAATTTTCAGCTTTTCATTGTCATTTTTTTGTAATTTAGCTTCCTCTATGGGTTTTCTTAGCTCAAAATCACTATCATTGATAAGATATTGTATATTATGTGTTAGCATATAACACTTTTTTATATAATTCCAAATGAATTTATGGTATTCAAAATATACATTATTGTCAAATCCCTTAAGTTGAGACTTGGTCAAATCAAGGTTGAATGGTGGAGTTATAGATATGAGATTACAATCAACTAATTTATGTAACAAGATATGAGGAAGTTTTAGTAACATTGTAAATCGTCTCCTTGGTGGGATATCAATTGAAGCTTATTTGATGGTTTTGATATTACATTAACTATTATTTTTCCTTTATTCTTGATTTTGATAGATTTGAACTTGTAATTTAGCTTGATTTTAAACTTGATGTTTGAATTAGATTGAGAACTTGGTGCATATTTAATATTGTTTGAATCTATGAGCATTAATTCCCTTTCTTTGACTATATGGCATATATCATTAAAGGATTTGAATTTATCAAACATGATTGATTCATGGAGTGGGGTTCACAAGATTTGAGTGAAGATATCTTGTAATTAATTATCTACCATAGAGTTTTTTTTTATCTTTTCTAGATTAGTTTTATATTGCAAAATATATTCATTGATTGGTTAATTTAACCCTTACATGTGCTTTGAAATTTTTGCATAATGTAGATTTTCATAGAATGTTGATAGAAAAATGTGATAAAAATTGATCTTAAAAATGGGTCGAATGATTTAAATAATTAAACAAGGATATCATATAACCATCATAAATAATAATATTTTAGGATTATTGAAAAGAACTTGGTTTGTAGTTTATTATTGTAAGCATAGTTTAAGCATTTTACATAGAATGATCAAATATGTTACTCTAAAACCCCTTTACCCTCATAGAGTGGTATCTTAAAAGATAAAAATTATAATAGTAATGGGTAAGAGGCTCTATTAGATGCCAAACAATTGTAAATCAAAGTATGAGATCCCATTGAATGGAAAGCTTTATATACACCTTTCTCTAATTGAAAAAAATTCACATGTAAGGTTATGAATATTTTATTAAGAGAGTATACATTAGGTGAAGTTAGAAGTGGAACTTATATGGTGATTAGTGGAGGTATATATGGTGCACTTTTACGAATAGGCAAGTTAATTTATTGTAAGCCATATGATGCCCCTATACCTAAATATGTTATCACATATGTAACTATAGGGATTGATATATGAATAGAGGCAATAATGGTAATTGGAGCATATAAAGTTGAAGTTTAAGTTAATTTATTTTACTCATCTCTTAAAATGTATAGGAAATCATAAATCTAATGTGGTTTGTAATTAATATGGTGAATTATTTATCATTTACTTCATATTATTTATATGTAGTGGATTTATCAGTTTTAATAATCATGATAAGTCCATTAATAGGGTGTGAAAAATGCCTTATAACATTCTAAATGTTTAATTTTTTTTGTTCCCAAGTCATGTTAGACTTTTTGTTAGGATCTTAGAGTACAATTGATTACTTTTTTATAAGCAACTAAACACAGAATTGAAACCAAAAGTAATAAGTAACTAGAAATCAGAAATAACAAATAATAGGAGATACAAGAAGCAACCAATCTATATTAAACTCTTCCAGAAGGAAATACAATGAAGAAATCTCTCTCTCCTCACACCTCGTAGATGTACAATAATTCTCCCTCAAGAGTTTATCTCTCTCAAAATCAATTACAATCAACTCAATTACTGAATTGTTGTACATGCTATGAGGATCTAACCCTACTATATAGTATACTACAACACTAGGGTTCATGAGCCATGTGTTGACCATTTTTTGCCCATCAAGCCACAAAAATTGGTCCCCTCCTATCCCTACTATTTGAGGCTATTTATTTTTCAATTTTGCATGAATTTGTTCATTTCTACGGACTCTTTAGGCTTGAAATCTGCAAACTATGCAGGAAAAGGAAAATCTACAGACTCTACAGGCAGTTTCATTTTTATATGTTCAAAGGCTTCTGCAGGTGTTTTCAGTCAAAAGAATTAGTTTTTAAACACTTAGTCATTTTTCAAGACTATTTCAGTGCCTTGGTTTAAACAAAAATCTCCATCAGCAAACACCAGCAGCAGGTTCCACACCTCAAGTTTAGTCGGTTCAGGTTCAACCAAACGGTTAAAAGGTTGGGTTCAATAGTCTTGGTTCATCAGCTCTAGTTCATCAGTTCATCAGCCTTCCTAGGCTCATCAGCATGCTTATTTAAACTGTTGAACCAAAAAAATTTGTTCAATGGGTTCAGTTCAACGGCTTTGGTTCAATGTCAATGTTTCAACGTGAAGGTTCAATGGAAGGGTTCGTTGGCTTGGTTCATGAGGAAATCGGCGTGCTTGGTTGAACCCTTGAACCATTGAACCTTTTTTGGTTCAATAGCTTGGTTCAAGGGTATGCCCCAAGTGCAAAGGACAGTCAACAATCAAATTTCCCTTTCAGAGGGCAAGCCTTTATCTTTTGCCTTATAGAATAATCAATTCAGTTCAAGCTTATGTTTTAAGAAAGACAGTCCCAAATTCCTTCAGACTTTTTTCCCAAAGGAATTCCTTTAGATAAAAAGTTTGAAGGAATTTGGGCATGCTTTTATCAAGGCAAAGTGGCTCGATGGAACAATTTCCACGGATAATTTGTTTGTGGAATTTTGAAGCATAGCCACAGTCAAAAGGACCCAAGATTTTTCACCCAAGAAAATTGTCCACAGACAATTTGTCCATGGGGAACTCAGGAGGAAAGTCTGAAGGGCCAAACAAAGACCCACCAAAGGACCTGAAGGGCAAGTGCCCTTGTGTGAGACTTTTGGCAAAATAGTCGTAGGGACTTTTCAATGGCTGAAGGGGCACCTTCCCTTCTGGAAGGTGCCAAAGAAAATATAAAGGGAAAAGGGGAGCCCAAGGAGATAAAAAAAGCCACAAAAAGAAGCAAGGAACCTGATGACGTCCCAGAAGATGTCAAGTTTAGTCAGATAGAAAAGCCATTGGCTTTCAAACCAATGATGGCCATGGGGATGTCAACTTTTGCAAAAGGAAAATAGCCATTGGGTTTTCAATCTGAAAAGGTGCCAAACATGAGGAAAAAGCTCAGAATCAAGTAACCCACCAAGGAATTCACTTAAGGGAATGAGTAAGTAGAAAAGGACAAATTCCAAGTAACAAGCAGAGATGACAAGGCAAAGAGCAGTCAAGCGGTACAAGTGGCATAGATAGAAGGCAATTTATTTCCTGATGGCATAAAGAAAAAATTGACCAAAGTGATAAGCAAAGGAGTGAGCAGTTAAGTCCAAATGGTGTAGTTTGAAGAAGTGACTTTGACAGGTGAGATTGTGCCAGCAAAGTGATCATTTGGGATGCAAGCAGCTGACAAAACAACAACCATTTTCTCCATTGGCATTAATTGAAAGGCAAACCGTGTAAGTTACCTAAGCAGGAAATGCAGGTCTCAAATAATCAAAATGAACAGCTCATTAATATTTGAGCAACTTGTTTTCTTCCAAGGGGGACACATATGCCACTTGTAAAAGTAAGAGTGCCAAATGGGCCTCTTCGCTTCTCATATAAATTGCAAACTTAGTCATTTGTAACTATCTTTTCACAATTTTACAAGGCGCAGCCCTACTAAAATTTCCACCTGAGTCTGTAAACATAGTTTTACCTCTTCTTGTATAGATATTTTGTGTATGTTCTGAGTATTGATTTGTGTTTAGTCATTGTCTTTAATGCTCTCACAAGTTCAATACCAACACACCAGCTATCTACAAGGCACCATTTGTAACTGATAAGAGAAGAGTTCTACTTTGGAAGTGCAGAATAGAGGGGATCATCTATAGAGTGCTTCTCAAAACACCTTTAGTGAACCTCCTCCTTTTATATCTTTCATTTTGTACCTCCCTGTCAAGTTTATAGATTGTTTCTTCTATCAAGGGTGAAGCGTATAAGTGTGTTTTCTCTAATTTTGAGAGTGGGTATAAAAGGATCATACTATTTTGGTGTATCACCTCCTTAGAGTAGGTTTGTTTTCCTATATTTTATTCTCCCTTTTCATCCCTAGTTTATAACTGTATATATATATATATATATATATATATATATATATATATATGCTTGTATTTTGTACTTGCTGAAACAAACATGATACATCAAAGGGAGCTAGCCCTTAACTAGAGACTCTCCTCTCTTGCTTTGCCATCCCATAGATGAGAGAGGAGTTTCCATGTTGCAAGGAGAAGGCAGGAACTTGTTTTCCTACCATCAGGTGCAAATTTCCTTTGTCAACAGTTCTGGCACGCCTGGTGGGACTTTCAGTTTGATGATCTAGTAAAGTTTAGGATTGATGCTGGTCCTGATATATCCATTTTTAGTCTTCCAGCATTTGGCAACTCCACTGGTAAGAGCTTCAGTTCTATATTTTCAAAAAACTAGTTTCTTAATCTTCTATGCCTAAGGTCACCATAAGGTCTGCTTCAAGAGGGGTCCCTTTTGATTTCATTGAATTACCTCTAAACTCTGCTAAAAGACTATGATTGTAAGAACCCATACTTATCTAGTAATCAATCATCCTAGACATGTTGTAAGAGCCACATACGCAGCTCAACCCTAGTTACAGTCGATCCCAGCCATGGCACTGCCTTTTGTAGCTTTTCATGTTGAGAGCCCCGTAAATCTCCCATGCTATGATCCAATTATAGGAATAGCTCTGAAGAATGTGCCTTCTTTTGATGGAGTGGGACTTATTACAGCCATTGAGCATATTAAGAATATTGCCAGCCTTTGCAATATTCACAATATAACAGAAGAAAATATTGCCATCAGACTGCTGGTGCTGTCTCTTAAAGGCAAGGCTCTTGATTGGTACGGGACCTTGCCTGTGAATTCCATACATTCATAGAATGAATTGGGCACGCAGTTAACAAATCATTTTGGGGAAAAAAGTGACAGCCTCTCGCTTGTTCAGTAGCTGACGATAATAAAGAGAGCTCCACATGAGTATATACAAGATTTTAACACACACTTTCAAAAGACCTGGGACAAAATTCCCATCCTAGTAAGACTGACCCCCAGCTATGCCTTCTTATACTATTTAAAGGCATTAAATAGTGATATTTCTATGATGATCCAATCTATGGGAGGACATATATTGCCAGCTACTTATGACATTTCCATAGTAGCCAAAAATTGCTTGATTCAAGCTGGGAAAATTGCTCCTAGACCTCACATGCCACTTTTCCCAAAATCATTGCCTCCAATTCAAGCTATTGCTCCCATAATTTCTCCCCTACCTATCATTGAGAAGCCAGCTACTGCTCCATCCAATGAGTTTCACGAAGTTAAAATCCTATTGCAAAGCATGTCAAATGAACTTGTTGGCCTTAAGAGGCAACAAGCTCAAAGCAACATGCCAAACCAGGGTTATCAGCATTATGGCCAAGCCCCTAGACCCCCCTTTCATAATTATAACCAAGGTTAGGGGCAGATCACTACAACCAGGCCATTTCAAAATTACAACACTGGTCCCTCTTCATCATCTAAGGCCATGGTTCCTGTTCAAAACAATTTAGTGTAAGAGCAGCCAAGTTGTTCGACCATGGGATATGGTCAAGAATAGGCCACCTACACAAATGAGGTGATGAACTATTTTTAGAATGTAAACAACCAAATAGCCACTTAATCTCAGGCCTTTGAGTTTTCAATGCAACCTAACACAAGTAATAATCAGGTCCAACCTAATTCTACCCTGATGAATCACTTGGAAGGGGAATTTCATTCAGTAAATTATGTAGGCAATGTAGATAGTTAGGCTAATTATGTTGCAGCCAATACGAGGTTCAAGAGAAGGGAAATGGGAGAAGTCCAGGTCACCACCCAGGAAACAACAACAACACCTCCTCCATCACACTCCAACGTAGCCCCAAACTTCAGGCAACTGCCTTTACCTTTAACCCCTCAGCCTGTTGTTCCCCTTGGAATCAATCCCAAGGAAAGCTTAAGGCGTGGCAGTCCTAAAATAAATATAGTGGATCAAATGAAGAAGATAAATGTTAATATCTCCCTATGGGACTCTTTGTCTCTTCCAGGCTAGAAGGACATGTTGAAAAGAGGATTACATGAGTTGGATTGTCAGGTAATACCAGCAAGTACTGATAACATCTTGATGATAAATGGGTAGCTTTCCACTTCAGGTTAGGTAAAGAGAGAAGAGAAAACTCCCCCTTTCAATGTGTCCTTGGTAATTGGGGACTTCTTGGTACACAACTACATAATTGATAGCGGGGCCAACACCTCAGTAATGCCCAAATGCATTACTGATAAGATGGGATTAAAGTATGAAGAAATGAACAAAGGAGTCCTGTAGCTAGATGGGACACCTGCAAAAATAGTTGGGATTGTGAAGGGTTTAGGCTTGACATTGCATGCTTGCCCAACCTTCTCAATTCCCCATGATATAGTAGTAGTGGATGTTCCTCTGTATTTCACAATTTGCTTGTCTAGGGACTTCACGTCTAAGATAGGTGGTTATCTAGTAGCGAATTGGTCATATCTGGTTTTCAGAACCAAGTATGGAACTAAGGTGAAAATCAAGTCTGAACCACTCTACAAGGACCACTGAGAACCATATTCACCAAAGGTAGCCAATGTCAGTTACACTATCATTGACCTAGAAGAGCCTCAGACAAACCAATCTTCATCCTCAGCTCTTGAAGGAGTCACAGACTTACTCTTGGATGAGTGGGGAAATGATAACTTTGAACATGATCCATACAAATTCATTGAGGAAGAAGAACTTGGAGTCTATTATATGCATGAAGAGGGTGCCTTCATGCCAAATTTAATAAAGGAAAGCAAAGAAGACCTTGGCCTATGGCAACTATATTTTGACAGCTCCAGAAGTAAAATAAGTGTTGGTGGTGGGGCGATGTTGGTTTCCCATTCAAAGGAAAGGTACTTTTTAGCTTTTCATTTCCATTTCTCTTGCACCAGCAATGTTTTAGAATATGAGTCTTTGATACATGGGCTTGAATGGGCAAGAAAGAGAGGGATTAGGGAGTTACAAGTCCTGGGAGACAGTGAACTAATTATAAATCAAGTAAGAGCCTTGAATCTGACCAAGAACTCCTTGCTGAAGTCTTACAAGCATAGGGTCTGGGACTTGATGGAATATTTTCTTGCTCTTAACATTGCCTTAATTCCCAAGGAGCAAAATAAACAAGCTAACAGGCTGGTAGCAATTGGCACCCAGTTTGATGTTTCAAAAGAAATAAATAGAGACTATGGTTCATGCCATTTGAAAGTGGTGGTTCAACCTTCAATCCCAAATAACATTGCAAATTGGTAGGTCTTTAAAAGTGACCAATAGATAGCTTTCTTCTTATAAGAAGAAGCTGAGTTCATAGCACACAACCAGGCGAGATTATAGTAGCAATATGGAAATCAGATTGTTTAGTTGAAGAACAATAAACTCCCTAAGGGTCTGGTCATGCTTGAAAGCATTTTAAATGGAGATGACCAACTGAGAAATGATAAGGCTTACATCACTACCAAAGAGGAGAATTATGAAAGGGTCAAAATTTTTAAAGGCAAGCTATTGGCGCTTGGTAAAGTTTGCACATTTCAAGAAAGGCGAGCTTTCATTCTGCTATGTCAAGAATTCACTGACATCTTTACCTGGGATTACAGTGACTTAAAAGGTTTCAATCGAAGACTTGCCCAGCACACTATTGAATTAGAAGAAGGCACTAGGCTAGTCACTCAAAAGCAAAGGCCTGTCAATCCTACAATTGAGCCCCTCATGCAAAGGGAATTGGCCAAATTGATTGAGTCTAGAATTATATTTCCAATCAAACATTCCTCATGGCTAGCCAACCTTGTTCCTGTTAGAAAGAAAAATGGGGAGATCAAGCTGTGTGTCAACTTTAGAGACCTTAATATAGTATCTCTAAAGGATCATTACCCCCTTCTAAACATGGAGCAGATCCTCTAGAAGGTAATTGGTAGTGAGCATTTCTCCCTCCTAGATGGTTATTCAGGGTACAATCAGATTCTAGTGCAAGGCTGTGACCAACACAAAATAGCCTTCACCACAAAATGGGGAATGTTTGCCTCCAAGAAGATGCCATTCGGGCTATCCAATGCTAGTGCTACCTTTCAACGAGCCATGGACATAGCTTTTGGTGGCTTGATAAATAATAACGTGCTGGTATACCTTGATGATGTAACGGTATTCTCCAAGAAAGTGAGCCAACACATAGAGCACCTCAGGAAATTTTTTCAAAGGTGTAGGGAATTTGGCATCTCTCTTAATCCAAAAAAGTGTGTGTTTTCTATTCATGAGGGGAAACTCCTTGGCCACATCATGTCCAAGGAGGGTTTGTCTATTGACCCTGAGAGAGTTCACTCTATACTGGAGATGTCCCTACCAAAACACAAGAAGAGTCTGCAGAGTTTTTTTGGTAGAATTAATTTCATTCAGAGATTCATTCTAAATTTTGTAGAGATAGTCAAGACACTCACCCCTATGCTGAAGAAAGGTGAGGATTTCAAATGGATAGTTGAGAGGAAACACAACTTTGAGGCCATCAAACAAGCCATAACCTAGGCTCCCACTTTGATCAGCCTAGACTTCAACAAAGACTTCAATCTCTACACCTTCAGTAATGAGGAAGTGATATCTACCATGCTTACCCAAGCTAACAGTGATGATGTCAAGCAGCCACTTGCTTTCTTCAGCCAAAGGTTAGAAGACTTCGAAGTCAGGTACACATATGTAGAAAAGCAAGTCTTGGTGGTAGTACAGAGCCTAAAAAAATTTAGGCACATGTTGTCCAACACCAGGATCCACCTTATGGTCCCACATCTGGGTGTCAAGGATTTCTTGACCAATCGAGACCTAAATGAGAAGAGGGTAGGGTGGATTACCAAAGTGATGGTGTATGATGTAGACATCAAGATCACCAAGCTGGTGAGGGGAAGAGGCCTATGTGAATAGCTGGCTATAGAATTAAAGAAAGAAAGGAGAGACAGTTTTTTAATCCATGATGTAGCCATGATAGAAGAACTAGCTATCATAAAGGATTAGATGCTAGACATGAAGTGTTTCCTTCTCACGAGTGAATGCCCACAGGGTCTTGATAAGGCTGGGAGAAGGTATTTTAAACTCCAGTCCCTTCCTTATGTTCTGATTGGTGAAGTATTGTTTAGGAGGGATTTCTCTGGGGTCCTCTTAAGGTGTATTGACCCAAACTAGGCTTATAAGGTATTGGCTGAGTTCCATGATGGGCCTACAGGTGGTCACTTCGCCCCTAGAGCTACAACAACAAAGATAATGAGAGATAGCTATTTCTGGCCTACTCTTTTCAAGGACACCCATGCTTGGGTAAGAAAGTGCCAAAAGTGTGCACTTTTTGATGGAAAATAGTAGTGGGCTGCCATGCCTCTACAGCCCATCCAAGTTGAGCAGTCATTCATGCAGTGGGGCCTAAACTTCATAGGGATGATCAACCCTCCCTCTAGTGCTAGGCACAAGTGGGTGCTGACTGCCATAGATTATTTCACCAGGTGGGTGGAGGCCGTTGCTTTTAAAGAGGCAAATAAAAGCATAGTCCTAGAGTTTTATGAAGACCTGGTAACAAGATTTGGGGTCCCGATGACCATAATCTCATATAACACTTTGGCTTTTCTGGGGACCAGGACAAGTGAATGGGCACTGAAGTATGGCATATACCTTAGTACTTCATCAAAGTATTATCCACAAGGGAATGGACTGGCTGAGTCCACCAACAAAAATCTAATCAGAATCATAAAGAGAACTATGGAAGAAAATCAAAGAACTTGGCATGCCAAGCTAAAGACATCTCTATGGGCTGACCTAGTTACTCCAAAAAGAGCAATAAAAAATTCTCCATATATGCTCATGTATGGAAGGGAAGCTAGGTTTCCCATCTCACTTGAATTGCTAGTGTTGGATCTCTCCCACCAACTGTAGTCTGAAGAAGGGAATGGCCTGAAAGTCAGGTTATGCAAGCTAATGAAGCTCCAAGAGGTAAGGGATCGGGCTATGGCTTCTATGACCAGTCACCAACAACAATTAAAAAGGCACTTCAACAAGAAATATTCACCAAAGGATTTCACTGAAGGAGACATTGTCTTAAAGTGGGACGAAGATCGAGCTAAGCCTGGAAAACATGCAAATTTGATGCCTTATGGAGTGGTCCTTACATAATCACTCAGTGCAAGCAGCATAATGCATTCCAACTTTCCAAGTTAGATGGCGAAGAACTGTGTATCCCAATTAATGGGATATAGTTGAAGTGTTGCCACTAATTTTTGGGCTTGCTTGTATATATTTTCCCTTGTTTTCTTTTCCTATTTTTCCCTAAGTGTTGTTGCACAAGTTGTAGTTTTCTTAGCCTTGCATGTGTTTTCTTATCCTCATAGGTGGATTTACATCTTTGGTTCTATGTTAGAATAGAGCTATTGTTATTTCTCAAAGTTTCTATGGACTCCATGCCCAATGGATTTTTAAGGCAGTTAGGTTCTAAGCATGGCTGGCATGCTTCCCCTATGAGTCGCCAATTTGTTGACCATTTTTTGACCATCAGGCCACAAAAATTGGTCCCCTCCTATCCCTGCTATTTGAGGCCATTTCTTTTTGAATTTTTCATGAATCTATTCATTTCTATGGACTCTGTAGGCTTGAAATCTATGGACTGTGTAGGAAAAGGAAAATCTACGGACTCTGCAGGCAGTTTCATTTTTACAGGTTTAAAGGCTTTTGTAGGTGTTTTCAATCAAAAGAATTAGTTTTTCAACACTAAATCATTTTTTGAAACTATTTTAGTGCCTTGGTTCAAAGAGAAATCTCCATCGGTAAATACCAATAGCAGGTTCCACGCCTCAAGTTCAGTCTGTTTAGGTTCAACCGAACGGTTCAAAGGTTAGGTTCAACGGTCTTGGTTCATTAGCTCCAGTTCATTAGTTCATCAACCTTCCTAGGCTCATTGGCATGATTATTTGAATTTTTGAACCAAAATTTTTGGTTCAATGGGTTCAGTTCAACGGCTTTGGTTCAATGTCAATGTTCTAACGTGAAGGTTCAATGGAAGGGTTCATTGGCTTGGTCCATAAGGAAATCAGTGCACTTGGTTGAACCCTTGAACCATTGAACCTTTTTTAATTCAATGGCTTGGTTCAAGGGTATGCCCCAAGTGTAAAGGATAGTCAACAGTCAAATTGCCATTTCAGAGGGCAAGCCTTTATCTTTTGCCTTATGGAATAATCAATTCAGTTCAAGCTTATGTTTTAAGAAAGACAGTCCCAAATTCCTTCAAACTTTTTACCCAAAGGAATTCCTTCGGACAAAAAGTCTGAAGGAATTCGGGCACGCTTCTATCAAGGCAAAGTGGCTCGGCGGAAAAATTTCCACAAAATTTTGAAGCATAGCCACAGTCAAAAGGACCCGAGATTTTTCACTTGGGAAAATTGTCCGCAGACAATTTGTCCATGGGGAACCCGAGAGGAAAGTCTAAAGGGCCAAACAAAGACCTGTTGAAGGACTTGAAGGGCAAGTGCCCTTGCGGGGGACTTCCAACAAAATGGCCGCAGGGACTTTTCAATGGCCGAAGGGGCACCTTCCAGAAGGAAAATATAAAGGGAAAAGGGGAACTTGAGGAGATAAATAAAGCCACAGAAAAGAAGCAAGGAGCCTAATGACATCTCGAAGGATGTCAAGTTTATTCAGATAGAAAAGCCATTGGCTTTCAAACCAATGATGGCTGTGGGGATGTCAACTTTCGTAAAAGGAAAATAGCCGTTGGGTTTTCAATCTAGAAAGGCACCAAACATGAGGAAAAATCTCAGAATCAAGCGACCCACTAAGGAATTAGCTTAAGGGAATGAGTAAGCAGAAAAGGATAAATTCCAAGTAACAAGCAGAGATGACAAGGTAGGGATCAGTCAAGTGGTACAAGTGGCATTAATAGAAGGTAATTTATTTCCTAATAGCATAAAGAACAAATTGAACAGAGTGATAAGCAAACAAGGAGTGAGCAGTTAAGTCCAAATGGTGCAGTTTGAAGAAGTGACTTCAGCAGGTGAGATTGTGCTAGTAAAGTGATCATTTGGGATGCAAGCAGCTGACAAAGCAACAACTATTTTCTCCATTGGCATTAATTGAAAGGAAAATCATGTAAGTTACTTAAGCAGGGAATGTAGGTCTCGAATAGTTAAAATGAATAGCTCATTAATATTTGAGTGACTTGTTTTCTTCCAAGGAGGACACGTATGCCACTTGTAAAAGTAGGAGTGCCAAATGGGCCTCTTTGCTTCTCATATAAATTGCAAACTTAGTCATTTGTAACTATCTTTTCACAATTTTACAAGGTGCAACCCTGCTAAAATTTCCACCTAAGTTTGTAAACACAGTTTTACCTCTTCTTGAATAGATATTTTGTGTATGTTCTGAGTATTGATTTGTGTTTAGTCATTGTGTTTGATGCTCTCACAGGTTCAATACCAACACACCAGCTATCTACAAGGTGCCATTTGTAACTGATAGGAGAAGAGTTCTACTTTGGAAGTGCAGAATAGAGGGGATCATCTATAGAGTGATTCTCACAACACCTTTAGTGAACCTCCTCCTTTTGTATCTTTCATTTTGTACCTCCATGTCAAGTTTATAGATTGTTTCTTCTATCAAGGGTGAAGCGTATAAATGTGTTTTCTCTGATTTTGAGAGTGAGTATGAAAGGGTCATACTATTTTGGTGTATCACCTCCTTAGAGTAGGTTTTTTTTCCAATATTTTCTTCTCCCTTTTCATCCCCAGTTTATATATATATATATATATATATATATATATATATATATATATATATATATATATATATATATATGCCTATATTTTTCACTTGCTGAAACAAACATGATACATCAAAGGGAGCTAGCCCTTAACTAGAGACTCTCCTCTCCTACTTTGCCATCCCACAGACGAGAGAGGAGTTTCCATGTTGTGAGGAGAAGGCAAGAACCTATTTTCCTACCACTGGGTGAAAATTTCCTTCATCAACACTATGCATTCACCACCCTTAGATCCACCTCTTAAATCAAAGGCTCAAATCTGTTCTCCTAAAAATAGAAAAGTTGGAAATGCACAAAATTCAGTGTCGGTCTAAAGATGACCAATGTTGGCCGACCACTAACTGATGTTGGTTGACCCCTAACTAATGTTGGTTGGTTCTGACCGATGCTAATTATTGCATAAGCCCAAAAACCTCAACATTAGCTCATTAGTGAAGCTTTTAGCTCCACAACTCAACAATCTCCCACTTGGAGATAAACAGCTACACCTGTACCTGTACAACAACATCCTCTAAACATCTCTAGCTTGTTTCTCCCTCTTCAAGTTCAATCTTGAAGACCAATAAAAGTTGAATGAAAATTCAACTTCTCCTTTGTTACCAGCTTTGTTAACATATCAGCAGGGTTCTTATCCATATGGATATTTTCCAGTTTCAACTGTCCATCCTCTAATACCTGTCTAATGAAGTGGTACCTAAGCTGTATATGTTTGGTTCTTGAATGAAAGGCTGAATTCTTTGCCAAATGAATTACACTTTGACTATCACTATACAATCTACAACTCTCTTTCTCCTTTCCCATCTCTTCCATAAATCAAGTCATCCAAATCATTTCCTTGTTAGCCTCTGTGACTATAATGCATTCTGCCTCTATAGTAGACAAGGCAACAACCTTCTACAACTTTGAAATCTAGCTAACCACCATTCCACCAATAGTGAACACATATCCTGTGGTGCTTCTCCTACCATCCAAGTCACCTACCATATCTGAATCTACATACCCATGTAGAGAAGTGTTTGACCTTCCATAGCATAAATGCCTACTGTTGATCCCTCTCAGATATCTGAGAATCCACTGAACTGCTTTCCAGTGTTCCTTTCCTGGATTGGCCATAAACTTACTAACAACTCCCACTGCTTGGGTAATATCTGGTTTAGTACATACCATTGCATACATCAAGCTCCCAACTATTGAAGCATATGGAACTCTACTCATGTACTCAACCTCATCATGTGATTTAGGACACTGTTCTTTGCTCAACTTGAAGTGTCCAGCCATAGGTGTGCTTACCAGTTTTGCATCCTGCATATTGAACCTCTCCAACACCTTATTCACATAATCCTCTTGAGACAAAAACAAACTATGATTTTTATTGTCTCTCTTAATACTCGTGCTAAGAATTTTCTTTGTTACTCCTAAATCCTTCATGGCAAATGTGTGAGCTAATTTTACCTTTAGCTTAGTAATTTCCTGCATGTGTGAACTTGCAACAAGCATATCATCTACATATAGTAACATGATAATATAACTACCATTATCCAATCTATTAAAATAAACATAATGGTCAAATTGACATTTACTAAAGCCATGCTCTGTCATAAACCTGTCAAACCTCAAATACCATTGTCTTGGAGCTTGCTTAAGACCATATAAGCTTTTCTTCAACCTGCACACAAGTTTCTCCTTACCTTTGACCTCAAAACCTTTCAGCTGATCCATATATATCTTTTCATCCAAATCTCCATGAAGAAACACTGTCTTAACATCAAGCTGCTCAAGATGCAAATCCTCAATAGTAACTAAAGACAATATAGTCTGAATAGAAGTCATCTTTACTATAGGATAAAAAATTTCACCAAAATCAATACCTAGTTTCTGTGCAAATCCCTTTACTACCAACCTAGCCTTATGTCTCATTTGTCCATTCTCTCCTTCCTTTAACCTATATACCTATTTGTTTTTCAGTGCTTTCTTTCTGGCTGGCAACTTAACCAAATCCCACGTATGGTTATCTTCCAAGGAATCAATTTCCTCATTCATGCCATGCTCCCACTATTTCCTGGATTCTACCTAAATTGCCTCATCAAAACTTTCTAGTTTTTCACCATCAGTGAGCAACAAGTAGTATAAAGAAGGAGAATAATGAATTGGAGGTTTACTTACCCTTTCAGACCTCCTTATGGGCATTTGAGACTCATTTACAACTTGTTGTCTACCCAAATTTTCTTTTGATAGTGATCGATCCTGGTCATCTCTGACCAATGTCGGTCTACACCTGACTGATGTTGATTCCTCCTGATCGACGCTAATTTCCACCTAATTGATGTTGATTTCCACTTGATCGATGTTGACTTCCACCTAACTGACGTCGATTTCCACCTGACCAATGTTGGTCTCTGTGTTTTTTTGTGAGTGATGATTTTTACTTGCAAGCTCATTTTGGATCATAACCTCTTCCAAATCAAGATTGCCTTGCTCAGAATTATTCATCCTCTTGAGCTGATCACTGTACATCACCTTTTCATTGTAAACTACATCATGGATTCTAATAATTTTGTTAGTTTCTAAATTCTACAACCATAATCTAAAATCTCCAAAACCATAACCAATGAAAGTGCACCGCATAGATTTAGCATCTAGCTTCTTTCTATTTTCTTTATCAATGTGCACAAAAGCTTCAGAACCAAAAACTCTGAGAAATGAAAGATCTACCTTTTTACATGTCCAAGCCTCTTTTGGAATTCCACCATCTAGTGCAGTAGAAGGTCCTCTATTAATCAAGTAAATCATAGTATTTATAGCTTCTACCCAAAATTGTAAGGGCAAACCAGCATGCAACCTCATACTCCGTGCACGCTCCATTATTGTTCTATTCATCCTTTCAGCAACTCCATTTTATTGAGGTGTCCTTAGAACCATCCTTTCCCTGCATATTCCACTCATAGAATAGTAATTATTGAACTTATTGCTACAGTACTCACCACCATTGTCAGATCTAAGGCACTTCAATCTCAAACCTATTTCATTCTCAACCAAAGCTTTCCATTTCTTAAATGTGTCAAAAATATCATATTTCCTCTTTATGCAATAAACCCATACCTTTCTTGTAGCATCATCAATAAAAGAAACATAATATTGTGATCCTCTAATAGAAGCTACCTGAGTTGGTCCCCACACGTCTGTGTGAACAAGCTCCAACTTGTGCTTCTTCTTTGTTGACCTAGTTTTGAGAAACCTCACTTTCTTCTGTTTCCCAAAAATATAATGCTCATAGAAATCTAGATCTATGCTTTTCAAATCTGAAAGCTTATCTTTTGACTTAAGAACATTCATTCCCTTCTCACTCATGTGACCAAGCCTACAGTGCCACAATTTTGCATCTACATCTAAAGTAGATAAAATAGAAGGAGAATAATTAGTAATACAAGTAGATAGATAAAGTGTATCTACTCTCTTACCTTTTGCTAATACAAGTGCACCCTTGGAAACTTTCCAAGATTCAGCTATGAGAGTTACTGTGTAACACTCATCACCCAACTTTCTTACAGAAATCAGATTCCTCTTCAGGATGGGTACATGTATGACATCCTTCAACACCCATGTGTTACCATTTTGCAATTTCAGCTGTACTTTTCCTTTACCAATAATTTTACAAGGCTCATCATCCCCTAAATAAACTTTTCCAAAATATCCATGGACATAATCATTGAAAAATTCTCTATTTGGGGTTGCATGGAAAGAGGCACTAGAATCTAAAACCCATGATTCTACTTTATTATCCAAAGAAAATATAAGAGCATCCTATGCAACAATACCTGCAAATTTTGCTTCTTTATTACCTTCATGTTGATTTTCTTTGTTATCCTTCAACCAACAATCTTTCTTTGCATGCCCTTTCTTTCCACAATTCCAATAGGTTATTCTTCCATTTCTAGATTTGGATCTATTTCCCATCTTTGACCTTGATTTCCCTTGCTTGCCCTTCTCTCTTTGCCTTCCCCTACTTTCAACACTTAAAACATTATCTGATGTTTCCCCTGTGCTTTTTCTACAAATTTATTCATTCAAGATTACACTAACAACATCATCAACTTTCAAGATATTTGAAGTAGATGCAATATTACTAACTACCATTACCAAACTATGCCAACTTTCAGGTAAAGAGCATAATATTAAGAGAGCCTTAATTTCATCATCAAAAACTACTTTGATTGAATTTAACTGATTTACTATTGTATGGAAATTATTAAGATGACTAGATATAGATCCACCTTCCTACATTTGAAAATTAAATAATTGCTTCATAAGATATACCTTATTTGAAGCTGAGGGTTTTTCATATAAATTTGTCAAAGTATCCATTAACTCTACCATTGTCTTTGCCTGTGATAAGTTGGAAAACACAAAAGTTGCCAGGCTCAACCTTATAGATCCAAGAGCCTTTCTATCAAGAACATTCTATTCTTCATCTTCCATATCTGTGGGCTTCCTTGAAACCCCACCCAATGGTAAATACAGATCTTTTTGATATAGATAATCTTTAATCTGCATCCTCCATGATTGATAATTCTTGCCATTACTTTGCTCCCACTCAATCAAAAACCCTTGTGAGTGAATTTTATAATCAACAAACACTAACACACTCTGATACCATTTGTTAGGATCTTAGAGTAAAATTGATTACTTTTGTATAAGCAACTAAACACGAAATTGAAACCAGAAGTAATAAGTAACTAGAAATCAGAAACAACAAATAATAAGAGATACAAGAAACAACCAATTTGTATTAAACTCTTCCCAAAGGAAATACAATGAAGAAATCTCTCTCTCCTCACACCTCATAGATGTACAGTAATTCTCCCTCAAGAGTTCTCTCTCTCTCTCTCAATCAATTACAATCAACTCAATTACTAAATTGTTTTACATGCTATGAGGATCTAACCCTACTATATAGTATACTACAACACTAGGGTTCATGAGCCATGCATTCACCACCCTTAGATCCACCTCTTAAATCAAAGTCTCAAATCTATTCTCCTAAAAATAGAAAAGCTGGAAACGCACATAATTTAGTGTCGGTCTGAAGATGACCGATGCTGACTAACCCCTAACCGATGTCAGTCGACCCCCAACCGATGTCAGTTGGTTCTGACCAATCCCAGTTACTGTGTAAGCCCAGCAACCTCAACATTAGCTCATTAGTGAAGCTTTTATCTCTACAAATCAACACTTTTCAAAGATGTTCCTTAATGATACTTGTGAATTAAATAAGGCTTAAGATTGTGCATTAGTCATTTTAGTCATTTTATAATATTTGGATTTGATTATTATACATATAATGAGTCCAAATAATAACTTGGAAAGTAATATAAAATGTAATAGTGAACCTTAAAAAATGTAATAAATTTAATTCATTATTACCAAAATTTAATTCTTGAAGCGTTGGAAATTTGAAACAAGGCAAAAGGGTGAAACTATTCAAGGGTGTGTTTACTTTTTAGGCTCTCATATATACTAATCTTAGTCATAAATAGTGAACATGACCAAAAAATAATTAACTATGGAGGATTATATCATTTCCATAGCTAAAATATCCCGTATCTATGGTACGTTGAGAGTAACTTCTTAGGTATAACCATTTACCAGTGCATACAAGAAGAAATAATTAAATACTTTCTATGGTTTAAAAAACTATTCATTTTTGATATACTATGAGGTACATAGAAACTAAAACCCATGAATAGTTATTTCTAAGGGCTTGAGTATTATGTTAGTACCCCTCACACTCTGAATTAGGTAAAATTGAAGACCATTATGACTATAATGAAATCTCCTATGAGTTTTAAAAGTATCAAAACATAGTTTCTAAGAATATAAGATAAAAAATGAAATTAGAAACCAAATTAGGAAAGCAAGGGATTGAAAACAAATATTTGTATTCATCAATATGATTTAACCTATTTTTTATAAAATAAATAAATTGTTTATGTATTATATAGGTGTAAAATTGAAAAATATTAGAATGTTAAAAATGTTAAATAATCAACTATTATGATTATGGTAAATTACTGACTACAAAAAAATGTTGTTTTAGGAAAAGAGTAAGAAGAGATATACTTGGGTTGTGCACAAGTTTATGTTGACTATTATGAATACATGAAAGTGGAAATTTATATAATAAGAGGTGTATGTGTCGTATTAGAATCAGTAACACAATCATAAACAAAATTTGGGTAGGTATATTGTAAGTGGATTGTAGTGTAATGTAATTGAGTTTGTTGACTATAGACTTGTCATAGTTGACTGTGACAAGTGAATGCCATGAAAATAAATAGAAATCAGAATTATGAAAATTATAGATAAGAGGTAGAAGTAGAGGATATTCTTGGACATGATTGTTGCAATTAGAACTAGGGTAGTGCATTTGAGTCTATTGACTATAGACTTTTCTTAGTTGACTATGCATAAAAATTAATTTTCACGTCTTCTAAAAATATGCCTACTAAGTAATATGAGATATCAAAATTTTAATTATGCCACATATAATTTTTTATTTTATTTATCTTTCCTTTGAATCCCTAAGGGAAATTTGATAGCATGAAAACTTGAGAAAAAGGGGAATATAATGGGTTTATTTGACCTAAATCACCCCATTGATGATTGATCACTGCCAATGTATCCAATAATCCAAAGATAAAAATTAATCCCACATAGTTCTCTCACCTAGACTGATTGTGAAATGGTTCTAATTATATATGTGTGTGTAACTATGAAAATTGATTTTATACTTGATAATAATAACTCTTGACTTGCTTTAAGATGCTCTATACTTATCTTTTTATTTTTCCTTGTAAGTGATCTTAAATTTGGAATTAATAGGGCATACTTGAAATAGTGTGTAAGTTAGCAACCAAATGATAACAACTTAGGAAATTAATGACCTTTGATGTGTATTTATAGGTAAAACTTTTGAAATTTTCCTTAGATGACTATGTGAAATGTGTAGGAATACTTAAAAGAATGTTTTTATTTTTGAAAAGGAGTCATTATTTAGTGTAGGACATGGCCAATATAATTGTAAATGATCACAAAACACTCATGTCCACTTAGTGAATACTTGACTAGAAGGATAATGGATAGTTATCCTTTATTGAAGATGGTTTGAATGTAATTTTAAGTAGCTTGAGTATTTTTCATTTAAAGTTACATGTAATAGTGGTGATAAACAAAGGGTTAAACTTGCATATAGATAAATGGATTAGAATAGTGGTGAATAAGAGTCATTTATTTGTATGCAATTCATTTGGTTTAGGATGTGTCAATAATTACCATTATCAAGTACCCATGACTATATTTATGTGTCTACAATACTCATAATTTTTTGACATGATCAATATTTGAAGTGCCATAAAATATATTCATTAATAAAATACATAATTTGACACTAGGCCTAAAATTATTGATATTATAGACTCTTACATTACCTTTATTAGTCTAATTATCTATATCCATATCTTAATCCTCTAAAACCTTCACTAGATCATTTTATTTCATTCATCTCATGGTGATGATCTAATTATAGGTGAATGAAGGAGAGGTAAATTTGTAATAACTACTAATTGTGACCCGTAAACCACTAAGATTTTCATGTTTTAGGAGTATAATACATAATCCTTCAACAAAAAAATAGAGAAAAAAATGAGTAAAATATTCTTTCATGGAAATACCTCAAGTTTAGCCATAGATTGATGAAGTTTTTCTTTATTAAGTAATATTAAATCATATTTATATTCCTCATTTGCTTAATTAGTATGCTCATGTCAAATAGATTCTCATCTTCATTAATATCTTAAACATTGCATTATAATTATTAGATGAACAATGTGGGAAGAGAAAATTGTTTCTATAAACTCTTGAGGAGACACTAAAGAAGAAGGTTTAAAAGCTTGGGAAATTGTGAAATATTTTTATCAATTTCAATGAATTATGTTGAAAATATAGTGATCAATATCTAAAAAATTTCACCTTGTATGCTTCTAATTTAATATCATTATCTACATTTGTCTCAATAAAAATTATGTTATTTATTAGGAAGGAGGCCACTAGTGATTTGTATTAATTTTTATTAACCATCATGTCACAATTTAGTTTTTGGTTGAAACTTTAAAATAATCCATATGCCAAGTCTAATGCACCCCACAATTCTATCAATTAGTGAAATGCAGTGTTTAAACATGCTCATTAATTAATTTTAGAAATATTCCTCATCATAGATTTATACATATGTTATATTTTGGCATTACTGAAATCAAATATTATTGAGCATCCACATGTCTCAATAATACAGTCTCAAGTTCATGAGGTCACAAAGTTGTAAATCTCTCTTTTAGTGTTTAAATTTATGTTGTGGATTTTGTAGATACATAGGATATTTAATTTTCCTTTATATTTACTTTGGTTTTAATCCTCTTCGTATTTATGTGTCATGACAACATGGTGAAATATTTTTTAATGCATTCTCAATAAGTTCTAAATATTTCATTCCATTTTCCTTTCTCCCATACACTTAGAGTGAAACATGTGGAAGTTTAACCATCTTAAAGTCACAGAGTCTGGAGTGTCACTTGTATTTCAAATGAATTGATTCAAAGTTTTTATATCCATTGAATATTTATTTTTTAATTTATATGCTTTTACATCTTCACCTTTTCCTACACATAATGTCATGAAAAGGTGTATATGTAATAAAATATAAATATATAAGAGAGATGGTATTTCCATGATCTATGAAATAGAGGACAACTTATTTGGATTAAACCATGTAGAATATTTTTTTTGGATTAACATTTTAGATCACACTCTATGAGGCATCATCAGGATAAGACACAAAGATAATAATGTTATATCACATTATTATATATTTCACTTATCTTGATGATGACTCATAGAGTGTGATCAAAAATGTTGATCTAATATATACATACATAATATATATTGTACACATTTTAATGTATAAAATATTGTCCTCTAATATAAATATAGTATGACCATATCCCAATATATATATAAATTTTTTGGGATATGGTCATACTATATTTATATTAGAGGACAATATTTTCTACATTAAAATGTGTACAATATATATTATGTATGTATATATAGCAAATGTCTTAATGTAGAAAATATTTTCCTCTAATATAAATATATTATGACCATATTTTTAAAATTAAAATAAAGTGCACACAATGTTTTAATAAACTTACAACATTAAAATGAATACACGTGGAAATAAAAATGGGATAATAGGGTTATGAAGTCATAGAGTCACTTTTAAAAACATGAATTTATTGTTTCAAATGAAAAGATACCTCCAAACATGCATGGATTTATGACTTCTTATTTAAACTATGGGTGGGTACATTTCATCCAGGCTCATAAGTAACATAATGAATAAATCATGAATCTATGACTTTGCATAAGTGTATATTCTAATAATTAATATTATAATGGTACATAAGAGATTAGTTTTTAACATGTGACATAGCTAAAACATAAACTAAATTATGATGTGATTTAATCTTTCAATGATTTGTGAGAATCCTCATAAAACTAGTATAAGAAGGGATAGTTTTCTAACCTTTCAATTATTTGTGAGAATCCTCATAAAACTAGTGAAGGAAGGGATTATTTTGTATATCTCTTTTTTGTGGTTTGATCTAATTTAAAACCTTAACTTTCAAAATTGAGAGAACATATGGATCATTTTAAATGAAATTTGTTTCTAAAATTAAGATAAATAGAGGTTTCCATATCTTAAAAATAAATGGGGTTGTGTTGGTCACAAAAAAATTAATAATAACACTCATAAAATTCATTCATAACTCTTACAATATAACACTCCCTTTTTAATCATGTAGTGGGTTTCCTTGAGCCTTAGAGCTCTATTTTGCACCATGATCAATTATTAAAGATACTTTACATATAGTATGAAGTGAACAATGTGAGCATACCATTCCACTTGATTCATTTTGTGTTTTGTCTACCTAAATAATGGTGATTTATGGGTTGATATTAGTGATGAGTTGAGTATGACGTTGAACTCTCACCATTTTGGCTGGTTTAACTTTGATGTCATATTAATATATTTTTAATATTCATTTTCCTCTTTATTATCCTAATTTATTATGTCCAATTATTAGATTTACTTTTAGATTAGGTACAAATTCGTGCACCTTATTTTAGAGTATGTCACATCATAATTTTTGAAAACTTTGACTTGAGAATAAGTTTTTTTTCTAATGCATAATATATGTGATATGTATCTTTTAAATTGGCAATAATGAAAAAATGAGATATTTTCCTAAATCATAATTTTATGCTAAAATTATTGTTATCATATGATCTAAATAAAATGAATAAAGATAGGAATATTTTGTAATATCTAGGTTGATCAATGCTAGAATTTACATGATGAAAATTTTGACTTATTGAAAAGCATATATAACTTGAGAAGTCCACTCTATTTTTGTGTATTATTTCTAGATAAAATTAAGAGATCTCAAAATTTAAAAAAAAATTGAAATAAATATCCTTACTAAATTGATTTAAAAAAAACTTACCTCTTTCTTACTAATTAGGAGTGGAATTTCATAAATAATTTTTTTTTGTATTAGGGTTAATAGATATACCTTATTTTATGATAATAATACTACAAAATTATCCTCAGTGACACAAAAAACACTCTTATTTAGATTGAGGGATATACCATATATTTTATATCTTTAAAAAACTTTCCTCAAGTGGTGTACATGTTGAGACTTGTGCTTGGAGAAAATGATTAGATCATCCATATAAATGCTAATGTATTTTCTCTCCATACCTTGGAAAAACACATGTAGTATGATGAAACATGGCACCTACATTTATTAATCCATAATTTATTATTTTGTTAAAAAGGGTACCCAAATTTGTGGTGAAAGTGGTTTTCATCCTATCATCACTATCTACTAGTACTTGGTTTTATCCAAGAAAAATCATCTAAAAAGGACATCATTTCACATCTATTCAACATATTCACAACATAATCTAGGTATGGTAGAGGATTATTATATTTGTCAAATTCCTTGTTTAAATTTATAAAGTTTACATAAATCCTTATTTCTCCATTTTTTTGTGAACATGCATTAAATAAGTTATCCATGTGGAATGTATAATGGTGAAAATGATTTGGCAGTAATCAACTTATATAATGATTTATAAGTGAAGGGATACAATATGAGGTTAATTGGTTTATAAATTTATTTGATGGGTTTATAACCTTTATTGATTGGGATGGCATGTGTGAAGGCTTATGGGTTAGTGACCTTGATATATTCATAAAATTGTGTTATCACCTCTTCGTACCATGAAACAACAAAATTCATTTTTCCCATCTCTGTGTTTGAGCAATTTTGACTCATATAAGAGGAATAAATTTTTTTTTGATTTTGAAAATAAATCAAAAATTTGATTGTCACCCCTAAGAATCAAAGTCATATTAAATTAATTAAAATAATTGATCAGATTTGAAGCTTTGTGTTTGTACTTCTTGATATGTGAATTTTATCACTTAAATTTTATATTAACATATTTAGTCACAATTTATAAGTCACCAAACATTAGTAGATATTTTATTTTTTGATTAAAATGAAATTCTAAACCAAATACCATTTCCTCATATTCATAGAGAGTTTAAATGCAAGGTAATTAAAGTATGTAATCAACAAGGTATTTCTTTACATCAAGGTACAAAAACCAAAATCCTAATTATTTATCTTTGCTTAGAATGATCTCCATTTAAATAGAGTGTGCATAGGCTAGATAAATCGCGGTTAGCATATTATGTATCTTGATCCATGGGCTTAGTGATTAGCATGTAGACTCCTATGTCAATGGATAAACCATTCATGTTTTCATTCTTTGTATTGTACTTGATGATAATAAACTTAATTATATGTTCTCTATCCACTTATATTTGGTTAGAAATTCCTCTCCAAGGCAACAACATGTGAGAGAACAATGGACATATGCCTATTCAAAGTTGTAGACCAATATCTTCTAAGTGGTATAACATAAGCCTTCAAAATTTACATAACCTAAATGTCAATGAATTTTTATACTCTTGGTTTGCAAGTGAGTTACAAGTGCACATTAAACAATTATACTAGCACTTTGACCTTTAATCTATCTAAATGGGCCACTATTCTATCATATTTGATGGGATTCAAACCTAAATTTTTACATATATATATATATATATATATATATGTATATATATATATATATATGTATGTATATATATATATGTATGTATATATGTATGTATGTATATATGTATATATATGTATATATATATATATACATATATATATGTATATATATATATATGTATATATATATATATATGTATATATATATATATATGTATATATATATATATACATATATATATATACATATATATATGTATATATATACATATATATATGTATATATATACATATATATATGTATATATATATATACATATATATATGTATATATATATATACATATATATATATATATATATATATATATATATATATATATATATATATATATATATATATATATATATATATATACATATATATATGTATATATATACATACACACACACACACACACACACACACACACACACACATACACACACACACACACACACACACACACACACACACATAAAATTATATGAAGCTTATGAGTCCACTAAAATATTATTTAAAATTTTACCATAAATTATAACTATGGGGAAGAAAGGAGGAACTTCACCTTTGTTTTCATGGATTTCCATGTTTGCTTGCATTACCTTCTAATTTTTTGGGTAGTTTTCTCAATTAAGTATTTTATAAGAAAAAAGAATTATTTAGTGATCTAGACCATCTCATATAAGGTATGTTATCTTTTATTTACTTTAGGTCCTCCATAATGTTCTTATTCTATTATTAATAATCACATGTGAATCATTATGGGAACATTGATATTACACTTTGAGGCGGGCGGGGGGGGGGGGGGGTATTATTATTAACTTTTAGATATAGAGGCATATCCATATTATTATGAGATATAGAAGTGGTGAGAGGATATTATGTTTTGATTCTAAATGAGTAATTTTCTTTTGATCTTGTTGAAAAAAATTCACTTTTTTAATGTTCTCTAGCTTATCCTCTTGGTTGAGAAAACTAAAAGTTTCTAGTATCAAATTAGAGCTAACATTTGAAGTACCAAGCATATTAGAAGTGAAAAATAAATTTTGATCATTTATAAATATTTTACATCCTTCCATTTATTTATAAAATATCTCAAAATAAATATATAAAATTCTATGTAATCTAATCCTCCATGTTGAGTAATACCATGAACTCTACACTAGTTGAGAAAGTCTAGTTCACATGTGTTGATTTAAATAAGCTTATTAGGGGATAAATCCATGTTATTAGAACTATTATATTGATTATTATGTATCTAAAATGTTTAATTTATCCTAAAATTTTATCCACCATAATTATCAACCTATTTTGACAGAGTGACAAAATTATTAAGTTTAACTTTTGTATCATATGTTGAATATTATCAAATTCATTTTCAGTCAAATATTGGGAAAATTTATGTGTGTTATCCACAACTATAAAAAAATAATATAGGATTTGATTTTGTGGTATTTTGAATAACTAACTATTAAATAAGCTTAAATATTGACTTGGGGTAGCATGTCTTAAAGGTAATTAATTTGTTATCAGTTTGGGGGTTTTGTAGATACCTAGATTTGACACAAGTCTTGTTTAATAATAATATTAAGAAAGTTTGCATGTATAAATTTCAAGATACAAACCAAGTACTTATTGGTGCATTTATCTTGGCAATTTTATTGTCTTATTAATTCTATTTCATTGATAACACCTTTATCTTATCATCTTCAAATTTTATTTGTATATTACATAGATATTTATCCCTTCATTTCACCTTAGATTTTTTTAGGCCATGGGTCATTTCTATAACTTATAATCAATATTAACTATTGATACTAGCTAAAGTTGATGAAACAACTTAGGTATATTTATAATTTATTGTGGGTATGTTTCACTTTTTGACCATTTTTTGGGCATGTTTTAACTTCTTTTGTTTGGCTTCTGAGCACCACTATGTCCTTAGATTAAAGTTAGATACTCCTATACATAAAAATATAATATAAGGTATTTAAATACAAGTAAATTTAATTATAAAGGGATAGAAAATATTTCATATTACACCTATAGAATTAGTAGAGTTTAATCTGAAGTTGACAAGGGTTAATTTACATCTATATTCTTGTATCAAAGAAATGATATGAGAAATAATATATATATTTTCATCCAAAATTCCAAACATACACATTATCAAGAGAAATAAATTCAAGTTTAAGCCCTTTTTGGTATATTGGAAATGTAGTCCAATGCTTGATCTATCAAGCGGGATTGCCAAGGTTGGTCCAAATTAACATTTTTACTAAACCCCCATTTAATATTGAATTTATTTTGTTGAATTAGTGATTGAACATAAATGTGTTCACACATGATTTAAAAATTGGTAAAAATTATAAAAAGACATTATAAACACATGCACATCATCCCAGAAAAAAATAGCTCATTGTGTGCAAAGTTAGCATTGACCCTTATAGGTTAGTATTGATTGTCAAAACCAAATAGGATAAAATAAGTAGAAATAAATGATACACAAGGAATTTACATAATACCTAAGTACATATTTCAAATAATTATAACTCCAAATAACACAAAAAATAAGCTAAGAGCCTTATTACCAATTATTTTACATTTATATTTATATTTAATCTATATGATTATCATAGTTCAAATCAATTTATAAATAATTTTATATATTGTGAAAATAATAAATAATAAATTATTATATTGATTTCTATAATATTAAGGTTAGTCTTGATTGCATTAATACAAATTAGTAAAACATATTGGTGAATATGAATATTGATTGAATCATCCTTCCAAGGTTTCAAATATCATTTATGATTTCCATACACAAAAAACCTTAAGTAAACACCCAAATTTGGTACAGTCCTTGTTTAATAATACTCTTAGGCAAATTTTCATGTATATATCTCAAGTTATTGACTAGTACTTAAGGACAAATTTATCTTGGTATTTTGATTATCTTACTTATTCTATTTGGATATCGATAGATTTATCTTATCATCTTCAACATTAATTTATATATAAAGTATATATTTGACACTCCCTTTCACCCTAGAATATTTTTAGGCCTTGGGTAAGTTCTACCACTTACATTCAATATTGACTATTGATACTAACCAAAGTTGATAGAACTGACCTAGGTACATTTTTAAATTTATTTTCAACATATTTCACTTTGTGACAATTTTTGGGAACATTTCAGATTCTTTTTATTTGATTTTGAGTACCACTAGGTCCTAAATTAAAATCCAAATACTTGTATAGATAAAAATATACTATAAGGTATTTTGGGACAAACACATTACATTAGCAAGGGCTAGACAAGATTGAATATTATACCTATAAAATTATAGATCTAAATATGAAGTTTACAAGGGTTAATTTACATATGTATGCTTGTATCAAGGGAAATATAGGATAAATAACATTGTACTTGCATACACAAGTACACACATACACATTAGTAGGAAAACTAAATTCAAGTTTGAGCCATTTTTGGAGTATTAAAAATATAGTCTAGTGCTTGATCCATAAATGAGGATTGATCAAGGTCAGTCCAACAAAACCCTTTTTATTGAAACCCCCTCATTTGATATTGAATTGCTTGCTTATAATTATAACTTGAACATATAGGTGTTCCTACATGATTTATAAAATGGTAAAAGACAGAAAAGACATTATAGACACAGGCACATCATCTCAAATAAAATAAAATCTCACTATGTGTAGGGTTAATATCAACCATTATAGATTAGTATCATCTATCAATACTAACCTAAATAGTTAAAATTAACTAGGAAAAAATAGGTAGAAACAAACAATACACAAGGAATTTACATAGCCCAAAGTGTAGAATTCAAACAATCAAAACTCGAAATAACACAACAAATAAGTTAAGATCCTTCTTACCTATTATTTTAAATTTATTTCTATATTTAACATATATTAATATCTTAGTTTAGATAAATTTATAAATACTTTTATATTATACAAATAATAAATAATCCTTTATTCTATTAATTTATATCATAGTAGGGTTAGTCTTGATTACATTAATCCAAATTAGGGTAAACTATATTGGTGAATGTGAATATTGATCGAACCATCTTTTTATGGTTTCATATTTTTTTATCTTAGGGTTTCAAATCTAATTTTATATTTACATACAAAAAAAATCTTATAAAGATACTCAAATTTGGTACAAGACTTTTTTTTTTAATACTCTTAGGTAATTTTGCATGTATAGATCTCAACCTATAAAATAAATACTTAGTGGCACATTTCTCTTAGTATTTTTATCATCTTACTAATTCTATTTGGCCACTAACACCTTTATCTTATCATCTATACCATTATTATATTTCATATAGCTTTGGCACTCCCTTTCACCCTATAATCTTTTTAGGCCAAAGGTAAGTTCTACCACATTAAACATTGATTGTTGATATTAAACGAAGATGAAGAAATTAACCTAGGGTACATTTTTAATATCTTTTGGGAATGATTAACTTTGTGACCATTTTTTGGGGCATGTTTCAATTTTTTTTGGTTGGATTTTGAGTGCCACTAGGTCTTTGATTCAAATTTAAAGACTCTTATATATAAAAATATACTATAAGGTTTTTTGGGACAAAAAAATTACATTATCAAGGGCTAGACAAATTTTATATTTCACCTACATAGTTATTAGAGTTGAATCTAAAGTTTTCAAGGGTTAATTTACATATGTATGCTTATATCAAGGGAAAATAAGAGAAATAACATATATATTTTCATCCATAATTAAACACATACACATTAGTGGGAGAAATACATTCAATTTTAATCCTTCTTTTAAGTATTGAAAATGTAGTCCAATGTTTTATCCTTCAAAGAGGATTGACCAAGGTTATTCCAACTCAACCCTTTTGCCAAAACCCCCCATTTGATATTGAATTGCTTTTGTATAATTATGGATTAAACATATAAGTTTTCCTAGATGATTTTAAAAGTGGTAAAAGGTAGAAAAAAATACATTATACACACATGCACTTTATTCCAAAATAAAATAGTAGATTACTCTATGCAGGTTCAGTATTGATTGTTAATAATAACCTAACTAACCAGATCCAACAAGGAGAAAATAATTAGAAAAAAAATGATATATAAGGAATTTACATAGTCATGAGGTGTGGATTTCAAATAGTCAAAACTCTAAATAATGTGGAAAACAAGTTAAGAGACTTCTTACCTATGGTTTTAAATTTATTTCTATGTTTAGCCTATAAGATTATCATAGGTTAGATGAGTATATAAATACTTCAATATATTGTGTAAATAAAAATTAAGAAATCATTTTATTAATCGATATCTTATTAGGTAAAATGTATTGGTGAAGACGAATATTGATCAAACCATCCTTCCAAGATTTCATATTTTTTGTCTTAGTGTTTCAAATCTCATTTGTCATTTCCATACACAAAAAATATTATATATATACCAAATTTTAGGGCAAGCATTGTTTCATAGTAGTGTTAGGAAAATTTGAATGTATAGATCTCAAACTAAAAAATAATTACATAGTGGCACATTTATTTTGGTATTTTTATTATCTTAATGATTGTATTTAAATGCATGACACCTTTATCTTTTTTAGGTTATGGATCTAAAAGCTTCAACTTTGCAGACATGGAGGAGTTGCTGAGTGTCACAGTCATCGGCATCGGTTAGGCCGACTGACGTCGGTCAGGGGTAAACTGAAGGGAAATTGGCATCAGTAGGATATCAGCCAATGTCGTTCATCTCCAGTTAGATAGGGACTGACGTCAGTCGCCTGTGTGTTCCAGAACTATTCGTTGCATGAACAATTAGTTTGTTAAACTAATTTTTTGCATGTAAAGGCTACTTTGAGTCTTGAGCTACGTGGATAATTATAGTAAATTAAGAGTCTAAGTTATTGTTTAAGTCTGGGATCTATTTATAGACCCATTGGCATGTATTGTAATTAAGGCAAGAAAAGGATTTCTTATAGTTGTAGGATCTTGGTTAGCAGGTGTGCAAGACCACGTTTGAAGATCTAAATGTGTAAGTATGGTCTGTTGAATTGCAGGTTGTAGGTTTATGAGAAGATCTACCTGAAGTACTTTGAGTACTTGGTATATTGGCAGGGTTATTACTGACTGGTTGGAGAGGTGAACACCAATTCTGTGTGTGAGTTGTGTGTTGGGACCATTTTTGGTAGGAGAGTGAACTCTTGATTGAGAATTACTAGGAGCCCTTGAGGTGTGGGAAGCCTTGTAGAGGTGGAAGAAGAAGTGGCATCTTCTTCATTATATTTTATTTCTGGATGAGTATTTAATATAGTTTGTGTTGTCTCTCATATTTTGTGTCATTTGTGAATTCTAGTTACTTATTGCTTCTGGTTGATTCTGCATATTTAATTGCTTGTATTTGGTAATCATATTGTGCTCTTTCTGAGGAGCAAGATCCTAACAAGTGAGATCAAGAGAATGTGTGTTGCTCCTGATTCCCCAACAACTGGTATCAGAACTTTTGGTTGGGATACTAACAGGTTGTTTTAGATCTAGTTAGTGTGTGTTGATTACAGGTTACTCACAGGGGTTTCTATTTGAGTGGGAGTAGAGCAATGGCAGAAGAAAGTACGCTAAGAATGGAGAAGTTTAATGGCAAGAACTATCAATTATGGAGGATGCAGATTGAAGATTATCTATATCCGAAAGATTTGTACTTACCATTGGGTGGAGTTGATTGCAAGCCTTAGGATATGAAGGATGAAGAATGGGAGGTTCTTGATCAGAAGGCTCTAGGATCTATAAGGTTGAGTCTTGCATCGTCTGTGATTTCCAACTTATCACATGTTAAGACAATGGTAGAGTTGATGGAATCTTTGGAAAATTTATATGAAAAACCCTCAGCTTCGAATAAGGTATTTCTTATGAAGCAATTATTTAATTTTCAAATGTTAGAAGGTGGATCTGTTCATAGTCATCTTAGTGATTTCCATGGTTTGGTAAACCAGTTAAATTCAATCAATATTGTTTTTGATGATGAAATTAAGGCTCTCTTAATCTTATGCTCATTACCTAAAAGTTGGGAGAATTTGGTAATGGCAGTTAGTAATACTGCATCTGCTTCAAAAATCTTAAAAGTGGATGATGTTGTGAGTGTAATCTTGAATGAAGATATACGCAAGAAAAGCACAAGTGAATCATCAGGAAATACTTTGAGTGTGGAAAGCAGGGGAAGGCAAAGAGAGAAGATAGAGAATGGGAGATCAAGGTCCAAGATAGGTAGGAGATCCAAGTCTAGGTATGGTAGAATAACCCACTGGAAATGTGGAAAGCAAGGGCACTTAAAGAGAGATTGCAGGTCAGATGAAGATCATCATGAAGGACATGAAGGAGAAGTAGATGTTGCAAAGTTTGTTGCACAGGATGCTCTAGTATGTTCCTTAGATAAATTAGAATCTTGAGTTTTAGATTTTGGTGCCTCTTTTCATGCATCCCCAAATAGGAAATTTTTCATGAGTATGTCCAGAGAGACTTTGGAGAAATTTGTTTAGGGGATGGTAAGCCTTGTCAAATGGTTGTCGAAGGGAAAGTGAAGCTAAAATTGCAGACAGGAAACACATGGGTGTTGAAGGAGGTCATGCATGTCCAAGTTTTGGAGTAGAATTTGATTTCTATAAGAAGTTTGGGTGATGAGGGTTGTATAGTAACTCTCATAGCGGACTCTTGGAAGGTTACCAAGGGTGCACTTGTTGTAGCAAGAGGTAAGAAAGTAGGTACGCTTTATCTATCTACTTGTATTTCTAATTCTTTTTTTGAGTTATCTACTTCAGCTGTAGATTTGAAGATGTGGATTAATAGGCTTGGTCACATGAATAAGAAGGAGATGCATGTTCTTGAGTCAAAGGGTATGCTTTCAGGTTTGAAAAGCATGAATCGATATTTCTGTATGCAGAAGAAGAAGGTGACGTTTCTTGAGGAGTCCAATGTTAGTGACAAGAATAGGAAAGCCTTGGTTTTCAAGGAGAAGGTAATGGATAAAGTTCAGCACAAGGGGCAAAAGAATTTTGAGCAGAGCAAGGTTGATTTAGACAAAGGTTTGATCCAAAAGGAGCTCACAGGAAAAAGTCAATTCTCATAAGTAAAACACAGAGACTAACATCAGTTAGAAAACCGATGTCGACATCTAGACAGGGACCGATGTCGGCTATGTGTAGACCGATGTCAGAGACTCAAGGTAGATAAACACTGGCATCGGTCAGGAGGAAAAGATGTTGGCAGTGAGGTAGTCACATGGAACTGACATCGATCAGGTGCAAACTGAGATGTGACCAGCATCGGTCACTAAGACGGATTTTGGGCAGACAATAAGCTGTCAAGGAGTCTCAAGCACCCATATGGAGGACTTAAAGGGTAAGTAAGCCTCAAATTCATCATTTCCCTTATTTACACTACTTATTGCTCATTGATGGTAAATAACCAGGAAGTTATTAAAGAAGCAGAGCAGGTAGATCCAAGAAACAGTGGGAGCTTGGCATGGATGAAAGATGTGATTCCTTGGAGAAGAACTAAATGGGATTTTTTGGGTGGAGTTGCCAACTGGAAGAAAGCCCTGAGAGACGAATGGATGTTTAGGATAAAGAAGAGCAAGAATGGACATGTGAGATAGAAGGCCGGGGTATATGGTCTTGAGTAAGCTGCAGGACAATGGAGGTTTGATCATTGTGTTTCTCTTTACCAAGTTGGATAATATTAGCTACATTATCCTATTACTATATGATGTGCTTGTTGCAGGGTTACATATATAGGGAGTTGTTGAACTAAAGGTAAAGCTAGTTCAGAGGTGTGTCATGAGGAATCTGGGAGCAGCAATATTCTTTGGCATGAGTGTGTTCTAGGGACATGGAAGGTCACAGGTTGACTTTGTTTCAGGATGATTGTGTGAGACCAGTTAGCGCACCGATGGTTGGATAATTCTATGAACAGTGTCTTGATTCACATAATGAGGTTAAGTGCATGGTATGTACTAGACATGAGATTTCCCAAGTAGTTGGAGTTGTCAGAATGTTGGAGCCAATTTGGGAAATAAGCACTAAAGGGCAATTCAGTGGATTCTGAGAGGGACCAGCAGCAGGTGCACATGCTATGCAGGGTCAAGTTATTTTCTACATGGGTTTGTAGATGCAGATGTGGCAGGTGATTTGGATGATAGGAGGTGTACCATAGGATTTGTGGTGGTTGGTCTTCAAGAGTGATCTTGAAGAGGGATACAAAGCCAAGGGAACAAACTAGATGGTGTACATGTACAAGTATAGTTGCAGCTATTTATCTCCAAGTGGGAGACTGTTAGGTTATGGAGCTAAAAGCTTCAACTTTGAAGACATGGAGGAGTTGCTAAGTGTCATAGTCACCAGCGTTAATTAGGCTGACCGACATCAGTCAGGGGTGAACTGAAGGGCAACTGGCATCGGTAAGATATCAGCTGACATCGGTCATCTCTAGTTAGATAGGGACCAACGTCGATCGCCTGTGTGTTCCAAAACTGTTCGTTACATGAACAGTTAGTTTGTTGAACTGATTATTTGCATGTAAAGGCTACTTTGAGTCTTGAGCTGTGTGGATAATTATAGTAAATTAAGAGTCTAAGTTATTGTTTAAGTCTGGGATCTATTTATAGACCCATTGGCATGTATTGTAATTAAGGCAAGAAAAGGATTTCTTCTAGTTGTAGGATCTTTGTCAACAGGTGTGCAAGACCACATTTGAAGATCTACATGTGTAAGTATGGTATGTTAAATTGTAGGTTGCAGGTTCATGAGAAGATCTACTTGAAGTACTTTGAGTACTGGGTGTACTGGCAGGGTTATTACTGACTGGTTGGAGAGGTGAACACCAATTCTGTGTGTGAGTTGTGTGTTGGAACCATTTTTGGTAGGAGAGTGAACTCTTGATTGAGAATTACTGGGAGCCCTTGAGGTGTGGGAAGCCTTGTAGAGGTGGAAGAAGAAGTGGCATCTTCTTCATTGTATTTTCTTTCTGGATGAGTATTTAATACAGTTTGTGTTGTCTCTCATATTCTGTGTCATTTGTGAATTCTAGCTACTTATTGCTTCTGGTTAATTCCGCATATTTAATTGCTTGTATTTGGTAATCATATTGTGCTCTTTCTAAGGAGCAAGATCCTAACAAGTGGGATCAAGATCATGTGTGTTGCTCCTGATTCGCTAACAATCTTATCATCTCCAACCTTACTTGATATATTAAAAATATCTTGAACCCTCACTTTTACCCTGAAGTATTTTTAAGTTGTGGGTCATTTTTGCCATTTACTATCAGTATTGATGATACATATATCTATGGCAATTCCTTTCACCCTGGAGTATTTTTAGGCTGTGGGTCAATTCCACCATTTACGGTTGGTATCACCTATTGATATTGATAAAATATTATAAAACTAACTTAGGTACCTTTTTAATTTGTTTTGAGCACATTTCACTTTATGACCATTGTTTGGGCACATTTTAATTTCTTTTGGTCAGATTTTATGTGCCACTAGGTCCTTAATTCAAAGTTAGTGACTCCTATATATAAATATATACTATAAGGTATTTCAAGTCAAACACATTATATTATCAAGGGATATAAAATATTAAATATTTTGCATGTAGAATTTTTAGATTTAAATCTAATGTTTACAATGGAAAATTTACATTTACATGTTTGTATCAAGGGAAAGATAGGAGAGAGAGCATCTAGACTTGCATCCATAATTACACACACATTATCAAGAGAAATAAATTTGATTTTTATCCCTATTTAGAGTATTTTAAATTTTTTACAACACTTGGTACATCAATGAGGATTGACCAAATTCAATCTAACTAAACCCTTTTGCCCAAAGCCCCGATTTGATAGTTGATTTCTTGTGTAGAATTAGGGATTAAACATACAGGTGCACCCAAAAAATTTATAAGTGGTAAAATTCATAAACATACATTATAGACAAAAGCACATCATCTTAGAATAAAATAATAGTTAACTATGTGCATGATTAGTATAGACCACTATAGTCTAATATCGAATGTCGATACTAACCTAACTAGATATAACCAACAAGGATAAAAAAGATATGAATGAACCCTATAGAAATAATTTTCACATTCATTAGGCATATATTTTATAAAATTGGAATTCCAAATAGCGTGAAAAAAATTTAAGACCCTTCTTACCTCTTGTTGTACATTTATTACTATATTAGCCTATATGCTTATCATAATCTAGATTAGTTTAGGAATACTTTTAATACATTTTAAAAATCCTAAATAAGCTATGAATATATTAATTATATGCTATTAGGGTTATTTTTTATTAAATTAATCCAAATTAGGGTTAAAAATTTTTAACTTTGGGACATTTTACTTGAAATTAGGTGTAATGGTGATACTGTTACCTTATGGAAAGAGTTGCCTATCCACATTTAGATATTTAGCATAAGATCCTACCATGTAATTTATTCCTACTACCCTTCTGAAAAATAAAATGGTCATGATATCAAGTGCATTCTTGTACATTTCAATCACCAATGGTACAACATGCCTATACATCAAAGTGACCTGACTGTAAATTCTTTGGAATCTAGTATTAAAAGTAATATTTTTCATGTTTGCACCTCTTTTAACACTGTAATTTTTTTAAACAAAATACAAAGATCAATGACTTGACAAATTGAGCTAAAAAGGTGGTTTGGAATGTATTCTAATTCATATTGGAATTTTACATTAAATATAGAAAATAATCATATATAACATCCTATAGCATGAAAGGGCACAACCTACATGCAACATCCTCAAACTTTATGTTCAAAAACCTTAAAGTGGACTCAAAATATATGATGTGTTCTTTTTCATTTTAGTCCCCATTAGGTGTGTACTGAGGGAGATATATCTTAGGGTTTTGAGACTTTTTTAAATCTTTAATGATGTTAATTATTAACTTAAATTAGATATAAACCATAGGTTTGAATGGATAAATTAGGGTCCAAAATATTATTTGGTTAATTTTTTTTAGTTCTATAAGCTCTTGTTCTACCCCTATCAAAACTATGTCTTTTACGTACCTCTACAAGTTGGATAAATAATAGACTAGATTCATATGTAGAACTTTTAAGATTGGGTGGAAAATATAGATTTTACAAAAAATATAGTGTTAAGGATTAAAATTTAACTTTATTATAGGTGCTTGAGCCAAAAATATTTTCCTTATGATAAACAACTCAGGGCCTTCCTTATAGCATCGACTCTCTATTGATGCAAGTTTTGTTGTGGCCAACACAACCCCATTTAATTTTAAGATGCAAATACCCAATTTTTATCCTAAATTTGGGACAAAAATTATAGCTATTATGATCCATATTTTATGTCATTTTTTAAGGTTAATGATTTATATCAGGTTAGAAGATAAAAGAGGAGAAATTGAAACTTCCCCCATCCCGAAGTAGTTTTATGAGGATTCTCATTATGCATTGAAAGATAAAATCACATAATTACATAATTTAGGTTTTTTTTAGATCACATAGCCACAAATAATATTTTTTGTATCCTTATAATACTAATTAGTAGCCACATACACTTATCCAAAGTCTAATAGTTCACACTTTATTATTTATGTCACTTATCACCTTTGTATCAAATAGACCCGACCATAATTTAAATAAAAATTCATAAACCAATGTGTCTATTGAGGAATATTTTTTATTAAAATATTAAATCTATGTTTTGAAAATAAATTCCATGACTTTGTGACCCCATTATTTTTCTATAGCCACATGTATTCATTTTAATGTCTCAAGTTTATTAAAACATTATGTGTGCTTTATTGATTTTTTGGGGGGTATGACTACATTATGTTGGTATTTTATATGTAGGAAAAGGTGTAGATGTAAGGAAACATAAAGTGGAAACTATTAGGTCTATGAAATTTCAATAAATCTAGTTTAAATCCAAGTGACACTTCATGACTCCTAGATTTCAAGACAATGAGATTACCATGTGCCTCACTCTAAATGGATGTGATAAAGGAAAAAATAAAAAAAAGAATAGGGGCATGTTAAGGATACAATAAAAAATATTTCACCATGTTTAAATTACATATAAATATGAATATAATTTGGACTTGAGTAGATATAAAGGTGAATTGAATATCTAACACATCAAAAAACTCTATGGAAAATAATTTAAACACTAAAAGAGAGATTTGAAACTCCATGGCCTTGTGAACTTTAGAATATGTGATTGAGACACATGGAAAATAAATATTATTAAATTTGAATAATTACATGAATTCTTAGATAGGTGAAACTATTATGATGCATATTTTTAAAAATAATTGATGAGCATGGTTTAACACTGAGTTTCATTAATTCACATAATTGTGAAGGGAATTAGACATGACATATGGTGGATTTTCAAATTCAAATTAAGAACTAAATTTTGATATGGAAATTAATAAAAATTATATTAATAATAGGTAACCTCCTTAATAATTCACATATTGAATACTAAGATAAAATCATATAAATTTTTAAAATTTGAATAAATAAAGACTGATTTTTTTAGACATTAATCACCATATTCTCATCAAAATTCATTTGAATTTCTAGAAATATTTCACAATGGCCCAAGTTTCCACATAATTTACTTCTTCAAGGTCTCCTCTAAATTTTAGAGGCAAACAATTTCTCTTTCCATATCATGTGTATGAAGAATTATAATGTGGTGTTATATGAGTTGATGAAATAGATAAACTATTTGAAGGAAAGGATAACACATAGGTAGATGAGGAGTACATAGATGATTTAATTACAATTAAGAGAGTAGTATTCCACCAAGATATGGAATAGGGTATTTATATAGAATGATATTTTACTTAATGTTTTCTATGTGTGTTGAAGGATGACATATTATACTCCCCAAACATGAAAAAACCAATAGCCTACATAGTCGAGGTCACATTTAGTAATTATTAAAGTTTCCTCTCCTTCATTCACCTATAATAAGGTTAATATCAAGACATGGATGAATTAATATGATCTAATGTAGGTTTTTTAATATTTTTGTATGGATATAGATAATTGGATAAATAAAGGCAATGTAGAGGGATATATTATTAATATTTTTAGGCATGGTGTTAGACCAGGTTTATTATTGATGAATAAATTATGTGGTGCTTAAAATATTGATCATGAGAATAAGTTATGGGTACCTTTATTTACACTAATTATAAATGAAGATAAGAATCATGCACTAGGTAATAATGTTACTTTTAATATATAATAATAATTTCACATTGTCAAATAGTTTTGTAGTTTCTATATGGTGTTATATCAAGTTGATACATGTTGTGATACCAATTAGTTCAACCATGTTGACTACCCTAGAAATCCTTTCTATTCTCCTATTCATGTGTTATATTATAATTTTGTGTGTGTGTGTGTGTGTGTGTGTGTAGTCTTGAATATTGAATGAATTATGTTTTACCCAAAATGTTTCCTTATCATGTACATGATAAGTCACTACATAAGAATTGGCTTACCAAGTTGTTTATAGAGTGAGAGGATTGTGAAATAATAGAGTGAGAGGATTGTGAAATAATAGGAGCCAAAGATCTGGGTCAACTAAACCCATGTAACTTATAGATTCACTATACAAAATGTGTCCTATAGAATAATTTTAATACGTAGGCCTATATTTAATAAGTTTGAGAAAGATACACCAAGAAATTGATATACTTTTAATAAATTGGTCAAGCAATAATAGATTTTTTAATGAAAAAAGTTAGTTTATAATATCCACACCAAAGCCTTCCTGATGATTTATATCATCTAAATTCATAAATTATTTGAAGGTAATCAATAATATTTAATTCAAAAATATATACAAATCATAACCACAAGTGCAAAGAGAAAGACTTATTCCTCAGAATGCACTGGTCATAAAAAAAGATCTTTTGGGAACTCGCCTAATTTTAATAAATAAGTTGATATAGGGATTTACCATAACTACAATGCATAGAGTAAATGGTCCATACCTATTCATAATATTATGGTAGCTATTGGTTCCTCATTGGAGACCCTTACTTCTACTTGTTTGAATGTGTCAATGCCCTATACCATAATTTTTTTATTTTTCTATAGTGTTTCATGTATGCCTGGTGATCCCATTAATTTTCTATAATAAATTATTATGTCTTTACATACTATTAATGTTCTATATGTTAAAATTGTTTCCAATAATATATTAGAAGTCTTTAAGGTCACAAATGTAAAAAGTGTCACTAAGAAAGAATGGATAATGAGTCTTGTATAAATCACTATTGGTATCCCACCATTTAAATTTTCACCAATTATTTTGATATATGGTGTGCCTATAGACACTTTAATCCTACACACTATATTTTTAACTCATCCACCCCTTATTACAACATCATATGTTTTAAAATCTATTTATTAAATAATTCCTATTACTTATATGATTATTATAGTTAATAATATGAGCTATAATATTTTTTTATCATTTCCATATTCTTCAATTTTCCATCAAGGATGATAAAAAATGTGATTCATCTTCATTTTCTCATATTGTCTCTTTTTCCCCTATTTCTATTTTGGCTACATGTATAAAATTGGGTATTTTCATTCCACCAATTGATATTATTATGAAAAAATCACTATACATTCCCACATCCATTTTCATTATCATTCCATCCAATATATCACCCATTATTTTTAGTTCCATTATGATTATTTTGTTTACACATAATATTTTACATCTTTATTACTTACTGACACTTTGTCTTTGAGAGATTTGTCAAGCATTGATCTCCCTGAGTGCACACCTTGAAGGGTGTACTAAGAAAGTGGTGGGTAGGCTTTTCGTGTTTTATGAGAGATGTTTACATTATCATGATCATATCATTCCTACCATCATTTTAACTTCCACATATTGTCTTGATACTTACTTTTTTCCAATCCTATCTTACTCAAATATGTCAGTTTCCTTATATCCTATAGGATTAACTATGTTAATACCATATGTTTATCATCTTTCACTTTCCTTTATTGTATTGACTAACTCTATATAGTTATAAGCCTAACATTTGTACTGTATAGGCATAGTCGATGTCGTTCAATGTAAGTTGACTCCTCTAAACTACATTAGACTATTCAATGTCATTAACTTAGAGCTTAGGGTTGGTTTTAGGTATCAAACATATCATATACACTCAATTAACTATTATTTCACTCAAAATTATGCCCTAAGTCATGTTTGGAGGGGATGGTGGTCTAGAATATTGTATTGAAGGAAATTTGTCTTATGGAAGTGTATGCACCTAAATTTGTTCACCTCATTTATCATCACTAATATTATCATTAGTCAACACTAATTTCATCTATAATTTCCTATTCCCCCTCACTCAATAATTTAGTCCCATTTAGATATATTTATTCTCACATAATAACCTTATAACATCTCATGACTAATTAATTCTTCTAATTAATCCCATTTATATCTAAACCTTATCTTATATAATATTTGGGAATTTAAAATTCCCTTCCACCTACCCTAGCCTATGAGTAGCTTCTCTTACTCCCCTATATTCTCTATAACACCCTAATCACATGACTAATCATCTAATAATCATGATTAAACACCCATACATACTCTAGAGGCTTTTATATCTAGAATTATACAAGGAATTTTTAATTCCTTAAATAATTATTGGTCATTGATCTTCCCTCATCCCTCTTTATAAATAACCAACTCATATTCTATTGAAACTAACTAGAAAATTCATGAGCTTTCATGCTAAAATACTCTATCAAATAAGTCTATCAAACTATCAACTTAGTATTTTGATCAAGTCATCAAAGAATCAAGGATATATGTTATCCACAATATGAGTCTATTAGAAGCAATTCATAATACATAATAACTTAGTCATTTTCTTGTTTTGATCTTGATTTAGAGAAATTAGCTTTAGGATTGAAATGTTGGTTTTGAATGTTTATTTATCTTTACATTTTTTATCCTATTGGGTCTATATTTTACTTGTAGAGTGGTAATTTGGGTATTTTTGATGTAAGTGTATATCATATATAAAATTGCTCAAATTTATCATCTCACATTTGGAGAACATAGTGGGATCCATCCTTTGTGCTAATATTGTGTGTGAAGTGCGATTATGCATCTTGCAAGACTAATAAGGCATGAATTTATGCTCTAAATTTTTAAAATCTCATTCTCCAAGAAAATAGTGATTTTTACCTACAAATAATGATTTTGACATCTCAATTATGATTTTGCATCAAACTACCACATTAACCATTAGTCATTGGGTCACCTAATTGTTGTATTGCTATTTAACAAAATTACTTATCACTAATCATGATTTTGATAGTCATATACAATTTTGAACATTACATTTGTGATTTTGATTTCCATCTAAATTTTTTATTATTCTAGTTGTAATTTTGTCATAGACTCAAAATACAAACATATTTATATTTTATAATCAATTTATCTAATAGTTTTGGGGTTTTTTTCATCTATAAGGATATGGTTTTTTCCATAACTCTATTTTACAAAGATGATAGGGTTATTTAGTGAATTTATACTCTCCATTGGTCATGTTTAGTTTCATTACATATTATATTGTTGTTAAAATCTTACTTAAATATCCATAAGATAAACTATATATTTATAAAAAACTTAGCCCTTTTAGTTAAATATGTACATTCCTTAATCTATTATGAGTAGATTGTATCAACATATCATCATGTGATCATATTTTTGGTTATAGTCTTATAGTTTTGTGAATTTATGCAAGATCACAACTCTCAGGGTTACCCTTATTATGGCTTTTGAAAATAGGAATTTTTCTTACTTAATGAAAAATTGCTTCTATATTTCTATGATTTTGATTGTAATCTATGATTTTATAATATCACTTATTTATAGTTGAATTTTTTAAATACCACTTATTTGTAGTTACAGTTTTGTAATACCACTTATTTGTATTTCTAGTTTTGGAGTTTTTATAAGAAATTTTGAATATACTTAATTGCATAGTTACCATAATAGTTTGTTGATTTTTTTCAATATCACTAGTCTATATCTAAAATTTTGATCTATAATAAGTGACTTTAACTTTATGGAAGTGATTTTACATAACTATGGTTGTGTATCTACGAGTTTGATTACAACAGTAGCAATTTTGATCTTTATTTTTCTTCAAAAATTATCTCAGTACATTTTTAGGACCCTTTTTGGTGAAATTTAAATCATTCCAAGGGTTCTTCCCTCAAACCCTACAAGGGGAACTACCCCTTGACTTTATTGGGGGATGCCACCACTAGACCCCCACGTCATGGCTCCTTATTCAAAAACATTAGAGTATAAAACCCACATTTTTTTTAGTGTTTTTATTGTCTTATTAGGCTAACCTTTTATTTAGATTTTTATAGGGGTGAATTTTATCTTAATTAATACTACTAACATATTGTCTTGTAGGGGTTTATCTAAAATTTTGTCTTGCATGTTATAGTTTTTTGTCTTATAGGTTTCCTCTCAAGATTGTTAGATTTAAACTACTAATCATTTGTTTTGTAGGATGCCTATTAAATATTTTGGCATTTTTAACCATATTATTTATATTTTTTATATATCACACTTAATTAATAACTACAGTGGTGTATGCTCTCCTCCCTGAATCCTAATAACAAGTCTTGGAGGATAAAAAACCACTAATAAACCCTCCCATTTTTTAGGTCCAACATGATGTGGAAGTGATTCCCATGCACTTTCCATATTCTTAGGGGTATTATGACCATGGATTTCATCACCATGCACAAATCCACACTCTATGTTTTGGTGGAGTATAAAAATTAGGGATAGTTGTCATTAGGCCAAGTAATTGATCCCATATAGGTATACCATGAAGAGAAAGAGTTAAATCTCTAACCCAAGCATCAAAAAACACCCTGCATGGTTTTGAGACCCACATACCAAGTGTATATTAGGGATGCCCCTAGAAAAACCTTGTCTAACCTAGAATATGGACTTTAACCATAATAGGTGACTTGATGCCAAAGTCAATATCAACTCCTAGGTGACTATTAAGTGAAAATGAGGTTGATAGGGTTTGTGATATTTGTTAATGAGTCACCAACCTACACCCTCACCTAAAAAGTTGATAGATGATATAGACATCAGGTTACACTCCTGAGTCAATCACCAAAGTTAGGTTTATGTCTTACTTATTTTGTTGTGTGTTATGGGGGCCTATATTTTTTTCATCCCTTGAACTAAACACACAAAACATTACTCCCCTAATCAAATATAACCCTTAGGTCAAACATCATTCATTGTTAAATCACTACCTGATCTTGACCATCATCATTATCCCTTGTCCTAAACCTTATCATCTAATTTTAGTCACCATAGTCATTCCTGGGTCTTAACATTGTTCATATCATCCTTAGGGTCCTCATATAAACCCATTTCTCATCTCGTCTTAATCATGTGACTCATATTGACCTTGTCTAACCTAATTACTTTGTCCATCACCATATTCCTTACTTATACAGCCTAGTCTTGATCATCGTCTAACCCATCCTCACCTTATCATCCCCATGTCTATACTATTCATACTTATCAACTTTATAGTTGTACATAATTTTTCACCTACATTGGAAAATAACTCTTTATACATTAGGGTCCTTATTATTAGCTTGATTTTTTCTAGTCAAGTTTGAGTTATAAACATAATCTTATCAATATATAAATTAAATCATCTTATCCTATTTGAGTCAATCATTTTGGTCTTGAGCTAGACCAAAATCTAATTAATCCCTAGTTGAAATTAGTCTCTTGGGCTAGTCTATTCCCTTGTCAAATCTTAAATCTCATCATAGCTCACCCAGTCAAATCCAATCAAAATCATCAAATTCTAGTTCATGTCTTAATTTTGTCTACTTGATATTATCTTACCTTGTCAAATATCACCTCACATAGAACACCTATTCAAACTTAATATCAAACTAAATCAAATCTTTGTCTAAATTTTTTCCACACATCCCATCTTCATCCCTTGATCTTTCCATTCAATACTTTCTCATATATTTATCCATGAAATCTAAAACAAATTTGGTAAATACCTTGATTTAGAAATTCCTTATGGCCAATATGTATGTACTCCTTTCTTTCCTCCTTGATATTATTAATCTAAACATTATATACTTTGACCCCATCCATCTAACATTACCTATATTCTACACCCATCCACATCAGTTTTCTCCTATACCCCATCTCAACCTATCATAGTTGAGCTCTTTATATACCAATCATAACCAATCATCTACCCCTTCCTTTATTATCAAAGGTAATCTAACCCTATCCACCTCATCTACTACAAGTTTTCATACCTAGTCACATCAATAACCACCTGATCTAAAGTCTAATGCTTCCACATCCAAGTCAAGAATTGAAGATAGGCCCTATACTCCTATTTATATATCCCTATAATCCCTCTTCTAATAACTTATTTCCACTAATATGATGGTCTATCCATCCATACAACATCTTAATCCTACCAAGCCTTAGCCCTCTTGGTATAAATCTAACCAATATTATGTATATCACTGAACCTAGGGGAATACCACTAATCTATGCCATAATTTACAAAACCATGTCCAAGACTTCATTGACCATGGTGCCAATGAAATTAAAAATGAATCATATGGGTCTACATCTAAGAGAAAAAAAGAAGAGGTATGCCAATATTTCATTCCTAATTATGATCAAGCCATTCTATTTCCAAGACAAGGTCAAGACACCATATCCATCTTCCATAGTCCCCCCATCTTTGATAAATCATCCATAAAATATGATTCTATTCCCCATGAACCTAGTCCTCCCTTCTCTAGTGAGTATTTCTTCCATATACCTATCTTTGGTGAATCCATTGTCCCTCCATCATCTTCCTTTCACCCATCATATCAAATACCCCATGTTGAGAGGTCACTTGTGAACAATGAATCTTATAATAGTAGCATTGGATCATGTACATCAAATTAATTATTTGAGTCAACATTAGTTTTATTTGCATCAAAATATTGTTCAACACTAGTATCTAAATCAAATTCCTCATCAAAAACATCATCCTTCATAGATATTGCATCTCATGATCACATATTCCCAGTTAATGATACCTCTAATTAAGATTTTAACCAATCATAAGGCATATACTTTGATCTCAGTTAGGATGATGAAGTCATAATAGAGTTATTAAACAATTTATCTATTTAATATGTCATAGTGAATCTAATCCCTCATCAAATGCATGTATTACAAATAGTATTAGTGATCTTTTTACTGATCTTGATGATATTTTATCCAATGTTGAAATTGGGTCTCCTAGGAAACCCTATGAGGACCATTCTACCCCACCACCACTCATTGACCTCATTATACCATCTCCACCACCTCTATCCATCATAGATACTTTTATTCTTATTAGTGATCATTTAATCACCTCCCTCCATGGGGATATATAATAACATACATCATTGGACTCTTCCTCAAATAATATAAAATGTGCCATAAATACAAAGGTCCAAGACCATATTCAAAAAGTCATACATGATGATCAAGTCACCTTTAATCCAACAAGTCACAATCAATAAAATTTAAATCATCCACGCAATCAAAAAGTATATTCCCTTAGTGAAACCCTCTTTGAGGTACTAGGAAACCATCAAAGTCAAAATAATAATCATATATCAAGTCAAAGATCAATATCCTATGGTGAAGCCCAAAGTTAGGCACTAGGGAATAATTGAGATATAATCAAGTATAATAATAAAATAAATGTTAAAAGTAGTATAAAATGTCCAATAATCCTTAAATTAATCATATCAATGATAAAATACAAAGACACAATGTCTTGGTTATCTTAAAGTCTTTTGTCATATGACACCAATCAAAAGTGGAATGTCTAACATGTCTAATAGTGTGTGTAACTACTAGTCCTAGATCCCAATCACACATCACAACCCCATATTATGATCCTATCATCCATTTAATTCTTACACCTCACCATTAAATTCAAACCCTAAATCCATCCATTCTACACCTCATAAACCTAGGTAACATCATCTCTTGTAGGGGTTAAAAAGACACCTGGTTGAGACATCTAGAGGATGCTAAATCAAAAATAAATTAAGGTCATAAGGACATAAATACATCTAAAATAAAAACATGGTCCTAGTATCACATATTTATATAACATATGTTGGTTAAATATCAATTAAATGTTGGAATTCTTACATATTACACCCATATCTAATAAATTGAGATTCTAAAAGTAAAAAAGTAAACAAAAATCACTTCATCCAATGGTGAAAAATATTATTTTGTCACCTTGGGCAAGTACCATGATGAAATCCAATTTCTGACATCATGGTAAAATAATATATTATCTACATTTTACCTCAATGCTTGGGGTAAAAATCCATCCCTTGTCTATCCCATCCATGCCATCATTATATATATTATCCCTCGATCCATTATTACTATCCATCATTTACCATCATATATTTCATCCTATTATGTCCATCCTTTTTTTGAGTATTGAAAATTTTAATGGAGTATAATATGTCTAAAGAAATTTCCTTGAATCATCATGGTATAATCTCCAATGGACACTTAGGAAACAAGATATTTAGTTCCTTCACAATGTCGTTGTTCTTGATCCCTAATCCATTATTCCTTGATCCTCATCCCCTTTTTTAGTCCCTCCATCCTTTTTTCATCCCATTCATCATTATATTCATCCTCATCTTGGTTTCTAGGCTTGGTGCTCCATTTTATAGTAACCCCCTTTGTATAGTGTGCATACATATCTCAAAAGACCTAGAAATTAAAATATTCCAAAAAACTCTAAAAATTAATAAAATCCACAAAATCTAAAAACACCTTAGTCATCTTATAATATTTCATAAATATCACAATCATCCTATCTTATGTCTTATTTATTTTTCATTTGTAATTTTCTTATATCCTAGTGGTCTTATCATATTCTCATCTTATATTATCCTATGTCCTAATCTTGGAATCCAAGTCCTTATTCATAAACTTATCCTAATCTTATGCCCTAGTCTACTCTACATATATACCCTAGTCAAAGTCTATAACCTTAACCCAAATTAACATCATCATGACCAACTTAGTCCAACTCATTACCAGATCACTCATCATGTCAAATCTCTTTAGGATAATAAACATGACCCTATTTTATTGATGTTTATATATTTATGGGTATTATTTGTATGATTTTTGTGTCTTTATTTGTCTTTTTTTCTATATTCACTTATCTATAAATGTTTGTATTTATATATATTTTTTATCATATTTTTATATATTTGGAGATGAACAAGGATGATATGATAGAGGCAAAAAATAATAATTCTTTTGGGTTCCCTATGTGGAGTTCATAATTTTCCCCTTTTATAATCATGAACTTTGGTACAAAATCCTTTTGGTCATATTTATATCATGGGACATACTTCCTAGTGTTATATTTACATCAGATTGCTTAGACTATGATGATACCTCATACAACAATAATGGATTGGCAATGGGTTATAGTCACCATTTATCCTATCCTCTATCACTTGTCATAATTTCTAATCATCTTAATCCTATCATCAATTTGATCATATCAATCCACTAATCTACTATCCAATCATTCCTCGAAGCCATTTATTATGATATTTATCACAATCATCATCACATATATCTTGTATTTCACCATCATCACATCTTTCATCAACCAAATCATTGATATATAATATCAATCATTAATCAATCAGTCTATCACCATCCCCATAATCATCTTCCTAATATTCCCATTCAATCACCCACACCTATCAATTGGGCTTTAAAAATCACAACATCCATATTTTATTCCATCAATAATCCCTTATCACTGATTGATCAATTCATCATTTAAAATTTTATAGTTCCTCCTTCAATTTGGGCATGACTAGGATCATAGCTTTATCATCTCTTTCTCCCTTACATGTGTCCTTGCTAGGGGCATTATCATTATCAATCACATTGTGTCTCATTAATTTGATGCATTACACTCTAATTCTTCCCCTTCATATTTTGTTCACTTGATAATATCATTTATTCTCTCTAATTCCCTTCATCATATTGCTTGAACTCAAAATTGAGCTACACTCATCATTAATCTTAGAAAATCATTATCTTATTTTACCCTAATACTCTCTTATGCATGTGTCTTTACTTTACATATGTCGATAAATCATGGCATTATTTATCAATCATCTTTGTTTATATATTTCCTTGGTATGCATCCTTGCCTAGGATGTGTTGCAATCTTGCAACCTTTTGTCTTATCATCATCATGTTATGGTTGATTCCCCCTAGGGATGTGTCAATAACCATGACATAGTCATTTCTACTCCCTGTGCATATATTTTTTATAGGGTCATCATAAATTTTTAGCTCACTATTCAAGTTGAGTTCATTTTATTCATCATCTATCTCACATCTCACATCCCATCCCCTTGTCTATTCATCACATCCCACCCCTCATTTCATATTTTGAGTGGCCATTTATCTCATTATTCTTTACATGTCCCCTTGAATGGGAACCATTTCCACTAACATCATTTACTAAACTTCATCCATGGGTATATTTCTTATTTGAAAGGCCATTTGTCCTTCCACTTCATCCACCCACAATGCCCTTTCAAAGCAGGGCAAAATGTATGCACCTAAATTTTCTCACCTCATTTCTCATCCTAATATTATTATTAGTCAACACTAATTTTGTCTAACATTGCATATTACCCCTTAATAATCTAGTCCCCTTTAGATATATTTCTTATCCCTTAATAACCTTATAACATCTCATGAATAATTAATTCTTCTAATTAATCTCATTTATATCTAAATCTTGTCTTATCTAATATTTGGGAATTTAAAATTCCCTTCTACCTACCCTACCCTATGAGTAGCTTCTCCCACTCCCCTAGATTCTCTAAAATTCCCTAATCACATTACTAATCATCTATTAATCATGATTAAACATCCATAAAGACTCTAGATGATTCTACCTCTAGAACATTCCCTCCTCTAGAATCATCCAAATACTTTTTAATTCCTTGAATAATTATATCCATTGATCTTCCCTCCTCCCACTCTATAAATAACCAACTCTTCCTCCATTGAAACTAACTAGAAAATTCATGAGTTTTCATGCTAAAATCTTTTATCAAATAAGTCTATCAAATTATCAACTTAGTATTTTAATCAATTAATCAAGGAATCAAGGATATATGTTATCCACAATGTGAGTCTATTGTAAGAAATCCATAATCACTTAGTATTTTTCTTGTTTTTATCTTGATTTAGAGAAATTAGCTTTAGGATTAAAATGCTAGTTTTGAATGTTCATTTAACTTTGCATTTTTTATCCTATTGGCTCTATATCTCACTTGTATATTGGTAAATATGGGTATTTTTATATAATTGCATATCATAGATCAAAGTTATCAAATTTATCATCTCATAAGAAGTATTATAGATACACTAGGAGAAACTTTGTTGGTCTAGATCCATTTGTACTTCATTTGAAGTCTTCAAAACCATAACATCTCTTTCAAATTTACACTTGATCTAAGGTGGAGATTGATGCTTGAACGGTCCCCATCAAGATAAGTATTTCTAACCCCATGCTCTTTCCTTTATCTACTTAGTATATTAAATTATACTTGTTGTTTAGTGAATGAATTTATGTGTATCCTTATATAGGTTCTATATATACCTAATAATAGTGTATCTACATGATTGCTTAGAATTTACATATTCCATTTAGGTTGCCTAGACCCCAATTTATTGACCATGGAACCTTAACATTTATTATCATTCTAACCCTAACCCATTTAGTATATTTTAATTTACTTTCACACTTACATTGATTATTTACAATCAAATAATTTCATAGAGGTATAGTTAGATATATTTATTTATGTTATAAGCTTAGGATTTAGAACCCTTTCCTCTTAGAATTTAAGACATGGGAAACCATATTTTAAATATATGGATCTATTGGTCATTACCTAAACATTGAGAATCACAAGATTTATTTGATTAAATGTATATGTGGATGGATTTATTGAGATGTGATAGTTGTAGGTTAATCCTAACACATGCATACATTTTGGTGAACTTGACATGAATCATGTCTCACCATTGGTTGGATTATCTTCAAGTTTTAATTTTTCATTAATTAACTTCATATTAATATTTATTCATTTTTAAAAATTATAAAAATTTCACTAAAAAATTATATATTTTATATCTTAACTATATCGATAATATCGATATCTTTATTTGTCAACCTATGAACTATATCAACTAGCTCAATGTTGTTATTTGTGTTTCCAAAATGTATCAACCAACCTGATACAATTCTCTATATTTTTAAATTACATCATCTAGGCCAATAAAATTCATTTTTATTATTCATCACTATGCCACCTTTCTTTCCAAACTATAATGGCCAACATAACATATTCTATTTGTTTTAATTGACTGCATGGGCTTGGATAACACCATTTATTTTCTATAATTAGTAACTAATTGTATTAACTTTGTTGATAGAATTTATTTTTACCAAATAATGTAATAATTTCACCATTATTTCATTATCTAGGCTTCCAATTAGTCAAGAAAACTACAGAATCAGAGATATAGATCTAAATCTCACTTATATCTTACTTCAGATGAAAGTATTAAACTACTTTTCCCAAGTCTTGACCCTTCTCTCATAGCCAAAAATCCTCATGATATTTTTCTCACTTATGAGGTTACATCTAGTGAGAGTGAATACGATCCTCCCTTTGATGAAGATCCAAATGATATCACCTTTGATGCATTGGTGAATATCAAAATGTTGATCTCACTTACACATATAGTTATTCCCCTAGCATGATATAAAATCTTCCCATTGAATATCCCTCTTATTACATTCTCATATTTACCACACATAACTAAAAATAAATCAATGTCAAGCATGGTTCCCTTGATTTTTACCCACCCTATACCCTACCCTTATAAGGACTTAGAAGGATAAGCCATCAAACCTCCACTCACATGTAACCAATATTTACTAATGTATTATTTTATGAAGAACAACTAATTCAAATACCTATCACATGGCACATTATAGGTGATTATGATCATTGATCCTATATGAAAATTATTAACTATCATGACTCAACCTTAATGCCTCCTAATCTATCCAAATAATCTCCAAAACCACTTATTTCCAATGACATTGATCAACCTGATACCATTTAATTTCACCTAAATACAACCAACTACATCAACCATGACCCAAAATTTTCCATTATAATTATTTTAACTTTAGTCAACTACATCAGCCATGATATAGAATATGCTAATATAATTATTTTAAATTCATGTAACTACATCAAACATGAAATAAAATGAATTGATAAAACTCTTTCATCTATAATTATATGCATCATCTATAACCCAAAATGTGTCAATATAGTTCAATCTATTTCATCAAATTACATTAACTAGGTTGATATAGTCAGTTTTAGTCATATCTCACTAGAATATTTAGCTTCATGAGACTATATCAATTTGTTCATTACATTAAATTTTGTTTTAATAAAATACATCGACCTAGTCGATATAGTCCATTTCAATCCCATTTCAACATACTCTATCATCTTGGTTGATACAACTCCTATTATCTTATCATACTATATCGACATGGCCAATTTATTCCATTTTAGTCCTGTTTTATCAAACTTTATAGACCTATCTAATATATTTAAATTCATTTATATTTATCTTGATTGTATCAACATAATCAATACTATACATTACACATATATCACCTCTCAAAGATCATGATATTATGTTAGATGCCATATTTGATATTATAAAGTAGACTTACATATATTTTAACATCATTATTAGGCTCGTTGATCTTGAGGTTAGATTAAATATGCCTATATAATATAGCTTGGGGCATATTGTGATACCCATCTTATTTTTGCATATGTTGGGGCCTTTTTCAAAGCCCTTCCTTTTCTTGATACACATATTAGGGCACCTCGTATTGCCCATATTTCAGCATTTGAGACATTTTATGAAGCATATCCTTAATTTCATACATGAACTGGGGGCATATTATGATTCCCATTACCATTATATTGGATTTTTATTCTCTCATCTTTACCATGAGGTATAAATCAAGAACTTTTCACATATTAAAACTAAACACATTCAACTTCAATAAAATTTATGAGACACATATGCTTGCACTTCATATGATCTTCTTTAATTGAATTGTTACAATAGATTTTGCTTGTTATTTTATCTTCATGTTTCTTATTTCATTTATTTTTCCCTATTTTGAGATGATGATTTACTTACATCATTGTTTCCTTTTTGGGTTTTTTGTATTTTACTTTTGAACTTTGCTTTGCTTGTGGTTCTTAGGTATCACCTTATTTTTTATATAAGTTTTTCTTGCACCATTGTTTATTTATTTTTTCCTTTGTATTTTTACTTTTGACCTTTGTGTATATTTTATAACTTAAGTAAAATATTTGGGTTTACATTTATTACATTTTTCTCATTATTTCCCTTAAGATTCTTGTGACTCTTTTTCCATTATTTACTTTCCTCCTCTTTTGAAAAGACTATCAATTTCATTAGTGTTTGTGATATATCCCTTGTAGGTTATTATGGATTCCATATTGACATGAATAACATAGCATAACCCAATACATTTTGAAGTATTATTTTCCTTTTTTATGATCAACTATGAGCATATTAATCATTGTATCACTTTTATTACAAGGAAATATAATACACAATCCCCACGTGTCCCTTATTTCCTTTCACTTGAAGCACACATAGGTCATTTTTGAGATTACACACTTACCTATGGCCAAGACTAGGAATATTTAGGCACCATGGTCTTTAGGTTCTATACTATCATGGTCGAGTCTAAGCTCTCTTGTGTTATATTTTTATATCATATATGTTTGGTTTTTTGAATCATATGGAGGAGGAATATAAAAACACATAAAACTCAAAATCCATATCATAAGAAAAGGAAAATGTTAAAAGGTATATTATATCTTAAAAGTCAAATCAAACTAAAAGATGTGATCTTTTTTTGGCACATCTCCTATCTTAGTCAAATATCAAACTCCACAGTTGATCTCATGATAGAGATGAGGTCCATTTGGGTGTGTAAGTTCAATATACTATGATAAGATGTCTCATTTTATCATTGCATAAATATATCTTCCTACATTTTAGTGCCACATATATTCTCACACATGTACCCAATATTTGTAGTAGGTTGACATCTTTATAAGGTGTCCTGAGGAGTGGGGAACATGTTGTGGTAAGATAGTATCATTTTACCTTCATGTATATAGCCTTCATGGGATGATTTTTATACTTTAATTATTATCCCAATATTTGAGTTTAATATTAAGGGTATCCTAGGTCATTAATGTTGATAGTACTTAGCCTTTCCCACTTGTCTAAAGTGTCTGATTACTGCTAAAGATTTATACATCACCCATGTTACGAATTTATTTACTTATTTTCATCGTGTCTTTGTCAATATACTCTTGATGGTTATTTATTTTAGCTAATCACATATTCTTACTTATGCCTCATGGATTTTAGTTTATGATTTGCATTGTAAGACCTAAAATAGGACCATGCTTTCCTCACAAACACCCCATCACCTTCAATTTACACATCATCTCATTTTCATCCTTATCATGTCTTTAGCTGGTTGTGTTTTCCTACACAACATTTCAAATCAAGCACTAAGTTTGAGTTGTCATTATTTAAAGATTTTTATTTTCATTTATCGATCATATTTTTGTTTGATTTTTGTGGACTTCACTAATCTTCCATATGAATTTTTATATAGTTACATATTTTTATTTATGTTTGAATTGACATGATTATCTTACATGATATCACATTTCATTTTCTTACAAATATTTGTTTATTTTTCCTTCATTGATATTTCATTTACTTACATATCTTTGTTTGATATTTTTTACATTGATGGATCACTTATTTGTATTGTTTTACATGGTTTATCACATGATTATATGTGTTTTACATTTATTTTTCATCATATTAAATTTTGTTCTTTTTCACCATGAATTTTCTCACATTTTATTGAAAATAATAAAACATATACCATCATTACAAAACTTTTAGTTATTTACTGTAGGATTCCCTTCCTTTTTTACCCATATCTTTGTTTCATAGGTCCTTTTAAATAAATAAAAAATCCTTATAATCCTAACAAGATAGAGAATTTTTAAAGTGATAATAGAATATTTTTTACAAAAAATGTAATTTTATTTTATTTTTCAGGTTTAATCTTCATTACACATGTCGGGTGCCTTTCATCATATACTACACACACACCTTTTTCTTTACAATCAATAAGGTAAGTGAAGGTACATATGTTCATTTTATTTTATTTCATTTACTTTCTATTATTTCCATATTTAATTTTAGTTAGCGTAGTTATTATGTTACTATGTTCTTTCCCAAAGCATCATCACATGTTACATTATTATGACACATGATGAGCTTCAGGTAGGGAATATGTATACACATATAATTTTGCATCTTTATTACTTAATGATGTTTTCTATTGAAGTGAATTATTAATAATTTATATCCCTAAATGTATGCCTTAAAATTTTTACTAGAAAAGGGGTGGGTAGGTTTGTGGCACTTTATTAGAGATGTTGCCATTATATCATGATCATACCATTCCTACCATCAATTCAACTTCTTAACATTATATTTCTACTTACCTCCTTCCATCCAATCTTAATTAGCTATGAAATTTTCCTTTTATCCTATGACATTGGCTAGGTTGATACCATTGATTTAAAATATTTTCCCTTCATGTATTTTATTGTCTAGTTTGATGTAGTTTTGATCCTATTTTATAAAATTTATATTATATTAGCCTAGCTTATGTTGTTCAATGTTAACTGACTCTTCTAGTATGTATTGGTCAAGTTGATTTTTTTTACTTAGAGATTATGGTTCATTTTAGGTATTATATATATATGGGTCATAATTCAATCCAAACCTATCATATAATTTAAATTCACTCTACTTTCACTCACATTTCTACCCTAACTCATTTTTGGAGGAGCTAGTGGTCCATAATATTAGCTTGAAGGAAGATTATCTTATGGAAGTCTTGAAGATTCACTAGGAAGAACTTTTTTGGTCTAGGTAATTTTATCCATTTTTTGAATTCTTCATAACCACCACATATTTTGAAAATATCCACTTTATCCAAGGGGTATATTGATTCTTATTGGGTCCCCATCAAGGTAATTATTTCTAACTTTATGCTCTTTCATTTATTTTTTTAGTAGATTAAAATTTGCTTATTGATTAGTGAATTCATGTGTGTTTATTCTTGTGTAGGTTATTTATATACCAATAATAGTGTGGATACAATATTTATTAGACTTTCCATATTCTATTCTAAGTTACATATACCCTTATTTATTGACCATGGAACCTTAACCTTTGTGATCATTCTAACCCTTTCCCTTTAGTATAGTTTACTTTACTTTTTTATTACTATTAGTAAAATATGGTTTTACATAGAGGCCCTACCCTTTACAAAATAAAAAAGCAAGAAAGGATAAGAAGCTAGATATAACATTAAATCTCATAGAGAGAAAAATAATGGCATCAAAATAGTAGCTAAGGACAACAATAATAGGAAAATAACAAAATAACAATAAGAGAACTTAATAGCCCATCTTTTTCTAATCCTGAATAACCTCATTCCAATTTTCATTAATTTGTTTGATATGTCTTTTTTGTAGATATAAAAGTGTTAAGAGTCTTAATAAAGAGAATTTAATTTCATTCTTTTGTCATAACTACCATTATCAAGTTTAACATTCTTCCTTTTGATGGTCAATTTCAATCCTTCCATACTATGCATGCAATTATGTGTGGTAATTTTACTAAAGTCAATAATAAAGAATATGTTATAATTAAGAGTTTAATTCAAAATTAATTCCCTTCATATTATCTTTCATAATTTGCATTTCATCCTTCATCTTAGACATTTCCTCCTTACTGTAGTAGATACCATCATCTAGATTGATCTTGTTGGTTATGTTTTTAAGTCTGAAGTGGTATTTTTATGAACCATTAAAGGAAGGCTTTACAAAGTTTCAATTCTTATTGAATATAGTCTAGATTATTATAATCTTTGAGGGTGGGCATGAAAGAGTGGATATCAGATTCATTACTATCCATTTGAGAGTCTCTTTTTGGATGACCTTAGTTTCCTCATGCATAACTTTATCTTTACCTATTGAGGTGTGCCTTTAAACTAACCTTCTCATCTTTAAAGGCATTAGTGGGATTAAAATGAAATTTAATAAGACATTTAGTGGGGGAAATTATTTAAATATTGGTAGGCTTCTTACACTCAGACAAATCTCCATCATCAACATTAATTCACATAGTGTCCTTAAGAGTGTTGACTTCCTAGGCTTTGGTTAGGATTTTAAGCCTTCGATTAGGAGCCTCCTTCAAAATGAAATTTTTAAAACTAGGGATTCAAATAGGATTAGGATATATATCACCAAAGAATTTATATATTAAGAAGATTACATATTGATGCAGGGGAACTTTTTTTTACTTTTTTTAAATTAAGAACAAAGTCTTTTAAGGAGTGAAGAATATAAAAATTAATGATGATGGGGATTTTATGTCTAAATTATTTAAAAAAGGAAACAATAGAGAATTGGACAACCAAAAATATTCATTTTAGAGTGATAGACCTCATGATTTATTCAGTGACTTGATTGAAGGGTCTAGGAAAATCCATTCTAAGGTAGCCTCCCTAGAATTCAATGATTTTCTCATTTCCCTTCAAAAATTTAAAAATTTACACATTGTGTTCTAAGATAGAATTGACATATTTTTCATCTTCAATCTTGAGGCATGTGACCTTAACAATTAGGTCCTCTAATATTTCAACAATAACATTGTTTATTTCCACCATTTTGTCCTTCCAAATTTTGGCAAAATTTTTAGAGATTAATGTATCATGACCCTCTATTTTATCTATGAATTTATTTAAACCACATATATGAATAATGCTCTAGACCTCCTTGTTGAATCTTATTTTATCTCCCAACCAAGGTTCCGCTCTATTTAAGTCTCTGCCCATGAGTAAATTTTTAGAGTAAATAGAATGAATGAAAATAATAATTAGTAGGACCAAGAAGGTTAAGATAATGATGCAAGTACCTCACCTAAAAATCTTGTTAATTAAAAAAAATATTCATAATTAACATGGCACATTTTAGGAAATGCATTGTTCCAATCAATATTGCTATATAAATGCAACAAAAGTTCATTATGAGAAAATAATTCATTCTTACCTATCCAAGGAATGTTATTGAATAGAGTCATGATGTTAAGAATAATAGGGGGTACTCCTCTCTCTAAACATGATTTCTTTGAGATCTTTAGGAATGACATATTTATTATCCCATCTCTTGAAGTTTAGTTCCATTACACCCCTATTGACAAATTGTTAGCCAGGAAATTGCCTTATCTATAGGTGTGTTGGAAGATAACCTCTTGGAAAGAATCAAAAATATTGAGGATTTACTTAATGATATCATTGATACAACTGAATTTATTGATTTTGTTTAGATAATTGATAATATTGATGGATTCACCTTCAAAAATCAAGTTGTTAACTCCTAGGTCATTAGCAAGGTAGACCCCCCTAGAGGGATAATCAAGATTTAGCAAAGTGGTTAGTTAAATTTAATTTCACACTTAATTACATTGATTATTTAAAATAAATTACTTTCATATATGTCTATTTATAGTTATTTCCTTATGTCATAGGCTTAGGCTTTGGAAAACTTTCCTCTTGGCATTGGTGACATAAGCAACCCTCTTTTATATTTGTAGATCCACTGGTCATTACCCAACATTAAGTATCATGGTCTCTATTTTATTAACATTATTCGACTATTGATCTATTGAGATAGGATAGTTCTAAGATAATCTCAACATGTGCATATAAACTTTGGCTCCATTATCAAGTCAAGAATTATCCACACCCACTTTGAAAGTCACTATGACTCAAACTCAAGAAGAATAATTTCAAGTGGATCGGATAAATATTATGCAATTGGTTAAGGCTCAAATAGTTAATATGATCATACAAGATAAACTATAAGTAAAATTATATTTTAAAATGTCCATTGGAAAACCAAAGTGAGTCAATATTATTAGTATCTCCAAGGATGGATCTCCTAAAATTTATGAAACAAAATATGGTCTATTTTTAACATAATATAAAGAGGAAATGGAAAATAAAAGAGATTATCAAATCCCTTGAATATTTTAACAGTAAGGATGAATTCTTGGAAGTCACAAAGTTTGTTGTTAGGTATACTAAAAATATGTTTGAAAAGGTTGTATATGGAAAGAAGATAAGGGTGAAGAACTTGGAGTCCCATGAATAAATTGAAGTGATAAAAAAAACTTGAAAAATACATTGAAGCTACCCTAGATCCAATTTTCAAGTCTTTGACAAGGGTGTATGAGGTTGAATTGAAAGGTGATAAATCATAGCTGAACATTTAGGATTATTTACTAGATATTTTTGAAATGGATAATAATTTAAATGTTGTTGACACTATTGTAAAATAGGGTATATATAAGTAGTCTAGGATGACCTAAAACTATCCTCTTTCTCTCAATAGACTAAAATTCACATAAGTTCAATCGAATAGAGTTTACATATAATTGGATGAGAAGGTAAGTGTTAATTGGTCTAATATATCATTATCATAAATATACCTATTTGATTAGGTACATTTAATGAGCTCAAGGAATAATTAGGGTCCTCTCATTTTAATATTATTATTGAGACAAAATAGGGCATGAACTATAGGGATTGAGATCCATTAAATATTTTTTTTGAAACATATCTCCAAGAGATGAAACACTAATTTCTCACTTAATGCAAATATTTTTATAGGCTAACCAAACCACTTGAAACAACATTACCACCTAAGACCTAATTTTATTCTCTTAAAAATGTATAAATAAAGGGAAAAGGATTACTAGATAATAAACAAACATCAAAAGAGAAGAAGGGTAAGGTAGAAAATGAAGCTCTTTGGGTCACAAAATGATATTAAGGCTTGAGAACTAAGGACATGCCCAACTAAAAATTTACCACTATATGTCAAGTTTCATGAAATTTAATACTTTAAACACATAGGTAAGATGATAAAAAGGAGTAATTAATTCTTAATTCAAAAATTATTTTATAATAAACATACACAGGACCCACTGCTAAACACACAGATCTATGTGAGTTTGAAAAAAGTGAAAGAATTTAAGGAATAGATGAGAATAACTTGAGGATCATTATAATCAATGCATAAACTTATATAAAAACACATGCTTCAGTTACATAACACTAATATATTCAATGAATCTTAGAATTTGGAAGGGATTCATGAAAATGGAAATTATGTAAACAAAATGACAAGAACTTGTAATAATCTCTTAAATATTCAATTGCAAAAGTGTCAACCCTAACATAATAGATTCACAACAACATATATAAACTAAATATGGGGCATACATCCTAGTATCACAAGATCCCACTCTTGGCCATAATGGTCTAAAATAGTTACAATAAACCAATGATTACAACCACAATCCTAGAAAAGACAAGAAAGATAGAAGGATATAACAACACATTAGCACAAGATTAACTCAAGCCCATAGATAAAATCAACTTTGATTCAATTGTGGCTCACTTCCTAATTTATTATGATCACCTTATGAGCTACCAATGATTGATCTACAAGCTTAGCTTCTTGGTCAATCTTCTATAAGTTGATAGGTGGATCTCATAAGAGCACTTCTATATGCAAAAGATCGAGATATCTCTAAAGATTATCTTACTTATTAATTCCAAGATAGGAGAATGTAATCAAATAACATATATTATGATACTTTTTATATGAAGGGCATGACCAAATTGGATCTGCTAAACCTAACCAAGTGATCTCTTATCATAAAACCTTAAAGGAGACGGTTCTAAAGCCTCTAGTCAAATAACACTATGAAATAACCTTAGATAGGCCTTCTAATACATAAAATGAAGCTAATATAGTATTAAGAAAATCTTGTGGCACAAAAGGAGATTATTTAATCTAATAAACAATAAAGGGATCATGGTAGGCAAATAAGGGCCTATACCACCCAAGGTAGAAGATGGAAAGAAAATAATACCTTATAGCTATACTAAGTTTAAATATATAGGTAACCTAATCAAGGAGATATACATTCAAAACCTATTTATTTTTACAATATCTATCTACCAAATGAAATATTAAAATTTATAAATACTTACCTTTGGTTGATCCTGTTGAGTCTCAACATTTCCCTTGGATAATGGTGATTTTCAAGAGGTTTTTGTGGCCTTGTAAGGATCACACTATATAAATTATCTCTAGGTTAAAATACTCCTACTTTACATCCAAGACTTCCCATAAAAGAAATTATCATCCTTACAAGTCAAAACCTAAGCAATGTCTCATTCAAATGTAGATGTAGTAGAATTAAGAGTAGTAATAATGAGAAAATGAATGTTCCTCCATATTAAATTAAATTGGGCCTTGTATTTATAGTAATGGAAAAGTCCTAACCCTTATAGAATTTTATCTAAAAAGGTCAACAAGTAGGACCTAATTTTAAGTAAAATTTACCATAGGCCTTAAACCAGGTTGATGTGGCTGACATAGTTCTATAACATGTGTTTTAACTTTTAAAATAGGGTTGACCCAAATGACAGTAATAAAAGAGGGTGTTTGCTTAATTATGGGATATTTGAAAGGATAATTACTTAGGTAAATGGATAAATGGGTTTTTTATTAGGGAGTTGTATAAACAATATTTGTTATTGGTTTAAGTAATTATAGATTTAACCAATAATATTTCAAATAACCAATAGTATTACAACCCCTTTCTTAATGTACCATTTAAGGTGTACACTTAGAGATATCAAAAATTGACAAGTTATTGCAAGAGAGAAAGTGTTAGTAAATGGTAAAGTTTAAAAATATTGTGTGTATGCATATGCCCCACTCAAATCTCATCATGTGTCATATAGGCATAACATGGGATGGTTCTTTGAGAAGTAACATATAAATGCACAATGCTAATCTAATAAATTATAGTAAAATGTTAAAAATGAAATTGAACTTGAAATTAAAATAACAGTAGGTAATTTTTGGAAAAAAATGGAAGTATCATAAACATAACTTGACTTACCTTTATTAGTGAATGTATCTATAATATATTTTTAGTCTTGATTGTGGAGGGTGTATTAAATTCTTTAGATAAACCCTAAGGATACCACGTTAAAGACAAAAAATAAGTGATTGTGGGAAAATAAAAGTAAATGAAAACTTTCATAAATGAATAAGTCACTTGTAAAATTTGTAAGGTGGGATGAATTAGGCTAAGTTATGACTAAATACCAAGGGAAATTAATAAAATAGGGAAGAATAGGTAACTAAAAATCCAAGGTTATTAAATGAGCGATAGGCCCAATAAATGTATCCTAACTAAGAAAAGTAACAATCTATATCAAACCAAGGACACATGAAACTAAAAGAATGGAACCAAAATTGATGTGATATAATTAATGAATCATACTCAAACAAATATGGAAAAAATTAAAATTTAAACAAATTTGATGAAAGAGAAGTAACAAACCATACTCGATCAATAATGGAAAAACTGAAAGCAATTAAATGAAATGAAAAAAAATGGCCCATAAAAAAGGGTAAAGAATGTAAAATCAAGGTCTTAAACATAACCAATGAAAATATGGTAAGGATAAGTAAATAATTAATAAAGTATATCATAACCACTCAAATATGCATTTTCAATTCTAATGATAGATGAACTTAAAAAATCATATTCTAAGCATGTCTAAAAGAGATGGAGAATGTGGAATAAATAAATTTGGAAAATATTTATAGATAAACTTGACTGTAAAGGGGGAAAATTAAATTTGAGGTGGGGGAAATGAAGGTAACACCAAGGTGAAAATATAATACTTATAAAAAAGACACTCAAATCAAGTTCATAGGACAAAGAAACTTCTAACATTAAAACTCTAAAGAAGTAATTCTATTCATGTAAATTTGGGTTAATTAATGGAGTATAAATATAATTAGATGAAGGATATATATCAAATAAAAATTAAAATAGACCTACTTTCCCACAACATGTTCCTCATTCCTCAAGACCCCTTACATAGTTGTTAGTCTACTACAAAGATTAGGTACTTATGAGAGAGGGTAGGTGGCACTATATGTATATTTTAGAAAGTATGAGATAAAATAACCAATTATACAAGCCTATTATACCCCAATGGACCTTGAATACATCATGATTCCAACTATGGTGTTTTATCTTCAATTAAGATAGGATATGTGCCTAATAATAATCACATCTTTTGGTGTGATTTTTGATTTTTTTTAAGCTTTTGATCATTACATTTTGTTTGAATTATTTGGATTTTATTTTTAATGTATTTTGTATATTCCTCCTCCATATATATTTATAAATCTAAACATGGGTGTTAAAAATGACTATCATGAGATAACTTACACTTGATGGCTATAAAAAATAACTTAGAGAACATGGTGTATAAGACTCATGTAATTGCATGTTAGATAAGAGTGTGATATTGAAACCAAAATTGGTTTTCCCATAGTGAGATGTAATAAATGAAAGGATGTAAGTGAATATGGAATGATTGAGGTACCTAAAATTACAAAAAAAAATATAGTTTTAACATGGTACAATGACATGTAAGTACAAATCATCATCACAAGAAATAATGTATGTGAATGGATGCATGAGAATATATTTTTTATAGTTGTTTAAAAAATAATAATATGATTTATTTTAAAGAGCATTAGGACAAAAATCTAAAAAATTACCTTATTTTTTGAGGAAGAAACTTAACTAAGGTTGTAGACAAAATTAATTTATAAAATGAATATTTGTGAGGAAGTCCTAGTCTTATCTAAGATCTTACAGTGTAACCCACAAAATACAAATTAAATAGGTTTAAAAATTAAAGATTTGTATGATAAATAATTTTATTTTTGGGGAAGACATGTTCCTAACCAAGGTCTTACAATTCATCTCACAAAGGCACAACCAAGAAGTTGTAAAACATAATTAATTTTGTGAAGCTAAAAACCAATAACTCAAAGTAGACTAGAAGGCTAACTAATAAAATGAAAAATAAATAGAGACATATTCATGAGGATGGATATGTATTATCCATGTTCTTATGATGAAAACTCATGAAATATATAAAGGAAGGAATGTAGAAAGACCAAAGGACTAATGATAACAATTATGACTACTAAAATTGATGCAATGCTACATTTTGGGAAGCTTTAAAAAACCTATAAGAAGTGTTAGCACCACAATATAATACATATATGAAATATGTGTAAGAAAAAAAAACATTTTAAATGGTAACTTAATCAAAATATTTATTTAAAAATTGAGCATTAGTGAGTTCTTTGAAAATGTGTCCTTCATTAGTTTTTAATCTGTAGGTACTAGGACCAAGAATTTCTTTAACAAAGTAGGGACCCCATCATTTTTAGGTGTACTTTCCATAATTTTCATGGTTATATTATAATTTAAGGTACAAAAATTAACATTTTTATTATATTGTGTGGAAATTCAAGATTTGTATTAGTGATTATATTTTAAAGCACCCATACAACCCTTATCAAGAAGGTCTAGAGGATGAAGATGAGCCTCATAAATTTATTCATCAAGGATAATTCTATGAATATAAATTCTTAAGGAAGGTATCTCAACTTATAAAGGTAAGATACATTTAGATTTGTATACAAAGGAAAAGGGGTTTGCCCCAACAATAATACAAATGCTAATGTGATAAGCCTAAAGTGAAGAATAAAGTTTAAGATTCTAGTCAAAATGAAAATCTTGAATCATGTTTTGTAAAATTTTATTAACACTTTTAGTGGAATATACTTGGCCATTGAATTTAATATGCTAATGTGTGGAAAATTTATGCATGATTTTGAATTTGGCATAATTATTTCATATCCTTTTTTTAAAAAAAATTCTAGCATTATCTAAAATAATGGGTGTGTGGGATTATAAAGCAATAAATGATTTGATTAAGTATGAACTTGGATATAGTGACACCCATGTAATTTTAAATAGACATAAATTCAACCCACATAGTGAAATATATAGTGGCTATGATGATTAAGACATAACTTTATTGAGAGCTAGGTAGTTTACCAATGAGATCTAATCCCCACATGGAAAATAAACAAGGAGATTATAATACTTTAAGCTTGACTAGAGGATGGTAACTAATATCTTTATGAATTTGGTAGGGATTTCACTTTTTGGTGAATGTGATAGGATATTTTTCAATTATTGGCCATAAGTATTACATGTGTAGGCATTTGTGGGTTGTAGTGTGTCTGGTGTAATGACTATTGAAAATGACTCCATGTACTTGTTATATAAGATAAATAACTTCATATTGAGTGATAAAATAGATCAAGGTACTTTTTGAATTATGATAATATAATATTTCATATCATAAGACATATTTAAAGCTTATTTATGAATTTTGGTCTTTTCAAGATAATTAGTGTTAGTAGGATAAATGTGGTGTTCAATAAATTGGATGATATTATTGTACCATAAGATATATCAGATAGTGACAACCTCAATATGGTATATAAGAGAATAATTTGTGGTTATTAAAGAAGATGGTGATTTTTGTATGTTGATGAGAAATTGTAAATCATGAAGAGCTTGATGAGGGTGAAAAAGAGAAGTAAATGAAGCAAGTGAATCAACTATGGCATTCAATTCTCATGGAATTGGTTCTATAGTGAAGGATTTGAATTATTTAGTAAGAGTGGAAGAAATTTAGTAATAAGTGATAATATTTTCACTTTTGCATTGATATTCACCATTGACTTGATGATAAATGAGTTGTGAATCAACTAAATCATGTAAATAAGTGATGTCTAAATCAATGGTAGCTTGCATGATTAGGATGAGAGATTCATACTAAACCATGTAATTAGTAACATTTAAGGTTAATTGGAAACCTAAAGGTATGATTTTTACATGAGGATCAACTAAGATGCATCTTTACCTATCTCCTTGAAGACATTTAACACCATAAAAAATGGAGAATACAAGTCTATTTATGAAAATCAATTGTAACTTTAGGTAAATTTTAAATGATGAATTTGGATTTTAGTTTAGATATGGAAGTGCTTGGTGCATCAAGATTATTTGATTTGAGGTTAACTATAAAATTATGAAAATAATATTTGAGTGAGATAGATTTATTAATACCTTCAATGTATAGAATCTATTCATCATGAATGGTATCTTGAAGATGATCAATGGCTGGCATATGAGCATTAGCAAGGTGATAAAAAATTAATTGTATTTTAACTAATTTTTTTGTAATAATTTTTATATCGAATTCCATCAAGATAACCATGCATTTGCCAATTTTATCACTAGAAAATAAATCTTTGAATAAAAAATGATCAAAATGGTCAAAATGAATGAGGGCATAAGTTTTTTATAAAGCATGCAATGAATTTTTTTGGATATGAAATAAATAGTGAGACAATCAAATAAAATTTGATATAGCATGTTTCATAGTCTATTAGAGCATGACTAGTAGAGTTTTTGAAATATTCATGACCTATTTCATCTTGTTGGGAAAGAATTTCCCCAATTGAAATGGGGGTAGAGGAAGTGTATAAGATGAGAGTTTGATCATTAGAAGGAGTTTGAAGTGTGGGAAGATGAAAGAGTGATTATTTTATGCTATTTAATGATTTTTGACCTAAATAAATCCATTCTCATGTTATACCTTCTTAAGAAGTGAGTTAGGTGAATAAATATAACAAGCATCTTAGGGACAAATCATTAGATTTCCCTAATTTTACCAAGGTATGTTCATATGTTTGGAATGGAATGAGGAATAGGCATGCTAAGAAAGGATTTAATTTTAGTAGGATCTACATCAATCACACATAAATAAACTAAAAATCCTAAAATGTTTATAGAGGTGACACCAAAAAAACACATTTGTAAGGATTGATTCTAACTTTGTATTTGATATGATGATAAAAATGATATCAAGATCGTGAAGATGATTTTCATGATGCTTGGATTTAGAAATAAGGTCATACACATAAATTTTAGCTATTTGATGTATGACATCATGAAATATATGGGTCATTTCACATTGATAAGTAGCACTATCACTTTTAAGACTAAAATACATTTTAATGTAAAAATAGGTTCCCTATTCTATTGTGAAAGTGGTTTTATGTTGATATTTGAGAGTGATATGAACTTGATTATACCCCAATAAACCATCCTTGAGAGATAAAATTTCATAGCCAATGGTGGAATCAACAATGGAATAAATTTATGATAAAGGAAAGTTATCTTTAGGACATGCTAAGTTAATATTATGAGTTTATACAAATGCAAATAAACATGGTTATTTTTTGCATACATAAACAATGTTAGAAAACCATTCAAATCAGTTTATAGGTTTAATGAATTTAATATATAATATATTGATTATATCTTTATGACATAAGGTAGAAATATCAAGAGTAAATTTATGTTTCTTTTGATGCATCAATTTGTATCAAGATAAGTAATGATATTATGGACCATAATACTATGATCAATGTTGGGCATGTCTTCATGTGACCATGTGAAATATTCATGATATTTATCAAATAATAAACTAAAGTTATCATGTTTGGTAGGATGGAGTTATTTGGAAACAAGAATAGGTTTAGGGATAGTAGTGGTTACATAAATATTTCAATAGTTTAGTTAATAATCACAGCATTTATATATTTGAAATGATAGGGAGAAGGAGGAAGTGAGGAAAGATGATGCGTTTTAGGATCAGTACTAGTAATCAAATTATTGAAAAAAGGATCCTTTTTCTATTGGTGTGGAATTTGAGGCTCATGAGAATTTAGTAGTTATAAAATTACTTTGTTAATAGGGGGTATGGGTAAGGGCCCATAATAATTAACATCCACTTCAAGATCCAAAATTTAATTTTGATCATTATTGAACTCAGAATGTATTTTTTAAACGGCTATAGCCTGTGCATATAAGGTAATTTTGGGAGTAGAGGTATGATATTTTTGATAGAATATGATATTAGAAGAATATGATAATTATTATCATTAGCAGTGATTGAATAATGTATAATAGGTATGGAATTGATTTGTTTTATAGGATTTCTTAGAGGTAATGTATCATTTTTTACTAGACTAATTTGATCAGTGAAATTATGGATTATAAAATAAATTATATTAGATTGGTCGATTTATTAGATGCCCCATGAAGTATTTATCAAAGATGAATTGATAGGTTGTACATAACCTTCTAGTTTTGCTTCATTATTTGAGGATATGTGAATGACATGAGCATCGTGATTAAAGGCATGCATTTTTGCTATTGTATTTTGATAAAGTATGATGTCTAAATTTTGTGATTGAGTTTGTGCCATAATTTAAGTATCATCATAGGATGGATATATAACACATGATCTATTCTAGTAGGAACATCTATGGTGGGGATGCCCATATTAATAAAAATGTGAAGATACATGGCTAAATTATATTGAAATATTTTGACCACCCCATATTCATTGCAAGAAAAATCATCCTCTGTGTAAGATGTTTCATGTGAATTATAGTAGGGAGGGATATGGGTGGTATCATATATTAAGGAATTGGTTGTATCTTATGGAAAAAGATAAGGAGGAAACCATTCCATGATATAGGGAGGTAATCAAGTGGTATTTCAAGTATCTTTTTAGTTTATTGGGTTTGTCATCATATGAATATGTGAAAGTTACATTTATATCTAAATGCATATTAAAAAATTAAGGAAGAGGAGGACTATTGATGTGAGAAATAGTAGGAATATGATGCTTATATTTAGGATTTTGAATTTGGATACTCTAAATATTAGGATCAACATCATGTTTTTAACACTTCCCATTATGGATGAATTTGATACATTAGATTTTAGAAGATGCAATAGATCACATATGATGAGTCCAATGATAACCTAAGATCATGTTATAAAATAAGGGATGATCTAGGACCATGAACCTGGGGTGAATTTTCAAGGGTCCAATTGTAAAAGGGATCCAAATGTAACCAAGTGATTTTGGGTTGGTTTTATCAAATTTGTAACATATGAGTTAGGTCTATTTGAGATTTCCTTTGAAATATAAAATTTGTTGAATTAACCAAAGATAATTAAAATTGATACCAAATCCTTTATCAAATAATAATTTACAAATTAAAATTTTATTGATACCAATTTTAATAAAAAAACGGTGTGTCATCAAGTTGAAAGATAATCTCATTATTTATCATATATTCTTTTATAAATTCTATGGAGGGTCTAGTATATGAGATTATGTATATGACATGTATTTCTATGGGTTGAGCCTTGAGGAGCATCAAGAATTAATTTGGATTCATTATATGAGGGTTATTTTATGTCTTATAGTTGTTGTATAAGGAACTTGAAATGATAAGGATAAGTTCTTACTAATTCCATAGGGGGCGTTTTACAAGGCATAAAATTAAGTTCATTTAAGAAATTCTAATGGGGTTTAAAATAATAATGAGCAAAAGGATTATATTGATAAGGTGGGGTGATTTTTTAAAGTATCTAAGGGTAATTTAGTGGAGATGGATCATCACTCATGGATCGTTTTAAAGATGAACGCTCAAAAGTGGTAGTGTCTTTAAGTATTTTATCATAGGTAAATGGTTTATTATATTTGATAATATTATATTTGTGAGAAAATTTATGGTGATAATTTAATTTATCTACATTAAATATTGATAATTATTGTAATATGATCATAATCAACATCAATAACACACACATTGTCATTAGAGTGTTTTGCAATGGGGTCTGAGGAGGGTTTGTGAGATTTTGAAGTTGTATATTTAGAAAAGTTTATCTTTTGAGAACCTCTAAGATAATCAAGATGACATAGTTTGATCATGGTTTCATAATAAAATGCATCTCCTAACATGAAATAAATTAAAAAAATTATAACCCCATGAGATGTCTCATGAGAATGACCAATGTCAACTTGGAACAATTTTTTTTTTGTTAGGATCATACCATGATGGGGGAACAATATTGTTATAAATGAAATGTTTTGATGGAGATAATAGTTGTTTCATTTTTTATACCAATTAGGGTGGGTGTGAGGGAATTTTAGTATGTGATTTGACTGATCCCATTTTTATTGGAGGATAATTAGATTGATAATTTGTGCTAGTGATTGTGTTAGTTGAAGGTTGGAAAGATTCCTTGATTGAATTATGAGATGGTTCATATTGATTCATATGGAAATATTTTTTTTTGGCTTGATCAAAAGTCTATTCTAAAGTTTGAGGAGAAAAAATTCAAACTTTATATTGAAGAGAATGTTTTTGATAATGGTAAGTTGAAAACAAGGGTGCAAATCCCTATTATAAAAGGCCCCAAAGGCATAAAATAGGCCAATGGCCACGAATAACAAAACAACAATAGACAAATAAAAAACTAAAAATAAATAATTAAAATACCTTAAACCAAAAACAACATTATAAATCAACACTATTTGAGTAAAGCATTCCAATCCTCCATGAGAAAACCTAGGAGTTCCTCCTTACTAGTAGAGTTGTCATCCTTGTCCATCTTCTCACCTTGAACATCTTACAAGATAGATAGTGAATTAGAAGCCCAATGAATTAATTTATATTACATGGTATAAATCACATTCATTTTATTCTCTAGAGAGACCAGCCCACTCTTTACATCATCCAATTCCTTCTTAAATTGAATATAATTATTACAATTCCTTTCACTAGTAACTTCTTTCCCAGGGGTTTTCAAGATCTTAATGTCCTCCTATTTAGTCTCATAAAAGGAGTTATTTAAATCCTAAAAAAATATTTAACCCTCCTATTCCACTTTTTGATCAATATTTTATTTGACCTCCATGATCTCCATCTTATCCTCTAGATCAAAGGCTGAGGAATAGTCTATTATCTTCAACACTAAGGTTTTACTGCTAGCCAATCTATAATACCTTCAAATGCTCAAACTCCTCATAGTACTCCCCTAGACCTCCTTTCCCTTATCCTTCTAAATATCATCATCCCTTTTCTCTTGAAGCTCAATGTGCTCCTTATCCAAAACTGGCTTTGTCAGCTTCTCAACACCAGAAGAATTCTTGGCTTTCTTTTTTCCTAACTTCCTAGGTGCAGAGTGTCCACCAATATTTTCTATATTAAAGAGAATGTTTTAGTGAATTAATAAAAAATTTAAATAAATTATCATCACTCATGTTATGATCTAATTTGTGAGCTAGTGATTCCCTTTTTTTGATAAAAGTATGGGTGGATTCAGTAAGTAATTGTTTGGCATTGATGGAGTGACTAAGATAATTTTTTAGGAATATCAATTTTTGAAATTATTTAAATAGATCATTTATGATATCCTCTATTTTTTCAATGGAATGTTATGGATTTTGATTATAACATTATAAATCATATCCTGTAATAATTTTGACAAGAAGTTTAGTGGTAGCAAAACCATTGGTTTGGGCCCATTCTTTATAGAGATTGCCAAATGATTTAAGTAAGATAGTAGTGTCTTTAGTTCCATCAAGATTAATGATTAGAAATATATTTAAAATATATATGAATATGATGAATGGAGATAAAGGTTTATTTTGAATATGATGAAGCATTTTTTTATGCATGATAGGTTGAGGGATGATATTCCCATTGGCATCTCTAAGAGGAGGAAGAAAAAAATTATGATTATTTTGAGGCATGACAATAGAGTTTTGAATTTCCATTTATAAGATATGATTTTTCATTTGAAACATTTGAAAATTGTTAGTTATTTACTAGACTAGGTTGGCCAGGACTTACAGGGTCAACCAAGTTGATCTAGTGAAATTTTGGAAATCTAGAATAATAGTTGAAAATTAGACTAGGTCGATCTAGTGCAATTTTTTAAATCTAGAACAATAGTTAAAAATTATATAAGTTTGGCCATGACCTACAGGGTCAACTAGGTCAATCTAGTGCAATTTTAGAAATTTGGAATAATAATTAAAAATTAGACTAAGTCAACCAGGACCTATAGGGTTGACTAAGTCAATATCATGAAAATTTAAAAATATGAAATAATAGTTGAATATTATACTAAGTCAATGATGACTTATAGGGTCAAACAAGTCGATATAGTATAATTTTGGAAATTTAGAACAATTTATAGACCTACTAGGTTAAGCTAGTCAACTTATTTAGGAAAACAGGGAAAAATAATAGTTTAGAAACATATTAAGTCAAATTGGTCAACCTAGTTGGTTAAATAGGGAAAAATATATATTTTAAAGCATACTAATTCAAGCTAGTCAACTCAGTTATACATGTAGAAGAAGATAGAGATTTGAAAACCTACTAAGTTGAGTTGGTTAACTTAGTTATACAAATAGAAAAAGATAGATTTTGATAGCCTGCTAGGTAGATCTAGTCAACTTAGTTATATAGGTAGGAAAATATAGAGTTAGACTAAATCAATTTGGTCAATTTAGTTAAATCTAAAAAAAAAATAGTATTTTGGATAAAATACAAAATATTGAGCCAAGCCTGGTCAACTTAGTCTATTCACACATAGTCATCTAGGTCAATGTTGGTTGATCTAGTTGAAACACACAACATGTAACTATATCAACACTAGTAGATATAGTCTGTAATACACTAGAGAATAAAAAGAAACAAGTAAAAAAATATTTTTTTAATTACTAATGCTAAGTAATTATCTAAAAATAAGATCAAAAAAATTATACTAAAAGGTTTTGATTGATTTGTAGGCTCCTAAATATACTTGTATGTCCTTTGGTAGTGACAACACAATGTTTTAAAATGATAACTATGAAGAAGGTACCATTTTCATAGCCCACTGAACCTAGTTTTAAGGGTAATTTATAAGTAACTTATTGGTGTTGACCGCTAACCAATGTACCACAATATTAAATAAATGTTTGGATTCCTAAGGTTTGATACAAAGTGAAATCCTAGGTGTTTCCAAAATTATGTGAGGCACATGGAAACTAAAGACCATGTTTATATTTGTACTATGGCTATGAGTATTAGTTAAATCCCCTCACATTATGATAGATGTAAATGATAGACAAGGACCATAAATAGAGTATTGCATAGTCATTCATGATAACAACTATGCATTTTTAACTCTAACAATTCATAATTTCTAGGGAAATAAAAATAAAGGAAAAAATCAAGTGTATAAAACCAATTTTTTGTTTCAAAAATTAAATAAATAGGTAGTCAAATCTTTTCAAAACAAATGTGAGATTTATTACTATGAAAGGAATGTGAATTTCCCTGTTTATGTTGTAAAAGAAACACATACAAAAAGGTCAGCCAGGCTAATCTAGCTAGAAAATAGAACATAACAAAGTCAAGTAGGCTAATCTAATTTGTTTTGAAAATAGGTTGAAAACAAGCACATTTAGCTAGGTTGACTTAGTTTTTTTGGTAGAGTGGATAGTTATAAAACTAAGTCATCCAAGTCAACTTAGTTGATTGTGTGATGCATATTTATAGAATTGAAAAACTAGTAAAAACAAAGTATAAATTTAAAAGACTAAGTAATTTTTAAAAAAATAGAAATGATAAATTGAAATAATTGAGAAAAATTGAAGTATGAAGCTTATTTAGTTTGAACTTGAGTAATATAACTAGGTTGACCAAGTTGACTTTGTTAGTTGAATGAGAGTGTTGAAGATCTATCTATTCACTAGATCATTTAGTCCTGATTGAGTCCTATAAAGGTATAATATTAAAAACATAGATGTTTAACAAGGTTAACTAGGTCGATTTAGTCTTTAGAAAGCTAAAAATTGAAAATATAAAAATAAAACTAGGTTGACTAGTGTGACCTGGTTGGATAAAAACTAGAAAACAAAGACTATAAAAATGAACTAGGTTGACCAACCCCACCTAGTTGATTGTAAGTGCAAATTTAAAAAATAGGAAAAATAACTAGGTTGACCAATGTGACCTAGTTTGTTGAAATTAAAACTTTGTAATCAAAGGAAAAAACTAGGTCTATTAATGAGATATATTTGACTGTAAATCTTGGATATGAAAATAAATAAAATTATTAGGTCAACTAGTGTAACCTAGTTAACTATGGATGAAAAACCTCTAAACAAAGGATAAAAATGGGTCAACTAATATGATCTAGATGACTGTGAATCTTAGATCTATAAACAAAGGTTAAACTAAGTTGATCAGTGTGACTTATTTGACTGTTAATGAAAAATTAAACATGCAAGGGTTAGATTCATGTTGAGTTCACTATAATGTTTATAATAAATTAAGACAAATCTATAACTTATCTTATATAATAAATATAAGATTGGAGAATATAATCAACTAACATCTATTCTGACACTTTTTATATAGGGGCATGACCAAATTGGATCCACTAGACCTAACTAAGGGATATATTATTACATAACACCTAAGGAGAGGGTTCCAATTTTTCTAGTAAAATAACACTATGTAATAACCCTAGATGGGCCTTATAATACATAAAATGAAGTTAACCTAGTGATCACCAAAACTTTGACACAAAGGGGGATGGTTTAACAAAAAAACATTCAAGGAATCATGGTAGGAAAATGGGGCCTAATGTAGACACCCCATTTTTACCACTTTCATGTTTAAATATTTGTCAAAATAACTTCTTTCAAAGAATTCAAATTAAGCCTAAAACCCATTAAAACATTTTGATTCATCTACACACATCATGTGTTATTCTTGATTTATGTCAATATGTTCCTAAATATGGCATTATCCTATATGAAATCATCACCTTGTTCTAATTCTTGTCTAGTCAGGTTACAATCTAGAAACTGATATTTTTTGAACACTTATATAAGATAAACTTGTCCAAATTTAAAAATGGAAAATAACCTGATCAAAGGATCCTAATAGGTTAAACCCATTTAAATGCATAATCAAAATGTCTATGGATAATTATTGAATTTTTATTTTTATAAATTCATAAAATCTAGATTGATGATGTCATCATGATATCACAACAAATATCTAGATTGATGACATTATGCATGACATCAACCTAAAAGTTTTCAAACACTCAAATTGTAAATATCAAATAAATATATTGATTTACAAGCCATGCTTATTAGTTGTAACATTTAATTATTTTAACCACCAGAATTGAATGGATTTGTGTCCACACATCTTGATCTCAAGATGGACAATCACAAATCAATTCCCTTATTTTTAAAAATATATAAATATAAAAGTCCTCACTCATTCCTTTAAGCTTGAATTGTGTAAACTTATTATGCAGAAATATCTTCAAACAAGCTTCATTCATTCACCAAATTAGACCAAATTGAATAACCTAAGCCATTGGTGAACTAAGAGATGATGGAGTCTCATGCTACACCTCATTGATGAATACTTGGAGCACCAAATCTGGGTAAAACATACTTATTGATCATTTTTGAAGGAAATATGTTAATTTGAAGGTATTACATCATCTTATTTTTATAATTAGCTTCTTTAATTCATTAGCACCACCCCTTGAGGGAGTAGGCTTAACATGATAGTTCTTTATGCTTATTTTGAGAATTATTGACTAACGCATGAGATAACCTATTTCATAATCCTATTCTACATTTTGGCATGCCTAGTGGGACCTCATATCTCACACATAATTTTATCCATTCTAATTTATTACTTAGACCCTCTTTAGAGGTTGCTTTGTTCCTCTTTTTTTCTAATTTTTGTGTTTTATGACCTCTAAACCAAATGGTAGAATCAACCTATTTATCAATAAATTCATACTAAACATCAATGATAACCCCCTATGGAATGAAAGGATCGACCTGAGTAATAACAAGTTCACCCATGAAAATGATAAAATTGAATTTTATGTTTTTCTATCTATATCTGTGTGTTTTTTTATAGAATGGTGAAATTGACCTAAAGATTAGTGGAATCAACTTGTGGAATAGTAGGATCACATAAATATTAATGAGATCATCTTGGACCAAACCTGCAATTAACTACTATGTTTTTTATTTTTATCATTTTGGTGAGTTTTCCCTATTTATTAGCAAGATCACCCTACTAATCAATGAAATTTATCCTACTAATCATCAAGATCACCATATAGTGTGTTTTCTTGTCTGTGTAAAAATTAAATCATCTTATTGAATGACAAAATTACTCTATAGAACAACAAGTTCACTCTATAGAATAGTGTGAATGCCCTATGTCAAATTTTTGAGAGCTAAAATATCAAAGTTCACGTTTATTTTGATATTATACATCCCTTTGATAAACTTCTAACTCTCTATTTTGTATAATTAAAATAATTTATATTTTAAAACATTAAAAGGAAAAATTCACTTCATATTTCATTTGGTTTTCTAAAAACAAACTCAAACTTTCAATAAATGCTTTTAAGAGATTTTGCATTATGATTGTTATTTATTGTTTGTTTATTTCACAAACCAAGTGTAGCATATATGTTCTCCCACATCCCCTTTAGAGAAATTGGGTGATCCAAAAATGCTTCACTTATTGCTTTTATTGCTTTGTCCAAGTGTGGAAGGAATGTTACTAAGGCACTCCCCAAAATCTAAGTGATTTGGGTGATCCCAAAATGACCATAAATTCCTAAATTTTTTATTTCTTGCATCTTGGCTTATGGGTGGGATTTCATAGTCTCCCCATGAGTTCTCTAGGGAAGTGTTGACCTGATAATTCATATGATAACATCATTTTAGGCCCACTCCATGGTGGGGTATAAAAATTGAGGTTGACTTGCTAGGATGCTTGTTTGAGTGGTTAAACAAGCTTCGTTAGTAAAATCTACCTCAGAATGAATGATTAACTCAGACATCACACTACACTAAGTAATTGAAATATGTAGTGCTTGTGAAAAGGGTAAGACCTTTTCACAGCAATATGGTTAAATCAGATCCAAATTATGTGTTGTACCTTGGTGTTAATCACACCTATGGGACTATTTAGAATGTGCAATACTTGATAGTTTTTAGATAAACCCCACTTTTTGTGGAGTACCATTTGTGAAGGGATAGTATCCCAAATTTCTTATCATCATATGATCTCTTGAGAGAATAGGGGACCTAAAAACCCTACTTTTCATGTGCATATAATTTTATTATATTTACAACTTATTTCCTTTTAAGAAGGAGTATATAGATGGAATCTAAGAGTATGAATCCACCTTGTCAATTTTATAAAATAGGATGTAAACTTTGGTGTTTTTATTGTTCTTGTTTACTTACATCATCTTTTGAGTCTAAAAAGTATTTATGTGAACCAAAATGCATCAAAAAATAAACATTTGTTAGACAACATTTGTTTTCAATAAAGAGGAATTATGCTGGCCAAACTAAAAACACTTTTAGCCTTATTCATAATTTAATCAAATTATTTGTGTTTATGATTTCAAAACAATGTCGTTATGTTATTCATTTGAGTTTAGACTATTCACCACTTGTAAAATTTAATGTCCTTTTAATCCAAATTTGAAATCTCACCTTTCTAAGTTCTAATCCAAAATGCTATTGGTTTACCTTTCATGCTTGTTTTGAGTAACTTGGGTGATTTTTCCATTTGGTCTAAAGGTCATTTATCTAAAAACTTACCTATTATATTCTTATTTTAAACTTAGGCCATCTTGCATTCACTCACACTCTAAGTTCCTGGACCATTCTACCTTCTTTTCCATGTGGCACCATTATTTTGCCCATTTATTTTTGTATTTATGATTAGTAGTTCTTATTTTATTTCACATATTGAGCTTATTAGTTCACTTCTTATTATTATTGATTTGAAAGGTCTTCTTATAGATTTCCTATCCATGATTCACCATAGTTGTGCTTAGATTTTTTATGGTATTGACATACTTTGAACCTATGTTTTATTATGCTAGCCTGCACTCTAGGTTACAAGATTGTTTTATTCTCTTCTAATTTGATGATTTCAACAAACTATGTTGAGTAATTTTTTAACCTATTTCTTTTACTTGTGTGGCATCATGTCATTTTATTATTATTATAGTCTAGTGTTTCTTTGTGTTTTTTCTTTGAAGAGTATAAAAAAAATTTAAAACATTTTTGAATCGTATTCCACTTCTTATTAAATGTAAAAAACCATCTTCAAGAATGACACAAAGGTACACTCATAATGTGGTCTCTTATGGCCTTAGTTATTAGGAAGAAAATTATTATGATAGAAAATAACACTCAATTATGTTTGATGATATCCCAACAATAGTAGGATCTAAATAGGGTTATTATGAACACCGACCTTTAGAAGACAAAGATGAATCCATATTGAAGTTAGAATCATGTGCAAGATTGCCACTAGATTTCTTAGTAGAACAATTACACACACTTGTCCAAGTATAGGAAAAACATCTAGAGAAACCTCTCACTCACGCTATAAAAACCAATGTTGATTATACTAGTAAGGGAAAAGAATAACTTGTAGAGTCTACCCTAACTGATCAAGATCTTGATACCAAGGTTTAGAAAATCAATCAATGATACTAGATCATTTTATCATAAACCTAAAAACTTCTTTATATGTGACTTTAATAGACAATACCACTTATAAAGAGTAAGAACATAATATATACCAAACACAACATACCCTAGTTGATCATATGTCTATAGTAGACCTTGGATTTAATCTTGAATATAATAGACCTATATATGCTTCACAACATGTTTCACGTGATATAAAGCATATGTTTTTCAACCATCAAGATACTTTCACCCCTTCATAACTACAAGGAATGAACTACTCATCATAGATTGGGGGTATTGTAAAAAAAACTTTAGTGAGTTCCTCTCAATTGTCATGCCCTTTGGTGAACCAACAAATGACACCCCAAAACTTGTAGTATTCCTATAGCTCATAGTGATAGATCCTAGGGACTCTATTTCATCCACTTAGAAATCAATGGCAAACCTACTCAAATTAATGAGTAAAACAAAACCAGACTTTTGGATATAGGGTTCATATCCCTAATAGGACCATGTAGGGGTATATTCCACCCCAACAAAATAATATTCCACCAAAAAATGCACCAAACATGTAGGAGTGGAATTTTATGAAGTAAATAAACTCAATGCTTGATACAGGCAACCAAAATAATAAATTTAATTTTAATGAGATATTCCCTTATCCATTTGACTTAAGCATTCTCCAAGTCCCCTTTCAAACTCATTTTAAGTAACCCAAATTTGATAAATATAAAGGTAAGGGGGACCCTCAAGATAAAATTAAATCCTTTTTTTTATTATAATAAGAAGTATCCTACAGTAGTTTTTATTTTCTCTACTTGTTTCCATGCAGTTTTGTTAGACAAGTTCTAGATTGGTTCCTCAAAATTGCCTAAGGGATTAGTAAAATATTAGAATGATCTATCATAAAAAAATTTCAACCATTTCTCTTATAACATTGGGAATGAGTTAACAATGGTTGAATTATGAAAGGTAAGACAAAGAGATAAATAAATCTTTGTAGCATACCTACAATTATGGAGAACATTAGTTAGCCACTTTCAACATAATTACCAGATCTTCAATTGGCTAATATTTTTGCATAAAAATTTCATCCTAAAGTATCTCACAATATAAGACTCACTTGTGTAAAAACATTAAAGGATATTAATGAGAAATGAGTGCATATTGAAAAATCACTTATAACCAAAGTCTTAGTAAAAATCTATTTACAAGTTTAAACATCTACTCAAACCAACCACTTATTCAGACTACTACCACATAAATCCTAAGGGTTTTAACAAAAATAAGAACATGTTGAGAAATGGAGTGATATAATCCAATCATATACAAATGGTCCAAGATTTTCCAACTCCAAAATGTATAGCTAGCCCAACATAATCCATCAAACACTTTACAAAGGGCTCCTCCACATAGGGCATTTAATAAGTATAGAACATTTAGAAAATTGGGAGAACTTATTGAGGTAGTATTCCATAAGCTAGTGGTAGCCAATTTGATTTTGTGACTTGTACCAAAATTTATTATAGAAGATCAACCTAAACCCAACTGGTATTAGGAAGATGAGTTTTTTAATTTCCATCATGCTATCAACCATGTCATTTACTGATGCATAAAATTAAGACATCTTATTGAGGACCTGATCAAAAATGGAAAAGTTAAAGTGAAAAAAATAGTATAGAATATGAATCAAGACATGGGAATATATAAGGACTAATTTACCAAACTTAATCAATAGTATATGAATAATTATAATCTAGGTTAGGGCCAACTTTGATAGGGATAAGGTCAAAAACCTAATCAACATATTCATAATAAGATCATAATACCCAAGATAATAAATTGGATTACAACAACATGACATATGATTATAATAACACCATGGGATAGGTTTACAAAAATTACATTTCCACCATTACAATCAAAAACTTGAACCATCTAACACTTCTTGAAGTGTGTGACCCCCTATTTTAAGGTTGACACCCTCTTATTTAAGTAATGTTGCACTAGGTTCAAGAAATTCTATTGTATCTTTATTTTTATAGGTTATTATTTCTATACATCTATCCCATTATTCTAATTATAATGACTCCTTACCAACTCAAAACTATGTAATCATAACTAGACACTCATGAGTTACCTTCTAAGGCCCTTCGCATTCTTTTTCTAATTTTAATGACTCATTACCAACTGAAAATTGTAAAATAATAACTAGAAGCTCATGAGTCACCCTTTAAATCCTTTTACCTTCTTATAATTATGAGATAAATTTGAACGTTGTACTAGCCAAGACCAAACCCTCTTATCTTATCATTAAGAATCCATATAGTATGTAGGACCAACTAATCAAAACCCCTGCACAAATTTCTGTCCTAGATATCTTGCATATGTCAAAATTCCATAGGACTATAATAAATGAATTCCTTCAATGGTCCACTATTATTGAATACATAAACCCTATCCAATTTAAAAAACTTATAGGGAATCTATCTTTAAGCCAACAAATTACATTTGATCAGTGAGATATGTCTTCTCTTGGTTTGAGCCATAATAACCCTTTATATATTGAAGTCATTATAAAAATTCATAAGATCAAGTTGCTCCTTATAGATAGTGGTTAAGGGACAAACATAGTGTCACTAAATTTGATACAATAATAGGGTTATACTATGAAGGACATATAGCCATAAACAATCATGATCAAGGCATCAATAACTTAGAAAGGGTGTCTTCCAGGATTATTTGTTTGCCAGTCATTATTGGATCTATACCCCATGATACACTATTCCATGTCATGGAAATTGAATTGACATATAATATAATTCTTGGTCATCCTTGGATCCATGAAATATGGTCTGTCTTGTCTACTTTACATCAATACCTCAAGTTCCCACATGTTAGAATTGAGGTCACCATTCATGCTAATTTTCATCCCTACCAATACTGTAAACATTTAGAGGCTAAATAATTCAATTATAACTATTTACCTAGTTCTAAATTCATATCAAATAAAAAAATAAAAAATTATATCAACCTAAGTGATCTCGCTTCTACTTCAGCTAATTTATTTCCCATAGCATTTGTAAACCACCTCACTATTGAGGACACAATAATTTACATGTATCATTTGAAATGTGCCTTTCATATTAATTTTTTTTAAAAATATCCTAAGTATTATGGCAAACCTAAACCCTCTAAAATCCCTAACAGGACCAACATGATTTGGCAAAGAAACACACATAGAAGCCATCAGTGTTATTTATGCCAATAACTTCACCAAATCAAGATAAGGAAGCCTTTATCAAAGGAAACTGGTTATATACTAATGATCTATCCATTTTTTTTCAAAATAATAAGTAACCTATCCCTAATCACATTATGGATAGTTTGGATTATGTAGGAAAAGGCCTCAAGCCATGAGAGCAGGGTATTCTAGAACCATTGTCAGTTGGTAAATCTATTGGGAATTAAGGTTTTGGATTTAAACTACTTAGGGGTGACCTCATGTATTTTGATATTGATTACTCATTATCAAATAATGAAGAAACTTTCGATAGTGAATTAGCATCACATTATATCTCTTATGATGATCTAAATAACACTAACCTATTTGAATCTAATTATATTATGACTATCATAGCCCATTATCTGCTTAACTTTTGCTATCCTGATGTTATAGATTAGGACCAGAAAAAAAAAATTATCAATAACTTTTAGAATGAAGAATCTATTGCTAAGTACATGGGCTTCAGATATGGATTTATAATTGGAGATCATAAGTAAGGCTTTGACTTCTCGTTAAGCCTTGTCACCTACTTTGGAGAGCAGGCAAAGTTTTTTAGTCACATAAAAGATAAAACATTGATATATTTTAGTGAAAACCTCTTTGAAGCATTTGTTATTAGGGAAAAAGTAAATAAAAAGATGATTACTTGAGTGAAAACCTATATCAATCACTCTTAGATGTGGAAGTTTTCTCATCTTTAAAGGAAACCTAGGGTCTATAAGTCTAGACTCTATAGTTAGTGTCGGTATCACTACCAAATAAGATAAAGTATTTGAGTGTCTTGATCTAGAATTTCAAGAGATATTTCAAATTTTTCCATTACCTAAACTAGTAGAATCTAATTCCTCTCACTATATTGAGCTTTGGGATGAACAACTAACTAAAAAAAAACATCATGATCAAACATTATCCACTATTTAGAGGTTGGTTTTATGCTCTGATACCAGTTGATGGGGAATCAGGAGCAACAAACAGCTCTTGATCCCACTTGTTAGGATCTTGATCCTCAGAAAGAGCATAATATGATTACCAAATACAAGCAATTAAACATGTGGAATTATCCAAAAGTAATAAGTAACTAGAATTCACAAATAGCACAGAATATGAGAGACAACACAAACTGTATTAAATACTCATCCAAAAAGAAAATACAATAAAGAAGATGCCACTTCTTCTTCCACATCTATAAGGCTTCCCACACCTCAAGGGATCCCAGTAATTCTCAATCAATAATTCACTCTCCTACCAAAAATGGTCCCAACACATAACTCACACACAGAATTGGTGTTCACCTCCAACCAGTTAGTAATAACCCTGCCAGTACACAAGTACTCAAAGTACTTCAAGTAGATCTCCCATGAACCTGCAACAACCTGAAATTCAAAAGAACTTACTTACACATGTAGATATTCAAATGTGGCCTTACACACCTGTTGACCAAGATCCTACAACTGGAAGAAATCCTTTTCTTGCCTTAATTACAATACATGCCAATGGGTCTATAAATAGATCCCACACTTAAACAATAACTTAAACTCTTAATTTACTATAATTATCCATGCAGCTCAAGACTTGAAATAGCCTTTACATGCAAACAATTAGTTCAACAAACTAACTATTCATGCAATGAACAGTTTTGGAACACACAGGCGATCGACGTCGGTCCCTGTCTACCTGGATATGACCGACATCAATTGATATCCTGCCAATGCCAATTGCCCTTCAGTTCACCCCTGACTGACATCGGTTAGCCTAACCAACACTGATGACTGTGACACTTAGCAACTCCACCATGTCTATAAATAGTTGAAGCTTTTAGCTCCATAACCTAACAATCTGCCACTTGGAGATAAATAGCTGCAACTATACTTGTACCTATACACCGTCTAGTTTGTTCCCTTGGCTTTGTATTCCTCTTCAAGATCACTCTTGAAGACCAACCACCACAAATCCTATGGTGCACCTCCTATCATCCAAATCACCTACCACATCTGCATCTACAAACCCATGTAGAAAAATAACTTAACCCTGCATAGCATGTGCACCTGCTGCTGGTCCCTCTCAGAATCCACTGAACTGCCCTCCAATGCTTCTTTCTTGGATTGGCTCCAACTTTTTGACAACTCCCACTGCTTGGGAAAACTTAGGTCTAGTACATACCATGCACTTAACCTAATTATGTGAATCAAGATAGTGTTCATAGAACTGTCCAACCATCAGCGTGTTAACCGGTCTCACACAATCATCCTGAAACAAAGTCAACTTGTGACCTTCCATGTCCCTAGAACACACTCATGCCAAAGAATCTTGCTGCTCCCAAATTCCTCATGACACACCTCTGACCTAGCTTTACCTTTAGTTTAGCAACTCCCTGTATATGTAACCCTACAACAAGCACATCATACAATAATAGGATAATGTAGCTAATATTATCCAACCTGGTAAAGAGAAACACAATGGTCAAACCTCCATTATCCTGTAGCTTATTCAAGACCATATACCTAGGCCTTCCATCTCACGTATCCATTCCCACTCTTCTTCATCTTGAACATCCATTCACCTCTCAGTGCTTCCTTCCAACTGGAAACTCCACCCAAAACTCCTGTTTGGTTCTTCTCCAAGGAATCACATTCCTCATCCATGCCAAGCTCCCACTATTTCCTAGATCTACCTGCTCTACTTCTTTAATAACTTCTTGGTTCTTTACCATTAGTGAGCAATAAGTAGTGTAAAGAATGGAAATGATGAATTTGAGGCCTACATACCTTTTAAGTCCTCCATATGGGTGCTTGAGACTCCTTGACAGCTTGTTGTCCACCCAAAATCCGTCTCAGTGACCGATGCCGGTCACATCTCAGTCTACACCCGATTGACGTCAGTTCCATGCGACTATCTCATCACCGACATCAGTTCCCCCTGATCGATGTCGGTGTTTATGGTCCCTGAGTCACTGACATCGGGCTACACATAGCTGATGTCGGTCCCTGTCTGGATGCCAACGCTGGTTTTCTAACTGATGTAGGTCTCTGTGTTTTTCTTGTGAGTGATGACTTTTTCTTGTGAGCTCCTTTTGGATCAAACCCTTGTCTAAATCACCCTTGATCTACTCAAAATTCTTCAGCCCCTTACACTGATCTCTGTCCGTCACCTTCTCCTTGAAAACCAAGGCTTTCTTGTTCTTGTCGCTAACATCAGATTCCTCAAGAAACGTCACTTTCTTCTTCTACATACAGAAATCTCGATTCATGCTCTTCAAATCTGAAATCATACCCTTTGACTCAAGAACATGCATCCCTTTCTTATTCATGTGACCAAACCTATTAAGCCACATCTTTGAATCTACAATTGAAGTAGATAACCCAAAAAGAGAATCAATAATACAAGTAGATAGATAAAGCATACCTACTTTCTTACCTCTTGTTACAACAAGTGCACCCTTGGTAACCTTCCAAGAGTCCACTGTGAGAGTTACTGTGTAACCCTCATCACCCAAACTTCTTACAAAAATCAAATTCTGCTCTAGAATTGGGACATGCATGACCTCCTTCAACACCCATGTGTTCCCTATCTGCAATTTCAGCTTCACTTTCCCTTTGCCAACCATCTAACAAGGCTTACCATCGCCTAAACAAATTTCTCCAAAGTCTCCTTGGACATACTCATGAAAAAAATTCCTATTTGGGGATGCATGAAAAGAGGCACCAAAATCTAAAACCCAAGATTCTACGTTATCTAAAGAACATACCAGAGCATCCTGTGCAACATAATCCTCAACATCTACTTCTTTTTCATGTCCTTCATGCTGATATTCACCCAACCAACAATCTCTCTTTAAGTGCCCTTGCTTTCCACATTTCTAGCAGGTTATTCTGCCATACCTGGACTTGGATCTCCTGCCTATATTAGACCTTGATCTCCCATGCTCAATCTTCTCTCTTTGCCTTCCCCTACTTTCCACACTCAAAGCATTCCCTGATGATTCATCTGTGCTTTTCCTGTGAATTTCTTCATTCAAGATTACACTCACAACATCATCCACTTTTAAGATTTTTGAAGCAGACACAATATTACTAACTGCCATTACCAAACTCTCCCAACTTTCAGGTAATGAGCATAAGATTAAGAGAGCCTTAATTTCATTATCAAAAATAATATTGACTGAATTTAACTGGTTTACCAAACCATGGAAATCACTAAGATGACTATGAACATATCCACCTTCCAACATTTGCAAATTAAATAATTGCTTCATAAGAAATACCTTATTCGAAGCTGAGGGTTTTTCATATAAATTTGCCAAATATTCCATCAACTCTACCGTTCTCTTAGCCTAAGATAAGTTGGAAATCATAGACGATGCAAGGCTCAACCTTATAGATCCCAGAGCCTTTCGATCAAGAACCTCCCATTATTCATCCTTCATATCCAGGGGCTTGCATGCAACCCCACCCAACGGTAAGTACAAATCTTTCTGATATAGATAATCTTCAATCTGCATCCTCCATAATTGATAGTTCTTGCCATTAAACTTCTCCATTCGTAATTTAATTTCTTCTACCTCTGTGAGGCTTTCCACACCTCGAGGGCTCCCAGTAATCTTCCTCAAGAGTAATCTTCTCTCAATATAGGTCACAACACACAGCTAACACAAGCTATTTCTCACCTCATTGTACTTCCAGTACAACTGAGTATGAATTGGTACTCCAAGTAGATCTCACCATGATCTTGCTCCTTGATGTATTGCTGTCACCTTGGATCTTTCTCCCCCGCTGATCTCCTTTCTGACTCTCACATACACACACCCCTGGATACCAACCTGATCTTACTTATCACATGTAGATCTCCACCATGATCTTGCAACACCCTGCAGACCAAACCTGATCTTACATACATGAAGAATCCTACTTGATTCTACCATGGGAAGAACTCTCCTAGTTCTATAACTTTACAATACAGCCCATGAGTCTATTATATAGACAAGTGGCTCAAAGACTCAAACTATTCTTTACATGTAAACAACCCATTCAACTAACTGACTGTTCATCAATAGTAGTTCTGGAACCGCATAGGGAACTGACATTGGTCCCTATCTACTTGGAGGTGACTGACATCAGCCGACTCCTGCCAATGTCAGTTGCTTTCTGTCGACCCCTGCCTGACGTCGATGTGTCCTACCAATGCTAATGACTGTGACTCAACAACCCTCCTCCATGTTTGCATCCAGGTGAAGCTTTTAGCTCCACACCCTAACAATCTCCCACTTGGAGATAAATAGCTACACCCATACCTATACTAGTACTTTGTCTATTCTACATCCTGGCTTGTATTCCTCTTCAAGCTCAATCTTGAAGACAACCCACCACACTCCTTGTGGTGTTAACCCTGTGTCTAAATTTCTCCATTCTCAGCTTACCTTCTTCTCCCATTGATATACTCCCACTCAAACAGCAACCCCTGTGAGTAACCTGTAATCAACAAACACTTAATAGATCTGAACCACCTGTTAGTCAAGCTCACTCTGAGAACGTTCAACCATGCTCTGATACCATTTGATAGGACCTAAGTTCCCCAAAGCTCTGACACAACTTGTTAGATTTAAGAGCACACATGATTACCATTGTATAAGTAACTAAACATGTGGAAATTATACCAGAAGTACAAGTAACTATCAATGAGAAATAACATAGAATATGAGAGGCAACACACAATTGTATTCAACTCATTACAGAAGGAAATTACAATAAAGAAATCACACTCTTATTCCACCTCTATGAGGCTTTCCACACCTCAAGGGCTCCCAGTAATCTTCCTCAAGAGTAATCTTCTCTCAATATAGGTCACAACACACAGCTAACACAAGCTGTTGTTCACCTCATTGTACTTCCAGTACAATCGAGTACAAACTGGTACTCTAAGTAGATCTCACCATGATCTTTCTCCTTGATGTATTTCTGTCACCTTAGATCTTGCTCCCCTGCCAATCTCCTTTCTGACCCTCAGATACACACACCCCTGTAGACCAACCTGATCTTACTTGTCACATGTAGATCTCCACCATGATCTTGCAACACCCTGTAGACCAAACCTGATCTTACATACATGAAGAATCCTACTTGATTCTACCATGGGAAGAACTCTCATAGTTCTACAACTTTACAATACAGCCCATGATTCTATTATATAGATCTCATGCATACAATAATTAGACAAGCGGCTCAAAGAATCAAACTAGTCTTTACATGCAAACAACCCATTCAACTAACTGAATATTCATCAACAATAGTTTTGGAACCACACAGGTGATTGATGTCAGTCCCTATTTGCCTAGAGGTGATCGACGTCAGCTGACTCCTACCAATGTCAGTTGCTTTCTGTTGATCCCTGCCCGACGTCGGTGTGGCCTGCCGACGTCGGTGACTGTGACTCAGCAACCCTCCTCCATGTTTGCATTCGGGTGAAGCTTTTAGCTCTACACCCTAACATTTAGAGGATGGTTTTATGCTCTCTAGAGTAAACACCACTAAAGTGACCCTGGGAACTTATGAAGATCCAAAATTTGGTTATCTAGGATCATCCCTCACAAATGAAGAGATTTATTGTATTCTCACCATTCTAAGGGATTTTATTGATATATTTGCATGTGCTTATTTAGACATGTTAGGTCTAGACCTTGACTTGGTCATGCATCATCTTATTAAACATCCAGATGTCAATCTAATCAAGAAAAATTTGATAAAGATTCATCTACACATTTCTATTTTAGTAAAGAAGTAGCTATAAAAAATCTTGGTAGATAGCTTCATTAGACCACTAGACTATTCTGAATGGATATCAAATATAATCTTAGTAAGCAAAACACCATAGGGCATATGTGTTTATACTTATTTTAAAGATATCAACAAATCATGCTCTAAAGATGATTTCCATATACTCCACCTTCCAATCTAAAATAACTTTGTAGCCTATAGGGAAAGATTCAGTCTATTCTCAGGTTTATTTCACAACTAGAATACAAATGTCACCCTTTCACACCCATCTTTAATAAGTGGGTCATTTTCCAATGGGATATTGAATTTTAGAAATAATTTGTAAAGCTCAAAGCATACTTGGCCAACCCATCAATTTTGAGACCACCAATACCTAGATAGCCATTACTCCTTTATATCTTGGCCATAGAACATACACTATGGGCACTTTTGGCCCAGTATTATGAATAGGGAAAGGAACATTTAGTTTATTATTTGAGTCAAAATATTCTAACATATGAGCATTATTATACACCTAATAAAAAGGCTTGTCTAACAATGGTGTTTACTTCCCCAAAGTTAAGACACTACATGATAAGTAATAAAACTATTGTTATTGCTAAAGTGGAACTTCTTAAATATTTATTATCCAAGGAAACTCTTACATGTTACATAGATAAATGAGTGTTTTTTTTAGTGAATTTGATGTTGATTACCAGACTTAAAAATATATTAAGTTTTAGGTTATTATATATTAACTTGCATAAGCTCCTATTATAGATACTCGACTACTCATGTTTAATTTCCAAGATGATTCTATCATGATGATAAAATAAGTGTCTCATCAAAATAAATAATGGAATTTATAATTTTATGGATCTTTCACCTCACATGGATCTAGAGTTGACATATTACTAGTTATATTTCAAGGGGCCTCATCCCAAAGGCATTTCACATCAACTTCAATTGTACCAACAATATGGCTGAGTATGAATCTCTCATTGCATGAATTCATCTTGTAGTATAATGGGATATACAATAGTTAATGGTTTATAGAGATTCTCAATTGATAATTAATAAAACCACCAACCAATATTAGATTTGAGATGATAAGCTTGTACCCTAGAAGCACATTTTTGACAATCTCAAGTCCCATTTCAAGTTCTTATAGTTTTAATAGGTACCACAGGGCACTAATAGATTAGATAATATAATGGAAACAATTGGGTCCATGGTACAAGGTACCAATGATGTCAAATAATATCATTTTCTCATTTTGAATATTCTACATCCAACTCACATATTTCCAGATTTAGAGAGGGTGTCTACAATTGTTGGTCCCAATCTCCCATATGAACTCCCTTGGTGCTAGGACATTTATAATTATTTCCATGACCTAGTCTTTCCTCCCAAATTTTGACATAATTTCCAAAAAATCTTCCTTCATCACCTATCCTATTATACCCTCTTTGGGAACATGATTTATCATAAGGGATATGACAGAATGCTTCTTCATTATTTATCTTCATTAGAATCCAAGTTAGTGTTTAAGAAGGTATATGAAGGAATTTGTGGGGCTCACACTAATGATTTAGTCTTAGCAAAAAAACTCCTTAGAATAGTGTACTATTGGCCCAAGATGGAAACTAATTTATGTAATTACGTCATGAAGTGTGTTTCCTACAAACATGGTAGTTTGATACATGCACCTTCTTTCTAATATAACTGATCACTACACCATGTCCATTCTCTACATAGGGTTTTGATCTCATTGAGAAAATAAACCTAACATACTCATATATAAACAAACACATTCTAACTACTACTAAGTATTTTACTAATTAGATTGAGGCCATTCTTTTCACTTACATCACTAAGAAGAAGATTGCCAAATTTATCCATTACCATATCATCTATTGATATGGTAACCCATATTGTATTATATCTAATAATGGTATATTATTTACAAATATAGATGTTAAACCTCTTTTTACCATGTTCAAAATTAAACACAAGAATTACATGCCATATAACCCACAAGTCAATGATCAAGCTAAGGCATTTAATAAAACCATTGTTGCAATCTTAAAGAAGATTGTCAATGATGTTGGCCATAATTGGTACTTGTAATTTTTTCTTATCTTATGGGCCTATCACACTAGTCATCTCACCCACATAAGAGCCACTCCATATTCCCTAGTTTATAACACAAAGGCTATTATCCTAATCAATGTCGATCTACCTTCATTGAATGTTTCTTTGGAGAACATTATTGATGATGAATATTATAGGGTTTTAGGTTATAAGAGCTATAAATCCTTGATGAAAATTATTTGGTTGCCCTAGATAACGTGAAAGCATATCAAATTAGATTATGTCATAACCATAATAAGCACAATCTCTCTCAGGATTTTGAAGTTGGTGACTTGGTCTTTAAGGAGAACCAAAAGAAAACTAATGTTGAACATAAAAATAAGGGTAAGTTTCAACCTAATTCACTATACCAATACATGGTTACAACAAACTATGGATTTGGGGCATACAAATTAGCTACTCCAAATGGTGAAGAGCTCCCAGAACCCCTGAATATTATACATGTCAATCTCTTCTATGCTTGAAAACCATTTGAACCATTATATAAAAGAGCCCTTACTTGGGGAAACTTATGTTTAATTCATTTATTTCACCATTATACTTATACCCTATACCATTTTATCTTAGACCATTATAACCCTAGATCATTATACTCTATTATATTTCATGTTAGACCATTGTAACTGCATTACCCTAGACTATTGTAACTATGTACCATTACTTTATAGATTTTTGTAACTCTATAACATTATAATTTTGGACCATTGTAACCCTAGATCGTTGTCACTTGGATCATTTATATTTGACTAAACTAATTTTACTCACTTTGAACTATTATAACCTAGACCATTTCACTCTGGACCATTTTAACGTATACCCTTATTCCTATTACCAATGATGATCCTAATTATTTTTTATAATCATTCAACATACATTTATAGAGAATTCTACAAATAATCTCATCTTGATTAGTCTTTTGTAGACAAGTGTACCAAAATATGCCAGCACATGGTTTTTGCCTACTTGATGGTTCCTTGACACTTTATTTTAATATGGTGGACTGTTGTATTCTTATTTTTATATTATTTGGTAGTCGATGTTGTCTTAATAAGACCACACATGTTATTTTAGCTAGTTTTATCTCTTATCGATAGAAGTGCAACTCTTCAACTAGTTAGTTCCCTATACCTTTATTCATAGTTCCCCATTGTATCTGATTTAGTTATTATTTGAACTCTTACCTATGGAAGTGCATCTCCTTAGCTAAGTATTTCCATATACCCATTTTTTAATATTATAATTTTTTTGCTCATCCCAAAAACACAAAAGCATTATAAAATGACAAACCAAAAGACCAAAAACATTGCATTATATCTTTGTTTGTTTTGATTCTATTTGTTCTCACCATTTTGTGAGTCCATTATGTGAATTTTTCATTTTAACAAGATCCATTCCTTCACTCTTGGATTTTATAACACTCTCACAATTTTAAAAGACCATTCCCATATTCATCTACATGGGAATCATGTTTTCTTATCATCAATTTTATTTTATCCCATATCTTGGGATAACTACATTGGGCCTGAAGTTCATATTGGGTCTTATGTATATGGAACTATGTAGGAAGTGTCCACTTGCCTCATGCCTTTGGATTCAACTTGGCTCACCCCTTCCTTTTCTTCCTTTTCCCCCTTTTTATTTTTTTTATTCCCTCCTATAATATAGGGGTAATTTTTTATTTATTTTGTGTCATTATTTACCTATCACCTAGGGACAAGTTTTTATTCATTTTTCTTGTCTTGTTATATTGGTGTAATCATCATTTATCTTAGGGGTCACCTTATCATAGAGTTTAACACCTCTCTTACATGTGCACAAAAAAAAATTATGTCTACACTAGCATTGCAATTAACCATTATTTGTGTTTATTTGTCATTATATGCTTAGAATAGTTTGATTATGGCATTTTTTTTCATTGATTTATATTTTTTAGTTGTTTTTAATCACTTCATTTATTTTTATTGGTGTTTCATTATTTTTATATTTAATTTTATTGTTTTTGTGTCTTTATTTATTTTCTTGGTGTTTTTTTATGCCTTTATTATTGTCTTTTATTTTACTCTTTTGTCCTATTTATTTTGTTATCTTTTTTTTTTTTATTGGTATGTGATCATAAGAATTTGATAATAGAGAGGAGGTTAGAACAAGTGTTATTTTCAAAAAACAAAATGAAATCAACACACTAACAAGCTAACATATCTAAGCTTAGATCTTAGTGGGAGTATGGTAAAAAAAATACATATGAAAACATAACTAAAATTCAAAGAATGACAAATACATTACCTTCCTTGATAGATCTAAGTGATTTTTTTGTGGATTTCTTAATTTTTTCTCAAATAGTATTTGACACTAGAGTTTGGCTATCTCCTTCTCTCTTTGGCATAATTGGCTTATGATTTTGGCATTATAACACTATTTCTTTAAATTTTGTTATAAAACATGCATTATAACTTTACTCTATCCTAGCTCTCCAAATGAAGAAGCAAATGCTTGTATTTATAAGTTTAGAAACTAAACCTAACTCAAGGTGAGTTAGAGTGTAGTATAAACATGAAATGAGTTCAAACCTAACCTATGTGAGTTAATTAACCCTAGTAGAGTTAAAAAGTTTCAAAATATCATGACTTACAATGAATAGGCATGGGTGAGATATTTTTAGATATTTTTAAAGGCTTGACAACTCACAAAAGGTAATTATGAAAACCTAAGATATTCTAGATTTTTGAATTTCCTTTTTTAGAATTTCATTAATTACTCATGGATAATTCAACTAGGCATTTAATTTGGTTTATCATTTTAATTAATTCTAATTAATATTTTTAGCATATCTAAGATTTAATTTAATTTCATGTGTGCACTTACCCCATTTAATAGGTTTATGGGAAAAATTTTGTGTTGTAATGCTGTAAGATGAATATAAATGAATCCATGAGAGGTTTTTATTGCTTACTGTTTGATACCCTAATTAGGGATATCTTAAAAATATTCTCATATTTGAAGAATGATGCACAAGAAAATTTGGGACATTTACTGATTCTTAGGCTTAATTTACAATGGTTGGTATAAATCAATCTAAAGTCTGTTATGAAGCTATTCGTGGCCAGTTTTAGGTGTCTATAGTTTTCCCCTATTTGGGAAGATGTTTTAAGTTGTAGGCATAATAATGTATTCTCAAATAATGGAAAAGGCTTGTATGCCTAAAAGAAGATGATGATTAAAAAAATATCCAAATAATGTTTGGAAAGCCTATAATTATACCAATTTGTGATCATAGGAATTTGACAATAGAGAGGAGGTTAGGATAAGTGTTAGTTTCAAAAAACAAAATGAAATCAACATAATAACAAGCTAACATTTCTAAGCCTAGATCTTAGGGGGAGCATGGTGAACAAAATAAATATGAAAGCATAACTAAAATGCAAAGAATGATAAATCCCTTACTTTATTTGATAGCTCTAAGTGATTTTTTTGTGGCTTGCTTGACTTGTGCTCAAAGGGTCCTTGGTAATGGAGTTTGGCTATCTCCATCTCTCCTTGGAACCATTGGCTTGTGTCTTGGATTATTCTTTATTACTTGGCATATGATTTTGATATTATAACACTATTACTTTGATTTTGTTTTATAAAACATGTATTGTAACTTTACTCTATCCAAGCTCTCCAAATGAAGAGTCAAATGTTTGTATTTATAGGTTTAAAAACTAACCCCAACTCAAGGTGAGTTAGAGTGTAGTTTAAACATGGAATAAGTTCAAACCTAGCCTATATAAGTTAATTAACCCTAGTAGAGTTAAAAGGTGTCAAAATATCATGATTTTCAATGAATAGGCATGGATGAGAGATTTTTAGATATTTTTAAAGGCTTAAAAACTCACAAAAAGTAATTATAAAAACCTACGATATTCTTGATTTTTTAATTTCCTTTTTTATAATTTCATTAATTGCTCATAGATAGTTCAACTAGGAATTAAATTTGGTTTATCATTTTAATTAATTATAAATAAGATTTTTAGTATTTACAATATTTTATTTAATTTCATGTGTGCACTTACCCCATTTAATAAGTTTATAGGTCAAATTGCATGTTGTAATGATGTAGGATGAATAAAGATGAATTTGTGAGAGGTTTTCATTGCTTACAATTTGATACCCCAATTAGGGATATTTCAATGAAATTCTAAGCTTTAAAAAATGATGAAAAAGAAAATTTGGGATGTTTAGTGATTCGTAGGCTCAATTTGTTGGTTGGTAAGAATCAGTCTGAAGTTTGGTGTGAAGCCATTGGTGGCCAGTTTTAGGTGTCTATAGTTTGCCCCTGTTTGGGGAGATGTTTCAAGTTATAGGCACAATAATGTTTTCTCAAAGAATTAAAAAGGCTTGTAATCTTGAGATAATATAATGATTGAAAAAAAATATCCAAATAATGTTTGGGAAGTATATAATGATTCCCCCTCAAGCGAGTGGCCATCATATGTTTGATGGACACTCCCTCAAAAAGAAGAAAGAAGAAGAATGAAATTAAACTATGATTGAGATTAATATAATAGAGAAAATGCTTGCATGCATGGATTTAAAAATTACTAATTTACATAAAGGTGGTTATAATTAGTAATAAATGTTGAGATGTTGATTTTCCCAAAGGCGGTTATAATCAGTGGTATATGCATATGCCCCAGTTAGGGTTGATGAGTCAAAATAATGATTTTACCATAGGTGTTTATAATCATTAAGATGACATGGATTAAATAAATATTTATAGGTGTACCCTAGTAGGGTATATTTTCAATCATAACTCAAGATATAACTTATTTTACAAATTAAAGATGAGCAGGCATAAGAGTAGATGTGATGGTCTAATGATTGAAGAAGCCACAAACAATTAGGCATATGAGGATGCAAAAAGTGATCAAAGAGATGAATATAAGAATAATAAATTATAAATGGAAATGATTCAATTGTACCTACCAATATAGAGATGCTTTTCCTTGATAGCATTGATATGACTAGAATGGTTAATGTGTTGATTCTATCAAGGAGGGGTAAGAGGATTTTCCAAGTGTACCAAGGAGAAACTTTTGTGGCTCTATTGCGTGTAAGACTTCCCAAGTTGATGTTTTTATAGCATGTTAAAATATGACTCATGATATATCATCATGAAAACTTAGCCTAAATATGAATAAATACTGACTCCCAATTTAATACTCAATTGAAAACAATGCACCAATGATAAAAAACCACAGTGACAATGTTGGTTTATGAATTTGGATGGATTTAAGAATAATGTAAAAGGAATCACCAAATAAATACATATAAATTGAGTCGAGTCATAATACTAAAAGAAAAAAAATAGGTAACTAAACAAACATGAAGTAAACAAATACATAGAAAACTTGAAAGTAAAATCAAAAGAAAGCATCCTGATAATGGATTTACCCTAGTAGGGCAGATCAGGGATGATTGACTAGGATTAAATAGGATAAATGTTTTTGGATTTTGAAATTTTATGAATGTTTTTTGAATTTTTTGGATATCTTAATTCATTATATATTGAAAAGATACCAATCACAAAATAGTGAGAGTGTTGTCTTAAGTTTCTCGTAAAACACTGAGAGCACTAGCTTAGGTTAGTCACAAAATGGTGAGAGCGTATGGAAAGTGGGAATAATTTGACCTCAACATGAATTTATCATGGCCTATGTAGTCCCAAAATGACCTCAAGTCATAGTAGTTTCATCCACACAAAAGGTGGTGAGAATTAACCAGGTCACAACAAGTTTTCAAATCTAGAAAATGGTTAGGCAAATGAAAATAATGATGGAAAGGTGATGTGGCAATGTATGGTAAAAGGTGTTGTTCCTAATTTACTCATAGGTAGTTATAATTATGAAACACCGACATAGGTCTATGATACTAATTTTCCCATAGGTAGTTATAATTAGTAACATAAGGTGGACTAATGATTTGCCCATAGATGGTTATAATCAATAGTACTAGTCAAATGTGAATGAAAGATAGCTTTATAGATCAACTATCACACTAATTTCATAAACTATCATTTAAAAACTTAATTCTAAAATTATTGAAATTAGATCATAATCCCCTTGTAGAAGGTGTAGGAAAAATCAAAGGAACCAAGATCAAAAGGGGTTGGGTAGGATGGCTAAGAATAGGCTTTGGTATAATAGGGATGGCATGGTAGGATGGCATATGGTATGGTATTGTTTAGGATGATGATGGTAATTTGAATATAATAGCAAGAGGGTTGCCTTAAGTGGTAATGGAAATGATAGGGTATGGAACAATAGAAAGGTGATGGAAAATAAAATGGAAAAGTAAATGTTTTTGGCCAAGGTATAGGTATGGTTTTATGATGTTGGCCTGATAAATGATTATCTTCTTATTTTTTATTTTGAGATGCATGTCCTAATTAACTTATGAGACAACCAAAATAATCAGTGATGTAAATTGTTAGTACACACCTCTTTTGAATAGTTGCTCTATCAAGAACTAGTTGTAGATTTGGATTTCAATAATGTTGTGATATTTATTTTGTTCATTGATTTTATTTCCTTCAAACATCAAGACAAGGTATCTTTATATCCTCTACAAAGGAAAGTGTGGCCAAGGATGGTAATACTTATAAATAGTATCTAATAAGTCTAATTTGGTAATGTATAGGTGGATGATAATGGAATGTATAATGATTAGGAAATAAATGAAGATCAAGATTTTTAGGCATACATAATGTTGTTGATTTTGGATTTGACATAACATTGGATGTGGCAGGGCCGAAGACTTTTAAATATTCTCTCAATAAGACCACTAGACTTTTATATTATTTGGGCCTGAGAGTAACTACCATCTGATTATGTTATATATTAGAAGCTATATTGATTTCATCTTTGATTTTGTCATCATCAAGCAATGAAGGACTATTATGCTCAACTATTGACTCCTTGAAGAATTTTTCACCAATGAAGTAGTCTTGATTGTCCCATAGTGATTTTGAGAAGGTTTCACTAATGAACATTGACTTTTGACTTTGATAGTCTTCTAGCTCCAATGAAAAAGGTTTCATTAGAAGATGTTGAGTTTTGACTTCGATTGTCCCCTAACACCTCCAAAAAGGTTTTAGTAGGATATTTTTCTTCTTTTGCATGAATTTTGTCTTGGCCTCCTTGATGTTATTTAATTGATATGTCACCATGGATAGAGTTTATCAAGGTATGATTATATCAGTCCCAATTGACACTTGTGGGAGATGAGATGTCAATAAAATGGCTAGGTTGGTTAGTGATAATGGCATGTGGAATGGTAATGGAATGGGAAGAGGCAACACAATCATCATAGAAGATACTAGGATAAATTGTGCTGAAGCTGAAGTAATCATTCTCAAAAACTATAGAGGGATCACAAATGTATTCAAATTTATCTACAAGGCATAGGTAACCAATATTATAAATTTGATTTTGACTCAAAGGACTATGAATCTAATGTTGAGACTACTATTGATTCTATTTTTGATGCTAAATATAATATCATTTCAACAATAGAACTTGACTCTAATTTTGATTATTCATCTGGTTTAGATTTTGATATAATGATGTCTTGTTGGATATTTGGTATGGGGAAAGTAATGAAGGCATAATGGGCTCCACAAAGAATGGTTTGTCAAAGTAAGACTCTTCAATGATGGGGAAAATGTCAAGAGATAACTCCTCAAAAATGGGATTATCAAAGTGAGGCTATTTCAAAAAAGGCATGTGGTTAAGATAATGATTTTAACAAAGGTGATTATAATAATCAATAAGTGACTAAAAAAATACTGGCTTGTTAGAGTGAGACTCCTTGACAATGACTAAAAGATCAAAAGGTATTTCATCATAGTTTGACTTGCCAAAAATGGTTGGTTTAACAAAAACATCACGAATTGGTTAGTTCTCTTGGCCTTGGTTTACAATTAGTTGTAAAATACTAGTTTTGAATATATCTTGGTCCTCAAACGATTGGCTCAGTTGTAGAGGTATTAACTACCTCAGTTAGGGATGCATAATTGGTAAGGGTTTTCTAAAGTGGGGAATGATTAGCAATGGATGAAGGATGATTATCAATTGGATAATGATATGGAATTGCAGAACTTGATGGATTACACAAGCCAAAGGATGAGGTATTGGTATAGAAATGGTAGGGCATTGTGGAGCTTGGTTGATCTCATAATCTAGAGGATGAGGTCTTGGAATGGAAATGGTAGGGCATCATGGATCTTCATTATTCATGAAATCCAAAGGATGAGGTCTTAGAATATAAATGGTAGGGTGTTATGAAGTTTGGTTGCTCACATAAGATAAATGATGAGGTCCTATAATAGAAATGGTAAGGCATCATGGAGCTTGATTTCTCACACAAGCCAAAGGATGAGGTCCTAAAATATAAATGGTAAGTCATTATGGAACTTGGTTGATTTCACAAGCCAAAGGATAAGGTCCTCTAATAAAAATGGTGGTGCATTGTAGAGCTTGAGTTCTCACACAAGATAATGGATGAGGTACTAGAATAGAAATGGTAGGGCATTATGGAGCTTGATTGCTTTCACAAGACAAAAGATGAGTTCCTAGAATGGTAATTTTATTCCTTAAATGCATTAGAGCTTGGTCATTCACACATTCCAAGAAGGGTTAATGATATAGGTAGGGGACTGGGTGGTCATGATAGGGCAAGAATCATATGCCAACCTACCAAAAAGTGTCATCACATACTTCACTTTAGGATCTTGTCTTTGCTCCCCAAATTGAGGATTATAAGGAGGATAAAAATGCATCTCACAAACCACTTCTTCACCACAGGGGTCTCAAACAAAGGCAATTTGTGCATCTCTTTTATCGTAACTTTAATTGTAGACAACTCCACCATAAGTGTATCTAGACATATCCACATCAATAATGAAATGTCCATAAAAATTCTAGAGTTATACAAACTCTAAAAATGATGTCTAAAGGATAAAAGGTTTGAAATTGGTTTAATTTGGTCTATGGGAGCTATATCTCCAAAATGTTATATGTTAAAACTTGGTATACAATAATCTAACATCATATGTCTAATTTAAAATTTCTCAGACATAAAAATTCAAGTGGTTAAATAAAAATTGACATGCCAAACTCTAGGGACAAAAGTGTTTCAAATAGGTCTAATCTAAAAAAAAAAAAGGTTGCTAGGTCTTTTAGCCAAAAAAAGTGTCAAAAGTTAGGCTCAAACAAGGAATGTGATAGGACTCTTGGCTAAATGAAACATCAAAAGCTATACTTTAAACAAAGGTGAGATTTTAATCTAATAAACTTAGAACACTTTGGCATAGACTAGGCATATAGAATTCAAACATGAACTTGGTCAGTTGGCATAAGGCATAATGAAAAAGGCATATGGAGAGATAAGTTGTTTTCTACCAAATAAAAGGCACAAATAATAATGAAAATGAGGCTCCTTTAAACAAACTGGCTAGACAAAATTAAATGGCATAACAACACTAGGCAAAGATCTAAGTAATAATTTTCAGAGTTGGGTAGCAAATTAACCTAAGTTGCACAACCCAAAAGATAAATATTGGTGTCTAAGCCCTAATTAAGTAAAGCATAAATATAAATCAATCAATATTAATTTGAACTTGATAAGGTTAATTAAAAACTCAACATAGAAAACTAGGCATATTCAAACAAACAACAAGATAGATAAGAAGGAATGGCATAACAACACTAGACAAATATCAAGCAATAATTTTCAAAATTGGGTAATGAATTAACCTAAGTTACACAACCCAAACAATAAATATTGGTGCTTAAGCCCAAATTAAGCAAGGCATAAATAAAATCAATCAATATTTGAATTTGAACTTGGCAAGGTTAATTAAAAACTCAATTTAGGAAACTAGGCATCTTCAAACAAACAACAAGGCTAAAAAAAATTGAATGGCATAACAACATAAGATAAATATTCAAATGACATACATGACATTGGTTCCACAAAATGGAATTTGGCGCAAGGAAAACAAATCTATAAAACAAATTTGAATAGTGTAATGACGTTATCACTCTCTAAAGATGTGACAATGGTTTATTTCAAAGACTCCAAGGCATAAACTTGAAATGATTTGGGAAGCATAATGTTGCCCATTTTAATAAAGTGACACAAACAAGTTTTGTAAAAATTTTAAGGCAAAGGTGTGTAAAAAAATGGTCAACATAACACCTCTCTAAACAAAGGAGTGGTGTATAAGCAAAACTCGATATGACATGGAACAAAACAAAAAATGGTTTTAGACTCAAAAATACCAACCAATAAAAGGATGAAATGACATAACATCTAAATTTAACATCCTAGATCCTATAATTGAGAATGTTGGTTAAGTGGGGTTGACTAAAAATATATTTTTAAATGTCTATATTGACCCAAAATGTGATTATAGTAGAGAATCATCACATCAATTGAGTTCATACTGATTAACATACTATGCAAAGGTCTATTTGTTAGAGGTATAATCAATAAGAAGGGGCTAAATCAGTGATGTAATATAATTAAATTCAATTCCCAACTCTTAAACATTTAGCATACATCAACTTTATCAAGCAATATAAACATGAAATCACATATATACAAAGCCTACATAAGAACATACATCACATGAACACATCATATATGTAGGAAACCCTCTTGGGGAATAAAACCCACTAAATCTTGAAATATGGAATACAATCCTATAAAATAAGATCCAAAATTTAGACCAATACCCACTTATCAAAGAACAACCATCCCTTAGTTTAGTGAGACACCAATCCCACAAGGAGTAGCTACCCCTATCTCGTTGAGCACCCATAATAACTAGACCTTTAGTAATATTTACCTTGCAAGGAGGAACCAAACCCATAGGTAACCAAACACCCAATTAAATAATTTAATATATCACCTTTAACACCTATTTATACTCTTCAACTGATTATTATCATCTTTATCTGCACTCTTCACCTCCAATCTCTCTCAAGTAGCCTTTAGGGTTAACTTGCTCATACTGCCTCTTCTAGGATCATTAGGTCCAATGACTCCTACATTAAATTGATTAGATAAAAATTTATGATATTTTTCACACTCTAATGGTCCTTAACTGACCTGTACTTTATTTTTTAAATGTTCTCTTCTTTGCTTGAATCCACACACACACAACTAGCATAATTAGTCCAAATAGACCTTATACTTATACCACTCTCTTTATTTAATACATCTTGTTTAGCCAAGATTATTTAAATATTTAAAAAACCTTTTAAATATTTCCTCATACAAATCACATGTATTAAAAACACACTCCTTAGGTCATCCAATACCTCATTAGTCCCAAACCACCATTAGATCTTGGTGAGACCTAAAAGAATTAGGCCTTCATACTCACACATTACATACGAGACTACTTAGACCACATTAATATTTTACCAATGATTATAACACATCAAAACTATTATAATATACCATTTATCACTCCCTCATGGGTTTATTACACTGGTAACACCAACTCAACACTTGAACTTATCAATTAGGTCTTCTCGCTCTTTAGGTCTTCATACATAGAAAACACAGTCTCAAAAATTTGAAGCAAACACTCAAGTATTTCACATATACATATGATTATATCATATTTTTTAACCATTAGATACCTAATATACACCTCTGTGTGATTTATATAGTTCAACATAGTCTCTAAGCACTCAAAATAACTCTCTCAAAGTGATGACCTAGATTGGTCACATAAAGTCAAAAATATAGTCATACCATTTTGACTCTCCATATTTTATTAGGGTCATATCATGACATCCAATAATTTTTTATAAGCATTAGAGAATTATATAACATATCAATACTCATTTTCTTCTTCAATTTTTCTCAGAACACCTTCAACTCACTCTTGCCATATGGTCACTCAATCTGCTAGTGCATTCAATAAACACAATCAACTTCTAAGCAATTATTCACATTCAAGATGGATTTTTAAAAACTCAAAAATACAAAAATATGGTCCTCATGGATTCTATAACACTATCCAATAGTTAACTCATCTTGAAACATCAAGATACTATCAAGAACAACTCAAATATCTTTCTTGGATCACTTACAGAACATGGTCAAACACATAGTAAACTTTGGATCTCAATATATACAAATGTAAAGATATTCAAACCTTATAACAAGATTTTTTGGATGTATCTTTAATTCCTTTAAAACTTTTCCTTTTACATCACCTTCAAATTCATCCTAGATCAAAAGATAATATCAAAATACTATAAATTGGTTTTCCCCTTTGTTAATTCAAATGCCAACGGTCACTGGTTAAACATTGGACACTTTGTCATAATCTCATACCCTCACTTAGCTAGATCAAATTTTTTCCATCTATATCCTATGTATTAACCTAGTCTTTAACTCTATAATTATTTTTGTTGATCTTTGTTATAAGCATCCATGATTAAGACACTTAGCACCCTCATGTAGCTTCTATGCATATTGACTTTTTGACTCCAATGAACTTCTACCACTTGGCAGCCCCACACATCTTCTAAACATATTTTTATGTATTGACTAAAAATACACCATTAATCTTCTTATAAAAAGATAACACACTCCATTGGATAATTATCTGGTCACATTAAATGCTCACCATTAGATCTATGATCTGATTAAATGCTCATTGTAGATCTTTGATATCACAAAATTGGTTAAGTATGGGAACTTATTGAACTTTATTGAATTTTGTCTAATAATCCAAAATTTCATCTTAATAATTTTTTTTACAATCCATTTCCAAACCTAAAACTTGAGCCATATGATCTCCTCACATAGGGGAATCCATCTATGTATCAAACTGCTCCTAAAACCTTCACATGTGTGAAATATGACATCATTAATCCAATCACTTAGCTTTATCTATCAAGATTATTGCTTGAGATTCGACCTTTATATGACTTTTTTTATGAATTTCATTCACTTCCATAAGTACTCTAAGCACTTATAACACCCCATAGGGTCTCTACAGTAAGTTCATACCATTAATATCATCCATCAATTGTCTATCCAAGTCAAACACTATTCAAACCATCAATCAGATCACTTTGTCATTAATGTACTATTAATCATGCTCTATTTGAATTAAATGAAACCTAACATTAATGACCATGCTGACAAATGCCACCCTTTGTCATTGATGGAAAAACATCCTCAAAATGACTTCTTACTCTTTTTAACTCCATTCTTATCTTTCTCCCCCTTAGACGTTAATGACAAAGGGTCTCTTCCTCAACATGCTGACAATCATTCCTCAACATCATGTGTGAATTCAAATACTATTTAAGATGCTCAAGATACTTACATACTTTCAAACATATGAATCAATTACTCCCCCTTTGACATGCAACAATCTGAACTTGGACTTCTCTAAATCTTAGACCTGATAAACTGCTCATAAAGCTTAAAAATCTCTCCCTAACATCAAGTTCCATCTCATGTCATCTATTATTTAACATACACCAATCTGAACTGAGATTTTCTGATCCTTGGACCTATCTTCTTACATAACTCACAATCTCTATTTACTCATGCATGAAGATTTAATACCTTGTCAAAATACATGACTTGGTTTGGTCAAGTCATCATATCAATATTCTTTAATTCACAACTATAGTAGACATGTTCACATTTTTACCATGACTAGGAAATATCGCATATGATCCCCCTCACATCATGCACATATTCTTTAATCCACTCAAGCTAACTAAGTTATCTCCCCCTTAGCCAAACATATATTCAAATGATATTCCTTTCTTGAAACATCAACCAAAGCTCAACTGGCATCTACCATGATTCATCTTTCTTTTCAAGTGTCTCCTTGAAGCTTAAATGGAGACACCCTGACCCACAATTTCCTAAAACAATGTGAATCTAGGAGTTCCCCACAACTCCTCATACTCTTTCTCCTCCATGATCATCTAATACTAATAGTTCTTCTTCTTCTTAAGCTTAATAAAAGCAACATGATCATCCACTACAATAGTCTCCTTTTATTCAAATATTGGATTGAAAATATATGGAGACAATAAAGATTCATGGCATACCTTTTCATCTAAAAAAAGAACCTCATCAATGGGCATTGGCAATTGATGTTATTTGCATGAAACTTGTTCAATAATAATAAGATGTTTTCTTGGGTCCATACATACCTTAGAATTGGACTCATTCAACACTTTGGTCTTTTCCTTTAGATTGAATTGAATTGACTTTTGATTCACCTTTTCTATCTAGATAGATGACACATTCTCTTAGCATTCATGAACCTTCTTCATACCTAATTCATATTTTACATTTGTAGGTAGTCTACCTTGATCTTTCAGCTCAACTAAATTAGTTTTCTTGGTCTTCACTCCCTAAATATTCCATACCAAGGATTGAATTTTATTGATCACACTAGGATATTCATGCACCTTATTATGAATTGAGAGCTTTATTATACAATATTTTGCAATATGACCAATTTGATGAGAACAAAAACAAACAACATCTTGTCTCTTAGGTTTATTATGCTCAATCTTGACTATTTTAGGTCTCCATACCTAAGTTAGTCTTTTCCCATGCATTATGGGGTAGAATATATAAATATATCCCATGTCATTATAATTATAGTAGACTAAATTATCAATACCTTTAGCTGACTAGCTACTCTTCCTTCTATAGTTTCTTGTCTTATGACTAAAAATATTACATACAAAGTAGTGACCATGAAATGAATTTTCATACCTTATAGAATTTTTTTACCTAATAGGTCTTCTTGTGTTGTAATTTATGCTCACATCCTTATCATCTTGAGCTAACCTTTCTTGTTATTTTTGAGCCTTATTTACCTTGACAACAAATTGCTCATGCTTAACCTGTAATGAATCTAGCTTGGTTTTCAATTGAGCACTCTAATCCTTTTTAGCTCTCATACTTGAACTTATAGCCTCAAACTAAATTCTAAAAACTTAGATAGTCTCCTTATCCCTCTTACCTTCTTTAATCATGTCATCCTTCAATTTGCATGCTTGATCTTTAATAATCTTTATATAATCAAGATTGGACTTCAACTCATCATGTTCACCTGACTTTGAACCCAACTTGGCATTTATCTCTTCTAACTGAGTTTTGAGAAATTTGATGGTCTCCTTATCCTCATTAGCCCTTTTGGCCATATCATATTTCAATATACATGCTTGTTCTTCCATATACTTTAATAATTATTGATTCCCCTTTTCCTCTCTCATGGATTTTCCTGGCAAACTCCCATCAAGAGATCTGATTTGAACTTCAAGATCTTTTATCATATTTATCTTTTTATAATTCCTCTTCTTTTTCTCCTTAAGTTCACCAGGTGTAATCATGAGCTCAAATTAAAGATCAACTTCTTATTCCTCACTATCATAGCAAACTTCTTCATGAGACATGATCTTTTCACCCATATTGTACCTTGGATCACCTTCAAGTGGTTAAAATTGCAAAGAAGGTCCTACTCTAATACCAATTATTAGAGGTAAAATCACTAAGACAAGGTGGTGGGGGGAATCAATGATGCAAGATAATTAAATTTAATTCCAAACTCTTAAACATTCAACATACATTAACCTGATTAAGTAACATAAACATGAAAGCACATACATCTAAAGAATACATCACATGAACACATCATATATGTGGGATTGAGGGATAAAACCCATTGACCCTTGTAAGATGGACTATAGTCCTATAAAACAAGATCCAACATTTAGACTAGCACCCACTGATCAAGGAACCCACATCACTTAATTTAGTGAGACACCAATCCCACAAGGAGCAACTACCCCTATTTAGCTGAGCACCCAAAATAATAGATCTTTAGTAAGATTTACCTTACAAGGAGGAACCAACCCACTAGGAAACCAATCACCCCCTTAGCTATCTAAATGATCACCTTAAACACTTGTTTCTACTATTAAACTAATGATGATAAGCTCTATCTATACTCTTCACCACCAATATCTCTCAAGCTGCCTTTAGGGCTAACTTGCTCAAACTGCCTCTTCTAGGATCATTCGGTCTAATGAACTATGTGTCCTCCTACATCAACTTGATTAAATAAACATGTCTTATATTTATCACACTTTGATTGTCTTTAATTGACTTGTACCTTCTCTTTTAAAGGTTTTAATTTTTTCTTGAATCTGCACACACACAACTAGTATAATTAGTCCAAATAGACCTTGTACTTTCACCACTCTCTTTTTTTAATCCATCTTGGTCAGTGAAGATGATTTACATATTTGAAACACCTTTGAAATAGGTCCTCATACACATTACATGTAAGAACCATACACTCCTTATTTTAGCCAATACCTCATTAGTCCCAAACCACTAGTAGGTCTTGGTGAGACCTAAAACAATTAGGCCTTCATACTCACACGTTATATATGAGACTACTTGGACCACCTTCATCTTTTACCAATGATTTAAACACATCAAAAATGTCTGTAATAGACCCTTTCTCACTCCCTCATGGGTTTATGCCACTTGAAACACTAACTCAACATTTAAACTTATCAATTAGGTCTTCTTGCTCTTTAGGTCTTCATACATAGAAAACACAGTCTCAAAATTTTGAAGCAAACACTCAAGTCTTTCACAAAAACATATGATTATATCATATGGGTGAACCCTTTAGGACCTAAGCTACACCTTTATGTGATTTAGACACTTAGACATAGGCTATAAGCACTCAAAACAACTCTCTCAAAGTGATTTATAAAATATCTCCATACTCATTTTATTCTTCAATTTTACATATAACACCTTCAACTGACTCCTGTAATATGGTCACTCAGTTTGCCAACACATTCAACAAACACAATCAACTTATAAGTAATTTTTCACACTAAAGATAGATTGGTCAAATCTCTAAAATCCCCATAGATGATCCTCATGGAGTATAGAACACTCTCCAATAGTTATTTCATCTTGAAACATCAATACATTATCAGTAACAACTCAAATATCCTTCTTGGATCACTTATAGAACATGATCAAACACACAGTCAAATTTGAAGCTTAATATCTACAATTGTATGAACATTAAAAACTTCTAATAAACTTTAGTGGATTCATCTTGAATTCTTTTATGACTTTACCTTTTACATCATCTTCAAATTTGTCTTAGATCAAAAGATATTATAAAAATACTATAGATTGTTTTTCCCTTTGCTAATTCAAATGCCAATGGTCACTGGTTAAACATTGGACACTTTGTCATCATCTCATGTCCTCACTCAAAATTCTCCATTGATATCCTTAGGATTATCCTAGTGTTTAAATCTTTAACACTCACCATCAATCTTTGTTCCAAGCATCTACAATTAAGACACTTGGCACTCTCACATGCCTTCTATTCACATTGACTTTTTTACTCGAATGAACTTCTGCCACTTGGTAACCTTGCACATATTCTGAGCATCCTTTGACATATTGACTAAAAATCACCACTAATCTTCTTATGAAAAGATCATGCACTTTTTTAGATCATTATCTGGTTAGATTAAACACTTATCATTATATCTATGATCTAATTAAATGCTCATTGTAAATCTTTGTTATCAAAAAATTGGCTAAGTATGGGAATTCATTGAAATCTATTTAATTCTATCTAAGAAGCCAAATTTGTACCTTAATAAATTTTTCTATGATCCATGTCCAAACCTAAAACTTGAACCATATAATATAATCATATAGGATAATCCATCCATGTATCAAACTTCTCCTAAAAACTTCACATGTGTGAAATATGACATCATTAATCTACTCACTCAGCTTTATCTATCAAGATTACTACTTGAGCTTAGACCTTTATATGATTTTTCTAATTAATTCCATTTACTTTAAGCACTCCAATAACTTATAACACCCCATAGGGTCTATGAAACATGCCCATACCATAAATATCATCCATCAATTTCCTATCCAAGTCAAACACTGTCCAAACCATAAATCTAGTCACTTTATCATTAATGCACTATGAATCATGCTCTCTTTGACATCAATGAAAACCAAAGGTCAATGATCATTCTTAAAACTATTCCTTTGCATATCAATTCCATCTATGGATTGATTAGTGGAATCACCTAGTTAAATAGACCTGACTCAAGTTTTCATTACAAAAGGAGAGGTTAGCCACTTAACATTCTAGCTCTCATAGTATGTGTACCCTAATTTGTATACCCTACCATGAAGTAGGGTTAAAACACTATCGAGATATGAAACCCCAAGTTAATGCTTCCCTAAATAAATTGTGAAGAAGTGATGAACTCTCCTTCACAAACTAAGTTTCATAAAAATAAAACTACGTGGAAACACTTTAGAGGTTGGTTTTAGATCAACCAAAACATGTGGGTTTTGGGGAGAGCTTAGACAAAATTATTTCCATGCCTTATACTAGGCATTAATTTCAATTGAAAAGGAACTTTTAGTTACCCAAGTTCCCTATAGTGGATGGGGGAAGAGACTACATGCACTCTTTGTTTTACACAAACAAGTTTAAATAAAACATAACATAAAAATAACATTTTCCAAAACATTAACTAAGTGATTTAAAGTTCATTTAAGGCACCAAAAATGAAATGTGTTATGAGGTTTTTGTCCCCCTTGGCATTAGTTGAAAATTTCAAAAACTTTGAAAAAACATATAAGGCATAAAAAATGAACTATGTTCTTTTTAAACACCAAAATACGAAGTGAGAAAGATTAAAACACATTCAAATTTTATATTTTTTCACTTTTATGAACCAAATTAAATTTTGTGATGAAGTTTTTTGGCCCCTTCTATTACTTTTTAAAATTGTAACAACTTTGATAACACAAACTAAGTAAAAACACCCATATTCATTTTAAGCACTTAAAACCAAATGTTCAAGATTTAGCTAAATTAATTTTAAACACCCAAAATGAAATTTTCATATGTCTAAACTTTAAAATTCATGTTCTATTCCTACCTTGGACCTATAAGGGTCAGAAATTTTTCTCCTAATTTGAACCACTTTCAATTATGAAAAAACAATATTTGGAAATATAGCTCTTAGGTTTCCTTTTTTAAAAATAGAAATATTGATATCAGTCACTTGTGATCAATGTTGGTTACCAAAGAACCAATGTCAGTTGGTGATAACTGATACCAGTTGATAAGGACTAAGATCAGTTGCCTGTGAACCCAAAGGCAAAACAAACATGATTAAAAAATGTTAATTATCTCAAAATTAGATAAAAACTCCTCAAAAACTATGATTTAATGATTAGATAGAGAATATAAAGGCTAATTAAACCAATAAATAACAATTTGGAATGCTAAAAAGATTAAAATGCAAGTTTTTAATACATATATTTTCTCTACACATTGATCGATGACGATCACTCATAACCAAGATTGGTTAGGTAAAACTGATGATGATTAGGTAAAATTGATGTTGATTATGCTTGATTGATGCCGGTCTTTGTGTAGATCTGAGTTAGCATAAAAATAAAACATACGGCAAAAATTAAGATAAAACTCCAATTTTGAATATATTCAATCATTCATTTGAAAACTTAGAAGTTCAATCTTGGTATCCTTGGTGTGTGGGGTGCTTAGAGTCCTATCAAGTGTGCCATTTGTGATCATAAGAATTTAACAATAGAGAGAAGGTTAGAACAAGTGTTAGTTTCATAAAACAAAATGAAATTAACAAACTAACAAGCTAACATCTCCAAGCCTAGATCTTTGGGGGAGCATGGTGAATAAAATACATATGAAATCATAATTAAAATTCAAAGAATGACAAATCCTTTACCTTCCTTAATAACTCTAAGTGATTTTTTCATGGTTTTCTTAGCTTGTGCTCAAAGAGTCTTTGGAAATAGAGTTTGGATATCTCTTTCTCTCCTTGGCACCATTATCTTGTGGCTTGTCTTATGTTTGATGGCTTGGCTTATGATTTTGGAATTATAACACTATTACTTTCAATATTACTATAAAACTTACATTATAACTTTATTCTATCCAAGCTCTCCAAATGAAGAGGTAAATTCTTGTATTTATAGGTTTAGAAACTAATCCCAACTCAAGGTGAGTTAGAGTGTAGTTTAAATAGGGAACGAGTTCAAACCTAACCTATGTGATTTAATTAACCCTAGTAGAGTTAAAATGTTTAAAAAACTCATGGTTTACAATGAATAGGCATGGGTGAGATATTTTTAGATATTTACAAAGGATTGAAAACTCATAAATGGTAATTATGAAAACCTAGGATATTCTTAATTTTTGAATTTCTTTTTTTATAATTTCACTAATTTCTCATGGATAATTCAAGTACAAATTTAATTTGGTTTATCATTTTAATTAATTTTGATTAGGATTTTTATCATCTCTAATATTTTATTTAATTTAATGTGTGCACTTGCCCCATTTAATATGTTTATAGGCCAAATTACATGTTGTAATGTTGTAAGATGAATATAGATTAATATATGAGAGGTTTTTGTTGCTTATAGTTTGATACTCCAATTAGGGATGTCTCAATGATATTATGAGATTTGATGAATGATGTAAAAGTAAATTTGGCGCATTCAATTATTATTAGGCTTAATTTGTAATGGTTGGTAAGAATTGGTCTGAATTTTGGTATGAAGCCATTAGTGGCCAGTTTTAAGTGTCTATAGTTTACACTTGTATTTAAATTTTATTGCTTGTTTATTTTTAAGTGCACTTTGCTAATATGTGTATCTTGATTATTTATATCTTGATTCCAAGTTGTTTAAAAATTTGTTCTTCCTTTGTTTTATTGTTTTTTTATGTTTTAGTACAATCTTATTCCTTTTTAAGTATTAATAATTCATATCTCAATTTTGAGTTGATTACATTTTTGTATTTGATTTTTCTTTCTCTTTTTTTTTCTTACTTTATTTTTTATTCAATCACAAATAGTTGTAACTTTGGTTTTTCTAGTTTTTATCATTATATATAGTTGTAAATATTCACATTTGAACATGTTAATTGCAAATTAAATACAATGTTATTATAAGTTATTCATACTTATGGTACATAATTTCATTTTTCTAAATTAAACACCAAGTGATCCAAAGTCCAATAGTTAATGTAGCATCAAAGAAAATATCTGAATACACTATTCTACATATCCGATACCTAAACAATATTTCATAAACATAATTGAACATTAGTCCATCTTTCTTCTATTCTTCATTCCTCATTCCATTTTCTCCCACTTATAGAATAACTACATAGGCCTGAGATCCATTTGGACTATATAGGCAATGCTTGGATACATAATGTATATTGGGTCAGCTTGTCTATCCTTATCATCCTTGTTTCATTATTATTCCCATCCATATTATTGCAATCTAAACACATCATTATTCAATTACTTTGTGCATCCTTGTATGCCTAGTTTTTTTTGATTTAATTAATCATTAGACCATCATATCTACATTTTCATCTGATCATGTTTAATCTATGCATTAGGTTATATACTTGAGATATGCTTTCCAATTTTCCCTATTAGGGCATAATATTTAGACTAATCACTAACCAATCATCCCTATTAGGGAAAAATCAATTATTAGTGGTCAAAATTTGCCCTCCAATGGAAAAATAAATTTATTAACCAATCAAATCCACTCTACTAGGGCACAAGATTAATTTATTTACCACCTTTCTCTAGAATAATAGAATAATTTTATTTTTATTATAATGCCAAGATCTACAACTTTTGCCCCTATTTTGGAAAATCAAAGTATGTAACTTATTTTAGGATAGATCATTTCCTAAGCCCATAACTTTCACCCTCTTTTGGGTATGTCAAAGTGTGTCACTTTTATTTTAGGATGCATTCTTCCTACTTCCCCCTACCTTGGGGCCCATTATATTCTATTTTATTTTTATCATTGGGGTCAATGCATTTAAGCATTATCTCATATGAATTTAATCTCATCCCTCTAGAAGGGGCATCATGGGTCATTAATTATTTTTTCAATCATTATCTTCCAACTTCTTCTTAATGGCTTTTTCATTATTTGAAAATTTGTTGCTTCATCTAGTGTCTCACAATGTCTTCTTAAATAGGGGAAAAATATAGAAATCTTATTTTTATTACTTTTGTGTATAAATGGTTGTTATAATGACTTATTTAAAATAATTAAAATTAATCATAAAAACCATTTAAATTATATGATTCATCTATGCACATCATGTGCAATTCCCAATTCACGTCAATATGTTCCTAAATAGGCATTATCATATATACAATCATCACTTTCCTCTAATTCTTCTCTAATCAAGTTGTGACCTAGCAACTGACATTTTTTGAACACTTTTAAAAGATAAACTTATCTTAATCAAGAAATGTAAATTAACCTGATCAGAGGTTTTTAATAGGTTAAACCCATTTAAATTAGTCAAAATGTCTTTGGATAATTAGTGATTTTATATTTTTATAAATTCATAAAATCTAGATTGATGACATCATCATGACATCATAATAAATATATAGATTGATGATATCATGCATGATATCACCATAAAAGTTGTTAAATGATTAAATTACAAATATCAAATAAATATCTAGATTTACAAGTCATGTTTATTAATTATAGCATTTAATGTCTTGAACCTCAAAAATTGAATGAATTTACGTCTACACATCTTTATCTTAATATGGATTATCATAAATCGATTCCCTAATTCTCTAAAATCTATAAATACAAGAGTCCTCACTCATTCCTTTAAGCTTGAATTGTGTAAACTTATTATGCAGAAATATCTTTAAACAAGCTTCATTCATTCACACAATTAAATCAAATTGAAGAACCTAAACCATTAGTAAACTAAGAGATGATGAAGGCTCATGTTACACCTCATTGACGAAGACTTGAGCACCAAACCTAGGGAAAAGCATGTTTATTGACCATTTTTAAAGGAAGGGTGTTACTTGTAAGGTATTACATCATCTTGATTTTGTAATTAGATTATTTAATTGATTAGTAGCACCCCTTGAGGGAATAAGATTAGAATTTTAGTTATTTATACTTATTTTTAAATTTATTAACTAATGCATGAGCTAACATGTTTCATAATCCTATTGTACACCTAGACCACATAGCATGGAAGATGACAAGTAAAGAACCTATAACTATACTAAGTTTAATTATAAAGGTAATATAAATGATTTATACATTCAAAAATTATTTATTTTTGTTATATATATCTATTAAGTGAAATAACAAAAGTTAGAGATACTTACCTTTGAGTCAACCTATTGAGTATCAATCTCTCCCTTGGTCAGTGGTGATTTTAAATAAGTTGTTGCGGCTTTGTAAGAATCACACTATAGAAATTATCTCTAGGATAAAATACTCCTAATTTGCATCTAAAAATTACATCAAGATAAACTATCTTCCCTATAAGGTAAACCCTATGTAATGGATCCTTCAAATGTAGATGTAGTAGAATTAAAAGGTGTAAGAATGTGAAAATGAATGTTCCTCCCTATTGGATTCAAATGAGCCTTGTATTTATAGTAATAGATTAGTCCTAACCCTTATTTAATTTAATTTTACAAGGTAATACAACATGACCCAATTTTAATAAAAAATTATTTTTAGGCCTCGAACTAGGTCGACCTAGCTGAATTAGTAGGAAAAGAGGGTGTTTGCTTAATTAGAGGATTTTTGAAAGGATAATTTCTTAGGAAAATAGATAAATAGGGTTTTTTTTCTCAGGGAATTGAATAATAAATATTTTTAATGGTTTTAAGTAATGATATATTCAACTAATAATCTTTTGAAGCACCAATGGTCTACCCACCCATTTCCTCTTGCACACTTAAAGGTATGCACTAAGAGAGATCAAAACTCGATAGGTAACTGTAAAAGAGAAAGTGTTAGTAAATTATAAAGTTTAAAAATATTATGTGTATATAACTTCTACTTGTGTCATTGAATTTCTATGTACCTTGAGAGGATCCTCCAATGAGACCTTCAATTTATTTACTTAGTTAATGCTCGGTATAGACTAGGTGGCAATTTATAAGATAGATTTGCGTCTAGCCTTATTCACTCTTTCCACATTTCTCATTATAACCTCATAAAAATGTTTCAAGTGGACCACAAATTCATCTTACCTAATTAAAGTGACATTGGGTGAAAGAGAATAATGATGCTGACTTCATTAAAGTAATCAAAGATATGTTCCTTGGTCCTCTCCATGGGCCTAATGGTAGATTAGGCATTGCTAAACCATTATTTAATGGAGGTTTTCATTCCCCACAAAAAATTATATTATAAATTACATTTTATAATGGGAATCAACTTCAACTCTGGGAACATCCCCTTATGAATGATGGAAGCTACCTTCCTACAATTTATGTCCATGTGAATTATTCTATCCAAGTAAGTTTGGTCTCTTTAGAGAATCAATTTGATTTTAGAGATAATTTTAGTTAATTTACCAAATTTCATGAATAAATTTGAAATATTTGCCTATAATTTTTTAATTAGGCCTACAAGCAATGTACTCCTCACTTAGGACTAAAGAGTCTTAACCTACTACTTGAGATATTCCATCAACTTCTTGGAGAGCTCATTTGTGTCCTAGATCATTATGACTAGTTACTCAAATAATTTATATTATCTAATTATAGTCCTCACTTTGATGAGGGAGAAGAGATATTGTTTTTTCCTCCATACCATAAGGTTCCCATCCTAATTAAAGGTCTGTGTGAGCATCCTTTTCATCCTCCTTAACTCCTGATCAAATTATAATTAGAATTTTGTGTCCCTATGGTATACCATCTCTAGTATCTATGCACCTAAAGATTTAATGGTCCTAATCTATATCCACTTGGATGTATTTCCCAAGGTGGTGGAAGATGAAATAAGAGGGATGGTGGTTAATAAATTGGAAGGTAGAGGAAAGGATGAATGAGGTAAGAGTGGAGGGCGCACATAGAATGTTATGGAAGATAGAGGGGTAAGTGGGAAAAAAGATGGGGAAAAGGAAGGAATATTGAAGGAGGAGGCCTTGGGGAACACATGAGACCACCATTTGTCTAGGATTATGAATACTTGAGGTCCAATGGCACCCAATATTTAAGTATTAAAAGTGAATGAGAAAATTTGTAAATTAAATCCAAATCCTTAGTGTCTCAGGGTGATAGTTAGATTGGTTCAAGAAGGAGTCATGGATGTTATAGGATGAGGCACATGATTCCATTGAGAAACTAATCTATAATTATTATTTAATATCTTTTTTGTGTCTACCCTTGATGTGGGCATTGAGGTAGAAGTAGTGGAATCAACCTTTGTGAAGCTTTTATGGGTTGAATGGATATTATCAAGCCCAATGACCTGGTAAAAGCTACATAAGATATGAAAATAAGAGAATTGGAAGTAATGGGAGGTATCATAGTATTTTAAACACTTGGAAGGGCCAATGCTACAATGGAAATTGCACCTACTAGGGTCACCAAGAATACTAAGACTTTGAGTTCTATCAAGGGATGAGATGACTTATGGGCATAGATCGAGGGTCATAAAGAGATAATACCATGATAATGGGGTGGATGGGGGACATAATTGGACTGAAATTTAAACTAGGAGAACTTGGGAATTTGAGCTATCAAAGAAGGCCCAAACCAAAAGAGCAAAAGGGAATTGGGAACTTGGGATCACCTAAGTAAAGGGAAGCATAACATAGGTAAGATGTGTTGGAATGAATAAACCTAAGGGATATATGAAGGGTTTCATGGGAATGTCAATTATTATTGTGGATTCTCCTAGGGTAGTCATCAACTAGTCCATAGTTGGGCTAGACTCAGGATTTCTATCAAAATTAAGAGCATAGGTGACCTTGGGTTGGCTTACTTAAGGATGTGGCACATGTGTATTAAATGATGAAGCCATTAGATTATTAGCTAATAGAAACCCATATATGATTTACCTATAAATTATCTTCATGATATTTGAGACCTTAATGTTTGGGTGAGTAGGGGCTTGTTATGGAGGAACTAGTCTCTCCTCAAGGACTAGTTGAGCATGAGATTAAGCCTTCAAGGAATAAGATGATTAAATATTTATAACCACATCCATGTATTTACCAAGGTTTAGGTGGAACATATCATCAAGGAGGTCCTCATGGTGATAAATAATGTTTAGTTTTGCCCATTTTTTCCCCACATGGGCTTGCACAACATCTCTAGGATCCCAATACTTATTATCTGCTTTGCCTAAATTGTAGGAGTCCTTGTGCTAGTCCATAGATTATAGTGTAGGAATATTTTTGTATTAAAGGTGCCCTATAATAATGTGGAATGGGGAATATGGATTATGTTTCTAACCAAGGAAATGGCTAACTACACCATGGATGAGCTAGTAGATGATCTCATGCTCCATGAGGTGATCTGGGACTATGTATGGAAATAAGATAGGAACCCCTAAAATTAGTTCTACTTTGAGTATGGTATTATCCATATAGTAATAATAGGCACCAACATGCTAAAATGAAGCCTATATCTCATTTAATAGTCTTGGTATGGGTCTCTCATTGATTACATGATACACGACTATGTATACATACTCACATTTATCCCAGATGACATTTTTGAAATGATGGATGCAGAGTTTTTATAACACTACATATACCATAGATCCCATTCACACCCATCGAGGAAACACTAATCATTATAAGCTCAAATTGGTTTAGATGATATATTCTATGTAGGACATCATGTAGAATTTAATTCCTATACGAACCCCATTTATCTATATAGCAAGGTTGAATGTGATGAGGCTCCCCAAATTTGAGACCTTCTCTCCCTTCATTATGGAAATAAGAAAGGGAACCCAACATGTGTGGACATGCACTATATCACTTTCCCCATATAAGTGGTTGAACAAAATCACGTCTTCCCTAAAGGTTCTAATTATGTATGTATTAAGGTTGTCTTTATTGATCTAATGGTCCTAGTCCTCAGTCATATCTTTGAGGACCTTATGATGTCTTAGGTCTTCATCCAAGAATCCATTAAGTCCTTGTCATAGGTCATGGTTTACTCTAAGAGGTTATAATATTGTTTGAAAGTATACCTATGATGTCTATGATTTTAATCCCAGTGTTTGAAAATCTCATAATATCTTCATTGCACCAAAAAGAGAGCAAGAGGTTGTAGAACAAGTCTATGTGAGGTAAAAATTTAGGCTTAGTCATATCTATGTGTATTTTCAATGCTCTGATAGTGATGAACTCATATATATATTTGATATCATCATCCTCAACCTCATCATCTATGTCTAGCCTATAAATATCTTTAATGGTTATAAATATCTCATTATAATGATTAAATCAAGTGATGCCTTATAGGAAAATAGTATATATAAATTATGGTTTTGGTATAGGATTTGAGGATAAGGCATCCATTACTAGATTGTGTGAGTTTTATGCACATCATTCCTTAACATAGGGTATTCTAAGGTCCTTTCAAGGGAATTAAATACAAAGGGCATATAATGACTTGAGTGCACATACAATATGTAATTGTAAAGATTATCTCAATGGGAATTTATGGATCTCTAATATATATTCCATAGTAATGGATTTGGTGGGATCACATCATGTGAATTAAGATTTGAGTTGATGGGCAAGTCTATGTTATCCATTTATAAATTTAGAAATAATTTGAGATTTCAAAAAAAAACACCATTTAGACTTAGTTGATGGCAATGAGAATCCTTGAGTTGTCATATTGTGATCTTCCCTTGTCCAAGTTAATAAATGTAAGGATCATGGGGAGAACATAATGTGGAGCACAAATTGTCAATCAACTTCACTATTTTATTCATAAATTGGATGTATACATATAGTGAAATTTTCTCCTATAAACTAGGAGATTTTTCCAACTACCAATCCCACAATAATCTATCCATGCCTAAATATATGAGTTAGTTATATAACTCACTATTCACATACACACCAATATTAATATCCCAAACTCCTATAATATAATTTTGTTACATAACAACATTTTCCACCTTATTTACCACACAATAAATATAAATTACCATGATAACTCTAAAATCCCAACATTTCCTCCCTTAGAGGTCACATGGGAAGGGAAACCACAAATACTAAATACTACATTACCCTTCTAAAAGATTGACATGTAGATGTTGGGTTTACCAAAAATTGTATCTGATACAAAATGAGAGATTATTACATTAAAATCTAGATGTACATGATTTATTAAACTACAATTACCTTTAAAGTCTTATTTTAGAGCTTACAACCAAAAATCAAAGATATGGCAAGGTTGATTTGAGGATGAAAGTCGAGATCTAGATAGATAAACTTGAGAGTACTAGTGGTAGATGGATGAGAAGGCCAACCTATGTTATGATCTATTTGGTGGATCATATGAATAGTTATGGATGCATCTGATTTAAATGTGAGAAGCATCATAGTTGTTTATAGAACCCTATGCCAAGATGTACATATGTAGATATATATAAAATCATGATCTAAAATAGGAACAATGCAAATATGATGTTGATATGTTTGAATACAAGCTCATTCAAATGCTATGCAAAATATGTGTGGCCTACATATACCCTATTGAAGATTTAAAAAATTACAAAAATTGTATGGAATTAAGGTTGATTCAAAAATTCTACAAAATCATATCCTCATGTATAATTCCTATCATCTTATATAACCAATACAAAATATAACCCAAAAAATAGATTTGATATATAACCTATGTGGTCTTCACTAAAAATTAATTGACAAAATAATAGCCTACTAATGATAGAAGTAATTGATGTGGTTTACACTCAAAGTATTTTTTAACAAACAAGGCTAAAAATTATAGTGATCCAAGGGACCTGCTCTGATACTAAATAATGTAGAACACAAATTGTCATTCAACTTCACTATTTTATTTCATAAATTAGATGTATACATATAGTGAAAATTTCTCCTATAAACTAGGAGATTATTCCAACTACCAATCCCACAATAATCTCTCCACACCTCAATATGTGAGTTAGAGATATAAATCACTATTCACATACAAACCAATATTAATATCCCAAAATCCTAAAATATATTGTTGTTACATAACAACATTTACCACCTTATTTACCACACAATAAATACAAATTGCCATGAGAAATCTAAATTCCCAACAACACACACCTATATATCCCTCATGCAATTATGAATTATTTTGGTGTTGGCTATGTCACCCTAAGATTGGTGATCTTGATGAGTACTATGTTGACAAGACATGATGGGGAGCCCTAGGTATTGATAGCTCTACATACTTGAGTTATTAGCTTGGATTTACTATGTATGCATGGAATTTTATCATTGGATTGGGAGTCTCGATTCATACTTTTCTCACTTTACTAAGACATTTTAGGAAATTTTACCATCTAAGTATACAAAAATATACATGGATCATTTCTACTCACTTAAGCCTCTTGGAGCTTTGATATCTCTAATGCCATGAGATTGGAAAGAATATGTGGCATATCCTCATTGGATTAGCCTCCTAAGATCTAACGGGATTGGTAGGAAACATGTGTTATATCCTCATTGGCTTGGCCTCCCAAGACTTGAAAAATATAATACCATAGGATTGGAAGGAAACATATGGCATCTCCTCATTGGTTTAGGCTCTTAGGATATGATAGTTCTATCAGTATGGGACTAGCAGGAAACATGTGACATGTCCTCATTGGATTAGCCTTCGTAGATTTGATAACTCTAATTTCATAGGACTAGTATAAAACATGTGGAATCTCATCATTTTATTAGGATCCTAGGATATGATGCCACAAGATATACAAAACATATAAAAAATACCATGTCATAATAAGTACCACATAAACAAAGATATGATTAATTTTTATTTGAAAGCATTTTGGGAGAATTTTATCTTGGACTTTGGGACTATGGATCTGAGACTAAGACTCTGGGTAAAGTTTACATGATGAGATTTCTTATAGAATGATAGTTATTTCACCTAAAAAAACTAATTATAAAAATCCTTTTAAAAATTTAATGGGTTAACTATTACTTACACACAAAGAGCAATGAGATGTTCTCAGATTAAACATACAATTGATGATGATACTCATAATACTTCATTAATCATGATTGATAAAACTTTGGCATTTTTTTGTAAGCAATGATAAATAAGGCTCAATTTAGGTGTTAAAATTTTCAAATTTTTTGAAATACATAGGTCCCTTTTTATTCTATGAAAAGGGACTTGTTGGTTACAAAAAATGGTGACTATGTGATAAAACACTTCCAGTTTTTAGAACCCAAACTATGTACCTCCATTATTGAACCTTTAGATAAGTGGATAAAACTTATTTTGATAGAATAAGAGGAAGAATAATCACTTAAGTCTAATTCAAAACATGACATATTGGGATTTAATTCCTTAAAGAGATATTGTTGTGTGAAGAGTGATTTATTTTCCATTCTTTTATTTGTCTTTTGAATTCATGATCAATTTTAGATGTGCCTTAAGTGTACATAACTCCTAAAAAGGTATTTTATCTTTTGCATAGATTAAATAAGGAAGGGAAGGCTCAGGGATTGTTATGTTACTAGTCAAGAATATATATCCATGCCATATATGACTTTGGTCCTAGTCTAGGCCATGTTTCATTTCCATCCAAGGAGGAAATATTGTGATGGTTAATTCCCAAATCACCCTTTCTTAGGAAGATATTTTAATATTTTCTTGACATTTAGACTTATTTAAGTTTTGATGTTTTATTTATTTATAATCTATGAGGGTTGGGGACCAATGTAACCAATGTGATTGGTTCATTTAGTAAGTTCTTCAGCACTAAATGGAACTCTTTGATTACTCACTAAATTCATATTGGATTATTTATGTTCTATCAAGTGTTGTGATGATCTCATGATAAAAATAAAACTTTTATTATTTCATGTTGTATACAACATACCTCCATTCTTTTTTAAGAATAGGGACCCACTATCTTTAGAAAAGGTTTAGCCCTATCTTGATAGTCTTCTAAAGTGAAAGTTTTATGCATTGAATTAACATTTATATTTGAAAAACCTATGAACATGTTTTGTTTGAGTACTAACCTACTAATGTTCTTCAAAAATTTTGTATATAAAAGTCCCTCTCATTTTGGTCTTCATTAAAATTATTCAGTGAACTCATTCAACAAACTTATTTAGAATTGTGTTTAGTAGGATCTGGTCTTCAAAACTTTTTATTTAGAATCCTATCCTTGGTAGTTTTCAACACTCCACATCTAGGTCAACATTCACATGAATCTACTCCTTAGATTTTTTTTCTTAGGTTTTTTTTGGGACACCTTTTTATAATTCTTATCTACAAGGCCTTGAAAACTTTATTCACCATATATTAAAGACTTTGACATTTAATTTTTGGGACCTGATCTTTAGGAACCAAGTTTTCAAAAAATTTACACTTTGAATTATCTTTATCTTCAAAATATTTGTTTAGCAAGACCCTTCAGTGAAATTATATGACATGAAACTATTCTTCAGTTAGAGTGTTTTGGAAAATTGGTTCACAAGTCTATTCAGATCAATTGGGTTTTTAGAATTTTTATTCGATAAAATTGTTTGGCATAAAATTTTTATATTAAAGTCTTAAAAACTTTTGTTTAATATAAGTGTTTAGTTCATCAGGCTCTTCGACAAAATTGTTTAGGTATTTTTTCTAGTTTATTTTTATATTTGGCAAAAACATTTAGAAAATTTGTTCATCTCACCAACACTATTTTAATGATATCTCTCGTCTCCTAAATTTTGAGAGCCTTTTGGCATGGTAAACTAAAGTGAAAGAACTCATGAAAAGGCACTTAGTAAAATTCAATGATATGGCATTCCTAATAAGCATTAATAGTGCCTACATGGCATACCCATTAAATGAAGTAGTAATGTTTGAATTGAACAAACAAATCAAATTTATAGATGGTGGACACTAATGGTGCAAAGAATGGAAATGAATGCCAAAATTATATCAAAGCATTATGAACAATGGCATGCTCATTGATTTCAATCCAACTTCAAACTCACTTGCTTTCCTACTAAATATCCCTAGCTACCAACATTTTGAGTGTATAGTATACTCAAAAGAACTAAGTTGTTAACTTGTGAACTAGACCAATATCAACATAGTCAAATTACAATGGCATCCTTATCTAAAGCATTTCAAATAAATATACCACCATCAAGGTTTTATATCAAATACTTGAAAAAATACAAGGATACAATCTTTAATCCCACACTATTTAACAATTATTACAATAATTATTCAACACTATGGGAGGTGATACACTAGGTTAACATGCATACCCATGAAGAAAACTTAACTCCATCTCAATGATAATTGGTTATAGACCTCTTCCTCTTCAAATATAAATGGCTAAACTTTTCAGTAGAAAATTTGGAGATCATTCCATTCATTGATCTCCTACAATATTTTTTATTCCTTGGGAAGGAGATTGGAGGCATGTTCTTACTCCACTTGGAACACAATATAATTGTGGCATGTATCGAAGGTGATGAATTTTAAAGGTATCTCTCACTTCCCATTGTATATGATAATTATGATTTGATTAATGTATTTTCATGGAATAAGGAGAAATCAATTGAGAAAACACTTAGTAGTTGGGTGGTTCCTATGGAGACCATCAATTTGAAGCACAAAAAGCTAGTGCTAGTGACCAAATTCAAGATGGGATTCATAATTGGGATGGACCTATTAAATAGGTTATTCAAATATATGAGCATAAAATTACTCAACCATTAATGTGTTCTATTTATCAACTTACTAATCACATCAGAGTTGACATTCACTCTAAGTGAAGTAATTAGTGCAAGGTTATGGGAGAAAATATTACACACGGATAAGAGGCCCTAGGAGGCCATTTATACATGATTTATTACCTCCTCGACAATAACATCAACATAGTCTATGTTCATAATAAGTCACTCTATATCATAACTCCAAACTTTATCAAGAATCATATATTTGATTCATATTATTTCATTCACATATATGCATACACTTGGAACATTGTATGCATTATATAAGATATCTACTCTTAGGTATGGATGACTATCTATGAGTCACCCCTACATAGGATATATAAAATCATTATGGATACACTATTGATTAAGGCTAATGGTTGTATGTAAATTACACTTTCATCATGGTCATAAGCCATACAGTATCACCCTTACACCTCCCCAAGTATGTTCCTAACAAACTAGAAGAAAAAAATGCCTATTAATTATGGTTGGGAATATATGAATACATGCACAAGAAAAACAAGAGCTGATTTCATGGCTCCTACCTCATGATTGGGATAATGTGCTACATAAACTATAAGTATTTATATGAAACAAACATATATAGAGAGTATTATTCACTTTCTACATTACAACACATGGACTGGGATCCACATGGTCAAGTGTAGAAACACATCAAGGGCCTTGACATTACCTATCAACATAAGCCCTATGACCATGATTTATTATTTATCAATGCTAAGGATTATTCCTAAGTCAATAAATGAGCACAATTAGTCAATTTGAAATAAGACCCCTTGAAAATTATTCAATGACATCCTTTTATCATAATAGTGGATACACTGACTAGACTCCCACTAGCTGTAGGATGGGATACATCATATTTTTGGGTTAATAGGCCCTCTTAGCTATCAAATGATAATGGTAATCCCTAAAAAACACCCCCTATAACACTCAAATTAGTAAAGAAAGAGCCAAGGGTGCCTAACACTTCACTTGGGGGATCATAAAATGATGCCATTTGTCTTGACTCTTTATATTCTAAGGGACCTACCTAACTAAGTTTCACATCAATATCAGAGGCTTATGTTATGGTGACATCAACCATAACCACCCAAGAGGTACCTTCCAAAGAGAGGAAAATAACCATATGTTATAAGAAAAATTTGAGAGATCAACTCTCTCTATAAAGTCCAGTTGTTGAACCACCATCACAATAGGTAGATGGAAGTGAATCTACTAATGAGGATGCACAAATTTAAATATATAATATCCTAGGCTTCTAGGACACAAATGTGAAAACACCATTACATGAACAACCATTAAGTGAGAAAGCAACCCCTTCAATCTCCACTAATCATGTTGTGTCTTATGTTTCTCCTCTTATTGTTAGTACATTCGATTATGTGTCACTCAATCTTAGTGGTCCCCCTCTCCTTTTGGTACCCAAGGTGGAGGTTATTTCAACCCAACCAATTTCCTAACCAACTCTACTTATTCCCAGGGTAGAGAATACATCCTCTACCTTTGCTACTCCTACTCCCCTAGTTATTTTACCTTTAATTGCATCTTCTGTATCTATCCTTATTGTTTCTACCATGGTTCCTTACAATACTATCCCATCTCTTCCAAAGATAAATAAAAATTCAATTAAAAAGGCTAGGGGAGTAGTATCAAGTCCTCAAGTCTAGGTTTCCTTTGCTCAGTTGGGTTTACTAGTGTTTCCCTTAGTTCCTCTCAAGATACTAATGTGGTAACATCAAATAAGGTTGAGAAGAAGAATCTAGTTTATACAGTCCACCCACTACCTTAGTATGGTGGAGTGAACTAGTCTAAAATAATTTGGCCTTCACTTCTTGATCCCCTACTAGAAGAAAATTTGAATTAGACATCATGAGAATTATTGGGTGAGACTATAGTTCAAGACACTCAACCCATGAATACATCCCAACTATTCCTCCCACAATAGGTAACAAATATATAGTTAGAGGCTTATCAAAGGCATAATATTATAATTATAGAGTTTCCCACTACAAGTTTTATATTTGAAAAATCTATGAGTGTGTAGAGGGTAAGGAAGAGGAAACTAGAAGATTTGACTAGAAAAGGAGTCGTATTAGAAGAGAGATAAGAGTAATTTACCTTGTCCAAAAGGAAGAATAGGAAATTGGGCAATCCCCATACATAGAGGATTTCAAATCCTAGTTTGAAACTCATAAGGATGCTCTAGTGGAGATACATGAAGGAACTGAAATGGCAAGAAAAGAGCTAGAGCAAGAACTAGAAAAAATAAGGAAATAACAAAAAATCATTCATGTTCTTGTATAAATAGATATAGATGTACAAAATGTCAAATCTATATTACAAAATATCCTAGAAGATATTGCTATAATGAGGGAATAATTGGTACCTCATATAGTGGAAACTGTTAAATTGTTTAATTCTTTGAAACATGATGAAAATAAATTTAAATTTATTATTATTTATACAACGAGTAAGGTGTATATGCCCACTTAAATTTGATGGAACCATTGGAGACTACCAATTCCCTCAATTTGGTAGTCATCAGGACATAAGAGGCTAGACAGTAGATCAAAGTAGTTGAGGTAGTAATGCCTAAATATACAGAGCATGAAACTCATTTTATATATTCTAGATGAACTAAATCTCTCACAGGCTAGGAATTCCATAAGTATGCTTATCAGTAAGGCCAATTTGAGTAACTCATACAACAAGATTTAGAAAGATTCAAATAAAACTTACAAGGAATGACATTATAATAAATATAATCTAAGATAAATTTTACCAATAAAAAGGTCATGAAGGTTGAAATATTGAAAATTAATTTTAGAAATATAAAGGTTGAGCATGCAAGGTTCATTGAATAAGTGAATAGGGTGCATATACCTCCATAATTCCATTAATTAATATGGATATTATTAGGTACTAAAATGACACTTGTGATAAACATTATAAATTTTTATAATCAAATAATAAATTTGATGCTTCAAATTATAGTTTGGCATAAACAATAACTTCAATGCCTACAATAACCTGTAATGCCATGCAAACACCTAATAATCCTTAGTTGAAGGATAATTTTGTATATAGACATGCAAATAGTACTTATCTTTGTACTTATAATTTACTTATACTTATTACATAAATGTAAATTTACATAAACTATTTATAAGCATGCACACATTGGATTGCATTGTACAAGCTAATTGATCTTGACGTATTTAAAATTAATTATAAACATGTACACATGCCATTTTGATGTTAAAATTAGAAGTAAGGTTCTAATTATGTAATGTAACTATGAGCCCACATGCACTTGGAGGATGAGTCATCCCCTCCCGAAGTATATATATTCATGTAATTATATATTCTAAAGGGTTGGAAATTTTATCAATACAAGTAGAAATCATCTTTGATTGTCATGCAACTATGTTTGTGTTATTTCTTTCCATTTTTGTGTTATTAAGGTTTTTATTTATTGGATATGTCAATACAATATTTTTAAGTGTGTAAAAGCTATGGATAATTCTAATTTTTATCATTGATGTATGCTAATCTTAGATATAAAAAACATATTGAAAGTTAGTAGATTTCATTGATTTTAAATAATTGGTTTAAATTGTGTTAATAATCTGAGTGTGAATTAGTGTTTTCTCTTTGGTATAGTCTTTAAGTGTGTTCTACAAATGCCTTATACACGTTCTTGGTCTGATCAGTAATCTCATAACTAAGGGTGTGCAATTGAAACTCTAAAGGGAGTAATCTTTAGTTGAGACCATTAAGTTTCCTTTACCATTTCCCTAGACCACCTAATTATGTTTGCATGTGAGTGTGTAAAAGCTAAAAATAACAAGAATTAGTTTTGTAAATACTTTTCCATGAATAAAATAGCTTAAAAAGTGACCTCTTGAGACCAAAAAACATTCTTTTCTACTCTACGCTTCCCTCCTTTTGAAGTTTATTTGATTGAGACCTACCCACTCTAGATTAGATACCATCCATCTATCCCACTCACTTAGGTTTGATTTCTTTACTAGGATGCATTTCACTACAAGCAAACCTCGTTAATAACCTGCATGATCTACTTTATATTCTATCATAAGGTTGTTTAACCCATGCCTATAATTCATTCCCTAGAGTCAAGTTTACCTCAATTAATATCTTAAAATGTTAGAGTCTACCTCATCAAAATTTAGGGATGTACACAAGACCCACATCAAAAAAATAAAAGATGGTACTAGAAGGAAGGCGACTTATGTGCCTTCCTTAGTGAGAAGTTATCCCATATGTTGAGTTTCACTAGAGATACCTAAGAGATTTACTAGGTCTAGGGCCCAAACAAGTCTTTTGATTTCCCCCTTTTCATCACATTGAAGGTCTAATTTGTATTGGATATTCCCAATAAACATAGGGATAAAACACCATCTCCAATAATAAATATTCATCCCATCAATCATCCTATGGCACAACAACACCCTTGGTTAGTTGGATCTACCATTACCATCCTAGGAGACATGCATAAGTTTCCTATGAGTCCAAACAAATATTTGCCTTCTTTCTCCCCCATAGGAGGGAGAACAAAATAGGAGCACATCAAGTCCTTTAAGGTTGTTTTCAGATTAATGAATGGTACTTGTGAATATGTTGCATACAGGATTTTCCTATTTACCTTACAAGATGTTGCTTATGATTGGTACCTCAACCTTTAAGATAACTCAATCACTTCTTGGAATGTATGTTAGAGCATGTTTCTTTCCCAAATTGGAAAAATTAACAATCCTAGACTATTGTATCAACACTTCACCAGCACAAAGAGGGAGCCTAACAAGCCAATTTAGGCTTTCAATGCAAGGTTATAGAAGATGTACACTTGGATTAATCTAGAGTATAGACCAAATGGAGAATTGACATTAGAGATGTAAGAAAATGCCCTAGACCCAATCAATACAGTGCTCCTATTGAGAGCTATTACTACCATCACACTAGATTTAGCATATGAAGAGGCTATTAATATTTATAGACAACTAAAACCTCAAATATTGGGCACTCCCAATATCAATGTTGGTTTTTTAGCCTTGAATCTAGTCCCTCATGTTAATCAAAATGATCTTGATTTAAACCACAATAAACTATATGCATTTCCTCCTATAATGTAGTAAATTCCTAATCATAACTATGGTTATATGAACAATCAGGTATAAATGAATAGTCATCGGTAGAACCAACATTTAATGCCTTGTAATATTACATTTGGATAGATAATTAATTCTACCAAATAAGAACTAGATTCCATCCAAATAATGTTCTAAAATTTGATAAATGACTTCTTGAATATGTAGAGGAAGATAAGTAACATGTTTGGCCATAATAATAATAAGAATCAGAATTCTAGGTTTCAAAGATGCAATAGAAAGTTCAATCATCATGTAAATAATATAGTGTAGTAGCCCAATAAATTACCAAAAATCAACATAGTATAAATGGCTCTACCCAATAGGTGTAGAGTCCATAATACGTAAAAACATGGTGAAATTGAATGTGTAGATATTTTCTCAATGTTTGAGATCTTCTAGAGGGAGATGGTAATGCAAGACTTGATGAATAATCCACTAGAGTTCCACCCAAAATATATCTCTTCAAACACCATAATGGTATTTGAAATGCATGATTCCTTGTTACCAACAGAAGATGATAATGAATGAGAGGATAAATTTGATGAAATACATGATTTGCAATAGTATCAAAAGGGCAATTATAATTTGAGGAATGAGAAACCCTTCACAACATATACTCCTCCAAACAATACTACCATTCCATTGAATCTAAGAGGTGATAATAATCTACCTCCCCCCAAAAGTAATGAAAAACCCAAGTATAAATAGGAGTAAAGAAAATGAGGGTATAACATTATTAAATACATAAATAAAATTAAATACAACATTACTCTTCATGAATTGGCTCAAATCACTAAATAAAAGGAGCTCTTGTGGAGGTATATTACAAGGAAATAAACTATAGAGAAGACAAAGGTTGATCACACCAAATTCATATACAAAAATAAACTTGAATTACCACCTTTTCTAATGAATATCTAAGAATTTAGAAATAAAATACATAATTGTTTAGTTGATTATAGAGCATTAGCCATAGTGATACCTACTTCAATTTTCTAGAAGTTGGTTTTTACTCCAAGCCCATCCAAGAGGATGGTTTCATAGTTAGATAAGACCATGGTCCCTATAATAAGAGAATTAACTGATGTAAGCATCCAGGTAGCATCTGATCCAAGAGTATAAATGAAAATCAACATACTTTTAGTGGATATCCTAGAAGGATATGGACTTGTCCTCATCAAAGATTGCTTCAAGATGTTGAACATGTATGTAGCAATAAACTTATCTCACATTTGGTTACCATGGAGATTTATTCAAAACTAGACTAAAATTGATTGAGAGCCATGAATGAATCACCCAATTACTAAATACAATACAAATAATGAATAAATAAGTTATAAATATCCTAACCTTAGGATCAATACCTTTACTACAAAGCATGAGGTGTAAGAACCAAAAGTCTATGGACCTTCCCAGTTATGGACTCTCCACTTTAATAGTGAAAGATCCAAGAAGTATCAAGAGTTGGTATCTAATTGGTGGTCCTATAAGGTAAGAAATAATTGGTATCATATAGACTATAGTCCCTTTATAATGATGATAGAGAATAATGTGAGGTGTTAATTTTGGGACTGCATTTTTCTCTTAAAAATAATGTAAAACAATTGCTAATTTATTGATATTTAGAAATAGTAGTGAATCAAGTAAAAAACAAATACCAATGCAAACTATCATACCTAAAGAGGTATAAACAAAAACCTTGGGATATAATTGAGTCTTTTGAGGCCTTCAACATATTAGTTCTGCCCAAAGATCAAAATTAAGATGTTAATTCACTGGCTACTTCAATTGCTAGTTTGTAACCCCTATAATAATCCAAAGTACAAAGATTCTTCATTGAGATAGTACCTTGTCCATCTATTCCAAACAACATGGAAAATTTCCAAGTCTTTGATGATGACTAGTATATCATCTAGTTCTTGACTAACTTAGGGAAATTTTAGTCTCAAATCACTAATGACAATAAAATTAGTTACCTATGACAAGAGGAATTTGGGGAAGAAGTGGTAATTCAACTAAAGGAAAACTACCTCCCTTTAGGAATGGTTTCCTTGGAAAGTAAATTTGATTCAGATCCTCAAGCTTAATAGAAAATACATCCAAATTAAATAAATTTAAATTAAGAATCAAGAATCTAGGAGATGAATATGACCCACACTATGTTAAAATTGGTCTCAACTGCACTCTAGAGGAAAGATAAAGGGTGAAAAATCTACTCACTCAATACAAGGATGTGATTGCATGGACGTATGAAGACTTGAAGTTTTTTAACCCAAGTTTCATCAACCATACAATCCCACTAAATTTAGACCATAAACCATTCTATCAAAGGCAAAGGCCAGTAAATCCTATCTTGGAACCACTTATTCAAAAGGAAGTGGAAAAGTTACTAGGTGCAAAAATAGTTTTCCCTATCATACATTGTACTTAGGTGGATAATTTAGTTCTAATCAAGAAGAAGAGCAGGGAGGTTAGGCTTTGTGTCAATTTTAAAAACTTAAATAAAGATTTTGAGAAAGATAGTTATCCATTTACTTTCTTGGATGTGATCATTAGATAGTGAGTGGTTTAGGAATGATGTCCTTCTTGGATGGGTTTTTATGACATAACCAGGTGATGGTAGACTCATAAGATATAATGAAGACAACATTCACCATGAAATGGGATACTTGGGCATATAAGAGGATGAAATTTGGCCTAACTAATATAGGTTACATATTTTAATGAGCCATAGTCTATGAATTCTAGGGGTTGATAGGTAAATGTATAATCATTTACATGGATTATCTCACAATTTTCTCAAAAGTAAGGATTGATCACATGGGTCACTTATAATAAATATTTAAAAGATACAAAATGTTTTGAATTTAATTTAACCCCAAGAATAGAATATTTGGCATAATATAAGGCAAGCTCTTGGGTCACATCATCACCAAAGATAGAATTACAATCAACTTAGATAGATTTCAGGGGATACCAAAAATTGCGTTCACAAGTAGAAAGAAGGAACTCAAATCTTTCTTTGGGAGGATAAAATTTGTGAGAATGTTTATATCATGATTTTTATAAATTTTTATATATTTGAATGCAATGCTCAAGCAAGATGCTAAAGTGGAATAGACAATAGAGCCTAGAAAATATTTTAAAGACATTAAAGATGCAATATCTCATGCCCCTATACTAATAAGTCCAAACTTCACCATAGAATTTTTCTTGTATTCATTCACCTTAGAATATATTATTACTATCATGCTCACCTAGAATAAATATGAAAACAAGCATCCTATTTCATTCATGAGCACAAACTTGAAAGAAGGAGAAAGAAAGTATTCCATGATAGATAAATAAATATTTTCCCTTGTCAAAGTGGTGAATTTTTTTCAAAATTACATCCTGAGGAACAAGATGATTTACATTATTTTAGATCCTATTATTGAGCTCAATTTGGTTTAAAATTATATGAGAGAATGCAAATGAAAATGGATGGAAAAATTGTAAGAGTTTGATATAGAAATCAAGCCTACCAAGATTTTTAGAGGATAAGGCATCATTCAGTTCATGACTGAGCTTGACCCACACATCACTATTGAAGAGGTTTATTAAAAAAAAGTATATAAAGGATATTGGTATATTTACATTATTCAATATTTACTCACAAATACTTACTACCTAGAGCTTAAAAGAGAACAAAGGAGAGCTTTGAGACTCAAAGTGGTTCATTACTTGATTATAAAAAGGATCCTCTATAAAAGGAATTATGAAGGTAGTTACCTGAGATGCATATCATGAGAAGAAGCCAAGAAATTCTAGAAAATTTTCACCAAAATATAAGAAGTGTTCATCCTTCCAAAAAAACCATGGCCCATAAAATCCTTATAATGTGTTATTACTAGAAAATAGTCTTCAAGGATTCACATGTTCACATTAGAACATGCCATGAATGCCAAGCCCTAGCAAAAAGAGAAGTAAATGTAGTACTGATTTGCAGCCTATTATTTAAGGAATACCATTCACTCAATGGAGCTTAGACTTCATTAGGGTCATTAATCATAATTATTCATCTCACCATAATATTTTACTCATTAATACAAACTATTGCATATGGTGGACTGAAGTTTTAGCTATAAAGAATTCAAGAGCATAATATATAATCAATTTTTTAAAATGGAATATCACAACTAGATTTAGTACTCCCATATCACTAGTTTATGACAACAAGACAACATCGCAATAAGCTAAATTAAATTAATGGATCCATGACAAATCAATCACCATCAAGTCATCATCCAACCATTACCCACAAGTAAATGGATTGGCTAAATCAAAAAATAGAACTTGATTGATGCCAATAAAAATTCAAAAATAAACAAACTTAGATATTGACACAATCTATTAAAGTATACAATGTGGTCTGATTGAACAAGATACAATTAGGAACTCAAGGCCTCAACTTACTACTGGTGTATGAGAGATAATTAGTTTTCCCAATAATGCTTAAATTTATAACATATCAGTTTATTAAGGAGTACATGGAACCAAGTGAGAATGTGGATTCTAGATTAATGGATATAATAGATATAGAAGACTCAAGGACTAAGGCCTTATATAATTTTAGTAAACATCAAGACATATTGAAAAGGTGGTTTAATAAAAGAGTAAAATTTAAAGTATTTAGAATGTCTAACTTAGTGATTCTATGATAAAAATCCCATGAAAATAAAGGACATCATGACAAGTTTACCCCATTGTGGATTGGACTGTTAGGGTGTGGAGCTAAAATCTTCAACTATTTGCACACATAAGAAGAGGATGCTAAAGAACCAAGAACCGACGTCGGTAGAATGATCGACGTCGGTCACATACAGTGGAGAAGGAAACTGGTGACGGCAGAGAGTCGGCCGACGTCGGCAGCACAAGTCAAGCAGGGACTGGCGTCAGTTGCCTGTGTGTTCTAGAACTATTCGTTGCACAAATAGTTAGTTAGTTGAACTGAGTGTTTGCATGTTAAGGGGCTAATTTAAGTCGCGAGCTGTGTGTCTAATTTTAGTAGTTAGATTTCTATTTTTTTAACCATGGGATTTTATTTAAGGACCCATGAGGCATGTATTGTAATTATCAAATTGATCAAGTAAGAGCATTGAAGCAAGCAAGGTCAAGGAGATCTATAGGTGTAAGGTCAAGGAGATCAGCTGAAGCATTCAAGGAGGGATAGCAACTCAGGTTGTAGAGTTGGTTTTGTGTTGAGCAAGAGAGAGAGAGAAGAAGGTCTTGAGGTGTGGCAAGCCTTTGAGGTGGAGGAAGAAGTGGCATCTTCCTTATTGTATTTTCTTCTAGTATTATCTAATACAAGTGTGTGTATTGTCTCTCAAATTCTTTGTTGTCTCATGTTTCTAGTTACTTAATCATTTTGGCATATTTCCGTGTTTAATTGCTTATAAATAAGTAATCAATTGTGCTTTCATTGGATAAGGGGTCACCTAACAATTCGTATCAGAGCTACGGTTTGCAGGAAGCAGGTTATTGTTTTTGATTACAGGTCATTCACAAGGTTTTCTGATTGAGTGGGAGTTCAGCAATGGCAAAAGAAAGTAAGATACGAATGGATAAGTTTAACGACAAGAATTATCATCACTAGAGGATGTAGATTGAGGATTATCTATATCAAAAGGATCTGTACTTACCATTGGGTGGGGTTGCATGCAAGCCCAAAAATATGAAGGATGAAGAATGGAATGTTCTTGATCAGAAGGATCTTGGTTCCATAAGGTTGAGCCTTGCATCATCTGTGATTTCCAGCTTATCACAGTGCAAGACAACGGAAGAGTTGATAAAGTCCTTGGCAAATTTATACGAAAAGCCCTCGGCTTCTAATAAGGTATATCTTATGAAGTAGCTATTTACTTTGCAAATGCAGGAAGGTGGATCGGTACATACTCATCTCAGTGATTTCCATGGTTTGGTAAACCAATTAGCTTCAGTCAATATTGTTTTTGATGATGAGGTAAAGGCTCTCTTGATTTTATATTCTTTGCCTGAAAGTTGGGACAGTTTGGTTATGGCAGTAAGTAATTCTGCATCTGCTTCTAAAATCTTAAAAGTTGATGATGTTGTGAGTGTGATCTTGAATGAGGAAATACGTAGGAGAAGCACAGGTGAATCATCATGGAATGCTCTAAGTGCAGAAAGCAGAGGAAGGCAAAAGGAGAAGATTGAGCAAGGGAAATCAAGGTCGGGAAGGAGATCCGAGTCCAAAGGTATTACCTACTAGTTTTGTGGAAAGAAAGGACATACAAAGAAGGAGTGTTGGTTTTGAGATAAAGAGAATCAACCTGAAGGTAAAGAAGAAGCAAAAGATGCTAATATCATGATACAGGATGCTCTCATACTTTCTTTGGATAGTCAGGTAGGATCATGGATTTTATATTTTGGTTCATCTTTTCATGCATCCCCAAACAAAGATTTGTTTCATGAGTACGAATAGGAAGACTTTGGAGTGCTCTATTTAGGGGATGGTACGCCTTGTCAGATTGTTGGCAAAGGGAAAGTGCAGTTGAGATTGCAGATTGACAACACATGGGTGTTGAAGGAGGTCATGCATGTTCCAATTCTAAAGTAGAGTTTGATTTCTGTAGGAAGGTTGGGTGATGAGGGATGCACAATAACCCTCACAGTGGACTCTTGGAAGGTTACCAAGGGAGCACTTGTTTTATCAAGAGGTAAGAAAGTAGGTACTCTTTATCTATCTACTTGTATTACTGATTCTACTTCTGGTGTAGATTCGAAGATGTGGTCTAATAGGTTGGGTCACATGAATAGGAAGGGAATGGAAGTTCTTGACTCAAAAGGTATGTGTTCAAATTCAGAAAGCATAGATAGAGTTCATTACAGGAAAAGGAAATTTGAGGCTTTTGACAAGAACAGGGAAGTCTTGGTGTTTTTGGAGGAGATGAAGGCCAGAGAACAGTTACAGGCACTAAATAAATCTGAGCAGGGCAGTATGGATAGAGATTTGATCCAAGATGAGATCGCGAATGAAGAATTCATCACTCACAGGAACACACAGACACCGATGTCAGTTACTTGGAACCGACATCAGTCAGTCAGACACCGACATCAGTCATGTGCAGACCAGCAGGGTTGGTAGGTCGGGCAGGAGAAGTTCAACGTCGGTCATCAGGACCGACGTCGGCAGGGGGGACACCGGCGTTGGCCAGGGGTAAAGACATCGGCAGTCAGGGTCAGTGCAGGGAACTAACATCGGTCGGGAGCAGACTGGGAGATGGCTGAGATCAGTCATTGGAACGGATGATGGGTGGATAGTTAGTTGTCAAGGAGTCTCAAACACCCATACAGAGGTTAGAAAAGGTATGTACATCTCATATTCATTGTTCACCTTCTTTATATTGCTTACTGATAGTCAAGAACTAGGAATATAGAGGAAGCAATGCAGGTAGAATCCAGAAACAGTGGGAGCTTGACATGGATGAGGAGTGTGAGTCCTTGGAGTAGAGCCAAACATGTATTTGTTGGTAGAGTTGTCAGCTGGATAGAGGGATGGATTCCCATTTTAGAGAAGAGAGTGGATGGACATCTGAGATAGAAGGCTATGGTATATGGTCTTGATTAGGCTGTGGAAAATGGAGGTTTGACCATTGTATTTTATCTTTACCAGGTTGGATAATATTAGCTACATTATCCTGTTACTATATTGTGTTACTTTTTGCAGGGTTTCATATACAGGGAGTTTTCTGAGCTAAGGGTAGAGTTGGTTCAAAAGTATGTCATGAAGAATTTGGGAGCAGCAAAATTCGTGTGGCATAAGTGACAGGTATAGCATCACAGGTTTGCGTGGTGGTTGGTCTTCAAGGGTGACTTTGAAGAGGGATACAGAGCCAAAGGAACAAAATAGATGGTGTACAGGTATAGGTACAGGTACAGTAGCAGTTGTTTATCTCCAAGTGGGAGATTGTTAGGGTGTGGAGCTAAAAGATTCAACTATTTACACACACAAGTAGAGGATGCTGAAGAACTAGGAACCGGCATCGGTAGAATGACCGACGTCGGTCACATACAGTGGAGAAAAAAATCAGCGACGACAGAGAGTCGGCTGATGTCGGCAGAACTAGTCAAGCAGGGATCGGCGTCGGTCGCCTGTGTGTTCCAGATTTGTTCATTGCATGAACAATTAGTTAGTTAAACTGAGTGTTTGCATGTTAAGGGGCTAATTTAAGTCATGAGCTATGTGTCTAATTTTAGTAGTTATATTTCTATTTTTGTAACCATGGGATTCTATTTAAGGACCCATGAGGCATTTATTGTAATTATCAAATTGATCAAGTAAGAGCATTGAAGCAAACAAGGTCAAGGAGATCTACAGGTGTAAGGTCAAGGAGATCAGCTGAAGCATTCAAGGAGGGATAGCAACTCAGGTTGTAGAGTTGGTTTTGTGTTGAGCAAGAGAGAGAGGGAAGAAGGTCTTGAGGTGTGGCAAGCCTTTGAGGTGGAGGAAGAAGTGGCATCTTCCTTATTGTATTTTCTTCTAGTATTATCTAATATAAGTGTGTGTATTGTCTCTCAAATTCTTTGTTGTCTCATGTTTCTAGTTACTTGATCATTCTGGCATATTTCTGTGTTTAATTGCTTATAAATAAGTAATCAATTGTGCTTTCGTTGGATAAGGGGTCACCTAACAGAGTACTCCCATATCACTAGTTTATGACGACAAGACAACATCGCAATAAGCTAAATTAAATTAATGGATCCATGAAAAATCAATCACCATCAAGTCATCATCCAACCATTACCCACAAGTAAATGGATTGGATAAATCAAAAAATAGAACTTGATTGTTGCCAATAAAAATTCAAAAATAAATAAACTTAGATATTGACACAATCTATTAAAGTATACAATGTGGTCTGATTGAACAAGATACAATTAGGAACTCAAGGCCTCAACTTACTACTGGTGTATGAGAGATAATTAGTTTTCCCAATAATGCTTAAATTTATAACATATCAGTTTATTAAGGAGTACATGGAACCAAGTGAGAATGTGGATTCTAGATTAATGGATATAATAGATATAGAAGACTCAAGGACTAAGGCCTTATATAATTTTAGTAAACATCAAGACATATTGAAAAGGTGGTTTAATAAAAGAGTAAAATTTAAAGTATTTAGAATGTCTAACTTAGTGATTCTATGATAAAAATCCCATGAAAATAAAGGACATCATGACAAGTTTACCCCATTGTGGATTGGACCTTATTAGATTTCAAAGATCCTGGGTAACAATGCTTTCTATTTGAGGGACCTCTAAGGTTATCAGATGACATATCCAATCAATGGATAGTTTTTGAAGCATTACTTCATGGTTATACCATCTAGGGATGTCTTTGAGTAATAATATATTTTATGGTAAGAGTAGGATTATAATAGATTTACTACTTTAGTAGGATATTTTTATTTTTTCATAGAGTAGATTCCCTACTTCCTAAGTTAGCATACTCTAATTTTAGAATTTGGTTTCATAGTTTAGTTTCTAACTTTCTAGATTAGACATTTTTTCTTTATCCTATGTAATTATGATTGACTTCACCTAGTATGTTAAAACAAGTGTCCAACCCATTGTAATTCTTATAACATGTTCAAAATCTAAGGGATAATATTGGGGGAAAACACACCAAGAAAAGGTACACCAACTTGTTTACTTTTATAAAATTTTACCCTTATATTTTAGATTCTTAAAATTTATGCATGTAATAGGAAAATTAATCATGACCAAGATAATATTAAATGCTTCAATCAGGAATATCAAGGCTACTCTCATTACTATATACAAATTTTATAAATTTTCCTCACTTTCATTAGATCTAATACAATTATCATGTTAATACTTGTTTGAGTTAATAACCATTAATATGGGCATAGCTACCAGGGACAGTTTGGTGAGAATTTATGCTTTCATATATAGCAACTCACTATGGTTTTTTTCTCTCCCTCCTCCATCAATATTCTACAAAAGAAAAATATAGTAAAATAAGGATCAAGGCATCCTAAAAAGTGTGATCCAAAAAACCCAAAGAAAATCCAAAGGTGATCAAATCTCAAATTATGAAAAAAGGCAAATGTATCATGCATCATGTAATAATATAGGAGGAGGAAAGAGAAGGAACCCATGGTACTTCTATCAAGGCTATGAATGTTTGTTTAGTAGCAACACGATGTTAGATATTTCCTAATTTTCAAATCTCTTTCTCTCAAAACCAAAATTAAACCTTCAACTATCCCAAGTCTATACTAAAATGCTCATGACAAGGGTAAAAGGAAATCACTTCTTCACACATAGATCTAAGGTGAATGAAGAGGCAAATATGTTGTATGTGGATGGTGGGAGTCTCTTTTGTGTGTTTGATTCAATTATTATTTTATGGAATGGTTTATGTTTAATCTAAATATGTTAACCAGAAGTTATAAGTTCTCAAATACTTAGGAGTATTTCCACTGTAAGTCATCATTTGTTACATCCAACATACCCCATTATTTTTATTAGAATAAGTACCCACTATATTTTAAAAAGGTCTATCCCTATCTTGATAGTCTTATAAAGTGAAAGATTTATGTATTAAACTAACCTTAATATTTATAAAACCTATAAACATATTTTTTTGAGGACTAACATACTAATGTTCTTTAGAAGTTTTGTATATGCGGGTGTCATCTCATTTTGGTCTTCAGTGAAATTTTTTGGTAAACTCGTTTGATGAACTTATTCAAAAATGTGCTTAGTATGATTTGGCATTTAGAACTTTTATTTTAGAATGATACCCTTTATATTTTTAAACATTTCAAATCTATATCAACCTTTTCATGAATTGACTCCTCAAATTTTTTATTTTCAAGTTTTTTCATGATACCTATTCAAAATTCATATTTACAGGGCCTTCAAAAATTTATCCACCATATATTAAAGACTTTGCAATTTAATCTTCAAGACCTAATATTTGAGAACCAAGGTTTTGGAAGTTTTACACTCAGCTTATCTTGGTCTTTAGAGGATTTATTTGTTAATACCTTTCAGTGAAATTATATGACACAAAACTATTCTTTGATGAGAGTGTTCATGAAAATTGGTTAGTGAGTTTGTTACACTCATTTGGGTCTTTAGAGATTTTATTCAAAAAAATTATTCTATGGAAACATTTTATATTAAAGTCTTCAAAAATTTTGTTTGATAGAAGTGCTTAGCTCATTAGGGTCTTTGGCAAAATTGTTTAGGTATTTTGTCCAACTCATTTTGGTCTTTGCCAAAAGTGTTCAAATTTTTTTTACCTTGAAAACACTTTTTTAATGCCATCTCTTGACTCTTAACTTCTAAGGCCCTTGTAGGATGGTAAAATAAAGTCAAATAAGTGTTGAAATGACACTTGGAAAAATGCAATAATGTATCACTCCTACTAACCACCAATAGTGTCTATGTAGCATACCCACCAAATGAAGTGGCAAAGTTTGAATTGAATAAACAAATCAAATTTAAGACATTGGAAATTAATGGTACATGAATTAAAAATGAATGCCAAAGCTATGTCAAATCATTGTGAATGACATAATTCTCATTAATCTCAAGATAACTTTGAACTCACTTAATTTCTTGCTAAATATCCCTAACTATTAGTGTTTTGAGCATATAGTATACTCAGGAGAGCTGAGCTACTAACTTGTGAACCAAACCAATATCAACATAGTCAAATAGTAATGACATCCTAATATAAAGAATTCTAAGGAACTCTACCTCCATCATGGTTTTCTATAAAATATTTAATTGAATACAAGGATACATTCTTTGAGCCCATAGTATTCAAAAATGATTATAATAACTATTCAACACTATAGGAGGTGATACACTAGGTTGATGCACATACCCATGAATAAAAATAGACTCTATCTCAATGATAATTGGTTACAAACTTCCTACCCTTCAAACATGAAGGTTTAAACTTTGTATCAACAAAAGTAGAGGTCATACCATGCACTAAATGGAAAAAATAGAGATAGAGTAAGAACTAAAACAAATAAAGGAACAACAATAAATTTTTCATGTTCTCATACAAATAGAGATAGATGGGAGAAATGCCACATTTATATTGTAAAATATCTTAGAAGTTATTACTAACAGGAGGGTAGAATTGGCAACTCATATAGTGAAAATTAATAAATTATTTAATCATTTGAAATAAGATGAAAATAAATTGAAATTTATTATTATTTATACAACTAGTAAAGCATATGCCCACCTAAATCTGATGACACCATTAGAGGCTACCAATTCCCTCAATTTGGTATTCATCAAGACATAATAGGCCAAAGAGTGGATCATTATAGCTAACATAGTAATGCCCAGATATGCATAAGATGAAGCTCTCATTTTTCATAATTTGGATGAGTTAAAGCTCTCACAAGCTAAGGATTTCATAGGTAGGCATATCAACAAGGTGAATTTTGATCAGTTCCTACAAAAAGTTTCAACAAGCTTCAAATAGAGCTTACAAGGAATGACATTACAAGAAATAGAATTTGAGCTAAATTTTTCCAGGAAAAAGGTCATAAAGGTTAAAATATTCAAAATTAATTTCATAAATACAAACACTGAGAATGAAAGGCTCATTGAACAAGTTAATAGGTTGCATAGAAATTCATTGCTTAATATGGACATTTTCAGGTACCAACATGACATCGATAATAAACCCTATCAAGTGGTGAAAGTAAAAAACTAAAGTTTATGGTTCAACTTCTAGTTCAACATAATCTACAACCTCAACACCTCCAACAACCTTTAATGCCATGAAAACACCCAATAACCTTAGTTGAAGGCTAATTATATATATAACAAACATATTGAAATTATATTTGTACTTTAGTTTAATTTTACTTAGCACATAAATGTAAATTTATATCAACTATTTATAAGCATTCACATGTTACATTGAATTATACAAGACAACTATTTTTATGTAGTTGTAGTTAATTATGAGTATGCACACATGCATTTTTGATGTTAAAATTAGATATAAGGTTCTAATTGCATAATGTAACTATGAGTCCACATGTACTTGGAGGATGAGAAATCCCCTACCCAAGCCTATATATTCATGTAATTATATATTCCAAAAGGTTGGAAATCTTATCAAAATAGGAAGAAATCATCTTTGATTGCCATGTAACTACATTGGTGTTTTTTATTTTCATTTATATGTTATTAAGGTTTTAGTTTCTTGGATGTGTTAATATAATAATTTGAAGTGTGCAAAATCTATGGATAATTATGATTGTTATCATTGATGCATTCTAATATTAGATGTGTAAAATTTATTTAAAGTTAGTAGATTCAATTGATTTTAAGTAATTGGTTTAAACTGTGTTAATAATTAAGTGTGTAGGAGTGCTTTCTCTCTAGTATAGTATTTTAAGTGTGTGCCATAATTAACTTGACACATTTTTGGTCTGATATGTAACCCCCCAACTAAAGATGTGTAATATAAACTATAAAGGGAGTAACCTTTAGTTGAGACCATTAAGTTCAATATACCATTTCCCTAGACTACCTAATTATGTTTGTTTATGAGTGTGTAATAGATATAAATAACAATCATTAGTTTTGGAAATACTTTTCCACAAATAAAATAGCTTAGGAAATAACTTCTTTAGATCACATAACCTTATTTTCTTCTCTATCCTTCCCTCTTTTTGAAGTTTATTTGATTGAGACCTACCCATTTTATATTAGGTACCACCCATCCATCCCACTCACTTAGGTTTGATGTATTTGTTAAGATTAATTTTACTAAAAACAAACCTGGTTAACAACATTCATGCTCTAATTTCTATTCCACCACCAGGTTTTTTAACCCATACCTACATCTTATGCCCTATAGTGGAGTTTACCTCTATTGAGATTCTAAAATGTTAGAGGCTACTTCTTCAAAATATAGGGATGTGCATAAGACTTCCATCAACAAAACTAACATTTGGTGCTAGGAGGGCCACATGTGTGCGTTCAATAGTGAGAGGTTATCCCCTATGTTGAGTTGTATTGGAGATAACAAATAGAGTAACTAGGTCTAGGTCCCAAACCAATCTTTTGGTTTCCCCCTTGTCATCAAATTGAAGGCCTAGATATGTATCAGTTGTTCCCAATAGATATAGGGATAGAACATCATCTCCAATAATAAATATCCATACCATCAATCATAATATGGCCCATTAACAACCTTTCTTAGTTGGATCCACCATTTCCATCCTAGGATACATGAACAATTTGCCTAGGAACCTAGAGAAATATTTGCCTTCTTTCCCCCCCTCAAGAGGGAGAATGACATAAGAGTACGTTAAGTACTTCAAGGATGCTTTGAGATTAATTAATCTTATTTATGAATATATCACATGTAATATTTTATAATTTACCTTATAGGATGTTTCCTATGATTTGTTATTCAACCTTCAAAAGAATGTGATCACTTCCTAGAATGCATGTCAGAGCATGTTTCTTGCCTAATTTGGACAAGTTACTAGCCCTATAATACTGTATAAACACTTCACCATCATGAAGAGGAAGCCTAATGAGCTAATTGAGGCATTCAACATGAGGTTACAAAATATGTACACTTGGATTTATCTATAGTATAGACTAGATGGAGCATTGGCATTGGAGATTTATAAAAATGCCTCAAACCCAATCACTGCAGTTTTTTTATGGAGAGATATTATTTCCACCACTTTAGATTTATCATATGAAGAGGCTATCATTATTTATAGAAAAATAAACCCTCAAATACTAGGCACTCCCAACATCAATTCTATTTTTCCATCCCTAAATCCAATCCCTCATGTTAATAAAAATGTTCTTACTTTCAACTAGAATAAACTATATGGACTACCTCTTCTAATGAAATAAATGCCCAATAAGAACTATGGTTATATGAATAATTAGGTATAGATGAATAGTCATTATTCAAACCAACATTTGATTCCCTATAATACTATAGTTGTATAAGGAATTGAATCTACCAAAGTAAAATTGGATTCCATCCATAGAATGGTCCAAAAATTGAGAAATGATTTCCTCAAAATGTACATGAAGATAGGTAGAATGACTAGCTAGAACAATAATCAAAATTCTAGGTTTGAAAGATATAATAGACCTTTTAATCATCCTATGAATAATATAAATTAACACCCCAATGAATTGACAAAAATCAACATAGTATAAATGACTCTACCCAATTGGTGTAGAGTCCATAATATATCTTAGAATGGTGAAATTGAATGTGTATAAGTATGTGTAACATTTGAGATATTCCAAAGGGATATGGTAAGGCAAGACTTGATGAATAATCCAATAGAGTTCTACCTAGAAGATGGCTCTTCAAACACCACAATGGTATTTGAAATACATTAGTCCTTCGTAGGAGAAGATGATAATAAACCGAAGGATAAATCTGATGAAATACATGCTTTTCAACATTATAAAAAAGGGCAATTAAAATTTGAATAATAATCAACCCTTCACAATGCCTACTCCTCTAAACAATAGTACCATTCTACCAAATCCAAGAGGTGACAATAATACACCTCCCCCAAAATGGAATGAATAACCCTTGAATAAAGAGGAGTAAGGCAAAAGAGGGTATAACATTATCAAAGACATGAAGATAATTAAATACAACATTTTTCTTCATGAATTGGCTCAAATTACTAAATAGAAGGAACTCCTATGAATGTCTATTACATGGAAAATAATTGTAGAGAAGACAAAAGGCTGTTCACACCAATGTCATATATAAAAATAAACCAAAATTTCCACATTTTCTACTAACTATCTGAGCATTTATAAAGAACATACAAATTTTTTTAGTCAATTAAGAAGACTTAGCCTATTGGCATAATGTTGTCATTAATGTCTAGATTGATGTCATTGATGTAAAGGTGCATCTGGTGAAGATGTATGGTGAGTGGTATTTGAGATAATTTGAAGGAAAACTAATGTCTATTTATTGAAAGATAATTTTAAATCAACCTAATGATTCTTTTGTTGGTTGATGTTAATTTCAATGTCATGATTTGGTTTAACTTGATGATTATCAGTGTTGTCACAAAGAGGTTTGATGATCAAGTAAGTAGTTAAGCATGGTTATGAGGCTCTAAGTCTACATGAGGTCATGAGAGAATGTTTATCAGAAATATATTTTTGTATTGGTGTGAGAGTGATATCTATTGAGTGCAAGGTAAGCATGTTTAAGTGCTAATCCTTGAGTGCAAGGTGTCTTGGAAAGCCTAGTCATAACAAGCATAGTCATATCATAAGCATGTGCATGGTGATCATGAAGATTATGTGAAGAGGTATAAAATTTTTTGAGGATAATTTAAGGCTTGTGATAAAGGTTTATAATCATCATATAGTGTTTCAAGATTAGTTTTCAAGTTTCAAGTGCTTGAAAAGTCTAGTCATGACACTAGTTATAGTATGATGGACTGGTAATAAGAATGAACATAGGCATTAAATTATATATGAGGTTTATTCATACTTTATAAGAGTCATTTTATCACCCATGTGATTCTTAGGGTGAGCCTATAGGGGTAGGACACATAGACCTAGTCTACACCTAAACCACTTATAGACCCTGCTTGGCCTGATGAGGTATAATGGTCTATTGTCAAGGAATTTTAAGGATATATGGATGTTTATAATCATAATATAGGTTTATTTAGTATGTGAATGAGGTGGAGAGCACATGAAAATAGGCATGAAGATCATTTTCAATGCCTAATGTGGTTTATAGGTCAAGATCTAAGCAAGAAAAGAGAGATATTATGACCTAATGGGGTATTAGGTTCTATTTCCAAGGAAATTATGGATAGATGAGTATTTTAAGAGTTATGGTATATTTTTTCTGGAATTTTTACAAATTTTTAGGTCATGTTTTTCAAAAAAAGGCATGAAAAGTGGTTTTGGGTCTCTCGAGTGCAAAAAATGAAGGCTTCTCAACTAGAGAAAGATTTTATTGTGTTTTTTAGCTCATCAAACATTTTAATTTGAAAATTATATATTAATGGTATAATTTTAAGGGTCCTAAATAAAATTTATAAGCATTATTTTTTGGAATGAGGGTCTTATATTTATGATTGATTATTAATAGCGGAAGATGGTTTAAACCCTCAAAGAACCCTAATAGTGATCCAATGTAAACTAAGTTATTATAAAATTATCATAATGTATTAGTATGGATATTTAATTTATTATATGTTGTATTAAAATATCCCAATCATCTCTAGGTATGATTTAGTCTTTAGGTGAGTGAGTGTACCCTACAAGAAAGGCCTTATTTCTTGAAGATTTTTTATAGTAATCAGAGTTGACCAAGTCAAAGTTGATAAATAGATGGAATAAAAAATTTGATACTTTTTTTTGTCCATGAAAGTTTTTATATAAATTATATCCCTAAGTTGTGCTAAACTAGTGATCTAAATTTGCTAGTTGCTAATAGGCCTTATGGTGGAAATAGTGAAAAATCCATGCAATTATAAGAATAAGTTTAATAATGTGTTATCATGGAGTAAGGATGAATAAAAGTGAATTAAAATATTTTTTAGGAATTTTTTTTTTTTAAAAAAAAAAATTATAATTTTTTTTATGTTAGTGGTTATAGTGAAAAATTTGCTCACAAGTTGACTTGTCTGGCTCAGTGAGGTTTGTGTACAGTAAGGTTATGAGATTGGTCTACAAGACCAATATTACCATTTGAAAATATTTTATTTATATATAAATATGATATAATTATATCATAATATCATCCAAATTCATCATGAGTCTCTATAAATGTCCATACAAGTGATTAAAGGTCATTATCACCATGACTGTGCTTTAAGGGAAATTGGTTGTTCTGGGTAAGCAAGTTGTAGTGATGAGTTTAAGAATTTATTATCTTATTTAAAGTATATAATGCACAAGGTTTGTTTTATTTTTACTTTTATTTCTTATTAATTATTTTTATAAGGTTTGGTAGTCAATAAAATTAGTGAAAATGTTGAAGCCAAAATGGCTTTACTAGATGAGTGAGATCTATGAGAGATAAGGTCAACAAATTAGTTTGTAAGAATAATAATTTCCAATATATATTATTATATGTTTATTTTATGTTTTTATAAGGATTTTTTATGATATTTTTCATGAATTTTAATTCATTTAGTGTGTTCTTTCAACTGTCAAAAGTTCATATTCTCATGACTATGTTTTGAGGCTAGTTGGCAGTTCACAATGAGCATTTTGAAGAGAAGATTTTGAGACTATATACCTTGAGTTGAAGTATATAATAGTTTTTTTTATGATTATTATGTCATTATTTTTCTTAATATGTGATTTATTATTATTTTTTTATATAATTTTTTTAATATCTTAATTAGTTCAATATAGACGTTATGGGTATGCAAGAACTAATTGTGAACAGTATTAATGGCATGCTTCAAGTGGTGGTTGAAGTTAAAAAGTGTCATGGACATAATATGAGATTATTATAGGTATATTGGAGTGTAATATGAAATTTTAATTCAATTTTTGGAGTTTTAAAGTGTTTCAAGGAGATCAAAGGGTAACATGTGCTAATGAAGGCCTACTTGAATTAGGTTTCCTTAAGGCCTAAAAGAGATTTTTGTCTTATATATTATGACTAACATATTAAAATATTTTATTCATGTATGAAATTTGATATATGAAAATTTTAAAGGATAATATAATTATGCAAGTGTATATGTCTTACCAAGAGGTGTATGATCAAGAGGCTTATATATATACAAGGCAGTTTTAGGTTTATTTGTGTGTCTAGAGAATAAGTGAATAAAATAACATAATACAGAGAAGAATGAGGTATTTTAGACCATCATATAAATATATATAATCTATTATGAATATTTTATATTGGTTATTTTTATGAGTATCAACATAATATGACCTAATTAGTCTTGAAGAGACCTAATTGAGTGAAGAGACCTAAACGCACTTTGAGAGGGATAAGAGTGTGAAGAGTTCTAGAGGTGGTCATAATTAATTGGTTGAGAAACAAGGTTTATTAAATAAATTATTTGGATGAGTTGGTACTAATTTATCTAGGGGGTTGGTTCCTCCTTTCAAGTTTTTACTTGCTAAAGTCTAGCTAAGTTGGTGCTTAGATAGTTGGGGTTGGTGCTCCATGTGGAGTTGGTGTTTCACTAGTTTTGGTGTTTGTCTTATAGGATTGTAGTTCATTTTTAGATATTAGTGGGTTTTATTCCCTTTGATTTTTTCCCAAATATGTGATTTGTTCTTATGTTTCATTTTTATGTGGATATGTGTTTATGCTTGCTTGAATGTTTCATGAATGCTTAGGTGAGATTGAAAAGAAAGGTTTTGAATACTGATTCAACCTCCCCCTCTCATTAGTTTTTATTTCAACATTTGGTATTAGAGTAGGTACTTTGAAGTAGGCCAAATATCCTAAAGGATATCTTAGAGGCAAGGATGGTTAGTCAACAAGCTCAAAGTGGTTTCTCTACTAGTAAGGCTTCATTATTCAATGGGACTATATGATTTTTGGAGCATTAGAATGAGGAAATATCTAATGTAAATTTTCTATGACATATAGCTGTCAATTGTGTATGGATACACTCCACATCCTATACTACCAATTAATGCATCAAGTTAAAAGGAAAGTGAGAGCAATTCCAAGGTAATGAACACCATTCTATGTCACCTATCAGAGGCTAAATTTGTGAAGGTTATGCACTATGAGTTAGCCTAGGTGATCTAAGAAAAATTGAAGACTATATATGAAGGAGACACCAAGGTGAATATGGCCAAGTTATAGACCCACCAAAGATATTTTTAAAGTATGAAGACGAATGAATATGAAACAATTGCATCTTATCTATTGAAGGTTGATGAAGTTGCTAATGTCATTAGAGGATTAGGAGAAGAATTAAAAGAAGCTATAGTTTTTCAAAATGTGATGAGATATCTAACTCCTAAGTTTGATCTAAGGTGCCTATAGTAGATGAAATGTAAGATTTGGACAAGCTATAGATAGGTGGATTTATTACATCTTGACTCTCTATGAGATGAGAACAAATGAAGGAAGACCACCCAAGAAGAAATAAACATTTAAAGTTAAGCAGAAGTTAAAAGCAAAGAAGGTCAAATATGAGGTATGTTTAGATGTTGACGATGATGAATTGATAACCATGTTTGCTAGGAAATTGAGGATTGGATTTGGTAAGTACAAGTGTAAGTTTACCTTAAAATGTTTCAACTATGGTAATATTGATCAATTTACATTTAAGTGTCCTAACAAGGATAAAAATATGCATGATGAAAATCATGAAGATGAAAATAAGGTCTATATACCTAACAAAAACAAGAAAGATTTTAAGAAGAATGAAGGGAGGAAAGGGTCATTCAAGAACAAGATAAGTTTATATACCAAAGAAGATAACTCATTTGATGTAAGTGAAACAATAAAATTTAATAGTGATGATGGAAATAATTAACATGAACATGATAATAATGAAACCTTATTCATGGCCATATAAAGAGACAATGAGGGTTTCTCAAATGGGAAAGGCCTTGCTTGTGGGTAATGTAGAACCAGATGAAGAAGAAGGTGAAGTGAACCCTGAGGAAAAATTGGTGAGTGATCTAAAGGAGTTTAAGTAATTAAGAAAAAATAATCACAAACTAAGATAGTTATTTAAGGACTATGAGGATCAGATTGTATTGTTTGAGGAGAGACTGAGTAACACTTCCAAGGATTATGATGAGATCATCAATTAGATTAAATTACATATGAATATAGTCATTGCAAACCTAAAGGCTAGAGAGGAAGAATGCAATAGGTATGAAACTAAATTAGAATCCCTAAAATTTGAGTTGGATCAAGCATCTATCAAGTTGAAGACCTTTATGAAGTTTGAAAAGAGTACTGATTCTCTAGATAACAACTTGAGTAGTCATAAATCTGCAAGTGATAAGATAGGTCTTAGTTTTAAAGAAGACCAAAAGGAGGCAAATCAAGTCAAGGATAAAGATAATGAAGACAAGAAGGTCAATAGGAAAAGAATTATAAAATAGCCTAATGCTATGAGGTATGATAATTCATTAAATGGTTACTTATATACATGTAATCAATTTGGTCATACAAAAAGAGAATGTAGAAGATCCTCTAAAAATGAATATGTAGGAGATTATGAAAAGAATCATCAGTCAATAGGTATGTATAAGGTTGTTTGATATAGTTATCATCATTAGGGACACATTTCAATATTTTTCCCTAATAAAGTAAGAAGTCATCAAATCAAAACAAGAAGTTTGAAGCTCCTAGAGTGCAAGAGAGAAGGTAAATGAATGTGTAGAAACCAAAGACAATAAAGGTAGGTCATGATTAGGCTACAAGATCAAATGAACTATTTGATATGGTAGAGAATACTTTAAATCAGAAATAAATTTATAAATTCTTGTTATCAACTCATATTGATGATCAAATAGTTGATTTAGAGGTCAAGCCTATAGTGGCAATCAAGCCTAAAAGGATACTAAAGGATATTCAGTATTGTGAGAGCATGGAGATCTGGGAATCTCCTGAACATGTGTAATTTTAGATCCCTATGAAAGGAATGACTCCATTAGGATTCATGGAGACACTATTATATTAGTAGAACCATAGTGGGTGCTTGAATTGAGGGGGGTCTATTTAGGTTGTTCATAATATCTAAGTGCTGTTGATGACAAGAATATGGTGGCCTAGTGTGTGATCAAATATTTGTGTCATATTAGTAATTTAAAGTACAAGGTGATTGGTATTGAGATTTGAGTTCATTTGAAGGTGGTATATATGAAGTAAGGGGGAACATGGTTAAGTAATGCTTCATATTTTGTGCATTGAGATTCTATTGTAAGAAGTTATGATTATAGATGATATTTTATAAAAGACACTTTGTAATTTATATCAAAATGGGGAGAAATTTCAAAAAAAAGGGGAGAAATATCAGTTTGAAGGAGAAGAGATTGATTAGACTATAATGTGTTTTTCCATCAATGACAAAGGGGGAGTTTGTTGGCATAGTTTTATCATTGATGTCATTGGTATCAAGGTGCATCTAGTGAAGATGTATGGTGAGTGGTATTTGAGATAATTTTAAGGAAACCTAATGTATCTCTATTGATAGATAATTTTAATGAAACCTAATTATTCTTCTATTGGTTGATGTCAATTTCAATGTCATGATTCAAGTCAACTTGATGATTGTCACAATTTTCACAAAGAGGTTTGATGAATGAAGTAGTGAAGCATGGTTATGAGGCTTTAGGTATACATGAGGCCATGATATCATGTTTATAAAAAATATATTGTTTTAGTTGTGTGAGAGTGTTGTCTAGTGAGTAGAAGGTAAGCATGCTTGAGTGTTAATTTTTGAGTATAAGGTGTCTTGAGAAGCCTAGTCATAAAAAATATAGTCATATCATGATTATGTGCATGGTGAGCATGAGTAAGTATGTGAACAGGTATATAATTGTTTTATTACATTGTAAGTCATGTGAGAAATGTTTAGAAACATAAAAGAGTGTTTCAAGATCAATTTTCAAGTTTCAACTGCTTGAGAAGCCTAGTCATGGCACTAGTCATAACATGAAGAGACCTTGTGAGAAGGTATGAGTATGATGGATTGGTGGATGAATGAAAATATGTAGGAAAGTATGTATGAGTTTTATTTAGTATGTATATTATGTATTAGATCACTCAATTTATTCCCAGGGTGAGCTTATATAAGTAGGATCCATAGAACTAGTTTACACCTATACCACTTCTAAACCCTACCTAGCCTAATGAGATATAATGGTCTATTGTCAAGGAATGAAAAGGATGTATATATATGTATAAAAATGAGATAGTTTTATGAGTATGTTATTGACATGGATATAAAATGGAAAGAGGCATGAAGGTCAGTTTTAAGACCTAAAGTGGTTTGCAAGTCAAGATCCAAGCAAGTAGAGAGAGAGAGAGAGAGAGAGAGAGAGAGAGAGAGAGAGAGAGAGAGAGAGAGAGAGAGAGAGAGAGAGAGAGAGAGAGAGAGAGTATGGCGTAATGGGATATGAGGTTATATTTCCTTAGAAATTATGGATAGATGAGAATTTTTAGAGGTATTTTATTTTTTTTTAAGCATTTTCACAAATTTTTAGGTCATGGTTTGTAATAAAAGGCATGAAAAATGGTTTTGGGGTCTCTTGAGTGCACATAATGAAGGGTTCTCAACCCAAGAAGGATTTTTGTGTGTTTGTTATCTAATAAAACATTTTCATGGGAACCTAATCTATTCATAGTATAATATTAAGGGTACTAGATAAAATTTATATGCATTATTTTTTAGAATGAGGGGCTAACATTTATGAATGATTGCTAGTAATGGAAGACAGTTTAAACCCTCAAAGAACCTTAATAGTGACCCAATATGGAAGAAAATATTTTAAAATGATTAGAATGGATTGTTATGGATATTTTAGTGATTTGAAGTTGTATTAAACTCTCCCAAATATCTCCAAGTATGATTAAGTCTTTAGGTGAGTGAGTGGAACCTACAGGAAATGCCTTGTTTCTTAGAGATTTACTATAGCAGTCAAAGTTGACCAAGTCAAAGTTACTAAATGGATGGAGAAAAAAGTCTTAGACTTTTAATTTGTGTCCATAAAGGTTTATAGACAATTTTTATCCCTTAATTTTTCTAAATTTTTCATCCCAGTTAGCTAGTCACTAACAGGCCTAATGGTGGAAATAATGAAAAACATAGGCAATAGTGAGAACAGGTTTAGGAATGTTTTATCATGGAATAGGGATGAATCTAAGTGCATGAAGAGATTTTTTAGGACTTGAAAAACATGTTTATATTTGGTATAAGTTTTATAGTTTAGTGGTTATTTTTATCACCAAATATTTCACCTAGAAGAGGGTGTTCAAGCCTTTTCTAGATTTGGGAAACATGGGAACACTTATAGGTATGCGGGTGTACCTATGGTGGAAGTGAGCCTCTAGATTTAAGGGATATCTCCTTGAATATATCTTGAATTAATTTCACCTATGATAACTATTTTATTGTGGGGGGGAAGGTATAGAATTTTCATGAAATAAACCTATTATAAAAGGGTAATGCACCAAGATGTCTTCCACATGACCTTCTTTCACATAGATAAAATGCCTACAACACTAGCCTAAGATTCCTAAAATACACTAGCATTAGTGTTTCAATATGAAGGTAAGATGCATGAAGACTATCCAATGTAAGTGAAACCATAGATTAGTTGTAGATACTAAGGCTCATTTTACACATAAAATAGATTCATACACTTAAATACACTTCATATGACCTACTAGGCTAAAATCACTTGTATCAAACATGGAAGGATTAAGAGAAATCAAGGATAGATAGATATCACTTAACTTTTCACTATACATCTCTTCACACACTTTGACAAGATGAGATATGAACTCAAACTAGATTGTAATTATTTTTATAAGGTAAAGTACAATATCAAAACTAGCAGGGATTCACCATACATGGTGTAGTATTATATTAAAAAGGCCAAAATAGTACCTACTTATACAACTTCAAAGAGAGGAGAAAATAATGAAGTTCAAAGGTCGCTAGAACACATGTCTAGTTGATAGGAGGAGTTACACATGTAAGAGGATGAATTTATATAAATACCATGCAAGGTTTAATGAGAAAAATGGCCCTTGAAACATAAAACTTTTGAAATGTGGCATAAAACTCCTTTTGCTATGCACAAGAAATTGCCTTTCATCATGGATCATCTCTCAAAAATTTGAAACTAAATTGGAGAAAATTGAAACATATGTACTATATGAAGGAGGTTGAAACATGATATTATAGTCATAATATGTTCTCCTAACTATTAGCTATCATATCACTAATACGATTTCTTTTGTGGGTGGGGGCTCTATTCTGGCCTCACATTTTGCTAATGGATCTCCTACTCATGGTTCAGGTCTTAGTTTTGAGGGAAGGACTTTTGTTGATGTGGCTACTTTCAAAGCTGGATTACATGATGCTCTTCCTCATGCATCATCTGGGCCTTCTCATGTTTTTCCTGTAATTGCTTTAAAACCTAATAGGGTAACTCTAGATCCTGAATCAGTTGAAGAAATATTTGAATGGTTAGAAGATCTTTCCTCTTTTGCTTCTATTTTTCATTTCCATGGCTTTTGGCCCTCTCTCGCAGATCTACATGGATGGATCTCTAAGAATTGGATGCCACTTATTGAAAACAATGCCCAAATATTCCCATGCATCATAGGTTTTTTTATAGCATTGTTCCACAACTCCAAGGATAGGAAGTTAATTCTATGCAACAATAATTTTTTTTGGTAAGGCAGATATCCTCTCATGGCCAAACCATGGAATTTGGATTTCAATCCTCTCTTGGAATCCTTTAACAAGTTCCCTATCTGGGTCTGGCTCCCTAATCTTCCAATACATCTTTGGCATGATTCAGTTTTTAAAACCATTGGAAATGCTATTGGGGATTTTTTATTTTTAGATGCAGATACTTTGGATTTTCACCATTTGACCTGCGCACACTTTTTGGTAGATGTGGATGTTTCTAATGGCCTTCCTAAGGAAATTTGCTTGGATTCCCCAAGGGGTACTTGGACACAAATGTTGGATTTTGAGGGTATCCCTTTTCGGTACAGAAAGTGCCACCTGACGGGTCATATTGCTGCTCATTGTGCTATTGGGAAATCTAAATCTAGATGACCACCTTCTTGGTGGTTTGAGGCTTCCTTAGAACATTACATAGTTAAACAACCCATGGAAACTCTGGATGTTCCTAAGAATGAGGATAGTATCCACTCTGAGCCATTGGTTGAGGAGGATTCTTTGGTGAAAGATTCTATTGAAGTTCCTACAGAGGTTGGGATTAGTGATCTATCTGAGCTAGTGGTTGAGGTGGCATTGGTCTCTTCCCCTATTTTGGAGAATCCTCTTAGGAGCCAGACTTTGTCAGGTTCTCACAAGGAATTTGTTGTGGCATTTGTGTCCCCTGGGTTCCATGGATCATTATCTTCTGAGGCATGGGTTGTTGAGGTAGTAAAGTTAGAGGATGGATGGACAATAGTTAAGAGGAATAAGTCTAAGCCTTTGGTCCCCCCTCTAGATATGAATCTTCGATCGTGTAAAAAAAAAAAAACTCATTTCAAAAGGAAAAATAATGTTCCCTTTTTCTGATTGGTTTTTTTGGGTCAGTAAACTGGTTGCTTTATTGGTTTGCTGGTTACTTGTATGGGAGGTTTTTCAAATTATTGATCTAATCTGTTAACTTTTTGTTCAGTGTTTTGATAGCAGTTTTATCTGGTCATATCTGCTGGTAATAGGTCCCTATAAAACTTGGTTTAGTTATTTTACTGGTTACAGGTTCTTTTAAAAACCTGGTCATGCTTAACGGTTTATCTTTCTTTTTGATTGAAAGGGTTTTGGGGCCCCTTCAAAACCTGATTTTACCTTAATCTAAAACTATTAGATATCATATAAACACCCATATTTACCCTCTACATTCATTTATTTATCTCTTAAACCTTGACTCTTTACATCTGAAAAATCACTATTTATCTTAGATCTTGACTGAGATTTCATGGAAGTGTATGAGTTTAAGGTATTTACTCTACTAAAAAATTATTTGATCCTACATGTCTTCCTATGTGTCATTCCCTTGACACATTTCTCATTTCCTTTTAAAATATGCCTATCATATTTTGGACATGTAGCCTCATGTTATCCATCTGGAATCTAGTCAAAATTATTATTTTGATCTCATCTAGAGTCTCTTTGATTCAAATTTTGATGTTGGTCATTAATCTATGATCCAAGAATCTGATATTATGATATTTTTAATCATTACATGTTTTCTCATGATCCTTTGACTCTTTGACTTAATGCACATCAATAGATCTTTTCTACATGAATCAACATGTGCCATTGATCTTAGCTTGATTGGACAATGTTTTATCACTTGGTAGATTTGAATTCAAACTTAGGATACTTTGAATCTTTAACACTCACTCACACTATTTGATCTATACTACATGATCAAATTCATGTCATTTATCTTGGGTCCCAGTCTTTAAATGTAGATAATTGATTTACCTTATACACAGGAATGCACACCATTGATCTACCTCAAAGATATTTTAACTCATTGACTACCCACATGTCATTGATTTATGATTTTATCACATTATATCTCACCATTTTTTTAACCTACATTAAAACACAAGATTTTTAATCCAAATGGTCATTTCATGAAGCCTAAACTTGATGTCCTCATGCACATTTATCTCTATTAGTATAACTTAAAATGTGTATATCTTGAGATAGTAAGCTCATCAAGACATGAAATTTGTATAGGATTATTTTGGAACCAAAATAATAATGTCCATTTAATATTTTTGGCCTGAAATCTTTTTTAATCACACTTTTAAAATGCATAAACAAACCAATCTATCTATTCTTGTGTGACATGTCATGACAGTTTGACCCCCTAGATGAATCTAAATGACATAAGACTAAACTAGATCAAGACCAAGGTTATAATGAAATTAAATTACATAAAATATACCATAAGACACCCTATGACAGTTGTTTTATCCCCATATCAAGTCTTGACTATAGGGGGTTGTGGTTAAAATGATCAACATTCTTGGTGATATCCCAATAGTGGGTATGCTTATTATGCTAAGACCAATTGCCTAATCCTATACATTGGTCTATTGAGTCATTTTTACATAGGTTTTAAAAACAAAATTACTTTTACAACACAAAAAAAATAAGGAAAAGGCACACAAAATAATACAAACTCAAAATAAACACATGTGTTTAACTAGAACACTTAGGGAACACAACACACACAACTAAAATAAAATACACACCTAATCTAATATTTACAAAACTGACCTTTACTCCTCCATAGTAAGTTTTCAAATTTATTTCATTCACAAGGATAGGCATATGTTCTCCATTCATCCTTAATAATTGGAAAGAATTACTTTGTTTGCACTTGATGATGACATATGGTCCATTCCATAGGGTGTCAAATTTGGTATGCCTCTCTGGTTTTGCTCTATCTTCATCCCACTTTAATACTATGTCACCTTATTGAAATGATCTTGGATTTACCTTATTTTCAAAATAACTCTTCATTAATACTTGGTGATGTTCCATATCTTAATGATCCTTATCTTGAATCTCTTGCAGCATCATTAATTCTATCAATCCCACCTCCATTAGAGTGTTTTCAAGAAACTCTAATTGATGTGTCAATTCTAAGGAAAATATATATTGAGAGATAGAAAACCTAGGATATCTTACCTAAATAATCACAAAATGATAATTCCCTATTGACCTCTTGGGATTTATCCTATCAACCCATAAGGTTGTCTTCAATTTAGTGTGTCAAACCTTCTGGTTATGCTCCAAGGTTCTCTTGATGATTCTAGTTAGATTCTTGTTAGTAGATTCACCCAACCCATTACCTTAAGGGTAATAGTTAGATTAACTAATCAATAATATTCCATTACTATTTTCCTAATTATTTGTCTTAGTAATTATCTAAAATAATAGTAGGAGTGCCAAACCTTGTTATGATTCATAGAACTCCAAGATAACATTCTCATTAGCTTCCTTCAATTATAATACCACAACCCACCTTGTAAAATAATTATTTACTATGAGTATCCATTTATGAACAACACTTAATTGGGGGTTATCATACTAATGGAATAAAGACCCCATTGTATGAAAGGTTGATCCACTTGGATAGGCTTCAAAGTAAGAGCTGCAAGATTCTATTTTCACATAAATAAATCACATTGAACACAAATTATAACCCAATAAATTTAGTCCTTAAAGAGGATAGGCCAATAATATCCTTACCTCATGATCTTGTTAGTTGTGGTTCTTGGGGACAAATGATCTCTTGTTGTTCCATCATGGAACGTCTCAAGGAACACTCCAAATTGGTCATTGTCAATGTACCGCAATAATAAACCATTAGTATCTCTTATTAAAATCAAACCATATACAATAAAAAATGGAATATATTTCAATATAAAATATCTCATTTTAGATCTACTCATATCATTAGGATACTCAACACTTTGAATAAATTTGATCACATCTTATGTCCAACTCTGTATATGCAAGGAACCAGTTGGTTGGGAGTAATCATGATTGATTAAAACCTCTTATTTTAACTAATGAATATTTTAATATATATGTTCGAAAATTCCCTTACCTATTATGATCTTTGGTACTTTTATATCAACATCATATTTCATTACTGATCCGAGCAACAATTTAGGTGACAATTCGGGTGACAGTTCTACCCCAATTGATGTTGGAACTTCCAAGAGCCATAACTTTTGCACTGTAGCTCTAATTGACTCACCGTTTGAACCATTGGAAATATAATAATGATGAGAATTTTTTGAGATGTCATTGATATCTTCTTGATGAATTTTGACCCCTGAAAACCCAATGGAAGTACCCCAAATTTCAATTTTAGTAGTGCAATCTAAAAATAGTAAGTTTCTAAAAATAGTAATTCCTCAAATTATATATTGTTTTAAATATTGGAAGTAAAACCAATTAATCTCTCTTGATATTTTTGACCTTTCACATCCTCCCCATGCTTTAAAAATGTGTATAAATGAAGAGGTAACCCGAAATGTTAAGACAAACATCTCTTCCTAGAGATAAGCATATATTTGTATTGTGATCTTGAGTAATACTACATCTCTTCTCAAAGAATTCATTTTTACTATGTTATTTATATGATATTGAAATATTTATCAACCAAAACTTCTGATTTTTGGATCAATTACCTTAATTATCTACCTTACCCTCTTCTCACTAAGATATTTTCTCAAAAGAAACTCCTTGGTACTAGGATGAGATACCATAACATGAATTATATTATTTTAAACCATATGCATGAGCTTATTTAGTCCTCTTAAAATATCAAGTAATTTCTTCTCAAAAAATGTATACTTGATTTCATAATATTCCAAACCTTGACTAGAGAATGCAATTGGTTGTTCTATACCCTAATCATTCCTTTACATTAGCATAGTTGAGATAGTATCAAGGTTAGAAAATGATTACAAAATGAAGTATTTATCAAAATAAATATTCACAAGAGTATGATCCTATGTAATTTTTTTTATTAATGTCTTCAAAACTATTCTTACCTTCCTTAGTCCAAGAAAATACCTGACTCTTTTTTATCATAGATGTCATAGGTTTCACCAAAGATGAAAAACTAGGTATGAATATCTTTAAAAAATTTATCTTACCTAGGAAACCTTTGATACCTTTATTATGTAAGGGAAATGATAGGCATAAAATATCCTCTATCCTTTCAGGATCAATAGCCAAACCATCTTTGGAAACAATGTGTCCTAAGAGCTTACCTTCATGGACAACAAAGATGCATTTTTTTGGATCAAGAGATATTCCATACATCCTTTTATCATAAAATTTTGCACCATAGTAAACTCTATTTATCTCCTAAAATTTGATGCAAAATTTAATTATCTCTCAAGTTATGGGGAACTTTTAAGAGAGATGAATCTCTAGTTTATGAGGGATAGCTCCCTAGATTCTTCTTTAAGTACCTATCACCTAATCTAATGCATGTTCATGGGAAAGAGTTAGAAGCTTTGAATGAATTTTAAAAATACCCTAAATAGGTGATCCACCAAGATATATACCACAGACTATAAAACTTATACTAAGCATAAATATTGCCAATACCAATTCTAGGAATTGAAGGATTCTAACATAATTGCTTCAATGTGAAGGTAACATACTTGGGACAATAAATAAAATAACTGATCTAGGGGCATATTTGACACCATAGAGACAATTGCTTTCATGAAGAAGAGCCTAGTAAATTCAACACATTTCACATGACTTGTTAAAATCATAACTCTTTCTTAAACATGAAGGATAGAGGGAGTAAGGATGATGCTATCACTTAGATCCACTATTCATCACTCACGCACTTAGATAAAATGCTCAAAACTCAGAATTAGACTTGCATTCAATGTTCAAAGGTAAAGTTTAATGTCATATCAGTGGGGCTTTGCCATACTAACTATGATTAGATTCATACAATAGCCAAAAGGCTCAATTTATAGAAGATGGAAGAAGAGAGAGAAAAGAGAAGTTCAAGAGGCACAAGGACAAGTGTCCAAAGATGAAAATTAGTTAAAATACATATAAATGATGTGTAAAAGGAGTTATGGAACTGATCTACACATGATCACATCCCAAATATGCCTCTTCTCTAAATGTGGTGTATCATCTTCTCAATCATTCTCTCTTTATAAACTATCTTCATCATGGGCTTTATTAAACATTCCAAAGCATATTATGGATAATTGTCTCATGTGTGCTAAGGAGAGGGAGTTAAAAAGAGGAATCCACCTATATTGGAAGATTTTTTAATCATGAATATTCTCTTACATAAGACCAATCATAATATACAACCATAATCACTCTCCAATAGGCTTTTCTTGACAATTGGAACTAGCATATTATTATCTCCCATAGCTAATCCATAGCATCATGACACATGATAGGACATTTCATACACTTGGCACCATTAGTCATACCTTAAAAGCTCTCCAAATTTAGGTTACCATGCTTTTCACTAAGTCACTTTAGAGACTAGCTGAAGTGAGAGACCTAGTAGGGGCACTTGTGAACATTTCCAAGCTTTAAAAATGGCATAGGGAGTTGGTTTAAGGCCCAATATACCCTCCCAAGTGGTTGGTATCCCATGATCATCTTTAGGACCTAAAAAACACAAGAAAATGTCAAATAAACCTTCTTCTTGATTGACTTGTATGGATTCCATATAATATATCTCTATAAATTTGATCCTCATGAAATTTTCAAAAAATTATCTTTTACAATCATGGTCAAATTCATCCATTTGAATGCACTTTTATCTTCATTTCTTACATCGAATCACAAGATAGGGTTTTCAAGGGTTTTGAGGTGATTTTGGGTCTTAATGTTTGTTCATAAATAATAGACATTATACCTCTAATAAAATGCAATTGAGGGATTATTGAGTACCCTATATAACTTTTCTAATCACCTCTAGGTCCCATGCAAAATCTTAGGAAGGATATGAGCATTCCAAGATGACCATTCGAGTCATTTTCATGTATTTTGTGAGGGTTTGCATGTCTTAAGATAAAAAATGGTCCTTTTGTGATTATTTATTCCATACAAAAACTCATACACATTTTTTTACTCCCATTTACCTATTCAAATCATTACAATTTCTCACCAAGATCTAAGAATGAAAATGACTACCTCTTTGAAACTAGGTCCATACCTTGCCAATGGGTCTACCTGAAACTTGATGGTTGAAAAACCTTTTCTTAAAAACATATATAAGCCTCTAAAATAGATTATAAACATCATTTAAACCTCCATTAAGGTTATCCAAAACATATCAAATCTTGGCAAAGGTTAAAAGTGAACATGACCCCTCATGAGGGCTTACGCTCATACCATGCTTAGTTACCCTACCTGCAAACCTCCTTGTCTAGACTACCCTATTTATACTACAACATTATAAAAAGTTTTTTGAGGTTTCCATAGATATTTTATATATTTTATAACCATAATTTGATTTCTCCTCTCTTTTTTATCACCTACTCATCACTTTTCCTCAAAATTACCAGTCTTGTGCATGCAAAAATTGCTTTCCTTTGAGACAAAATAGAGAGTATTATCCATATTAATTCAAGTATTTTAAGGTATTATAGGATTTATTATTTCCTTATTACCACTTTTACTATTTTTAAGACCTTAATTCTAGTTTTTACCCCTTCAATCAACTCAATTTCTAAGACTGAGTTTTAGGTGCAAGACTATGTGTAGGGCGTAAGGGTTGACTATGTTATTGTGAAAATGAGGGATTTTACCATGTCATGTGATTATTAAAATTGAATTATATAAGTCTCATAATCATTTAAAATTTCTCCAAAATATCTCCCCATCACTTTGACCCCTACAACTATCTGTATGCTCTTGGAAATGCAAGATTAGCCCTATGAATGTTGACTAAGACAGTCTCCTTTAGGACTATTATAGGTGAAAAAGAGGTTTATTATATTTTTTTGAGGTGTGTTATATAAAATTAGGTTTATAAAAACATTCATAATCTCCTTTAGGTCTTGTATGACCATATAATACTTGTGTTATCACCATACTCATATCATGGAAGCATCCACCTCTCAACTCATAACTCACTATCTAGATTGAGTCATTTACCTTAGCTATAGGTGGTTATGGGAATTTGGAACATTTATAAGGTGTGGTATCATTTATTGATATTTTATTGAGACTCAAATCATGTTAAAAAAACCATGTCTCTTTTATAAGCCTTCAAATAACCACCATACGTCAACCTTCCAAAACTCTACCCAAGTTGATAGGTCTTGTCATATAACCTTGCCTATAGGTCTAGTCTAAGATTCATTCCATGTACGTGGAACTTATTTTAATTTTATTAGGTCATTATACTCTCTTCATGTTTTAATTCCACTTAGATAACCTTTAATCCAATCATCAACTCTATACTTGGGTTTTTGACTAGGCCACCCCTGCCTTGACTACTACAGCCCTTGCTTTTTGTAGTTGCATTAGTTCTATCAATATGACTTCCATTGGAGTAATATTAAGTAACTCCAACTGATGTGAAAGTTATAGAGTAGGTATTTCTTGAGATATGGACAATATATCTTCTCTTCTATAAATGAGCACAAAAGGAGAATTGCCAAATGACCTTTTGGGAGTAATCCTATCTACCCATAGGGTTGTCTTCAACTTGATGTTCCATGCCCTTTGATTGTTATCCAATGTCCTTTTGATAATATTGATAATATTTTTATTATTAGACTTAGCCAATACATTACCTTGAGGGTAATAGTTTGATGAAGTGATCAAGTAAACTCCATTCTTATTTTCCCAATCAAAGGTTTTAGTACTCATGAAAGTAAGTGCATTATCAGAAATGACAGTATAGGTAAATCCAAACCTTTCTATGATTCTCTCATATAATTACAAAATAGTTTTTGCACTTGCCTCTTTCAATGCAATAGCCTTTACCCATCTTTTGAATTAGTCAGTTGCAATCAATATCCACTTGTGTCCAGCACTCGATAGAGGGTTGATCATATAAATGAAATCAAGGCCCCATTGCATGAAAGGCCAGTCTACTTGGATAGGATTCAATGGAAGGGCTGAAAGATTTTGTTTGCCTAAAAATAAGTCACATTTAGGACACATCTTATCCCAATTTTATTAATCCTTAAAAAGGCTAGGCCACTAATAACAAGCCCTTATTATCTTTGTAGCTATTGTTTTAGGGGAGAAATGACCCCTATCTACACCATTGTGAAACTTTTCCAACAACATACCAAACTAATCATTGTTAACACACCTTAATGGAACACCATTCACATAATTTTTGAAGAGAATACCATATACAAGACAATAAGGAATGGTTTACAATATAAAATACCTTCTTTGAGACTTGTTCAAGCCATTGGGACACTCACCATTTTGGAGGAAGCCAATGATGTCTTGTGTCCAACTTTGAATTGGTATATGGTCAACTAATTTAGGATGATGTTGATTTACCAAGACTTATTATTTTGGACTTTAAAGGTCTGAAGCTAAATTTTCACATAATCCCTTCCCTCTCACCAAGTTTATTACCTTGACATCTACATCATACTCTATTACCTTTGTAATCCACCCAAATCTCTTTTCATTGAGATATTTTCTTAGAAGAAATTCCTTGGTGCTAAGATGAGATACCATGACATGTATTTTTTTATTTGAAACCATGTGCCTTAATATTTTCAATCCTCTTATCACATCTATAACTTGTTTTTCAAAAAATGTATACTTGACCTCATAGTATTCCAATCCTTGGCTAAAGAATGTAATTGCTTGCTCTATTTATTCATCACTCTTTTGCATAAGCATAGATGAGATTGTATCAAGATTAGAAAATTTATATAATATCAAATATTTGGAAAAGTTTTGGGTTAAGAGAGTAGGATATTGTGCAATTCCTTGTTTTATTACCTTAAATCTATTCTTACCTTCCTTTTTCAAAGCAAAAGCTTAGTTCTTCTTGAGCATGGATATGATAGGTTTCACCAAAATTATAAAACTTGGAATAAACCTCCCCAAAAAATTTATTTTACCCAAGAAACTTTGTAGTCCTTTCTTGTTTAGAGGCAAAGACAACCCTAAAATATCCTCAATCCTTTTAGGGTCAATAGACAGATTTTTTTTTGAAATAATATGATCCAATAGCTTACCTTCATGGACAAAAAAGATGCACTTCTTTGGATTAAGATATACTCCATACTCCCTACACTTATAAAAAACTTGCCTTATATTTTTTATAAAATCATTAGTATCTTCTTAAAAAATTATTATATCATCAAGGTACACAAGCAATATCTCATTGATCAACCCTTTGAAAGCCATGTCTATTGCTCTTTAGAATGTAGCTCCAGCATTAGATAAACTAAAAGCCATCTTCATATATGAAAAATTTCCCCATTTTTTAGTAAAGGTTTTCTTAAACTAATCCTCTTCATTCACCAATACTTGATTATAACTTGAATAGCCACCAAGAAGTGAAAAATGTTGAGAACCTAAAACAACTTGAAAAATTTATTCCATGGAAGATAGTGGATAATGATCCTTGAGAGACACCTTATTAAGGTCTCTAAAATCCACACAAATTCTGATCCATCCAATATTATTTTAGATAGGTATGAGATTGGCTACCCAAGTTTAGTGTTTGATAGGAAAGATAATCCTAGACTCAATCAATTTGGTAAGCTCTTTCTTCATGAGTTTCTCTATCTTGGGATTGATCGGCCTTTGTTTTTGCCTAATTGGTTTAGCTCCAAGTTCTAACTCAATGGTGTAATGAGATAGAATTGGATCAAACCCTTTAAAATCCTTATATTCCTAAGCAAATATATCATGAAAATCTTTACATAATTCAATAAAGGCTTGCCTTTCAAATGGAGAACATATCTTACCAATTTTTAGAAGTTTATCCTTGAAGATCATGACTCTTCCATAGTTATATTATTTTGTGTAAATGCTCAATATTTCCTTCCTCATTTTATCATATTCATTGAAAAAATCTCCAAGGTAACCAACCCTTTAGGTATCTTTTTTGTCTTCAACTAAATTACTTGCTCTTCATATTGATTGTGAAACTTCTTTTGGTTCTTTGAAGAAAATTCTGCCACATTTTGCAAGAAAAGTGCGATGTGTTTATAATTTTCAAACACTTGCCATGAAACCTAATTATATAGAATATAAGGTATCAAAATGAAATTGATATTATACTGATCATTCCCTTTACTTACATCACCAACTATATCAAAGTGTGCTCCTATGACAATCAACTTATCATCATGTTTATTTGAATCTCTTGGTATAGGTTGTATGTTGAAAGCATCAAAATCTTCAATTAGATCCCATACCCTATTATTATAGGATTTAAGAAAATTATTATTGGTTTTGTCTTAGTTTCTCATTTGGTGTATGACGAATTCACTATAACCTTCAAATTCTTGATTCCCATTTTATTTGTCCATTGGAGGCCATGGACTAAGCCTTCATATTTTTATATGTTTCAAGTACAACTAAAATGGAATCTATATGAAGAGTAGTATTTATTATTTGATGGAGATACTAACATAACGCCAGCCCTTTCACCTACTTTACTCCTTGAGCCATCAAAAAAAATTTCCCATATCCCTTCAAGTCCAAGATCTTCATTAGTGAGTGAGGGTATAAAAGTATTTTCTTCATGCATACAATAAACTCCCAAATCAGTATCTTATATGAATGTATAAGGATTAGGATCATATGTTTTATTACTATACTCATCAAGGAAAATATCAAAAATACCTTTAAGGGGAGAGGATGTTTCACCACCCATGACACCTTTTTCATTAATTACATAATTCTGACTTGAATTTATCTCCACATATGGTTCAATATGAAACCTTCCCAAAGGTTGTGTTCTTATGGTTACCTTAGCTCCATTTATTGTCCTAAAATCTATAAAATACCATTCAGTATAAAGGTATCTTCCTATTTTAGTCTTGAAGTCCCTTGATAAGCAAATAGAAAAATGAGCTAGAAGGTCTACTACCATAATGTCTTAGATAATGGGGAAACTAAAAAAATTATGTAGAAATAATTTTAAACCTATAACTAACCCCACTTTCTTGGTTGGATTTCCATTAATATGTAGCACACCTTTGTTATATGGTTCATACTTTAATCCCAACTTATCCACAACCACCATAGGAAAAATTGTGGTACTAGCTCGACCATCCATAATGCAATTATGAACCAATTTGTCTCCCACAATGAGTGTCAGGTAGAAAAGTGGAGGATTTTTAAATTTGATGGAGGGTTCTAGGACATGACTTGGTGTATTGGTAAGGGCTACACCATTGTTTCTTGGAGCTTGAGGGGATACATGGATATTTGCAAGTTGTTCTTGTATGAGTTTCTTTTGACTAGGCATTTTTAAGACTTCCCAAATGTATATGCTTGTCTTGGTATTCTTCAAAGAATAAATAATGTTTATATGGGAAGTATTCACCTTTTCTTTCACCCTTAAAGGTAGTGAGGAAGCTTAAACTTGATGCATTATAGGCTTGACAACCTTTCTCACATTCTGACTTTAATCAGGAGTGTGACTAATAGGAGGTATTACATTAGGATTCACACTTCTTAGCCTTGGAGAGGCATTACTTAGAGTCACATGTTCTTATGGAACATCTCCAAAATATATATTTTTAGCTATTCTATTGGCTACAACTATGGTAATTTGGTTTAAAACATAGTTATCCTCCTTTTGAAAGTTCATACAAATAGTACTTTGGTTACCACCCTCTTCATGAGTATCCCTTTGCATGAGATTTTATTCTTCTGATGTAAGGCAAGGAGTATTTCCTTCTTGTGCCACCAAGGCTCGACAACCTTCTCCACCATCATGCACAAAATGACCTTGATATTTTCCCCAATGATCCAAACATTCCTCTCCTTGAACCAAGTTAGTATGGACTAAAACAATAACCCTTGTAGATGGAGTGGAGCTAGGATTATATACATTGAGATACCTATTGAAACCTTGTTGACTTATCCTCTTCCTTAATAATTGTATTGGGGTGGAGGCCTATACATTTGTGAAGGATAATATTGGAGATTGGGTGGAGCACTTGCATGAAATTGAGCTTATTTAAGCTGAGCTTGTAATGAACTAATCATTTAATCTTTGTCTATAAAATTATTCACCTTCTTGGGAATGGTTCTAGGCTTTAAATTTGCATTGGGAACTTGTGCTACACTTGGATTTTAAACTAAACTATGAGACAACAAAGACATATAAACTCTTGGGGGTAATTTCCTAGCTTGTATCAAACTATTCTCAGATTCAATTTTTATCTCGTATGCCTCTGATAGATTAAATACTCCCATTGACTGAAAAATTACTATCATATTAGTGTTAATGGCCTTGAGATAAGTGGGGAATACAAATCTTGGAGGGGGCCTCATGATAGGTGGTAATCTATGCCATGTCCTTTGAAACCTTTCATTGAAATCTCCCATATATTTATTAAGACCTTTTATTATCACATTTAATTTGTGAATTAGTGAATTATGGTCACTCTTATTCTCAAACCTATTCACCAAAAACTCTCCAAAGTCATCCCAATTAATAATGCAACCACCTTCCAGTGTCCTATACCAATTAAGTACCTTACCTTTTAGAGACATGGAAAGTAGTCTAATATCTATGTTAGCTTGAGTAATATTATGGAAGTTAAAAAAGTTTGAAATGTCCCTAATGTGCTCAAATGGGGTAATAGGGACCTCTCTATTGAATCCAGGGAGACTTTTGGTAGCATTGGGAGGAATAGGGTCATATTTAGGAAGTTAATTGGATTTTGGGTGTTGAAGGTTGGGAAAGGATATTTCCTAACCATCTCTTCTTCCTCCTCTTGATCTCTTATCTCCTAAAATTCTTCTTCTTCTTCAAAACCTTCTTGTTCAAGATCTCTAAATGTTAGGAATGTTTCAAGATGTTTTTCCTCAAGAGGAGTTTCAGGCAGAGGGACTTGATTGAATGCTCTACAAGAAGATGATCTAGTGAATACCATAAAGTATAATGTGAAGAACTTGATTTACAACCAAAAATTCTAACCTTTTGGAGTTGAAAAATTCTAGATTAAAAAATACTTCTACAACCTTGGGCTTGTCAAGACCAGAATTCACCTTGACATGGAAACAATTAGGACCAGCTATCCCATCGGGCATGCTATAACTATTATCATCAAACTGTGCACCATAGGACACTCTATTTAGCTCCTACAATTTGATGCAACATTAAATCATCTCTCAAGTTATGGGGAACTTTCAAGAGAGATGAATATCTATTTTATGAGGGATATCTCCCTAGATTATTCTTTAAGTGACTATCACCTAATCTAATGCTTGTTCATGGGAAAGAGTTAGAAGCTTTTCATAAATTTGAAAACTACACTAAAGAGGTGATCCACCAATATATATACCATATAATATCAAACTTATAATAATAATAATAATAATAATAATAATAATAATAATAATAATAATAATAATAATAATAATAATAATAATAATAATAATAATAATAATAATAAAGCTTTCCAAGACCAATTATAGGCATTGAATGATTCTAACATAATTGCTTCAATGTGAAGGTAGCATACTTGGGACAATCAACAAGATAACTGATCTAGGGGCATATTTTGAATTTTAAGGCATTTGAGAGTGAAATTGAGTGTTACCATGCTTGCTTAAATGTTTTCTAACACTTCCAATACAACTATTATCTTTCATAATTACAATCTCTATTAAATACACCTTGAGGATAATTTCAAAACACAACTCTTAATGTGGAAAACACCTATAAACACATATGTTGACTATGAAGGGTTAATAGTGAGGATAAGTATGGCTTATAGAACATTATTTTATCATTTCATGGATTAAAAACTAGTTTCAACACCTTAAAATGTATCCCCAATGTTTAAACCATCTGATATAATGTCTCCTACCTTCATCTAATGTGAGAAATTTCTTTAATGTCACCTAAGGCAGTTGACAGTGCAAAAAGAGTTGTTGGAATCATATATAAGCCTAGAAAAGGCTTTCTTAGTCACTTGACCTTTTAAAAACCAATAAATCCATGAAATTATCTTGTAAGTCATGGATAAACACCTAAAAAAAACAAAACCATCAAACCAAAATAATAAAACTTGAAACAAGTGCCAACAGTGACCCCGTCATGGATGTAAGTCCATAAAAAGCTACCTAGAGTGTTAGAAATGGTTCATAAAGGATGAGACACCAATATGAGACTTATTTCTATGAAAATTAATTGGAATTAGATGAATTTCAACCACCAATACCATTCTTTCTGACTCCACCTATATGGCCCATAACAAGGGTTTGAATTTGATCCTTTTTTACTTACCAAGACAAGAAGGAAGGAAAAGAAGTTTAAAATGGACTTTTTGATGAAATATCTACACTCCAAACATGAAATTTGTTTCTAGAGGTGAATAGACACTCCACCCACATTTTTAGTTGATGGTGAACTCAAGGAGTCCATACAAGTGCCCAAAAGGGCCTAAAATCAAGGAAAACTACCTCTTTCTACACATAACTACTTCTTGGCTAACACCCAACTACTCTTGACATGATCCTAACCTCTTACACATTGAAAATCACCTTTTTCAAACTTTATCCCTTGAATTTATGTATAATTCATTAAATGGGCTAAAATGTGACCAAAATCCCCCCTTTTTCACATGAGACATAGCACATGATAAATTTATGACTTAAAAACACTTTAAAACATGGCAAAGACCCTATTAGAACATATCCAACATAATTTTATACTTTTACCATATTTTAATAGGGTTGACCAACCTTTGAATTAGTTGAATATCCTAGTACAAGGAGGGTAAGCTTCAACAAAGACTAGGGGAAGGATAAGTAAGACAATAAACTAACATGACACCCTATAGGACACATGGAAACCTTATTCAAAATTTAAAATATTAGGGGTTGACCAAATTTGGATAGAAGTAAAAAAATTTCAACACTTCCTACATCTCTCAAACACTTGTCTTAGGTGTTTCATATAGTCATTATCATCTTTAGAAAACATTGTTATATCATCTAGATAAACTAACATCTCATTGATCAAACCTTTGAAGGCTATGTCCATTTCTCTTTGAAAGTTAGAACCAACATTTAACAAACAAAATGGCATATTTATATAATAGGAATTCCCTTATTTAGTAGTTAATGTTATCTTAAAATAATCATCTTCATTCACGAGATTATGATTATAACCTAAATATTCATCTAAGAGATAAAAATGTTGAGTTCCTAAAATAACTTGCAAAATCTATTCCATTAAAGGTAGAGCATAGTGATCTTTGAGTGACACCCTATTAAGGTCTTTGAAGTCCAAAAATATTCTTATCTCCCCATTATTTTTTCTAATAGGCATAAGGTTAGCTACCCATGTTGAATGCTTGATAGGAAATATTATTTTATATTCAAGGAGTTTAGTGAGTTCTAACCTCATGGGTTACTCAACCTTGGGATTGATGGGTCTTTGTTTCTGTCTAACCAGTTTAATTCTAGGTTCTAATTCAATGGTATGGTATGATAGACTATGATCAAATACTTTGAGGTATTTATATTCTAAAGAAAGGATATCATGAAACTCTTTACATAACTCAATGAATGCTTCTTTCTCTAATGTGGAACATACCTTGCCTAGTTTGAGGAGTCTAACTTTGAAGATCAAGAATCTTTCATAGTTTTCCTCTTTTGTATACATACTCACTTTTTCCTTCTTCTTATGATCATTCTCATTGAAGATACTTTCTAATGTTACCAAACCCTTAGGTATATTATTTGTCTTTAGTTACACAATTTGATCACCAAACTATTTTTGGAGTCTCCTTTGATTCCTTGAAGAAAACTCAATCTCATTTTGTAATAAGCATGCAATGTATTTGTCACTATCAAACACTTTCCAAGACATTTCATTAATAAGTATATAAGGTTTGATAATTATATTAATTTGAGATTATTTCTCCTCTTCTTTTATGTTAGTTGGAGTAAAAAATTGAGCTCCTATGATAAATAGTCTATCAGCATGATTATTCTACTCCTTGGAGACTGATTCTATGTTAAATGCATTTAAGTATTTAAGAAAATACCATACCTTATGATTATATGACTTAATAAAAGGGTTCTTGGAGACTAATTCTATGTTAAATGCATTTAAGTATTCAAGAAAATACCATACCTTATGATTATATGACTTAATAAAAGGGTTATTAGCAGCAAATACATTCTTAACCTGATGAAAAACCAATTCACTATCTCCATATGCTTGTAAGTTATTGATTCCCTTTCTCATTTCCCATTTGAGACCATATATTAAACCTTCATGCTCAGTCACACTAAAATTATAACTAAAATGGAATATATATGAAGCATAATATTGTTGTTTATATGGGGAGACCAACATAACACTAGCACTTGCACCATCTCTACTTATTGAGCCATCAAAAAACATCTTCCACATCTCATCATCTTCACCTTCCTCTTTGGCAAGTAGAGGTATTAGTATTCCTTATTCATGTATACAATATACTCCTAGATCATTTTCCTCCATAAATGTATAAATATCATACTCATAAGTATTGATACCATATTAATCAATAAATAGATCATAAATGCCTTCAAACTTTTAATAATTACCATCATCTACAATAGAATATTTATCTTCATGGACAACACAATTCAAATTGGAACTTGTCTCAATGTAGGGATCAATATGAAACCTTGAAAGAGGATGAGTCCTTATGGTCACCTTGGATCCATATCTTGTTTTTAATGCCAAGTAAGACCAATCAACTGAGAGATAGCCATCGATCTTAGCTATAAATTCCCTTGATAGGCAATTTGTAAAGTGAGTTGGGAGGTCAATAACAACTATATCTTGAAGGATAGGAAAACTAAGACAATCATGCAAGAAAAGCTTCAATTTTTTTAATAGTCATATCATCTTGGTAGGTGTAACATATATTTGGATAACTCCCTTTTTATGAGGCTCATACTCTGGGCCCAATTTATTAGCTACCACTTTTATCATGACTGAAGTAGAAGCTTCACTATGAACTATGTAGTTATGGACCAGTTTGTCACCTACTATAAGAGTGAGATATAATTGTGGAGGTTTCTCATCCCTATTATATGGTTCAAAAATAGTGTTAGTATCATTATTAAAATAAATATTCCCATGAATTTTATTAGGAAAGACACTAGTAGGGATAACAAATAATTTTTTTTGTAGGAGCTCTTTTTAACTAGGCATATGAAGAACATCCCAAAGGGAAATGGATGTTTTAGTACCCTTCAATGAATATATAATTTTTAAATTGGAGGAAATTAAGTTCATGAAACCTAAGGATTTGAAGTGACTTAAATAGTCTTTCCAACATTTTGATTTGGAAAATGTGTAGAATTATTTGAGGTTTCCACACCTATAGCCGTACCTTGTTACTTTGCATGAGGATTGAATGAACTTGTAGGAACATTAATATCACCACCTAAAGCCTTTATCTTGGATCTAGTGTTATTTTCAATAGATGTTCCTTGATTAAGCACAAAATTTTCCTCAACTAGGAAGTTGGTGAAGATCTCTCCTTGAGGTTGTCCACCTTTTCTTGTATGCATCATGAATTCATCCTCAAATAATACAAGTGGAGTACATATTCTTTGGTAAAAAATAGCTTTCTCTCCACCTTCATTATCATCCATGAATTAGAATTTTTTAAAATATTCTCCTTGTACCAAATTTCTATGCACCAATACCATTTCTCTTGCATTGATGGTAGAGTTAGGATTGTATTCATTAGCAAGCTTATTGGGGATAGGCTGCCATTGACCTCTTCCACTTCCATATTTATAACAAAATTGTTGTTGATAAGAATATGAAGTTTTATGGGAACCTTTTTGCATATTTTCTCTCCAAATATTAACTTCCAACCATTTAATATATGCATCTTTGGCCATGGAATTATCTTCCTTCTTAGGAGTAGTTTTAGGCTTGGTGTTATCATTGGGAATTTGGGCCACATCTAAAGTATTATCAAAAGTATAAGACAATGGAGGAATAAACACCTTAGGAGGAAACCTTCTAGCTTATATGAGACCATTTTCATCTTTAATAGCAAGTTAGTATGCTTTAAGAAGAGTGGAACCACCCATGGATTGAAGCATGATGGTTATTTTAGCTCCAATGGCTCTAAAGTATGTAGGGAACACAAAAATAGGAGGTGGCCTCATAAGAGGAGGCAATCTAAACCAATTATTTTAGAACCTCTAATTAAATTCATGCATTGTTTGTTTGGATTCTCTCTTGATCACATTGAGTAGATGTATGAGAGGCATGGTCACTTTCATTTCCAAATCTTGAGGTCAATGAAACTCCAAAATCATCCCATGAGGTGATGCATACACCTTCTAGAGTCCTATACCTATCAAGAGCCTTCCCTCTAAGGGACATGGCAAGGAGTATAATGGAAATGTTTTATTGAGTGATGTTATGGAAGCTACAAAAGTTAGATACATCCCTAATGTGTTCATTAGGTGTAACATGACTTTCACCATTAAATATGGTACACCTTTTGTGGCATTAGGAGGAATGGCATCATATGCTTGAAGATGAATTATATTTTCCATATTAAAAGGAGGAAAGGCATGAGGTCTAACCATATATTATTAAAACTCTTTAATTTATTCAATTTATTCAATTAATTAAACCTCCTCCTCTCTAAAAAAATATATTAGTTTTCCAAAGGATAGATTAGGCTAAGGATATTAAACTTCAAAGGGAAGTTCAGGTTGAATAGGTGGATTAATGGGGTTGAAAAATCTAATAGATGATAACCTAGTGAGAACCATGAATTATGAGAGAAATTTTATAATAGGATAATTGTATTGAACCAGATTTTACCTTGATGGAGCCACCAAATGATGAGTATCACACCAATTTGTAGTTGTTGTCAAGATCAACATTCACCTTGACAAATTATCTTGAAGACAATGGGTACTACTAGGCATGCCATAACTATTATCACCAAATCTTGTACCCTAAAAGAGGGTGTTAAAACCTCTTATATATTTGGGTAACATAGGAACACTTCCAGGTATGTGTGTGTACCTATGATGAAAGTGAGCCTCTATATTTAAGGGTTAGCTCCCTGAATATATCTTAAAGTACTTTCACCCATGTTAACTATTTTCATGTAGGGGGAAGGGATAAAAGTTACATGAATTAAATATATTATAAAATTTTGATGCACCAAGATGTCTTCCATATTACATTTTTACTTATTTCACAAAGAGACAATGCCTCTAACATTAGCCTAAGGGTCCTAAAATGCACTAGCATTAGTGTTCAATATGAAGGTAAGATGCATGAAGACTATCCAAGGTAAGTGAAACCATAGATAATTTGAAGATAATAAGGCTCATTATACACTTAAAAAATATTCATACACTTAAATGCACTTCATATGACCTGCTAGGCTGAAATCACTTATATCAAACATGGAAGGATTAAGAGAAATCAAGGATAGATAGATATCACTTAACTATTCACTATACATCTCTTCACACACTTTGACAAGATGAGATATGAAATCAAACTAGATTTCATTTATTTTTCAATGAAAATTATAATATCAAAACTAGAAAGGATTCACCATACATGGTGTGCTATTATATTACAAAGGCCAAAATGGTAGCTATTCATAGAACTTCAGAGAGAGGAAAAAATAATGAAGTTCAAATGTCACTAGAACACACATAAAATTGATAGGAGTAGTTACACATGTAGAAGGATGAATTAAGAAATAGAAAATGTAAGGTATAATGGGAAAAATGGATCTTAAAATGTAAAATTCCTAAAATTTGGCATAAAACTCCTTTTACTATACACAAGAAACTGCCTTTCATCATGGACAATCTCTTGAGCATTTGAAACTAAATTGGAGAGAATTGACACATATTTATTGTCTAAGGAAGGTTGAAACATGTTATGATAGTCATAATATGTTTTCATAACTACTATATATCATATAGACACTTATATTTACCCTTTTTAATCATTTATTTGTCTCCTAGACCTTGACTCTTTACATCTAGCAATCACTGTTTATCTCAAATCTTGATTGAGCTTTTATGGTAGCATATAAGTCTGAAGTATTTTATATTATATAGAATAATTTTATATTACATGTTTGTTTATGTGGAATTTCATTTCCACATTTATCATTTCATTTTAAAATATGAATGTCATTTTCTGGACACATAGCCTCATCTTGTCCATCTAGAATGTGATTGAAATTAATCTATTAATCTCCTCTAGAGTCTCTTTGATTCAAATTTTGATATCAGCCATTAATTTTTGACACAAGAATCTAAGATTATGAAATTTTTTATAATTAAATGTTTTCTTAGGATCATTTGACTCTTTGACTCAATGTGCACTGTTGGATCTTATCTTCATCACTCAACATGTGTCATTGATCATAGTTTGATTGAATGGCATTTCACCATTTGGTAGCTTTACATTTGAGATCAAGATCCTTTAAATATTTAACCCTCTCTCTCAAAATTATATATCTAGTTAATTATCAAATGTGTGCCATTGATCTTGGGTCATAGTATTTAAACATGGATCATTGATCTACCTTGTATGCAGGAATGCACACTGTTGATCTGCTCAAAGATCTTTTGACTCATTAACTTCCTGCATGTCATTGATTTATGATATAATCACATGATGTCTCACTAGTTTTTAACCAAATGTTAAACATTAAGTTAATTTTAATCCAAATGGTCATTTTACTAAGCTGAAACTTGATATCTTCATGCATGTTTATCTCTACTAGACCAACTTTAAATGCTTATATCTTGAGATAACAAGCTCATCACGACATGAAATTTTAAGAGGATGATCTTGGAACCAAAATAATGATGTCAATGTTGTATTTTTGGTTTAAATTTTTTCTAATAAAACTTTTAAAATGCATAATCAAATTGATCAATTCATTCCTTTGTGATATGTCATGATGGTCTAACCCCTTAGATGAATCCAAATGACATAAGACTAAACTAGATCAAGACCAAGGTTAGAATGGAATTAAATAACATAAAATATACCACAAAACACCTTATGAAACTATGTTATATCACCATATAAATTATTTACTATATAGGGTTGATCCATTTTTAATTTTGGTCAAAATGGTCAATAATTATAGTGAAAAAGTTGCTCACAAGTTGACTTGTCTGGCTCAATGAGGTCTTTATACAGTAGGGTTATGAGATTGGTATACAATACCAATATTACCATTTGAAAATATTTTATTTATATATAAATATGGTCTAATTATTTCATAATATCATCCACATACATTATGAGTCTCTATAAATGGTCATACAAGTGATTGAAGGTCATTATCACCATGACTATGCTTTAAGGGAAACTGGTTGTTCTATATAAGCAAGTTGTAGTGTTGAGTTTTAGGCTATATGTTATGATTTAAAGTATATAATGCAAATGGTGTTGTTTCTTTGGACTTTTATGTCCTATTCATTATTTTTATAATGTTTTTTATTCAATGAAAATAGTGAAAATGTTGAAGCCAAAATGGCTTGACTAGCTGAGTGAGGTCTATAAGAGAGAAGATCAACAAATTGGTCTAAAAGATTAAGATATTATGATATTTTTATTGGAGATTTTTCTAAGGATTTTTTAGGATCATTTTTATTCATTTTAATTCCTTTATTTTTTCCTTTTAAGTGTTATATGTTCAAGTTTCCATGATTGTGTTTTGAGGCTAGTTGGAAGTTTAGAGTGAGCATCTTGGAGAGAAGAGTTTGAGCCTATATACCATGATTAAAAGTATATAATTAAGTTTTTTATTATCCTAAGGTCATGAGGTTTTTGAATATATTTTTTATTGTTATATTTTTTTAGCTAATTTATGTTTTATCTTCAATAGTTTAATGTAGACTTTTTGGGTACGCACATGCCTAATTGTGAAAAGTACTAATGGCATGCTTCAAGTGGTGGTTGGAGTTAAAAAGTATCATGTACCTAAGATGAGATTAATATAGGTATATTGGAGTTTAATTTAAATTTTTTATTTTATTTGTATATTTTGAAAGTGTTTCAAGGAGATCAAATGGTAATGTGCGTTAATAAAGGCCTAATTGAATTAAGTCACCTAAAAGGCCTAAAAGAGGTTTTGGTCCTATATGATGTGACCAACATATTGAAATGTTTTTTTCATGTATGAAACGTGATATAGACCTTTTTAAATGGTAATCCAAGTATGAAAGTGTATATGTCTAACCAAGAGGTGTATGAGTGGGAGGCATGTATATATACAAGGTAATTTCAGGCCTATTTGTGTGTGTAAAGCGTAAGCAAATAAAATAACATATTACATAGTAGGAGGTATTTTATAAAATTATATGAGTATAGAGTATCTATGATGAATATTTGAAATAGGTTATATGTATGAGGATCAAGGTCATATGACCTAATCATTCTTAAATAAACCTAATTGAGAGAAGAGACCTAGAAGGCAATTTAAGAGGGCTAAAAGTGTGAAGAGCTGAAGAGGTGGTCATCATCAGTTGGTTGAGAAATAATATATCCTAAAGGTGATCAAATAAATAAGGTGGATGACTTAGTTCTGAGTCATATATGGGGTTGGTGCATCCTTACAAGTTGGTGTTTACTAAAGCCTAGCTAAGTTGGTTCTTATCTAGTTGGGGTTGGTTCTCCATGTGGAGTTGGTGCATGACTAGATTTAGTGTTTGTATTATAGGATTGTAGTCTATTTTAAGATATCAATGGATTTTATTCCCATTGAGGGTTTCTCACATATCTAATGTGTTTTTATGTTTCATGCTTATCTGGATAGGTGTTTATGCTTTCAATATCTATATGCTTGTTTGAATGTTTCATGATTGATTAAGTGAGATTGATAATAAAGTTTTTAAATACTGATTCACCCCCCTCTCAATAATTTTGATTCCAATATGGACATGGTGATGCCTACTTTAATTTTCCAAAATTTGAGTTTGTCTCCAAGCCCATCCAAGAAGATTTCATAGTTAGATAAGACCATAGTCCCTATAATAGGATAATTAAATGATGTACACATCCAATTAGAATATAATCCATGAGTACCAATTATAATTAACATACTTCTAGTGGATATCCTAGAAGGATACAAACTCCTCCTTAGTAGAGACTATTATAAGACATTGAATAAGTAAGTAAAAATAGACTTATCTCACATTTGGTTACTATTGGAACCAAATATCTTACTCTATAAGAGGTTTTTCAAGCCTAATATAAGATTTGGGAAACATTTTAATACCTCTAGGCTTGTGTCTTGCTTATAGTAGAGGTAGACCTCTAGGTTTAAGGGATAGCTCCCTAAATTGACCTTGAAGTACTTATCATCTATACTAACTAATTGCTTGTGGTAAAAGAGATAGAAATATGCATGGAAGTAATATATTATAAGGGGTTGATACACCATAAGGATTTACATAATGATATCATAGTCTCATACTAAGAGGAAATACCCACAACACTAACTTCAAAGTCCTAAAAGATTCTAACATTAGTATTTAAATATAGAGGTGATATGCATGAGACTAATAAACATAAGTAGACCAAAGGTCAGCTTGTAGAATCTAAATAAACTTTCATAATTTAAGGGAACCAAAAACATTAAATACACTCCATACTTGTTAGAATGATAATTTCTCATGCTAAACATGAAAGGATAAATATAAGCAAGGATAGAGGCATTATCACTAGACCTCACCATACATCACTTCACACACTTAGAAAAGATGCTTATGAACTCAAAACTATATTTCATGTGTTATTCAAAGGCAAATTACAACATCAAATTATTATGGCTTCTCCATACTAGGTGTGAAAATAGAAAACAAGAGCCAAATTAGCTAGTACTTATAGAATGTGAGAGAGGAGATAGATAAGTGGAGCTCAAGGGTCATAATGCCACTTGTTATAGCATGAGAATAAGTTAAATTACATAGGTATGGAGTATAAAACTAACCATGAAAGGTATATTTATAAAAATGTCCCTCCAATGCATGAAAATTCCTCAAATCTAGCGTAGGACCCTTCAACTGGCTTCTTATAAACTATTTTCATCATTGGCTTCTCTTGAGCACTCCAAAGTAGACTGGGAAAAATTTACACATGTGAATATGATGGGGGGGGGGGTTAATAACAAGATCCAACATGCATTGGATCTATCCCTAATCACTTATCTTATTTTGTATAAGTGTTCTCACTACCTACAATCACCATCATCCTTCTTTCACTCATTCCTCACACTTGTCATTCAATTGACCTTCAATTTCCCAAAAAAAACCATAAAAATGGGTTTTATGATACCTATAAAGATTATTCCTATACTTAAATCCATTAGGTAGACCTCAAAACCTCCCAATTGGACTTATCACCTTCTCACTAAGTTATCATCTTCCATTTACTATGCCAATTTGGATTGCCTAAAGTGAAGGAGCTAAAAGAGGTACTTGTGTACCTTTTTGAAGAAATAAATGAGCATGAAGAGTTATATTATGTCCCACTTAATCTCCCAAAGTGATTCCCATATTTCAATTCTCCCTTAAACCTAAAAAACATAAAAATTTATGAATAAAACCAATTTTATACCTTATGTATACAAATAGTGTATAAATCGATTTGATGGGAAGGGGCCTGGGGAAGTATTCTAAAAGTATACATCACTTTCCTAACCAAAATAGCTCATTTGGATGGATTTTTTTCTAATTCTTTCCCATCAAGTCTTAGGTAAGGGTTTTAGAGGGTTTTAAGTAGTTTTACCCCTTAAGGCTTGTTCATAAAATATTGATGTTCACCCTTTAGGAAAATTCCAATAGAATATTATTTTGGTCCTTCTTAAACACATACAAACTCCTTAGGTCTCCATGCTAACCATCCAAATAAATATCAGCTTCCAAAGATGCCTTCTTGAGCTCTTCCCTGCATTTTGTGCAATCCTAAGGTGAAAAAGATCATGTTTGGCCAAACTATGATTAATATATACAAATTAATGGATCTTAAAAATTTAAAATATCCCCATGAATATTATATAATGCATTGTAAGGTTTCTAGTGCTGTAAATGAGACTACACCCCTTTAGGGTTCTAAGCCTAATCTAGGCCAAGTATGCTTAGTCTATACTTTATTACTAAAAACCACATCTAAGTGGTTTTTCATGACTATATGGGTCTCTTATATGTTTTTACATATTTAAAACCACCTAATAAACCTTTCCTTAGTGTTCCATCACTCAATGCATCTTTTTCTTACCTTTGACACTTCTTGTGTTTAGGGTAGTCTATCTAGGAGTACCCTCTATTTGAGATAGAATAAAGGGAAATTAACCTATTATCTTAAGAAAAATAAGGATATAAGGGAATTATGTAGGTTATGTAGACATTCTATACCAATTTTCATGACTATATCACATTAATATCCCCTTTAATTCTTCAAAAACTCTCAAGGTAAACTTCTTGAACTCACTGACTATGTAGGGTTTATGAACATGGGCATGTTGGAACCATCCATACTATATTTTTATATGGTGAGCATCATATATCATATCCATAATCACTATTATTGTGTTCTTACACATTCCAACACTCTCAACTTCTATTATCTCCCTCAATTCTCTTCTCTTCACTTGACTAGGCCTAACTAGAAGACTATGTGACTATGATGTTCACTTAGAAAAGGGGTATACATGTAGGTGAAAATTTCATCCTAGGCCTTATATCATGTTTATATGATCCAATTGAAGTCATCAAGGTAAATTTTAAATCATTTAGACTCGCTTCATTCTTAAATACTTGTGACAAGACCAAATTGCCATATGTAGTGAATTGTCACACTATAGTCAGACTATATGTGGCCTTTTTGAGAGAAAAGGAGGTCTTGTAGGTTGCATTTGAACACTTGGAACTTGTGTTACACATCATAGGGTATCTTTGAGGCCTTTTAAATCATATACAACTTTTAGGTGTTCATATTTGTAGGGTTTCCATCTCTAAGTTCATACCATGAGATTGCAGGTTCCTATAGTCAAACTATAGGTAACCTTTTTGAGGGCAAAGGTACACTTGTAGGTGATGATATAGGTCAAGACCCTGTACTTCCACCCCTCTCAATGTTCTTTGGACCACTAGTGTCTTTATTACCTAAATAGGGTAACTTACCATGGATTGATGTTTTTATCATTCCACCTTGGACTATAAGGCAATTGAAAGTTCAAAAACACTATAAAAAACATTGAGAACTTACAATGAATAATTGCTTAAATTAGGAGCCTTCTAGTATCATACTCCTTTAATCAAATAACCACTTTATTTTTATTCCCATATGAATGGAATATAATATGTAATCATTTAAATCTATCTATACTTCATGTTACCCTATTATAAAATAGTACCAAATATGGATAAGGCCCCATTTCAAATAAATTGAGGTAACAAGTCCTTAAACTCACTTTCTCCAATTATGAACCAGATTCAAGTCTATTTTCCACTCTATAAATCCAATATTGATTGCTATGGCACATTAAACACTTAAAAACTTTAAGGAAGGATCAAATAAGTTTCAACATTTGCATTCTAACTATTTTGTACTCTATATGAGCCACTTGTAGGTGCATATGCAGGACACAGGGTAATGAAGGTGAGATATAGATAATATGAATAGTGTATGGTGCTATAATCAATCCTAGACCTCTTACCAGTCTTAAAATTAATCATTATAACCTTTAATAAATTCAAACCAATTCTAATGTTTTCATTCAAATCATGATTAGTCTATTATGAGGCACCTATGGGTGCACATCAAGCTATAATATTGTGTTCATTATAGAGTTAGTTATCTCAACTGAAATCAAACTTTTACATAGCTCAAATTAGTTTGTAATTCTTGAAGATTGTGTTTAACACCTTAAAACCTCTTCATTTCATCTTCACCATGGCTATGCAATATTCAAATCTCTCATTCACCTGGCTATAGATGGATACTTGTAGGAAATTGACTATATACCACATATGATTGTGTTCTTGATCACTATATGATATTGAGACCACATATTAATAATAAGAGACTCATAAATATGAATTTAAGGTTAAAAACACAACATTTCAACTTGAATTTCCATCTAATTAATTTCAAACTAGGACACAAGCTCTTGTAACTAATGAAATTATCTACAAACTAGTCATGGAGCTTCCAATAAGAGAATGGAGTGTTTATGATTTTAAACTCACCTATACATATGAAAAATGATTGGAAACTATAATATAATGATTTATACATATATTATAATCACTTTCATTAAGTGTTTTTTATGAACCATCACAAACAAAGAGGAAACCTATAGGATGTAGGGATAAACATGCAGAAAGGAACAGTCAACTTCTAAATAATGGTTCATAAATCAAAAATAGTAAATCCTTTAATTATTAACATGAAATTTATTTATCATAAGTTTATTAATATCCTTTAAATACCTTTGACCTAATTCCTCTCCTACTTGTTGTACCATGAGAAAACCTGTTGACCAATTTTGCATTCCAAGAAGAGTGTTGAAGGAGAAAAATGGTTTTATGCCAATTTTGGAACTTCCAAAGATGATAAAATGTATAATTGAACATATGGAATATTAATATTCATTTCATAACCTTCCACATGTGCCAAAACACTTGCATAGGCCATACAACTACCCAAATTCTCCCTTTTTCAATTATTTTCTTGATTTCAACATAGTACCTATATTTTATTTAGTTAGGATTATTATTAATGAAAATAATATAACATAGGTGATTTTGATAAAAACTTGGATACATTTTTCTATTTAGGAAAACTATACTATTGACCATTTTTTCCACATAGGCCAAAATGGGTCAACCCCCTATAGTCAAAATCTTATAGAGGGGCTTTTTATAATGTCATAAATTATGTTATAGGTTTATTAATGTCATTTCATATTAAATGATGGTTTAATAATAGTCTAACTTGATCCTTGTTTCATTTGGTGTCTAAGGGACCATTTTAGAGTCATATATGTAAGTGGCAGGTCTTCATGGTGATCAATATAGTAGGCATGGATCAAGTTGCTAATGGATAAGAAGATGAATAGTATTTTAGAGACCTTATGGGATGTCAATAATGCTTGGAATTACTTAGGATTATCCTAGTGTTCATCTAGTTATTCATTATATTCATCTTGACATCTTGGGTCTAGTGGCAGAAAGTACAAGTGGGTAGTTTGTTGAGGCTAGATCTCACACGTGTGGATAAGTTAAGAGGAATTGGTCATATGAGTTTGTTAATTTTTATACCAAGCCCATATGAGATAAATATTAGGTATTATACAAAAATTCATACAAAGTTATGGAAATCCAAATTTGGCTTCTTAGCCATTTTCTCAAAAGGTTCAAGTAGAGCCAAGTGAGCATCTTCATGAAGATACAACTCATATGTGCAGTAGTTGTAGGGAAATATGGTCACATTGTTTTGTTCACCTTGGTCCCAAGTTTATATGTACCAAGTTTTAAGTCCTCTAATAGATTACAAATGGAGTTATACATGTGGAAATCTAGGCTCCCAAGCATTTTTACTAAGTTTCCCATAGTCATTTGAGCTCAGTTGTCATGGGATGTCACATAGAAGTAGTTATGAACTAACCTTCTTGAAATTTGAATATATTTACCTAATAATATATTGGGACCATCACATCAAATAGGTTTATCCTTTTTGGAAATAATAACATCTCTTACAAATTTAAGACCTCCATGTTTCTCGTACTTCAAGATCCAAGCTTTCAAAGTTGGTCAAAAAACATAAGATGTTCACGTGAACATCAAGTTAAAGCTTGGGTGATAATCTACCTATGTTTATATTTTATGGTCAATAGGTTTTCAATCAAATTCTATATAATGATGAATGATGGTTGTGTGAACATCAAATTTAAAGACAGAGCAAGATAATCTTTTTGAGCTTAAATTTGGCAATCATGTGATCATCAATGATAGTTTGTGAATGTCAAATGACATATTATAGACTATAAATTTGAAAATCATGGACTAGTTCTTGGATTTAAAATAATTGGTCCCATAAATATCAATTATCCTCACTTGATCATACATCTCAATCTTACGATGTGAGATGAGTCAAATAGTTAGAGAGCTCAAGGGGTTGACACATGGCATAAGCATGTGATGATATAGACTGACAATAATATCATATGAATTAATAAAAATTTTCTATGTGGCACTAGAAAGGATAAGGTTAAAAATTCAAAGGTAGATTTGATGGATTACCCTTTTTTGTATTTGGAGAATTCGATGGAGCAAATGAGAGTCAATGTGTCAATGAGATGGGTCAAGTCTTGATGACCAATCAAAGCAAAGGTCAACAAGTAGTTTTGATGGGGAAAGGTAAGAAAAGGGTATGAATCCAAGCTTGAGCATGGTTTAGTTGGATCCAAATCCAAATGTTTTGAAAGATTCTAACTAGAATAGACACATAGACTCAAATGGTCTCTTCTTCAGGACCAACTACATGAAAAGGACCCTTCTATCCACTTTGGCATGCATCAAAAAACTAGTCATGAACAATTTAGTATTAAGATAAATCTTGAAATAACCTAATACTATTTTTGTAACCTTTAGGGAGCATCAATGAGGGATTATTTAATTGTGCAACTAATCTAGGTGACTCAGATCAATCAAGTGGTCTGAATGAGCATATTTTTCAAAGGTAGTTGTAATGATGTTTCAAATGGATTTGTACTCATTTTATTATTTTTATTAGTGCTAAAATACTTCTCTCTTGCTATCCTTTTTTATAAATATAGATATTGAGAGATTTTAAAGGAGTTTCAATCCATGTATGGAAAATCCCTACTAGAATGACATCATATATTTCTTTTGAACATTAATCAATATATGAATTTTTAGTTCTTGAGAAATTGTCTAGGTGTGCAAGTGATGTATGGTGATGTAAAGTGATTGTTCTCCATCCTTTATTCCCTTATCCTTTCATGTTTGTGCAAGATTTTATATTCTAACAAGTCATATTAATTGTTTTCAAGTGTATGAGCCTATTTCTTAAGTGAATAATGAGTCTTAGTGCCTGAAACTAACCTATGGTTCACTTACATTAGATATATCTCATACATATCACCTTCATATTGAAATACTCATGTTAGAATCCATAGGTCTTGAAAATTAGTTTGTGTGCCTTATTTCTTAGTGCATGAAAGTATTATGGTCATATAAAATACATCTTGGTGTATCACCCCCTTAGATTAGGTTTATTTCATGCAGCTTCTAACACTTTTCCATAAGTAAGCATTAGCATAGGTTAAATCACTTCAAGATACATTTAGAGAACTAGAAATTAAAATATAGAGGCTCACTTCCACTATATGTACACCCACATACATGGAAGTGTTCCCATGTTTCCCAAATCTAAAAGAGGATTGAGCATCCTCTTCTAGGGTGTGATATTTGGCATCAAAATGTACATCCTTCATAAATGGGTCAAATAGTGACCTTTAGGATGACATAAGACATAAAGGACTAAAAGGTGGCTATGAAAAATCTAATGATACATTGAATAACATTGTTAAGATAATGATACATCTTATTACATCTTATAAGAACCTTAATAGACCCCTATACAAGTTCTTTAACTGTAGGGGTTGACTATTTTGACTTGAGGTTAAAATAGTCAACATTCTTGGCAATTTCCTAGGGGTGAAAGCCAACTATGCCAATGACCAATATACTATTACTATACATTGGGATATGGAGTCACCAATTCATAAGTTTGACACTCAATTTCCTTTGAAACCAAACCAAATAAAAATCAAAGACACACAAAACAAGACACACCAAAGGAAACACACTTGTGTTCTCAAGAACACTTATAAAACACACATACACAACTGAAACAAAGACACACACCTAACCTATTATTTATAATAACTCACTCTTGAGGTGAAAAATAACTTAACATGCTTCAACTAAGGTCAAATATGGTTTATCTTGAATCCTTAATACTTCATGAAATCAATATATCATGTGAAGCATGTTCATCATCAAACACTTGACTATGTAGATGGTGAAATCACTTACCATCCTTATGTCTTCTCATGCTTGTAATTATACTATTTAGAACCTTCATGAAATATTTCTCTTTCCCTCAAAGGATATTGGTTGGGTTTTCAACTTGATTGATTCTTTCTGAGTTAATTTGGTGCTTCTTAACCTATATATATTAAAAGTTATGACAACTGCCTTAACCTTATATTCTTTGTGGGCATGATGCGCTTGATGCTTGGAAGCATCAAGATTTGTTTCTTTTTGTTCCATCATGTTTACCAATGATTCATGTTTAGGTTGAGCTCTTGACTATTACCCAAGCACAAACATGGTTGCCTTGGCTTCACTAGGTCCCTTTAGGGATGAAACTTCTTAAACAATAGTATGACATACACTTTCATGTTTGATGAGCATTTATCTTTATTTCTCAATAGCATAATCAAAACCATGATTTTTAGGTTCATTAATAAACATATCATTAGATTTAGATTTCTTTAGATTAGGAGTAGTCTTACCTAGATACTCAAACTCTTGACTTATGGCATTGAACCTTTGCATTAGGTCATCTTCTTTCTCATGAACGTCATCTTCTTACTCATAAATGTCATGTTCAAGGGATCCTTCATCAAGTGAAGGAAAAATTAAATGGTTCTTCTCACCATAATTATCCACCATGGTCTTCAATTCATCATCATCATCATCATCATCATACACATGGATCAAGTAATTGCCTTCAACATCTTGTGAGAAATAATACTTAATGCTCACCTCATATTTCTCGCATACTCCTTCATGAATGATATAGGTGACAAGGTATTTTTTCTCAAAATAGATGTATGGATCATGTCCATAAGCATTGTCACTATACTCATATAGAAAAAAATTAGAAATACCTTCAATCTTGGAAGAAGCACCATCATCCACAATAGACTCTTTTTCTTAATTAATGACACAATTCAAGTTGGAGCTTGCTTCTACATAGGGCTCAATGTGGAACCTAGTAAGTGGTTGAGTTCCTATGGTCACCTTTGTTCCATATCTTGTCGTAAAGGATGATAAGGACCAATTAGTTGAGATGTAGCCTCATTAATTAGTTGTGAAATCTCTTGATAAGTAAATTTCAAAGTGGGTAGGCAAGTCAATAACCACAATGTCTTAAAGGATGGGGAAACTTGGGAAATCATGGAGAAAAACCTTCAAACCTTTGATCAATCATACTAACTTGAAAGGTGTACCATCTAACTAAATAACTCCTTTACTATGTGGCTCATACTTTAGACCCAATTTGTTAGCTACAACCTTGAGCATCATGGATGTGCTAGTTTTGCTATTAACTATGCAATTATGAACTAGTATATCACCACAATAAGAGTGAGGTATAAAGGTGGTAGCTTATCAAATTTGATAGAGGGTTATATAATGTTAATAGGGTAATTAGTAATAACAACATTACCATGACTTGATGATGGAGGACTAACATCGATAGTGGATAGTTGTTTTTGAAAGATCTCTTTTTTGACAGGTATGTGATGGACATCCCAAAGTGAAATAGATGCCTTAACCCTTTTCAATGAATCTAAAATGTTTATAGCATAATTTATTACCTTTTATTAAGTCCTTGGAGGCAAGGAAATGTTTTTATCTTGAGGAATTTAAGCACTTTGAGTATACCTTCTCACATTTTGATTTGGAGGAGGTGTAGGAGTATTATGGACTGCCATGCTTACAATTATGTATTGCTACCTTATAAAAGGATTAGATAAACTTGTAGGCACACCATTAACATATTATAAATAATTAATTTTATCTCTAGTGTTTTTTACTATATAATTACCTTGATTGATAACATAAGTGTCTTAAACTAGGAAGTTGGTGAAGCTCACTCCTTGAGGCTACCACCCTTCACTTGCTTACATTAAGACTTCATATTTTACTGATAGTAGAGGAGTAGATTCTCCTTGATCAACTAAATCTTGATCTCCACTTTCATTTGAATCCATTAATTAACATTGTTTCCATTATTCTCCTTAGATCAAATTGCTATGCACCAGTACCATTACTCTTGTATTGGAGGTTGAAGTAGGAAAATATGCATTGACAGGCTTATTGAAATGAGGCTACCCTTGACCTCTCCAATGCCCATATTATTGACCATATTTTTTATGATAGGGGTAAGGGTTTTGAAGATCACCTTGATGAATATTATGTTTCCTATTTTTAACCTCTAAGGATTGATATCTTACCTTCCAATCAATTGTCTCTTCTACCTTATTAAGAGCAATCCTTGGCTTGGTATTACCATTAAGAACTTGGGAAACACTTGGAGTATCAGCAAGAATATTAGACATTATATGCATAGAAATTTTTTTAGGTAGCTTTATTGCTTTAATAAAGCCATTTTCAGCTCTAATAGCAAGGTCATATGCTTCAGGTAGAGTGAAACCACATATGGATTGTAGCATGATGGCTATATCAGTATTAATGGCCCTCAAGTATTTGGGAAACATAAATCTTGTAGGTGGTCTCATGGGAGGAGGAAACCTATACAAAGTCTTTTGAAATATCTCATTAAAATAATGTATTATCTCTTTAGGGTCTCTTTGAATGACATTGAGTTGGTGAATGAGTGAATTATGGTCACTCTTATCCTCAAAACTTGATTTTAGTAGCATCTAAAATCATCTCATGTTGTGATGCAACCACCAAACAAAGTCTTATACCAATCAAGTTTTCTCCCTTTAAGGGACATGGCAAGGATTTGAATGGAAATGTTGACCTCAGTGACATTGTAAAAACTACAAAAAAATTGAGATATCCCTTATGTGCTCACAAAGAGTGACATGGCCTTCACCATTGAATGTCAAAACACTCTTTTTAGCATTAAGGAGATTGTCATCATAGGCATCAAGATGGATTAGATTTTTAGTGTTAAAGGCTAAGAATGTATGCTACCTAGCCATTTTTTATTCAAGTTCCTCCTCACTCTCTTGGTCTTCTTGGCTAGAAAAGTCCTCTTGCTCTTCAAAGTAGAATAGGTTGAGGGTGTTGAAATTTTAGAGGAAGTTCAGGTTGAATAGGTGGATTGATAGGATTGAAAACTCTACTATAATATGACCTAGTAAGGACCATTAAGTATGATCATAAATATATGAAAAAAATGGTCTAAAACTAGATTTTACCTTGAATGGAGTTACCAAATGTTGACTAAAACACCATATGGAGTTGATGTTGTCAAGACTAGAATTCACATTGACAAGTTATCATTAGGACAATGGTCCCACCAAGTATGCTATAACTATTGGAAAAAAATCTCACTCCCTAGAGGAGGTTTTTCAAGCCTACTCTAATATTTAGACAATATTATAATACGTCTAAGCCTATGGGTTGCCTATAGTAGAGTTAGACCTCTGGGTTTAAGGGTTAGCTCCTTGAATTGACATTTAAGTGCTTATCACCTATAGTAATTGATTGATTATGGGAAAAGAGGTATAAATATGCATGGAAGTAATTTATTCTAAGGGGGTGATATACCATAAGGATTTCCACTATGCTATCATACTCTTGCATTAAGAGGAAAGACTCACAACACTAGCTTAAAATTCCTAGAAGATTCTAACATTGGTATTTAATTATGGAGGTGATATGCATGAGACTACTCAAGGTAAATATAAAAAAGGTAATATTTAAGACTCTAAGGAAACTTTCACACTTTAAGGTATATAAACACATTATCTACACTCTATATGACCTATTAGAATGATAAATTATTGTGCTAAACATAAAAGGATAAAGAGAAGCAAGGATAGAATCCTTATCACTATACCTCACCATACATCACTTTAAACACTTAAAAAATATGATTGAGAACTAAAAACTAGATTTCATGTATTATTCAAAGGCAAATTACAACATCAAACTAGTAGGTCTTCCCCATACCAGGTGTGGAATTAGAAAACAAGAGCCAAAATGGCTAGTACTTCTAGAATGTGAGAGAGGAGAGAGAGAAGTGGAGCTTAAGGGTCACAATGCCACTTGTAAAGGCATGATAATTATTTATGTTTCATATTGGTATATTATCAAATTAACCATACAATGTCTCTTTGGACAAATGTCCTTCCAATTCATGGAAACTCCTCAATTTCTAGTGTAGGACCATTCAAATGGCTTCTTAGAAACTATTTTCATCATTGGATTCTCTTGAGTGATCAAAAGTATAATGGGAAAAATTTACACATGTGCACTATTATGGGTGGTTAAAAAAAATATCCAACATGCATTGGATGTGTCTCTAATAATTGGTCTTATTCTAGATAATTTTTATGACTGCCTATAGTCACCATCATCCTTTTTCACTCATTCCTCACACTTGTCATTCAAGTGACATTCAATTTACCAAAAAAATCAATAAAATGGGTGTTATTACACTTTTAAAGAGTCCTATCCATAAATCCATGAGGCAAATCATAAAATGTCTCCTAATTGGACTTATCACCTTCTCAATAGGTGATCACTTTCCACTCACTATGCCAGTTTGGACTACCTAAAGTGAAGGAGATAGTAGAGGTACTTGTGTAATTTTATAAATCAATAAAGGAGCATGAGGAGTTTTATTATGTCCCACTTGATCTCCCAAAGTGATTCCCATATTTCAAATCTCCCTTGAACTTGTAAAAACATCAAAATTTGTCAAGAAAAATAGTTTTGTACCATATTTGTACAAATAGTTTACAAGCTAATTTGATGGGAAGGGGCCTAGGGAAGTATTATACAAGTAAAAATCATTTTCCTAACCAATATCATTTATATGCATTTCTTGCTAATTATTTCCCATCAGGTCTCATGTAAGGGGTTTAGAGGGTTTTAAGTAGTTTTACCCCTTAAGGATTATTCATACAATCCTGACATTCAATCCTCAAACAAATTCCACTAGAATATTTTTATGACCCTATTCAACATATCCCAAATCCTTAGGTCTCCATGATAAGTGTTTGTATAGATATGAGCTTCCAAAGATGCCTTCTTAAGCTCTTCCCTGCATTTTAAACAATCTTGAGGTAAAAAAGATCATGTTTGGCCAAATTATGATGAATCTATGTAACTTACTAGCTCTATCACATTTTAAATCTCCCCATGAACATGATATAATTCATTGGATTGTTCCTCTAGTTCTATAAATGTGACTACACCCCTTTAGGGTTATAAGCCTAGTATAGGCCAAGTAGGCTTAGTTTATACTTTGTTACTCAAAACCACCTCTAAGTGGTTTGTCATGATTGTACGATATTTGATAGGTTTTTACATGTTTAAAAGCACTCCATAAACCTTTAATAAATGTTCCAACACTTAATTCATCTTCCTCTTACCTTTCACACTTCTTGTCTTTAGGGTAGTCTATCTAGGAGTGCCCTCTATCTAAGACAGAACAAAGGGCATTTAGCCTATTATGTTAGGAAAAATAAGGATATGAGGGATTGGGTAGGTTATATACAAATTATGTACCTATTTTCATTACTATATCACATCAATATCCCCTTTAATTCTTTAAAAACCCTCAAGGCAGACTACTTTAACTCACTGATTGTATAGGGTTTCTGAGTATGGTTGTAGGTTACATGTTAGAACCCTCCATACTATATTTTTATATGGTGAGTATCATGTATGATATCCATTATAATTTATATGGTTTTATTACACATTTCAACACTCTTAACTTCTATCATCTCCCTCAATTCTCTTCTCTTCACTTGACTAGGCCTGACTAGAAGACTGTGTGACTGTGATGTTCACTCAGAAAAAAGGGAATACCTATAGGTAAAAATTTAATCCTAGGAATTGTATCATGTTTATATTATCCCATTTAATTTATTAATGTCACTTTAAAATCATTTAGACTCATTTCATGTTCAAAGTATTGTAACAAGACCAAACCACCATATGTTAATGAACTATCACAATACAATCAGACTATAGGTTCCCTTTATGAGAGAAAAAGAGGTCTTGTAAGTTGAATTTCAACACTTGGAACCTATGTTACACATCATAGATTATATTTGAGGCATTTATAATCATATCCAACTTATAGGTGTTAATTTTTTTAGGGTTCCCATCTCTAAGTTCATACCATGATCTTGCAAGTACCTACAGTCAAACTATAAGTGACCTTTTTTATGGAAAAATTACACCTATATCTAATGATATAGGTCAAGACCTTGTACTTCCACCCCTCTCAATGTTCTTTGGAAACTAGTGTCCTTATCACCTAAATATGTTCACTTACCATGGATATATGATTTTATCATCCCACCTTAGACTATAAGGTCATTGAAAGTTCAAAACATTATAGAAAACACTGAGAACCTGTAGTGAAGAATTGCTTGAATTGGGAACCTTCTATCTTCATACTCCTTTGACTAGACAACCACTTTATTTTGAAAGGTACTACCCCTATGAATATACTACAATATGTAAGCATTCAAATATATCTATAATTCATGTTACCCTATTATATGATATAAAAAAATATGGACAAGGCCCTATTTTAGAGGAATTTAGGTAACAAGTCCCTAAACTCACTTTCTCCAATTATAAACCTGATTCAAGTCTGATTACCACTCTATGGATCCACTATTAATTTTTATGGCACATTCAACACTTTAATACTTTAAATAAGGATTAAAAAAGTTTAAACATTTTCATTCCAACTACTCATTACTCAGTATGAGCCACCTATAGGTGTGTGTAGGACATAGGGTAGTAAAGGTGAGATATGGACAATATGCATAGTGTATGGCCCAATAATCAATCCTAGACCTCCTACCAATATTCAAATTTATCCTTATAACCTTTAAAAAAATTAAAATAGTTATAATTTTTTCATTCAAATCATTATTAGTCGTTTATGGGGCACATGTAGGTACACATCAGGCTACAAGACTATGTTCATTAGAGAGTTGGTTATCTCAACTGATCTCAACCCTTTGCATAGCCAAACTTGGTTTCTCATGATTGAAGAGTATTTTCAACACCTTAAAAACTCTTCATTTCATCTTCATCATGGATATGCAAGTTTCAAAGGTCTTCATTCACCTGGTTGTAGATGGATACTTGCAGGAAATTGACTGTATACCATATATGACTATGTTATTGATCACCATATGATATTGAGACCACATATTCATAATAAGAGAATATCACTATGAATTTAAGGTTTAAAATACAACATATAAACTTGAATTTCCATATTTATGAAGTTTAAAATAGGATATAAGCTCATGTAACTAATGAAACTATCTGTAAACTAGTCATGGAACTTCCACTAACATAATGGAGTGTTTATGATTTTCAAATCACCTCTACATCTGAAAATGATTGGAAACCATGAGATAAGTATGTGTACATATCTTAGAATCACTTTCATCAAGTGTTTTCTATAGACTATCTCAAACAAAGAGGAAACTTGTAGGGTGTGGGGATAATCATGCAGAAAGGAGTAGTCAACTTGTAAGTAATGGTTCATAAAGCCAAACTATAAATCCTTGAAAATTTTCCATGAAATGGAATTAGACTAATTTTATTAACATCATAAATGGTATTCAATAAAGTCAAAAAAAATACCAGTGATAGCTATCATACCTAAATAGGTACAAACATAAAGCTTGAGATTTAAATGAGTCTTTTAAGGCCTTAAACATAGTGGCTATACATAGAGAGTAGAATCAAGTTATCGATTCACTAGTTGATTTAGTGACCAATTTGGCATCCATAAAATAATCCAAGGTACAAATATTCTCCATTGATCTATTACCTTATCCATAGATTTCACATAATGTGGAAAATTTCCATGTCTTTTATGATGACCAGTAGATCATCTATTTATTGACTAACTCATGGAAATTTTAGTCTCAAATTATTCATGACAATTAAATTAGTTACCTATGCTAAGAGGAATTAGGGGAATAAGGAGTCATTCAACTAAAGGAAAATTACCTCCCTCTAGGAATGGTCTCCTTGGAAAGGATATTTTATTTGGATCCTCAAGCTCAATGGTAAAGGAATCCAAAATTAAATTAATATGAATTTAAAAGGGATAATCTAGGAGATGAATGTGACCTACACTATGTTAACATTAGTCTCATATGCACTTTAGAGGAAAGGCAAAGGGTGAAGAATCTACTCACTTAATACATGGATGTGATTGCATGCACATATGAAGACGTGAAGGTTTTCAACCCAAGGTTCATCACCCATACAATCCCACTGAAGTTGGACCACAAACCATTCAGGAAAAGGCAAAGGCTAATAAATCTTATCCTAGAACCTCTTATTTAGAAGGAAGTGGAAAAGCCATTAAGTGTAAAAATATATTTCCTTATCAAACATTCTACTTGGGTGGCTAATTCAATTCTATTCAAGAAGAAGAGTGGGGAGATTAAGCTCTATGTTGATTTTATAAACTTAAATAAAGCTTCTAAGAAAATTAATTATCTATTTCCTTCCCTAGATGAGGTCATCCAGATAGTGAGTGGTTTATAAATGATTTCTTCTTGGATAGATTTTTAAGATGTAACAACGTGCTAGTAGAGTCAGAAGATACAATGAAGACAATATTCACCATGAATTGGGGTCATTATGTTTATAAGAGGATGCCATTAGGGCTAACTAAGACATGTGCTACCTTTTAGTGAGCCATAGACCACACATTCTAGGGGATGATAGGTAAATGTATAATCATTTACATTGACAACCTCATAGTTTTATCAAAATCAAGGATTGATCACATGGGTCACCTAATGTCAATATTTGAGAGATTAAAAGGTTTAAAATTTCACTAAACCCCAAGAGCATATTTGGCATTATGGGAGGAAATATCTTATCTCACATCATCACCAAATATTAAATTAAAATTGGCCCAGATAGAATTCATGGGATATCAAAAATTACATTACCAAATAACAAGAAGGAACTCAAATATTTATTTGGGAAGATAAACTTTGTGAGAAATTTTATATTAGGCTTTACAAAAAAATTTAGACCTCTAAATAAAATTCTCAAGAAATATGCAAAGTGTAATGTAAAATAGATCAAAAGTCATTTTAAGACATAAAAGATGTATTATCTTAAGCCCCTATGTTGATAAGTCCAAACTTCAATAAAGACTTATTATTGTATTCATTCACCCTAGAATATACTATTACCACCATGCTAACCCAAAATAAATATGAACAAGAACATCTTATTATGTTCATGAGCACAAACTTGAAAGAAGTATAAATTAGGTATTCCATGATAGACAATCAAATCTTTTTTTTCCCTTGCAAAGCAGTAAATAAATTTTGACATTACATCCTAATGAACAATACCATCACCACTGTATTAGATCCTAAAATTAAGCTCACTTTGGTGTAAAATGAATTCAAATAATTCAAATTAAAATGGGTGTAGAAACAATACGAGTTTGATATAGTAATCAATCCTACCAAGATTGTTAGATGATAAGGTATCTTTCATCTCATGGTTGATCCTAACCTACATGTCATTGTTGAAGAGGTTTTTGAAAACTAAGTATCTAATGGAGACTAGTATACTAACATTATTCAATATTTTCTCATAGGCACTTATTCCCCATAACTCAAAAGAGAAAAAAGGAGAGCTTTAAGACTCAAAGTGACTCATTACATTATCAAAAAAGGGATTTTCTATAAAGTGAATTATGAAGGCATCTACTTGAGATACGTATCACAAGAAGAAGCTCAAGAAATTTTGAAAAAATTTCACCAAAACATAGGCAGTGGTCATCCTTATATAAACACCATGACTCATAAAATCCTCATAATGGGTTAGTACTAGTCAAAAGTCTTCAAAGATACACATGTTTATGTTAGAACACACCATGAATGCCAAGTCTTGGCAAAAATAAAATTACAAGTAGCAATACCTTTATATCATGTTATTAAAGGAAGACCATTTTCTCAATGGGGATTAGAATTAATTGTGATCATTAATCCCATTTCTTCATTTTTCCATAAGTTTGTACTCATTGCTATATACTATTGCACATAGTGGATCGAATATGCAACTACAAAGCATTCAAGAGTACAAAATGTAATTAATTTTTAGAAGAGAATATCAAAACTAGATTTGGTACTCTCATATCACTATTTTGTGATAATGATCTATCATTTTAATAAGCTAAATTTATTGAATGGGCCCATGATAATTGAATCACGATCAGGTAATCATCCAACCATTACCCATAAAGAAATGGATTGGATGAATCAATAAACAAGAACCTGATTGATGCCATTAAAAATTTAACAATAGATAAACCTAGAGATTGGCACAATCTATTGAAGTATGCATTTTGGGTTGATCTAACAATATTCAAGTAGGCACTCAAGGCCTCACCTTACTTGATGGTGTATGGGAGACAACTAGTTTTCCAAATAATTCTTAATTTTGATAACATATCAGTTTATGTAGGAGTACATGGAACCAAATGAGAAGGTTGAGTCTTGATTACTAGATATAATAGATTTAGAAGACTCAAGGACTGGGGCCTTATATAATTTTAGTAAATATCAAGATATAGTGAAAAGGTGGTTAGATAGAAGAGAAAAATTCAAAGAATTTAGAATATTTGACCTAGTGATTATATGGGACAAATCCCATGAAAAGAAAGGACAATATGATGAGTTTACCCCATTGTGGATTGAACCTTATCATATTTTAGATATCTTAGGTAATAATGTGTTTCATTTGAGGGACCTCCAAGGCAATGTGATGACATATCTAGTTAATGGATAGTTTTTAAAGCGTTACTTCATGGTTGTACCATTTGGGGATGCCCCTAAGTAACAACATATATTATGGTAAGAGTAGGATTAGATTTTATTTTTATTTTTTTTTACCACATACACTTAGTATCATGTGACTAGGAAGACACATGGTCTCATCATTTTAATAGAGTAGATTCCATATTTCTTAGGTTAGCATTTCTTTTTAGATTTTCATTTTGTAGTTTAGTTTCCTAATTTCTAGATTAGAATTTTTTTCTTTGTCATGTGGAAAAGTGATTGACTTACCCTAGTATGCTCAAGCAAGTGTCCAACCCATTATACTTCCTATAATATGTTCAAAATATTAAAGATCAGCTTATGATGCCTTTTAAATCATAACATTAGCATACTAAAAAACATATATTATGGTAAGAGTAGGATTAGATTTTTTTTTTTACCACATACACTTAGTATCATGTGACTAGGAAGACACATGGTCTCATCATTTTAATAGAGTAGATTCCCTATTTCTTAGGTTAGCATTCTTTTTTAGATTTTCATTTTGTAGTTTAATTTCCTAATTTCTAGATTAGAAATTTTTTCTTTGTCATGTGGCAAAGTGATTGACTTACCCGAGTATGCTCAAGCAAGTGTCCAACCCATTATACTTCCTATAATATGTTCAAAATCTTAAAGATCAGCTTATGGGAAAATACATCAAGAAAAGGTACACCATCTTGTTTACTTGTAGAAATTTTCAACCTTATATTTTAGATTCTAAAAATTTAGGTATGTAACAAGAAAATTATTCATGACCAAGATATTATTGAATGCTTTAATTAGGCATATCAAGGTTACTCTCATTACTGTATACAAATTTCATAAAGTTTTCTTAATTTCATTGGATCAAATGCACCTATCATGTTAATAATTTTTTGAGTAAATAATCATTGACATGGGTGTATCTAGTAGGGTCAATCTAGTGAAAATTTATGCTTTCATATATACTAGCTTATTGTGGTTTTTTGCTCTCCCTCCTCCATCAATATTCTACAAAAGAAAAATATAGCAAAATAAGGATCAAGGCATCCTAAAAAGAGTTATAAAACAAACATAAAGAAAAATACAAAGGTGATCAAAGCTCAAATGGTGAAATAAGTTCAATGTATCATGCATCATGTAAAAATATAGGAGGAAAGAGAAGGAACCCATGGTACCTCTATTAAGGCTATGTATGCATGTCTAGTAGTAGAGCAATGCTAAAGCTTCCCTAGTTTTCAAATAAGTTTTTATAAAAACTAGAATGAAACCTATATATATCCCAAGTCATTTATATAATCATCAAAATAATGCTAAAATCAAATCACTTTCTCACACACAAATCCAAGGTGAATGAAAAGGCAAGTATGTTGTATGATGTTATTAGGAGTCTCTTTTTTGTGTCTGAATAAATTAGTCTTTTATGGAATGGTTCATGTTTGATCTAAATATGTTAACCATAGTTTATAAGTTATTAAATAATCAAGATTATTTCTAATATAAGTCACCATTTTTTGTATCCAAAATGCCCCCATTATATTTTTTATAATAGGGACCCACTATCTTTTGAAAAGGTCTAGCCCTATCTTGATAGTCTTTTAAAGCAAAAGATTTATGTATTGAACTAACCTTTTTATTTGGAAAACCTATGAACATGTTTTGTTATAGGATTTACATACTAATGTTATTCATAAGTTGTATATATATATAGGTCTCAACTCATTTTAGTGTTCAGTGAACTCCTTTTTTGAACCATTTCATAATTATTTTAAGCAGGATCATGTCTTTGGAATATTTTGTTTAGAAGCCTATCTTTGGAAATTTTTAACACTTCACATCTATATAAAACTTTTCATGAATATACTCCATGGAATTTTTATTCATAAGTTTTGTTTGGGATACCTGTTCAAAATTCTTGTCTATACGGCCTCTGAAACTTTATTCACCATATATTGAAGACTTTGCCATTTAATCTTCAGTACCTACTCTTTGGGAACTAAGTTTTTGAAACTTTTTCTCTTCATCTTATCTTGGTCTTCAAATGATTTTTTTGAAAATACCCTTCAGTGAAATTATATGACACAAAATTGTTCTTTGGTGAGAGTGTTTGGGAAAATCAGTTGGTGAGTTTGTTTAGCTCATTTGGGCCTTCAAAAATTTTGTTCAACAAATTTTTTTGGCAAAAACATTTTATATTAAATTCTTATGAACTTTTGTTTGATATAAGTGTTCATATCATCAGGGTCTTCAAAAAAAATGTTTAGGGCTTTTATCTGACTCATTTTAGTCTTCAACAAAAGCATTCAAAACTTTTGTTTGCCTTGAAAACACTATTTTAACACTACTCTTGACTCTTAAATTTTGAGAGACATGTGGAATGGTAAAATAAAGTGAAATGAGAAATGAAATAACACTTGGAAAAATTCAATGATGTGTCACTCCTAATAAGCATCAATAATGCCTACCTGACATACCCACCAAATAAAGTGGAAAATTTTAAATTAAATAAACAAATCAAAGTTATAGACATTAGAAATTAATGGTGTATAATTTGGAAATGAATGCTAAAGCTATATTAAAGTGTTACAAATGATGGCATGCTCATTGATTTCAATACAACTTCAAACTTTCTTGATTTCATGATAAAGAGCTCTAAATACCATTTTTAAAAACATATAGTATACTCAGGAGAGTCAAGTTGTTGACTTGCAAACTAGCCCTATATTAACATATTCAAATAGCAATGGAATATTTATATAAATCATTTTAAGGAAATCTAACCCCATCAATGTTTTCTATCAAATATTTGCCTAAATATAAATATATGTTCTTTGAGCCTGTAATATTCAATAATGATTACAAATATTCATTATTTTGGGATGTGATACATCAGGTTAATGCACATACACATGAATAAAACTTGACTCTACATCAATGAAAATTAGATGCAGACCTCTTCCCCTTCAAATTTCAAGTGCTACACTTTATATCAATAAATCCATAGGTTATGTCATGCATTGAATTCTTATAAGATTTGTTCTTCACTATAAAGGTGATCTAAGGTGCATTCCTACACCATTTAGACATAAGATAATCATGGTATGCATCTTAAATGATGAATTTCAAAGGTATCTCTCCATCCCATTATATATTCTACTTAAAGTTTTCATAGGGTAGTCACATGAAAGAAAAAGAAATTAATTCAGAAAACACTGAGTAGTTGGATGGTTCTTAGGGAGACCCTTAATTTAAATGACAAGCACTGAGTACCAATGAATAAATTTAGGATGGGAATCATAATTGGGATCACCCTCTTGAATAGGTTATTTAGATATCTAAGCATAAAATTCTTCCACCATGAATGGGTTTCTTTTCTTGACTTACTAATGACCTCAGAGTTAACATTCACTTTGGGTGAAGTAATCAATGCAAGGTTATTGGAGAAGATATTACACAAAGATAAGAGGCCACAAGGAGGCCATTTATACATGATGTCCTACCTCCTCAACACTATCATCAGTAAGTTCTATGTTCATAATGGTTCACTCTATATCCTAGCTCTAAATTGTATCAATAATTGTATATGTGATCCCTATTATTTCATGTAGATATATAAATACACTTAGGATATTGTATGCATTATAGAAGATGTCAACCCCCAAGTACGGATGGATATCCATGAGTCACCCATACCTAGGATATCCAAAATAATTATGTATACACTATTAATTAGGGAAGACTATTGATTATACCTTGATTAAATTGTCATCATGGTCATAAGCCATAAGCACCCTTATGCCTCCCCTAGTACATGCCTAAAAAATTAGAAGAGTAAGAAATTACCAACCAGTTATGGTGGGGAATAGATGAAAACATGTAAAAGAACAAAAATATCTACTTTAATTTATCCCACCTCATGATAGGGAGAATGTGATATGTAAACTATAAGCATTTCTATAAATTTGACATGTATAGAGAGTATCATTCACATGCTACAATACAACATAGGGACTAGAATCCACATGGTTAAGTGTAGAAACACATCAAAGGACCTGTAATTTCTAATAAACATGAGACCCATGACCATTATTTATTATTTAGCAATGATAATGATGATACCTAAGTTAAGGAATAATCACAATCAATCAATTTGAAAGAAGACCTCTTGAAAATCATATAAGGGTAGCCTTTTATCTCAATAGTGGATGCATAGACTAGACTCCCAATAGATGGAGGATGAGATACATCATATATTTGGGTTAATATTCCTATATACCAACAAAAAATAAATGGAAACCCTTAGAAACACCCCATGTGATACTCAAAGTAGTAAAAATAGAGCTAGGGGTAATTGCCATTTCACTTGGGGGAGCACAAGATGACACCATTTATTTTGAATATTCATATTTATAGGTGCCTACCTAGATAAGTGGTACATAAATCCCATAGGATTATGTTATGGTTAAATCAACCATATAAACCCAAGAAGTACCTTCCATAGCTAAGAAAATAACCATATGTTGTAAGAGAAATATGAGAGCTCAGGCTCCTCTACAAAGTCCATTTGTTGAAACACCATCAGAAGAGGTAGTTGGAGGTGAATCCACTAATGATGAGGAATAAATTAAAATAGATAATATCTTGATATTATAGGACATAAATTGGAAAACACCATTACATGAACAACTATCAAGTGAGTAATCAACCCCTTAAGTCTCCACTACTCATGTTGTCTTATGTTTCTCCTCTTATTGTTAATAAATTTGATTCTATGCCACTCAATCCTAGTGGTGCCCTTTCCATTTTGGTACTAAAGGTGGATGTTATTTATATAAAACCAAGTACCAAACCAAATATTATTATTCCTAAGGTATAATATACCTCTAACTCAACCACTCTTACTCCCCTAGTTAGTCTACCTCCAATTGCATCTTTTATATCCATTCCTATTATTTCTACCATGGTTCCTTTCACTACTATACCAAATCATCAAAAGATAAATAAAAATTTAAAAAAGTCTTGAGAAGTGTTTTCATTGATGTCAATTTTTATTTCATTTTATGTCAAGGTTGATGTCATTGATGTCAAGGTGCATCTAGTGAAGATGCATGGTGAATGGTCTGTGAGAGATGAGTTTGTGTGATTGATGTGATAAGGAAGCCATGTGACAAGAGAGAATTTGAAGTCAACACTATGTATATATATTTATAGATAATTTTAAGGAAACATAATTATTATTCTAAGTTTAATATCAAGGTTTAATTCAAGTAAATCATGTTTGATTACTAGTTCTTGAGTACAAGGTATCTTGAGAAGTTTAGTCTAGGCTCTGTGAGAATGTGTGCATAGTGAAGCCTAGTGAAGTAAGTAGTTATGAGAGTTGGTTTGGAATAGTTTTACCATGAAATATAGGTTTAGATACCTTCATAATGTTTTAAGGTCAGTTATCAGGTTTTAAATGCTTGAGAATCCTAGTCATGACACTAGTCATAACATGAAAAATCCTAGTGAGAAAGTTTGAGCATAGTGGATTAGTCAAATGGATTCATAGAGGCATAATAGGATGTATGATGTTTATTTATAATTAATAATATTCTTTTTATCACTCATGATAGTTTCAAGGTGAGCTTACAAGCATAAGACCTTAAGTCTAAGTCTGCAACTAGACTAGTTCTAGACCCTGCCTGACCTTATAAAATGTCATGAAGTATTACCAAGGCATATGAAGGATGTATCATAGTGGTTTATAGATATAATAGGTTTTAATACATGAATTTTAGGTTTTTATATCTTTTATAGTGGTTATAAGGTTAGTTTCAAGGCCTAATTTGGTTATAAACAATGAGTGTGAGAGAGAGAGAGAGTATGGTCTAATGGGGTATGAGGCTCTATTTATAAGGAAATTATGGAAAAGTGAGTGTTTTTAAATGTATTTTATATTTTTAAAATAATTTTCACAAGTTTTTAGTTCATGGTTTGCAATAAAAGGCATGAAAAGTGGTTTTGAGGTCTCTCGAGTGCATAGAATAAAGGATTTTAAACCCAAGAAGGACTTTCAAGTGTTAACTAGAATGTGTAACATATGCATGGGAATGTAAGATACTAATTTAATATGGGGAATTTTACTATATTAAATTTATATCCATTATATTTGGAAATGAGGGGCAGTCCTTTATTAATAATCGTTAACACTAAAAATAGTGTTAACCTTCTCTAAAACCTTAACAATGACCCAATGTGAAAGATATTGTTATAAAGTGATAAAAATAGATTCTTATGGATAATTAAGTGATTTTAGGTTTTATTTAAATCTCCCAATAACCTAAAAGTGTGATTGGTTTGTCAGGTGTGTGAGTAGACCATATAGGAAAGTACAAGTTTCTTGGAGATTTGCTATAGCAGTCAAAGTTGACCAAGTCAAATTATGAAAATAATTAGATGGAGAAGGTTAAAATTTTTATTTTATGTTTATTTTGGTTTATATAAATTTTTTATCCATCATGTGTGCTAAAATGGTCATCTAAGACAACTTATCATCAAAAGACCTAATGGTGAAAATAGTGAGAAACCCAGGCAGAAGTGAGAAGATGTTTAGGAATCTATTATCATGGAATGTGGATGAATCCAAGTGCATGGAGGTGTTGTTTATTAATTTTAATACATGATAATTTTTGTTATTATTTTTTGAATTTAGTGGTTCTAGTGAAAATTTGCTCACAAAGTTGACTTGTCTAACTTAGTGAGGTCTATGTATAGTGAGGCTATGATATTAGTATGAAAGATCAATATTTGAATTTGATCATATTATATATCTATTTAAGAATGGTATAATGATATAATATGATAATATAAATTGATTTTAAGTTATTTATTATGTTCTTTTAGGTGTCATAAGTTCAAGTTTCCATGACTATGTTTTGAGGCTAGTTGGTAGTTCAAAATGAGCATTTTGCAAAGAAGAGTTTGAGCCTATATAGCCTAAGTTTAAGTATATGATTAAGTTTTTGATTAATATAATTTAATTAGGTTTCTTAATATGTGATTTTATTACATGGTTGTTTATCTAATTGGTGTTTTATCTTTAATATATTAAGACAGACTTATTGTGTATGCACAAGCCTAATTGTGAACAATGTTAATGGTGTGATTCAAGTGGTGGTTGAAGATAAAAAGTGTTATGAATCCTATATGAGCTTAAAAATTGTCTATTTTAATGTAATATTATATTATAATACCATTTGAGTTATTTTAAGGTGTTCCAAGGAAGGAAAAGTGTAGTGTGTCATAAAGTAGACCTAATGGGATTAGGTATCCATGAGACCTAAAGATGAAATGAGGCCTAATTTAGGTATGACATACTTAAATGGACTTAAATAATTTTGTATTAATTTTTATAATATGTAATAATATCTATTACATTCTTTCCTAAAAGATTAAAATAATTTAACCGACCAATAAGGATGTGAACAAAAGGCTTATATAAATACAAGGCAGTTTTAGGCCTATTTGAGTATGAAGAGAGTAAGTGAATAAAATAACATATTTTAGAGTAAAAATAGGTATTTTATACCATAATAAGAGTGTATAGGATATGTGTATGAGGTTCAAGTTCATATGACATAAATCAAGATAAGAAGAGGGCTAGTTAATCGAAGAAGGCTAGAGGCCAGTTTGAGAGGGATAAAAGCATGTGAATATCTGAAGAAGGAGATCATCATTAGTTGTATGAGAAATAAGATGATATAAAAATGATCAAAAATTTTAGGTGACTAATTTGGTATTGATTCATCTAATAGGTTGGTGCTTCCTTACAAGTTGGTGCTTGCTAAAGCCTATTTGAGTTGGTGCTTAGCTAGTTGGTGTTGGTGCTTCACTAAATTTGGTGTTTATCTTATAGGACTTTAGTACATTTGAAAATATAAATGGGTATTATTTCCCATTATTTTTTCCCACATATGTGATGTGTTCTTGTGTTTCAAGATTATGTGGATAGGTGTTTATGCATCCTAGATCTATATGCTTGTATGAATGGTCTATGATTGCTTAACTGAAATTGATAATAAATTTTTTGAAGACTAATTCACCCTACATCTCAGTAATTTTTCTTCCAACATTTTTTATTATATCCTAGTCTTTTAAGTAAGTCTAAAATCCTGAAGGAGATCCTAGAATCAAGGATGGATAGTTAGTAAGCTCAAGGTGGTTTCTCTACTAGTAAGGCTTCATAATTTAATGGATCTAATTATGCCTTTTAGAACATTAGGATTAAAATATATTTAATGTCTCAAGGTCATGATATTTTTTAATTAGTATTGGATGGCTATAGTTCTCCTCCTATTTTACCAACTGATGTGGTAGGTAAGAAGGCTAGTGAAAATAACTCTAAGGTAATGAATGCCATTATGTGTGTCCTATCAGAGGTAGAGATTATGAAGGTAATGCATTGTGTATCATCTAAAGAGATATGGGACTAATTGAAGACAATATATTAAGGATATACCAAGGTGAATAAGGCCAAGTTACATATCCACTAAAGATAGTTTGAAAGTTTGAAGATGAATGAAGATGAAACAATTACATCTTACATGTTGAAGATTGATGAAGTTGTCAATGTCATTAGAGGATTAGGAGAATAAGTGAAAGAATATATAATTATTCAAAATTTATTAAGATCAATCAATCCTAATTTTCATTCTAAGGTATCTACAATAGAAGATATGAAAGATTTGGACAAGATTGAGATGGATGGGCTTCATAGCATCCTGACTACCTATGAGATAAGAACAAATGAAGGAAGACCTCCCAAGAAGGAAGCAACATTCAAAGCTGAGAAGAGGTTAAAATTCAAGGTCAAGGATGAGTTATGTTTAGATGTTAATGATGATAAACTAATATACATGTTTGATATAAATTTGAGGTTTGGATCTGGTAAGTACAAGGATAAGTTGGCTTTCAAATAGTGTAATTATCATAATATTGGTCACTTTACATCCAAGTGTCCTAAAAAGGACAAAAATGAGAATTATGAATAACATGATGAAAATCATGTAGATTATATGAAGGTATATAAGCCTAATAAGAACAAGAGAGATTTTAGGAAGTATGAAAGTAGGAAAGGGTCATTCAAAAATAAGAAATGTTTCTATACCAAAGAAGATAACTCATCTAATGTAAGTGACACAAGTACATCTAATAGTGATGATGAAAATAATGAACATGAACATGACAATGATAAAAACTTATTCATGGCCATAGAATCGGATAATGAGTGTTTCTCAAATGGTAAAGGCCTTATGGTTGATTTAGAATTAGATGAAGAAGAAGATGAAGTGAGCCTTAAGGAGGAATTGGTAAGTTCCCTAGAGGAGTTAAAATTACAAATAAACAAGAATCACAAGATAAGATAATTAGTTAAGGATTATGAAGAGGAAATTATTTTATTTGAGGAGAGATTGAGTAACACTTCCAAGGCATATAATGAGATCATCAATCAGATTGAAGCAAAAATGGAGATAGTCAATGTAAACCTAGAGGCTAAAGAGGAAGAATGTAATAGGTCTAAAATTAAAGTGGAATCCTTGAAATATAAGTTAGATCATGAATATAATAAGGTGAAGACCTTTTTAAATTTTGAAAAGAGCACTGAGGCTCTAGATGATATCTTGAGTAGTAAAAAATCTGCAAGTGATAAGATAGGACTTGGTTTCAAAGAAGAACAAAAGGAGGTAGCTCAAGTCAAGGAGAAGGATATTTAAGATAAGAAAATAAAAATAAATAAACCAATAATATATCATAATGCTATAAGGTATGATAATTGATTCAACGGTTACTATTTTGTATTCATACAATTTGGTCATAGAGTAAGAGAGTGTAGAAGACCCTCCAATAATGAGTACTCATGGGACTATGGAAGGAGTCACAGTTCACATCAATAAAATGTTATGTATATTATTGTTTGATATATTTTTCATAATGTATTACACATTTAAATATTATATCCTAACAAATTTATAAGGTCATCAAGTCAAAATAGGAGGTTTGAAGCCCTTAGCAACAAATAAGGCAAATGAATATATGGAAACCAAAGATAGTAAAGATTAGTCATGATCAATATATAATCTAAAGTGAATTGTTTATTATGATATATCATACTTAAGATGTGAAATCAAGTCAATAATGTCTATTGTCATCTCACATTGATGATAAAATGGTTGATGAATAGGTCAAGCCTATATTCAAGCCTAAATGATATTAAAGGATATTTAGTATTGTGAGAACATGGAGATCTAAGAATCTCCTGAGCTTGTTTTATTTTAGTTCCATATGGAAAGGGGTGACTCAATTATTATTCATGGAGACACACTTGAATTTATCAGAATCATGGTGGATGCCTATTTTGAGGGGTGAGCTATTTAGGTTATTGACTGAGATTTATCTATGTTGAGAAGTGTTCTTATAATCTGAGTTTATTTGAAAGATGTATGCATGGAGTAAAGGGGATCATATTATTATAATGATTCATATTATATGTGTTGATATTTTGTTTCAAGAATGTGTGGTTCCATAATTTTCAATATATATGACCCTTTATCATTAATGTCAAAAGAGAGAAAGTCCATGAAGGGAGTTTAACCAGACTAGGGGAAATGAGTGTGATCAGTTTGAAAAATGTTTTGCCATCAATGATAAAGGGGAAGTTTGTTGAGAAGTGTTTTCATTGATGTAAATTTTGATGTAATTTTATGTCAATTTTGATGTAATTAATGTCAAGGTGCATCTTGTGAATATTCATGGTGAATGGTCTGTGAGACATGAGCTTGTGTGCTTGATGTGACAAGGAAGCCATGTGACAAGAGATAATTTGAAAGAAACCTAATGTCTCTATGTTGAGATATAATTTTAAGGAAACCTAATTATTATTTTGATATTGATATCAAGATTAAAGTCAATTAAATCATGTTTTAGTACTAGTTCTTGAGTATAAAGTGTCTTGAGAAGCCTAATTTAGGCTTTGTGAGAAGGTGTGCATAGTGAATCCTGGTAGAGTAAGTAAGCACAATTTTATGAGAGGTGGTTTTTAAATATGTGATCATGAAATATAATTTTAGATATATTTTTAAAAATTTCAAGTTCAATTGTCCATTTTCAAATACTTGAGAAGCCTAGTCATGGCACTTGTCATAACATGAAAAATCCTAGTGAGAAATTTTGAGAATACTAGCTTGGTGATATGGATGCACAAAGGAATAATAGAATAAATGAGGTTTATTGAGCATGAATATGATGTATTGGATCACTTAGGATAGTTTCAAGGTGATCTTACAAGGGTAAGACCTTAAGTCCAAGTCTATAACTAGACTAGTTCTAGACCTTGTCTGACCTAATAAGGTGTCATAAAGTATTGCCAATGCATATGAAGGATGTATGGTAGTGGTTGATAATTATCAGAGGTTTAATGACATATATATGAGGTTTTTATATTTTGGATAGTGGTTAGAAGTTAAATTTCAATGCCTAATGTGGTTTGCAAGTCAAGGTCTAAGCAAGTAATGAGAGAGATTATGGCCTAATGGGGTATGAGGTTATATTTCCAAAGAAATTATGGAAATGTGAGTGTTTTCAGAGGTATTTTATATTTTTTTAATCATGTTCACAAACTTTTAGGTCATGGTTTACAAGGAAAGGCATGAAAAGTGGTTTTGAGGTCTCTATAGTGCATAGAATGAAGGGTTCTAAAGTCGATAAGGACTTTCAAGTGTTAATTAGAACATGTAAAATCTATAGGGGAACCTAATATATTCATTTAATATGGGTAAGGGTCATATATTAAATTACCATTCATTAGTTTTGAAAATGAGGGGTAGTCTTTTATGAACAATCATTAACACTAGAATCAGTGTTAACCCTCTCTAAAACCCTAACAATGACATGATGTGAAAGATATTGTTATAAAGTGATCATAATAGATTAGTATAGATATTTAAGTGATTTTAGTTTGTATTTAACTCTCTCAATCACTTATAGCTGTGATTAGTTTGTCAGGTGTGTGAGTAGACCCTTTAATAAAGTGCTAGTTTCTTGGAAATTTATCATAGCAGTTAGAGTTGACTAATTCAAAATATGAAAATCATTGAATGGAGAAGGTTTAAAATTTTATTTTATTTACATGGTGGTTTATATACTCAATAAAACCTATCACTAAAAGTCCCAATGGTGAAAATAATGAAAAACCCAAGCATAAGTGAAAATATGTTTAGGAATGTGTTATCATGGAATAAGGATGAATCCAAGTGCATGGAAGTGTTTTTCATTAATTTTTAGAAATTTTCATAATTTTTATAATTTTTGGAAGTAAATGGTTCTAGTGAAAATTTAATCACAAATTTGACTTGTCTAACTCAATGAGGTCTATTTATAGTGAGGTTATGAGATTGGTCTGAAAGACCAATATTGCCATTTGACCATATTATATATCTATCTAATAAATGTATAATTATATCATAGGATAATATAGATTATTTTTAATTTTTTAATTTTTTTCTTTTATTTTTCATAATTTCAAGTTTCCATGACTTTGTTTTGAGGCTAGTTGGCGATCTAAAGTGAGCATTTTGTAGAGAAGAGTTTGAGCCTGTATACCCTAATTTAAATTATTTGATGAAGTTTTTTATGACCATGAGGTCATTATATTTATAAATATGTGATTTTTTTCCATTTTTGTTTGTCTATTGGTGTTTTATCTTTAGTATTTCAAGATAAAAAATTTGGGTATACACAGGCCTAATTGTGAATAATGTTAATGGTGTGCTTCAATTGGTGGTTGAACCTAAAAAGTGTTATGAAGCCTAGATGAGATTATTAGGGTTATATTTGAGTTTAATATGATATTATAATTCCATTTGATCTATTTTAATGTGTTCCAAGAAAGAAAAAGTGTAATGTGTCCTAAATTAGACCTAATGGGATTAGGTCTCCATAAGACCTAAAGATGAAATGAGGCCTAATTGAGTTATGTCAAAACTAAAGGGACTCAAATAACATTTTATTCATGTTTATAATATGTCATAAGATATATTACATGTTTTACCTAAGAGATTAAGGGTATTTGTCTGACGAAAAAGGATGTGAATAAAAGGCTTGTATAAATACAAGGCAATTTTAGGCCTATTTGAGTGTGAAGAGAGTAAGAAAATAAAATAACATGTTGTAGAGTATAAATAGGTATTGTATACCATAAAATTAGTGTAAATTATCTGATATTAAAATTTAATATTGGTTTTTTGTATGAGTTTCAAGGTCATATGACCTAAATCAAGTCAAAAAGAGGGTTAGTTGAGCAAAGAAGGCAAGAGGCTAGTTTGAGAGGGATATAAGTGTATGAAGATTTTAATAAGGATATAATAATTAGTTATATGAGAAATAAGTTTTTATAAAGGTGATCCAAAGTTTCAAGTGACTGGGTTGGTGTTGATTCATCTAAGAGGTTGGTTCCTCCTTGCAAGTTGGTGTTTAGCTAGTTGGGGTTAGTGCTCCATGTGGAGTTGGTGCTTCACTAAATTTGATATTTATAATATAGGATTATATTCCATTTACATATATCATTGGGTTTTATTCACCTTAAGTTTTTCATATATATATGATGTGTTTTTTGTTTCATGTTTATGTGGATAAGTGTTTATGTATACTAGATCTATTTACTTTTTTGAATGGTCTATGATTGCTTAAGTGAAATTGATAATAAAGTTTTTTAAGAATAATTCACCCCCCTCTCAATAATTTTGATTCCAAAATTTGGTATCATATCCTGGTCCTTTGGAGTAGGTCTGAAATCCTAAAGGAGATCTTAGAAGCAAGGATGGCTAGTCAGTAAGCTCAAGTTGGTTTCTCTACTAGTAAGGCTCTATTATTTAGTGGATCAAATTATGCATTTTAGAACATCAAGATGAAAATATACTTTATGTTTCAATGTCATGATATTTGGTAGTTATCTATGGATGGCTATATTTCTCCTACTATTCCATCAACTAATGTAGTAGGTAAGAAGGCTAGTGAAAACAATCCAAGGCAATGAATGCCATTCTTTGTGGCCTATCAGAGGAAAAGATTGTGAATGTAATGCATTGTGTAACATAAAAATATATATGGGATAAATTAAAGACTATCTATGAAGGTTACACCAAGGTTAAGATGGCCAAGTTGTAGACCCACTAAAGACATTTTAAGTGTTTGAAGATGAAACAATTAAATCCTACCTATTGAAGGTTGATGAAGTTGTCAATGTCATTAGAGGATTAGAAGAAGTGAAATAATATATAGTTTTTCAAAAGGTATTGAGATCAGTAACTCTTAAGTTTAATTCTAAGGTATCTCTAGTAGAAGAGATACAAGATTCAGACAAGCTGGAGATGGATGGGCTTCATGTCATCTTGACTGCCTATGAGATGAGAAAAAATGAATGAAAACCTCCCAAGAAAGAAACAATATTCAAAGCTAAGAAGAAGTCAAAAGTCAAGAAGGTTAAGGATGAGGTATGTTCAGATGTTGATGACAAATAACTAATAGTCATATTTTTTAGGAAGTTGAGGTTTGGATTTGGTAAGTACAAGGGTAAATTATATTTTAAATGTTTCAATTATGGTAATATTGGTCACTTTGCATCCATGTTTCCTGAAAAAGATAAAATTGAGCATGATGAATAACATGATGAACATCATGTAGATAATAGTAAGTTCTATAACCTTGAAAATAACAAGAGAGATTTCAAAAAGTCTAAAGGTAGGAAAGGGTCATTCAAAAACAAGAAAGTATTTTATACAAAATAATAGAAATCATCTAATGTAAGTGACACAAGCACATTTGATAGTGATTATGATAATAATGAACATGACAAAAATGCAACCTTATTCATGGCCATCAAATTAGACAATGAGGGTTGCTCAAATGAAGAAGTCCTTATGGTTGATATAGAATCAGATGAAGAAAAAGATGAAGTGAAACTTGAGGCAGAATTGGTAAGTTCCCTAAAGGAATTGAAATTAAAAATAATAAAGAATCATAAACTAAGATCATTAGTTAAGGACTATGAATATCGAATTGGTTTATTTAAGGAGAGACTGAGTAATACTTCTAAGGAGTATGATGAGATCATCAATCAAATTGAAGCATAGATGGAGATAGTCAATGCAAACCTAAAGGATAAAAAGAAAGAATGCACTAGGTCTGAAACTAAAGTGGAATATTTGAAACATAAGTTGGATCAAAAGGTGAATACCTTTGTGAAGTTTGACAAGATAAATAAGGCTCTATATGATATCTTCAGTAGTCAAAAATATGTAAGTGATAAGATAGAACTTGGTTTCAAATAAGACCAAATAGAGGTAACTCAAGTAAGGAGAAGGCTATTGAAGATAAGAAAGTAAACATAAATAAACCAATTATATAGTTTAATGCTATGAGGTATGCTAATTCATTCAATGGTTACTATTTTATATGTAATTATTTGGTCATAGAGCAAGAGAGTGTAAAATACCCTCCAAGAATGAGTACTCATGGGATTATGAAAGGAGTTAGAGTTCACATTAGTCAAATGGTATGTATAAGTTGGTTTGATACATTTTTCATAATGTAAGACACATTGCAAGATTCTATCCTAACAAAGTTAAAAGATCATCAAGTTAAAATAGGATGTTTGAATCCCTTAGAGTACAAGAAAGAAGGAAAATTAATATATAGAAACCAAAGATAGTAGAGATGAGTCATCATCAATATAAAATCTCAAGTGGATTATTTGTTGTGATATATCATTATTTAGATGTGAAATCAAGTTAATAATCTCTATTGTTAGCTTACATTGATGATCAAACGATTGATGAAGAGGTCAAGCCTATATTCAAGCCTAAAAAGATATTGAAGGATATTCAATATTGTGAGAATATGAAGATATAGGAATCTCCTAAGATTCTATTATTTTATTTCCCTATGGAAATGGGTGGCTCTATTATGCTTCATCAAGACACACTTCAAGTTAGTATAAGCATGGTGGATAACTAGTTTGAGGGGTGAGCTATTCAAGTTGTTGACTAAGATTGATATATGTTGATAATTTTTCTTATTAATCTAAGTTCATTTAAAAGAGTTATGTGCATGCAATCAAAAATGAATCATGTCTATAAATTAATCCTGGCTCAGAGAAGATAGATCATACCTACACTTCTCATTGAGAATATATTTGTTAAGATGGAACATGACTAATATGGGGATCCACTAGACCTGATTAGGGGATCACTTATCATAATACACCATGTGAAGTTGGGTTCCAAATCCTATAGTCAAGAATCTCTATTGTTATCTTACATTGATGATCAAATAATTGATGAAGAGGTCAAGCCTATATTCAGTCTGATAAGGATACTGAAGGATATTCAATCTTGTGAGAATATGAAGATCTAGGAATATCCTAAGATTGTGTTATTTTAGTGCCCTATGGAAATGGGTGACTCCATTATGATTCATGGAGACACACTTCAATTTAGCATAATCATGGTAGATACCTGGTTTGAGGGGTGATCTATTCAAGTTGTTGACTAAGATTGATCTATGTTGATAATTATTCTTATTAATCTAATTTCATTTAAAAGAGGTATGTGTATGCAATCAGAAATGAATCATGTCTATAAATAGATCCTGGATTAGAGAATATAGATCATACCTACACTTCTCATTGAGAATACATTTGTTAAGAGGGAACATGACTAATATGTGGATCCAATAGACCCGATTAGGGGATTACTTGTCATAATACACCATATGAGGTAGGGTTCCAAATCCTATAGTCTAACACAATAATGTAACAACCCTAAAAGATTCCTAAGGTTTAATATTCAATATATTATAATAAACAAGAAAGTAAATATAATCTAGTGGATGTCAAAGCTTGTGATATAATATGAGGGGTTATTAAATCAATCAAAACATGTATAGGAGAATCTCAATTAAGCTAAGTATGAGTAATACCCTAATACATGAAATATGAAGAGTAATATTATTTGAGCCAACACCTATGCTAATTATATCTACTAAAGAGATGAGAACAAAGTTAGAATATACTTACCTGAATATGAACCCATCAAGACTTAATCTCCCCTTAGCCAAAGGGGCTTCATAAGAGGTTGTTATGGTTTGTAAGGATCACTAAGAAAGGCCAAATTATCTAAGACTTATCCACAAGATTAGATTATCCAAGTAGAAACCTAATATAAGACTTTTCAAGTATAATGGTAGAAGAATAGATTATAAATAAGTGCAATCAAATAATAACTCTTGATTGCATCTTAAAATAATGAAAAAATGATCTTGTATATATAGGTGGATCTTGCCCTAAATCCTCTTGGAAACATTAGTTATATAGGGTCAACCCAGTCGATCATGTATGTTTTCAATGATAATTCACTATTTCTAAGCTAGGTCAATCGAATTGTTAACAAACTCAAAAAGTGAAAAATACCCCTAGAATGTATAGGGTCAACCCAGTTGACCTAGTATAGCTGACTATCTAAAAGAGAATTAAGGCAAGAAAATGAGGATGGAAAGAGGAAAAATATGAGGAATGTGTAAGGGAGGAGTAATAGCTTAGAGAATGGTTTTAAGAGCTGGTTGGATTGGTAATAATGTGGCAATAAGGGAAAATAATCTTGAAAAGCACCAAATGTCTGCCAGCCCTTTCTTAGTATACCCTTTAAGGCATGCACTCAAATAAATTGAGTCTTGACAAGTTTTTGCAAGATATAAAGCATAAATATTTGATAAAAGTTGAAAATATTATGTATATACATATTACCCACTCAAAGATAATCACATGTCACTAAGGTGCAATAGGGTATGGTGATTTGAGAAAGAACATAGTAACTCACAACCCTGACTCTAAAAAAAATTGTAGTGTTTAAAATAAAAATAACTAAAATTAAATGATAGGAAAGTAAATAACTAAAAATTAAATGTAATTCATACCTTGACTTACATTTATCAATGAGTGGTTGTCTTAATATTTTTTAGTTTTGATTATGTAGGGTGGAAAGACTTCTTTCAACAAACCCAAGAATACAAAACTAAACAGAAAAAAACAAATACAAGAAAAGCCAAGATAGCTGGTGCTATGAGGATGAGATGTACTTTGGAAATTTAGAAAGCTGAGGTGATAGGTGTTATGTTAGACCAAATTACAAAGTCAAACAACAAGAGTAAATTAGGTAACCAAAAATCCAAGGCTACTAAAGATTGAAAAACTCAAACAAGCTATCCTTAAGTAAGAAAGGCAAACTCACCAAATCAAACCAAAGATACATGTCAAATAGGATGGTACTAAAAAAATGTCAATGGTAAAAATTAAAAAAATGGTAAAATAACATTGTTGAGTGAGCAGTAACAATCCATATCTCAATCATAAATGGAAAAAGGTTCATAAAAAGGGAAAAAAAACATTGATGAGTGAGAAGTAACAAACCAACCTCACTCAACAATGAAAAAGGGTACAAAATTAGGTGTCTATAATAGTAAGATAGTAAAATTATGACAAATGGTAAAAGGAAAATAAAGTAAGTATAGTAATTTTATGATGTAAAAGAAAGAAGAATCTATAGTTACTCAAACATGTTTCTCTTTAAGGATAGATAAAACTAAAACAAAGTAGTGCTAGCATGTTTTTAAGAGGTGAATAAGAAGGAAATAACAATGAAGGGAAAACAAATTTGGAATCACAATTTATCTGTCAAGGGGGGAAATGAAATGGGTGGAGGGGAGAATGAAGGAAAACCAAATTAGAAGAAACCTTTATTGAAGTCAATACAATAAAATTAGGTTTGTCAAAACAAGAGGACTTTCAACCTTAAGGAATATAAAGAAATTTTCTTAGCCACACAATTCTTAGGTCAATAATAGAGTTTATAGATCATCTCATGAAGGATAAATTCATGAAAATTAAAATGGATCTACCTTCCCACAATGTGTTTCACATTTCTTAAGACCCTTACAGATCCATTGGTCTATTGTGAAGATTGGGTACTTGCATGAGAAATTAGATATCAACATAGAGTTTGTTGAATTCTCCTAATCCAATCTACTAGCCTACCTTACCCCAAAGGACCTTGGTTCTATGTGAGGTTACCTATGGAGTTTGAGCTTTGATTAGAGATAGGAGATGTTCTTATAATCATGTTTTTTGGTGTAATGTTAACTTTTGATATTTATATGTTGTATTTTAGATATCATTGCCTTTTGATTCAAATGATTTAGCTTTTTACTTTCTTTATGGCTTTTTCTATTCCTCATCCATGTAGATTTGGAAAACCAAACATGAGTGGTAATGATAACTTTCATTTGAATACTTGGGACTTAGTTTCTAAGAGAGAGAAAATTCAAAGAGTATGGGGTCTAAGAGTCTCATAAATCTAGGTAAAATAAAATTGCTATCTAGACTTCAGCCTTGTTTTATCCAATGTGGAGTGAAAGAAAGGGGAAATCAAGAGGATTGACACATAAAACAATTTAAACTACTTAAAATCACAAAAAAATGTGACAAAAGGAAAGAAATGGATAAAATGATAGTAAAGTGTGATTCCTTATCATAAGAATGAGGGAAATGGAGGAAAACATGCTAATATAGATTATTTGTGAAAATTTCATCTAGCAAAAGAAGCCAAAGCTAAAGTAATCAAGGATGTAAAATTATTAAAATATGGTGATTTTATGAGGAGAGTTAGGTCATATCCATGGTATTATACTAAAATTTCATAAAATAAGGAAAATATAAAGAAAAAATATGGTAGTTTTGTGAGGGATGTTGGGTCTTATCCATGGTATTACAAAGCAACTCATGAAATAAAAACCCAAGGGATACCAAAATAAAATTGACAAGCAAAAAGTGTGAGAAAAATATGTTGGTTTAGTGAGGAATGTTGGGTCCTATCCATGGTCCTATGAAGAAACTCAAAAAATAAAAACCCAAAGGGTGTGAAAAACAAGAGAAAATGCAAGAAGATAAAGAAGACTATGGTACATCAAGAAACCAAAAGACCAAAAGGGAGAACTAAAGGTTTGTGAAAGGAAGGAACTTACTATAGAAGGAGATACCTATGCTTAAGTAACCTAAAAAAAGTGTTATATAGATGTAGATAGAAATCATGAAAAGAATGAAATATTTAGGCAAAGTACTTTATAAGGAATTGAGCATTGATGGGCTCTTTGAAAACATGGCCTTCATTGGTTTGAAGGTAGTAGGTGCTTGGAAAAAGAATATATTTGACTAAATATGGGCCCCACCATTTTTGGGTGTGTTTACCTTCTTTATCATGCGTGTAGTCTAATTTTAAGGACAAGATTACCAATATTAAATGTGCATATTTTAACATGTTTGTTATGTTATTTGGCAATGTGAACTTTGTATTGGTGGTTATGTTATAAAGCATAAAGATGGTGTTCATCAAGAAAATCAAGTACATGAAGATGAGCTTCACATAATTATTCATTAGGAATAATAACATGAAGAGATATATGAAGAGAGGGAAGCTCAACTTCCAATGGAAGAGCAAACTCAAAACCATAGACTAGTGAGAATGGAGTTACCCTAGTGGTAGTATGTATCCTAGTTTGATAGGACCAAAGTGAAAGGTAAAGATGAAGGTGCCAATCCATGAAAGTTTCATGAATTATCTTTTGGATAATTTTTTTGAGAATTTTATTAGTGGCCTTAGCATAGATATTGCATTACAGATGATAAGGCATGGAAAATTTATGGCTGATCTTGAATTTGTTTAACATGTTTGTTTTTGAAATTACCACCATTGTTTAAAATGATGGTATGGGGAACACCAAAATGACAAATTATTTGATTAGGAATAAATTTCGAAATTGTATGACCAATGATGTTAACAAGGAACATGTATTCTACCCACTTGGTACAATATTTATTAGTAGTGATGATAAAGACATGCACATCATGGGAGAGAGGAAGTTTACCAATGAGATCAAATCCCCATGAGTAAAATGGCTAAGGAAATTATATATTTTAAATTTGATTTGGAGGTGAATGGATTAGATCATTATGAGTTTGACAAGGGTTAAACTTTTTATTATATTCAATTGAATCTTTTTTTATAGTAGGCCAAAAGTAACCAATACGTAGACATTCAAGTGTTATAGCATGTCTTATGTAGTGATGACCATAAATTCCCCCATGTGCTTGTTTAATAAGATGAGGGACCTCATCTTGCATAACATAATAGAGTAATATACCTTTAGTATTATGAAAAAAAGGATATTGTGTCAAAATACATAATTAAAAGCTTGTTTATGGATACATGTCTATTCATGAGAGTCTAAATTAGGAGGATAAGTTTGGTGTTCTAAAGATTTAATTATATATTTATACTAAGGGATTTTTTAAATGGTAAAAGCCTTGATATGATAGATAATTGAATCTAGTGGTAGAGTTGAAGATGGATATTTTCTTATTTGTATAAGAAAATAAGGATCAGAAATAACTTGATGAGTATGAAAGAGAGATGTTGATGAGGCAAGAGAATTAGAAATGGAGTTTTGATCTCTAGGAATAGGCTCAATATTGAAAGAGATGAAATACTTAGTAAGAGTGGTTCTAATTTGATGATATGTAATATGGTTCTCACTTTTACATTAATAAGTACCATTGACTTGGTGGTAAATAAGCTGAGAATCACCTAAATCATGAAGGTATTAAATATCTAAATAAAGGGAAACTCTCATGCCTAAGATAAGATCTTCATACTCACCCATATTATTGGTGACATCAAAGGTGAAGCAAAAAGATAAAGGAATGATCTTACCAAGAGTACTCATGGAATGCAACCTGCCCCAGCTCTTTAAAGGAATTTAACACCATCAAAGTGAAGGATCTAAGTAGCCTCATACAAGTTGACATTGATTTCAAAAAGCTCCTTGATAACTAATTTTGGTTTAGTAGTACTAGAGGTAGAAGTGGATTCATCAAAATTATTGGCTTCAAAATCAATGGTAAAGCTATAAAAATAATCTTTAAGAGAAATATCTTGATTAAGACCTTTAATGTAAATGATATTATCATCTATAAGATTATCTTGAAGAGAAGAAGTGGCTAGTATAGGAGCTATGACAAGTTAATTATCTATGATTCTTCATTTGATAGATTTTTGAGTGATGATGTAGAGATCATAAGGAGGACCATCCATTTACCAATTATATCTCTAGGAAGAAATGCTTTGGAGAAGAAATGACGAAGGGGGTTAGAATGAAAAATGACATGAGTAGTTTGGTAAAGCATGTAATGATGAATATTTTTAGCTACAAAATAGATAGCAAGGCAATCACGTTCAAATTTGGTATAATGTGTCTCATAATCAATGAGGCTTTAGCTAATGTAGTAGATAACATACTCTCTTCCCATATCGTCTTCTTGGGAAAACATTGCCCCAACTAAAATAAATGTGGAAGAAGTATATAGAATCAAAGGTTTATCATTGGAAGGAGGATGAAGTGTAGGTAGATGAAGTAATGACTCTTTCATGTCATTAAAGGATTTTTGACATAGATCCATCCATTCTAAATTAGTACCTTTCTTGAGAAGGGAATTGATAGAGTGAATTTGATATGCCATTTCAGGGATGAATCATCTAATTGCCCTAAATTTGCCTAAATAAGTATGAATGTTAGGAATAGAACAAGAAATAGGCAGGTTGATGATAACACTAATTTTATTAGGGTCAACATTGATTCCATGAAGAAAGACTAAGAATCTTAAATTTTTTCTATATGTGACTCCAAAGACACATTTGTAAGGAATAAGACTAACTTTATATTTAAGGAGATAATCAAATATGATAGTGAGATTAGAAAGATGATTTTTATGATGTTTGTATTTAGCAATAATATCATCCACATAGGCTTCAAAAAATTTATGAATGAGATTGTGAAAGATGTGAGTCATTATTCATTGGTAAGTGGCTCTAACATTTTTGAGATTAAAGGGAATTATGGCATAGAAATAGGTTCCCCATTATATGGTGAAAGTAGTCTTTTGTTGGTCTTCGGGAGCAATATGAATCTGATTGTATCCCAAGAAACCATCCATAAGAGATAACATTTTGTAACCAGTCATGGAATAAAAAATGGCGTCTATTTAAGGTAAAGGGAAGTTTTCCTTGAGACAAGAAAGATTAAGATTATGAAAATAAATATAAATGTGAATGACCATAGTGACTTTCTTCTGAATGGGAACAATGTTAGAAACCCATTTGAAATAATCCACTAGTTTGATAAATTTAGCATTAAGTAATTTGATGATTTCCTTATGATATAGAGTGGAAACTTCAAGTATAAATTTTATTTATTTTTGATGTACAAGCTTGGAATCAGGATATGTAATTATGTTATGCACCCCAATGCTAGGGTTTGGTAGGCATTGCCTCATAATACCAAGTGAAAGACTCATGATATTTGTTAAAAAATAAGATAAAATTATCATGTTCAGTAGGTGAGAGTTCATGAGAGACAATAATTAGTTGAGGATAAGATGGATTACCATATTCAATGTGAGTGGTTTCTTAAATAATAATGGCATTGCCATCTTGAAATTGGTATGGTGCATTAGGTAAGGAAAATATTTTATTTATTTTAGGATCAATTCTAGCAACAAAGTTGTTGAAGAAAGGAGTTTTACTTTTGAAATTCCCAAGTTTATGATGTTGCCAAGGAAGTTGAGGTTCTAAGGTATAAAGTAGATCAAGAATAACTTTGTCATTAGGAAAGGTAAGAAGAGGACCATAATAATCAATATGTACTTCAAGATCTAAAATTTGATGTCCATGGCAATTATACTCATAATGTATTTGACAAACATCAGTTACCTTGGCCTCAAGTGTAATTTCGAGAGCAGAAGAAGTAGATGGAGTAGAAGAGATTGGTGTGTTGGTATATTTAGTGATGTGAGAAGGATTAGATATAATGATTGGATCAAAATGTGGTAAAGGAGGTGTAGGAAATTGTAGTGATTCAAAATTAATAATTTGTTCTACCACCCAAGGAGTATTGATAAGAGGAGAATTGATAGGAAGCACATGAACCTCAAGATCTAAGGTATGATCCACAAAAATGGTATGAAAATCTTGATTAAAATTATGAATATGGGGTAAGGTTTTTTGATAATTATAGACATCCAAGTCTCTATATTGAGCTTGGGCTATGATATAATTATTGTTATATGTTGGATAAATCATACATACTTGATAATCTAGGGGAGTTTTAGAGGATGAAATCATGATATTACAAAATGTATGAGAAGACATGATAAGAGGATATTGAAATAATTTGGCCAATCCAAAATCATGGAAAGTGAAGGCATATTTAGGTAAATAAGGCTCTTGATCATTACATGGATGGGTAAAATTGGTAATCTCATCCATGAGAAGAACAATACAATCTCCTGGTAAGAGAGAAGGAGGAAGCCATTGAGAAATGTATGGAGGTAGCTTAGTGGTATTGAAAGTATGTTACAACTCATTGGGATCACCATCCTCAAAACCGATAAGATTAACTTGTAAATTAGGATTAATGTTGATGAATTTAGGTAAAGGAACACTATTGATATTAGGAATTATAGGAATATGATAATATCATTTAGGATTAGGAAGCTGAATGCTCCATGGGTTGGGATTGGCTTCATGCTTTTATCATTTTCCATTATGTAATAATTCAAAACATTGACTACCTAAGAAGTAATGTCCCTCATTCAATGAGTCCATGGATGACCAAGGATTATGTTATAAGATAAAGGAATGTCAAGGACTAGAAGCTTGGTTTGAACAATATTAGGTCCAATGGTTAATGGAAGCTAGATGCAACCAAGTGGATTTTGATTAGTCTTATCAAAACCATGATAAGTAAGATGGGTTTACTTGAGATGATCCATGTTATAACCAAGTTGTTAGATGAGCCATAAAGATGTCACATTAACACCAGAGCCTTCATCAACTAGAAATTTTTGAATAAGAGTGGTATTAATGGTTACTTTGATAAAAAGTGGTGGATCATAAGCACAAAAGATAATTTCATCATTGATCATGTCCTCTTCAAGGAATTTAATATAGGGCTTGGAAGAAGGACATAGTTTCAATGGTATTGACATTGGTAGGTTAAGAATTTATAGAAGGTGGTTATTCAGCTATGGAATAAGGATCTTCAATTTCTTGAATTTATTGCATAATGAATTTATGATGATAGGGTGAAGTAAGAACCAACTCCATAAGTGGAATCTTACAAGGCATAGAGTTAATTTCTTTAATAAAGTTCCAATGATATTTAGAAGAACTAGCACGAGGTTTGGGAGTTATATTAGATTTTGGAAGAATAGATGTAGTTGGAGGATCGAAAGGAGGAGATGGTTCCTCTTGGGATTCTAAAGCAACATTAGTAGTGGTAGTATCTTTAATAATTTTTTCCTCCAAAGATGTATTTTTAATCTTGGTAACAAGATCTTTATGAGCTAGCTTATAATGATAATTGACCTTAGTATTATTGACATATTGAGAAATATTGAAATATTGGTCATAATCAACATTAATAGCACAAACATCCTTGGTATTTGGTTGATTATTTGAAGAAGATTTTTGCTTATTTTAAGTAGAAGATTTATAAGTTTGTCATTTTTGAAAAGCAAAAGTGTATTCTTGATGATGAAGATTGATAATAGCTTCATGATTTAATGAATCACCAAGCATATAGGAGATAGAAAATTTAGTGAGCCCTCTAAAAGATTCATGGGAATGCTAAATATTGGCATGGAACCAAAAAAATAGATTTGGGTCATACCACTTAGGTGGAGCATTGAGATAAATGAAAGGCTTTGAGGGTAGTAATTTTTTTTTCATTTGCTAAAAGAAAATAGGTGTATGAGAAGGTAAAAAAACATCAATTTTGGCAACTCCTAGTTTGGTTTGCAAAGCATTACTAGTGATAGCATTATATGTTTTTAAATATACTTTAAGAAGTTTAGGATTAGGTTCAAATCACTTAATGATAACGTATTGAAATTTAGCTTGATCAAGATCTTCATTTAGTGTTTGGGGAGCAAAGGTTTAAACTTTATATTGAAGAGTGGGAGTCAAAGCTATGATAAATTTTTTGAATAAGTTATCATCAGTCATGTTATGGTTGGATTTATGCACAAAATATTTCCATATTTTAATAAATTCATGAGCTTATTTAATGGGATATTGCTTGGGATTCATGAAGTGGATAAGACAATTTTTGGGAAGATCATTGAGTTGAAACTCTTTAACTAAAGGATTAACAAAATCTTTATGTTTCCAAATAGAATGTTGGGGTAGTTGATTTACCATTCTAAGACATCACTAGTGAAATTTTTCACTAACAATTTAGTTGTGGTGAAGGTATTAGCTTGGATCCACTCTTTGTAAAGGTTTCTAAAGGCTTTGAGAAATGAGGCAGGGTCTTTAGTCCCATCATATTTTATAGTTGGAGATATGTTACTAATATCAATGGATACAATGAAGTTGGTTAAAGGCTCATTTTAAATTCTTTGAAGCATTTTTTATTTACTATGGGTTGAGGAATAACATTGCATGAGGCATCCTGAAGAGGTGGAAGAATAAAAACTGGATTAGCTTGAGGATGCATAGTCAGAGGTTGATTAGCCACATTGATTAAATGTTGTTAAAGTTGCATCATTTGATGGGTGTTATAATTTTTCATAATGTTCATTTGTTGGATGACTTGGGCTAAAAGCTAAGTTGTATCATGAGGTGGGTTGGTGTTGGTAGGAGCACTCCCCAAATTGGTGTTAGGGGGAGGATTACTAGTGGCATTATTAAGTAAACTTGTATCAATCACTCCCACATTAGTTTTAATATTTTTAATATGAGAAGTATCTTGGTAAATAAAGAAAGGATCAGATCCATCAAATTCATCTTGAGGTGTTATTTTCACCATATTATAGTTCATGGATGAAGGATGAGGAGAGATGACCCAATAGTGATGATGATCTTGGGAGGAAAAGAGAGGGAGAAATGAACATCCCATATAGTATCTAAATGGATTCAAGATATCCAAGAAGATTCTGATAAGAGACTTTATTATTACTGAAGAGAGATGAATAGAATGCAAAATAAAGATAAATAGAGAATTATATTGATAAATAGAAAAGGTATAAAGTAGTACAAGGTCAACTAGGTCAACCTAGCATAAAAAATAGGGCCTATAAATAGTAAAAGGTTGATTGGGTCGATCCTTTATAGTGAATAGAGGCTATAAAAAGAATTAACATGGTCTTTAAATAGTATAGGGTTGACTAGGTTGATATAGTACAGTGTACAGAGGATGGAAAAAGATACAGGTTCAACTAGGTTGACCTAGTACAATAGTTAGGGAAAATGAGAAGGTTGATAATAAGTTATGAACTAAAATAAGATAATTTTTGTAGATAATATAATAAAGTAAGAACTAAAGTGAAATAAATAGTCAATTGGATCAATGATATCCAATCTAATTGAAGCACACAATATAAAACTTTGTACTAATTTTGGCTAATACAAGCTTTTACACACACAATTGAGTAAAGAACAAACAATAAACTTGAAAATTAAAGAGCTAACTAATTTGTCAACCTAAGAAGTTTATTAGATTATTAATAATATAAATTTAAATCTTATGGGAAGTTGGATATAAGCAAGGAACTAGATATAAATCTAAGGATGGTTTCAGGTAGTTTGGGCTGAAAGGGACTGTAGTGTAAATAGTAAAGGTTTGGTATTGGGGCCTACCCCCTCACTTCACATACCAAAATGATAAGGGTGTCAGGTGGTTAGCTATAATATATAATTAACCACACTTTATACTTGACCAGAGTATCAAGTCAACTTTCCCATTGTTAATGAAATCCAAGTAGGTTGGCCTTGGGTAGATGAATGTTAAAATGCTTATTTAGATTATGTGATTTGGTTGTGTGTGAATAAAATATAGATATTAAAAATAAATGGTTAATTAAAAACCTCCTAATTAGACTATGTGAACTATTCTAAGCATGCAAGCAATAAGAAAATAAAAATGTGAACTAATTACTAACATATAGAGATTAATTCCAACTTGAAACAAGGTATAATGTTGACACTATATGCAAAAAAAATAGAATAAGGTTGACAAGGTTGAACATATACTACAAAATTAGGTTCTAAAAATGAATAGGGTTAGCTACGTTCAACCTAGTTATTTAGACAACACATAGAACATAGAATTGGGTTAATGAGATCGATCCAATTAACTATGTAGGGGTAGTTTTGAAGATTGAAAATTATGAAGGGAAAGACAAAAAATAAAGAGACATAGAGATAAAAAGGAACCTTAGTGGATTAGAGATGCTGAGAATGAATATTGCTAGTCAATAACCTTGGAATATGCTTGAAAACTTTTCTAAATAGGTCAACTAGGTCAATCAGGCTTTATAAAATCCTACTAATGAGTGCTTGGAATGTACAAAGTTGATTGGGTTGACCTAGTAGTTGAAATGGAAGTATAAAAGTCTAAAAACATATACTGAGTCATCAGATTTGATCTAGTTTCCTATTCTTGAAAACCTACACATAGAGATTAGAATTGGGTCAACAAAGTCAATCTAGTATGACATATATATGATAAAAATAATTTTAAAAATAATGAAAGAAATTGAAATAAATATTGCAAGGGTTAGTTTCCTATTGGGGTCACCAAAATGTATATAATTATAAATTCATCATGTCTATAAATCAATCCTAGCTCGAAGAATATAGAGCATACCTACACTTTTGATTTAGAATACATTTTTTAAATGGGAGCATGAGCAATATGGGGATCTGTTAGACCTGATTAGGGAATCACTTATCAAAATACACCATGTAAAGTAGGGTTACAAAGCCTACAGTCTAACACAATCATGAAACAACCTTAAAAGAGTCCTAAGGTTTAATATTCACTCTATTCTAATAAACAAGAAAGTAAATCTAACCTAGCACACACCAAAGCTTGTGGCACAATATGAGGAGTTAGTAAAGCAATCAAAATATGTATAGGGTAATATAAATTAATTTAATTATGAGTAAGATCCTAATATATGAAATATGAAGAGTAATATTATTTGAGTGAACACTTATGCTACTTTTATCTATTAAAAAGAGGACAAAAAAGTTAGAATATACTTACCTGAATGTGAACCCATTGAGACTCAATCTCTCCCTTGGACAAAGGGGCTTCGCAATAGGTTGTTGTGGTTTGTAAGGATCACTAAAAAATTCCAAATCATATAATACTTATCCACAAGACTTGATTACCCAAGTAGAAACCCTAAGCTAAGTCTCCTCAAGTAGAATGGTGGAAGAGTAGATTGTGAAGAAGCATAAATGAATAATAAATCTTGATTGCATCTTGAAATAATGATGAAATGATCTTATATATAGATATATCTTTCCCTAAATACTCCCATAAATGTTGACCATACAAGGTTGACCCAATCAACCTTGTATGTGGTGAATGGTCTATGAGACATGAGCTTGTGTTTTTGATATGATAAGGAAGCCATGTGACAAGAGATAATTTGAAGGAAACATAATATATCTCTATTGAGGGAGAATTTTAATTCAACCTAATTTTTATTTTGAGGTTGATCTTAAGGTTCAAGTCAAATAAAGCATGTTTGAGTACAAGGTGTCTTGAGAAGACTAGTCTAGGCTCTATGAGAAGGTGTGCATAGTGAATCTTGGTGAAGTAAGCACAAGATTATGAGAGGTTTTTTATCATTGTGTGATCATGAAAGAGAAGTATATATATCTTCATAAGTTTTTCAAGGTTAGTTATCAAGTTTCAAATGTTTAAGAAGCTTAGTCATGGCACTAGTCATAACATGAAAAATCTTAGTGAGAAAATTTAAACATAGTGGCTTGGTGAGATGGATGCACATAGGAATAATAGGTTGTATGAGGTTGACTAATAATTCATATGAGGCATTAGAGGACTCAAAATAGTTTCAAGGTGAGCTTATAGGGGTAAGACCTTAAGTCCAAATCTATAATTAGACTACTTCTAGACCTTGCCTAACCTAATAAGGTGTCATAAAGTATTACCAAGGCATATGAAGGATGTATGGTAGTGGTTAAGTGTGATAAGAGGTTTTATGGCATGCATAAAAGGTTTTTATAGTTTTGATAGTGGTTATAAGGTTAGTTTTAAGGTGTAATATGGTTTACAGATCAAGGCCTAAGAAAGCAATGAGAGAGAATATGGCCTAATGGGGTATAAGGTTCTATTTCCAGGTCAAGTATGAGTAGGTGGTTATTTTTAGAGGTATATTATATTTTTTCAAGTATGTTCACAAATTTTGAGATCATGGTTTGTAAAAAAAGGCATGAACAATGGTTTTGAGGTCTCTTGAGTGCATAAAATGAAAGGTTATCAACCTAAGAAGGAATTTCAAGTGTTCATTGGCATGTGTAAGTATACACGGGAACCTGATATATTCATGTTATATGGGTAAGAATAATATCTTAAAGTATTATGGATTAGTTTTGTAAATGAGGAGCAATCCTTTATGCAAAATCATTAATGTTAAAATAGTATTAAGCCTCTCTAAAAACCTAAAAATGACCCAGTGTGGAATATATTATTCTAAATTACTTAGAATGGATTGGTATGGATATTTAATTGATGTTAGGTTGTATTAAAATATCTTATGAACCTCCAAGTGTGATTGGTTTATCAGGTGTGTGAGTAGACACTATAGGAAAGTCATAGTTTCTTGGAAATTTATTGTATCAATTAGAGTTGACCAAGTCAAAATATACAAATAATTAGATGGATAAGGTCATAAAATTTATTTTATGTACATGGTGGTTTAAATATATGTTTTATCCCTCAATTGTGCTAGAATAGGTATCCAATACAAGCTATCACTAAAAGGCCTAATGGTGAAAATAGTGAACCTAGGCAAAAGTGAGAAGATGTTTAAGAATGTGTTATCATGGAATAGGGATGAATCCAAGTGCATGGAGGTATTATTTAGGAATATTAATACATTATTCTATTTTTTGTAATTTTTGGAAGTCAGTGGCTCTGGTGAAAAGTTTCTCTCAAAGTTAACTTGTCTTACTTAGTGAGGTCTATGTACAGTGAGATTATGAGATTGGTCTAAAAGACCAATATTTCCATTTGACCATATTATATATCTATATAATAATGGTATAATTATCTCATAGGATAATATACCTACATTTTAAGTTATTTATTATGTTCTTTTACGTGTTATAAGTTCAAGTTTTCATGACTATGTTTTGAGGCTAGTTGGTAGTTCAGAGTGACAATTTTGTAGAGAAGAGTTTGAGCTTGTATACCCTAAGTTGAAGTATCTAATAAAGTTTTTGATGACCCTAAGGTCATGATGTTTCTGAATATGTAATTTTTTTCCATGGTTGTTTAGTCCATTTGAATATATTAGTGTTTTTTCATCCCTTTGAGGATTTCCCACATATGCGATGTGTTCTTATGTTTCATGCTTATGTGGATAGGTGTTTATGCATACTAGATCTATATAATTGTTTGAATGGTCTGTGATTTCTTAAATGAAATTGATAAGAAATTTTTTAAATACTTATTTACCCCCATTCTCAATCATTTTTCTTCCAACACCAAGAAGGTTAGGGGAGGAGTAACAAGCCCTAAACTCCATGTTTCTTTTTCTCAAATGGGTTTACCATTGCCTCTCCCAAGTTCCTCTTAGGATACTACTATGATAACAACAAATAATATTGAGAATAATTTAGTTTATATAGTCCACCAACTACCTTAGTATGGTGGAGTGGATTGGTCTAAAATTATTTGTCCTTCACTTCCTAATCCAAAACTAGAATAAACTTTGAATCAGACATCATGATAATTGTTGGGTGAGACTATAATTCAAGACATTAAACCCATGGATACAACCTAGATAGTCCTCCTATAGTGGAAAAAAATTATTAACTTATAGGTTTTTGAAAGGCCTAATATTATAATTATAGAGTTTCCTATTTTAAGTTTCATATTTTAAAAATCTACAGGGAGTGTACAGAGGGTATGGAAGAGGAAATTAGAAGATGAGACAAGGAGAGGCACCATATTGAAAGAGAGATAATAGGTATTTACCTTTTTCTAAAAATAAGAATAATAAATTGGGGTAGTACCCATACATAGAGGATTTTAAATTATATTTTTAGACTCATAAGGATGTTCCAGGAAAGATACATGAAGGAAATAAAATGGAAAGAAAAGAGCTAGACTGAGAACTGGAATAAATAACAAAACAAAAAAAAACTATACATGTTCCCATAAAAATAGAAACATATGTGTAAAATGTTGCATCTATATTGTATAATATCCTAGAAGCTATTACTGTAATGGGGGGAAAATTGGCACCTCATATAGTGAAAACTATTAAATTGTTTAACTATTTGAAATAGGATGAAAATAAATTGAAGATATTATTCTTTATACAACTATTAATGTATATGCACACCTAAATATGATGGAACCATTAGAGGCTACCAATTCCCTCAATTTGGTAGTCATCCAGACATAGGAGGCTAGAGAGTGGATCATGATAGTTGAGGAAGTAATGACTAAATGTGTATATTATGAAACTCTCATTTTGTAGATTCTAGATGAGTTAAATCTCCCATAGGCTAGGGATTCCATAGGTAAGCTTATCATCATGGCCAATTTTGATTATCTCATAAAATAGGCTTCAACAAGATTCAAATATATCTTACAAGGAATGACATCATAAGAAATATAAGTTGAGCTAAATTTTTCAATGAAAAAAGTCATGAAGTTGAAATATTTAAAATTAATTTCAAAAATACAAAGGTTGAGCATGCAAGGCTCATTAAACAAGTCAATAAGGTGAATAGAACTTAATTGCCTAATATGGGAATTATCAAGTACCAACATGAAATCAGTGATAAACACTATCAAGTGTTGGAAGAAAATAAGAAAGCTAACAATTCAACTTCTAGTTTGGCATAAACTACAACTTCAATGCCTCCAACAACATCCAGCACCATGAAAACATCTAGTAAGACTTAGTTGAAAGCTAATTTTGTATGTAGACAAAAGAATTGTAATTATAGTTTACTTGTACTTATCATATAAATGCAAATATTCTTGAACTATTTATAAGCATGCACATGTTACATTACATTGCACAGATCTATTGATCTTGATATATTTGTAGTTAAATATAAGCATACACACATGCAATTTTTATGATAAAAGTAGAACTAAGGTTATAATTTCATATTGTAACTATAAGTCCACATACACTTGGAGAATGAGGCATCCCCTCCCCATGCCTATATATTCATGTAATTACATATTTTAAAGGGTTGGAAATTTTATCAATACATGAAGAAATTAGCTTTGATTATCATGCTATTGTATTGGTTTTATTTCTTAAGGTTTTGCTCTCTTAGATATATTAATACAATAATTTTAAGTATGTAAAAGCTATTGATAATTATAAGTATTATAATTTATGTGTTCTAATGTTAGATGTACAAAATTTATTGAAAGTTAGTAGATTTCATTGATTTTATGTAATTGATTTAAACTATGTTAATAATTTGAGTGTGTAGGAGTGTTTTATCTCTAATACAGTCTTCTAAGTGTGTGCCATATCTACCTTGGAAACTTTCTTAGTTTTGGATATAATCTCCCAACTAAATGTGTGCAATAAAATATAAAGGGATCAACCTTTAGTTGAGACCATTAAGATTCCTATACCATTTCCATAGATCACCTAACTATGTTTTCTTGTGAGTGTGAAATATCTATAAACAACAAGCATTAGTTCTAGAAACACTTGTCCATGAAGAAACCAACATAGGAAGTGACCTCTTGAGACCTCAAAACCTTATTTTCTACTCTACCCTTCTCTCCTTTTGAATTTTATTTTATTTAAACCTACCCACTCTTGATTAGGTATTTTATACACATAATATTTTCAAACTTTTATCAATTATTGATGATATTTATCTTGCATGAACCCATCACATTTTAATCTCTCTAAGTCCATGCCCTAATGGGTGTACCAATAAAGGGTTGGGAAGACCATTGGTGCTTCATAGGATTTTTTTCCCTTTTTTTCTATTTTTATCTACATAATTTGCTCCTAAAAACCATTCCCCTAAGCTTGTTCTTATTTGTTATATACTCCTCATTCATTTCATACTTTTTGTCCCCCTTTTCTTAACCTTAGTCCCTTTTTGAATATTTAATATACTAGGTTGACTGGGTCGACCTTGTACAGTTTTGGGTGAAATTCATTTGGGGTCTAGGTCAGCTCTTGGTTGACCTAGCCCATGATTTAGTGAATTTTTGTACAAAATTATGCTAGGTTAACTAGGTCGACCCTATTGGCCAAAACTTTTGGAAGGGATTAGGGTTAAATCCACCTATATATAAAGGTTCATTTTTCCATTATTTAGAGAATATAAGAAGTAAGATATATTATGCATCTGTTTATTGACTATTCTACTTAAAAATCAATCTTAGTGTTTCATACTTTATTTAGAGATATGGATCTTATCTTGTGGATAAGTCTTTTGGATGCATTGATAGGTTATGTAGACTAAAAATAATTTGTCTTTGTCATCCTTACATACCACAATAACCTCTTGTGAAGCACCTTGGACAAGGGAGAGATTAAGGCTTGGTAAGTTCATCGTCAAAGGTAAGTATTCCTAACTTTGTTCATCTTTTGTAAGAGTAGAGAGATATGCATTTTTACTCTTTTTCCATGCATTAGGATAACGTATAAATTGATGTGAGTATATGTATTATATTCATGTTTAATTTTGTTGTTTCCAACCCCCACTTTGTGCCACAAGATTTGGTGAGCACTAGATTATATTTTAATTTACTTGTTATTAGTTTAGTGAATATAAAACATAGGAGCTAATTAGGGTTATTACTTGTGCTTGATTGAAGGTTTTGGAACCCTCCCTAGTATGGTTTAATATGGTAAGATATCCCATAATTGGGTCTAACAGATCCTCATCTTGGTCATGTTCCCAATTATCTAATGTGTCCCCAGTTAAAATTATATGGCATGATCTATCTTCTCTAAGTTAAGATTGATTTATAGACTTGATGCATTTCTAATTGCATATATTCTGGTGAACCTGATATGAATATAAACCTTACAAGTTTTATTTCATGTTTTTCATTATTTTATCATTTTTATCTATATTTATGATATTGGGTTGACAATGTTGATATAGCTCTAACTTATATGCGTAGGTTTAACACACAATCACATCAATACAACTATGTTCTATGTGTGTAGGTTTTTCATCAAGTACATGTTAGTAGGTTGAATTTATCAACACAATATACTTTAAAACTTCCAAATAAAATTACTAGGTCAACCCTATTGACTTTGTACAATTCCAAACTTCTAGAAAACACACTAGGTTAACCCTATTGACACAGTACATTTTACAAGTTTTCAACAAATAGGAAATTATAGAACTAGGTCAACCCAGTCAACATATTTGGAAGAATTTTCTAGTATAAATCAAGGTAATTGAATTACAATATCATTTTCTTCTACATCCTCCAACCCACCAAGGTTCCTTTCTATCAGTCTTTTTCATTTTTGTTATTCATTATAGTTCTATTTTTCACAGTTTGTAATCTTTAAAACTACCCTTGTATAATCAACTAGGTCAACCCTATCTATGTAGTTTTGTATTCTATATTTTGTCTTGAAAACTAAGTTGACATTTTTGATGTATTTATTTTTATACCCTTGCTTCCATAGTATAGTATCAATACTATCATCTCTATTATGTAATCTTTGCATACACTGTTGTTTGAAATGACACTGTATTGTGTATGAAAGTTGGAATTAACACTTGTATGTTAGTAATTAGCTGACACTTTCATTTATTATTTATTACATGCTTATAATATATCACATATTCTAAATTAGGTGGTTTTGAAATATACCATTTAGTTTTACTATTTTTCTCTTTTATGCACACACTAACAAATCATAAAATCTTAAAAAATATTTTAAATAATTGTCTACCCAAGGCATACCTACTTGGATTTAATCACCAAGGTGGAAGCTAAATTAGTTTTATGGCCAAGTATAAACATGTGGTTAATGGTATATATTGGTAAAGCACTTGACACCCTTATTGTTATGATGTGTGAAGTGAGGGAGTAGGCCCCAATACTAAGCTAATACCATTTTCAACATAGATCCCTTTCAGACTAAAAATCCTAAAACCATTCATAGATTGATTTCTAGTTATTTGCTTAAATCCAACTTCCTATCATATCTTAAATCATATTCTAATAATCTAACAACATTCAAGATGACCACTTAGTTAGCATTTACTTTCCAAGTTGATTGCTTTCTCTTTTCTCAATTATATGTTGTATTGTGAAAAATTGTATTGGATATCATTAGTGTAAGGTTTTGTGTTGTGTGCCTCAATTATATCATCCTAATTTACCTAATTTATTATGTGTTTCCTTTCATTTCTTTCTTTGAAAATTAATTGCAAAAATTTTCTTATTTCAGTACACAATCATTCTACTTGACACAATCTCTTATAGACTATCTATATTTTCTACCTACTATACTAGGCTGACACTATCGACTCTATATAATTTTTATCCTTTGTTTCTAGTATTAGGTTGACACTATCAACTCTATATATTTTTTATCCTTTGTTTCTAGTACTAGGTTGACACTGTCAACTCTATATAATTTTTAGCCTCAGTTTCCAGTACTAGGTCAATACTATTGATTATATACAATTTTCATTCTTAGTTTCTTGTACTAAGTCAACCCAATCGACTCTATACACTTATATGTCTCTTTATGTCTCTCTACTTTTATACCTATTCCTTATGTGTGGTTATCTAGTCTTATTTCATAATGATGACATCTTTTTAGCCTACCTTTAGTCAAGAATATTACATCATCAAGGATCTAAATCATAACCTCACTTATTTTATTACTTCAAATGAAACTATTCACTTTCTTCCTTCATCTTATCCTAATCCAAAACCAAGCACTGCAAAATTTAATGTAGTTGAGGTCCATCATAATCCTCCTCTCAAAACCAATGCTAGGAATCTTCTAACAAATAATCCCCCTCCCACAAACACTAATAGCCCACCTTCAAATACTAATGCTTAAATTGACATAACTCAAATTATTACTTAAATAGTTAAACAAATTAACATCATGCAAACAACTAATCATTTCCAAATGATGAACATGTAACAACATTTATTAAACATGACTATTCAACCACATCAAGTTATCATGTCTCAACCAAATCAAAAAAAATTCCCTCCTCCTCTTATATATGCCAATGGGAATATCATCCCTCAACCTACTTTGAATAACAAAATTATTCAACATCTTCAAAATGAACCTTTAGCTCCAATCATTGCATCCATATATATTGGAAACATTTCTCCAACTATCACATATAATGGGACTAAGGACCCTACTATCTTTCTAAGTCTTTTGTTAATATTTATAAGGAATGGGCCCAAACTAACACCATCGCTACCACCAAGATCTTGGCCAAAACCTTTATTAGTGATTCATTTGAATGGTATAATAAAATTCCTAGACATTCCATCTCATAACTAGAAGGATTTAATCAATGCTCTAGTGAAGTAATTCGAACATGATGACCTTCTTAAAATTTATCTTAGGAATTTCATCAATGTCGAGCAACTTCCTAATAAATTTTCTCACACTTTCATCAAATGAAGGATGTTTTTTACTCATAAAGTGGACCATAACATGAATTATGATACTCTTTTAAAACTATTTGTTACTACTCTTAAATCTCCCCTTCAATAAAAAGTTGAAATGTTTTCACCTAAAACTTTAGAAGAAGCCTTAGACCAAGAAAAAGTCAATATTTTCTTAAGACTTAATTTGAAACACACCAAACAATTATTAAATAAATTTTCCAATAATTTTCTCATAACATTGATTCATCCAAACCTCCCCAACCTCAAAATGCAGCATCCAATTCAACAAATTTTAACCTAACCCACTCTCCCTTAAGTCTAGAATAACTTAAGAAAAAATTTCCACCCTCTAAACCCATGAGATTTGATCCTTCCAAACCTCCTCCAAAATGGTACAATATTGATATGTTTTGTTGGTGGCATACTACTATAGGTCATTCTCATGAGTCTTGTCATGATCTTCACTGATTTATTCTTTCTTCCTTGCTTGGTTCATATTTCAATATTGATACTCTCACAAAAAAACATTATCAAGACTATCTTCAAGCTTCTCAAATTCAATATCAAGAACCACAATCACATCAACATCACCTACCTAATTAAAAATAATAATTATCCCATACCTACACCTCATCCACTAATTTTATTCAAACCATAGTTGATCCTTCCTCCTACACCAATAATAAAATGATATCTAACATGAAAAAATTTAAACATATCATTAAATCCATTGAACCTCAACCTCTTAGGTCACATGAACCAAAGGAGTACCTAATTCAAATGCCTACTCTAAAGAATATCATACATAGTCCTCCTTTCCCTCTTCATACCTCTCCTAAAAATCCTATGTCACATTCAACCTCCTTAAAATATATCAAACCAACACACTTACCTATCTCCAAATGCACCTACTAACCCAGTGCAAATCATTCTAATGATTCAATGTTACCTCACTCCAGCTCACATGTTGGGGTATCTTGTGATACCCATCCACATGTTCCTTCAGACTTTGGGGCATCTTGAAATGCTCATCCCTACATCCAATTGCTAATTAGGGCATATTATGATGCCCACTCTTATTCTACAATGTATAATAACAAACAAATTCATCTTCAAGAAACCTTTTGAGACTTATATACTTGTATTGCACATGCTCATTTTTGATATAGATGTTATCTTAGATTTTACTTGTTATTTTTTGTCTCATGTTTCTTTCTTTTTGTACACTTTAATTATTTTAGTTTCATTTTAATAGCATCATTGTCAGCTTTGGGTTCTTTGATTTTTTTACACATTTCATTTGGATTTTATTTTCATTTTTATCTCTTTCATTTTTTATTTTTATGTCATTCTTTCCCTTAATAGCTTTATGATTATTTTTCCCCCTTATTTATCATTCACCTCATTGGTGTTCACCTTGTGAGTTTCATTGTAAGAACATGGATAGGACCTGGGCTTCCTCACAAATTACCACATTAAAACATCTTTAAATCACTTTTTGGAATGACTCTACATTCATTAATGCTTATGATAGATCCGTTGTAGGCCAGTATGGCTTCTTTAGTGACATGACTATCATAGTATAGTTCCATCCCTTTCATAGAACTATTTTACATCATTGTTCTTAGCTACAATCATATTCATCATTGTATCACTTAGTACATAGATGGATATCTTATGATCCCCATATTTCCCTTATTTCCTTTCATTTGAGGATCATATTTGTCAATTTTGAGATTTCACACTTACTTTTGGGCAAGTCTAGGAGTCTTTAGATAGCTTGGTTTTTTAGGTCCTTTTCTCTAGTAACCAAGTATAATCTCTCTTGTGTTTTTCATATTTAACACCCATGTTTGGTTCTCTAAATCCATATAGAGGAGGAATAGAAAAATATAAAACAAGTTAAAAGCCAAATAATAAAATACAAACAAAAGGAAATGATAAAAAAAGGCAACATTAAAATTTTCAAAATTTAAATCACACTAAAAGTCATGATTCCAAGCACATCTCTTTTTTCTAGTTGAAGCTAAAACTCTACAGTTGGCCTCATAATATATCCAAGGTCCATTAGGGTGTGGTATCCTAGTAGATTAGAAAAGGAGAATAAAAAAATCTGTTAGTGCTACCTACTTTCTCACATAAGTACCTAATCTTCATAGCAGACCAATGGTTCTATAAGGGGTCCTAAGGAATGGGGAACACATTATGGGAAGGTAGGTCCATTTTAATTTTCAAGCATATATCCTTCATGAGATGATATATATACTTCATTTTTTATCCCAAGATTTGTGTTCATTATTCAAAATTTCCTAAGCCCTTGGTGTTGATAGTTCTTAGCCTTTCTCACTTGCCTAGTGTGTCTCATTCTTGCTAAGGATGTTCACATCACCCATGTGGAACCTCACATTCCTTATTCACATCACATATTTTACTTATATCTCACTTGTTAGATATTACTTATAGATGATCACATCCCTAATCACATCTACCTTATTATGCCTCTTATTTTATAGCTTGTGAATTTCATTATAAGACCTTGGATAGGACCAACCCTTCCTCATAAACACCCTTACACCATTTACCACACCTTCGTATTATCATACTAGTCATGTAATTAGGTGGTTGTGTTTTCTTAAATTATATCTTAGAAAAAGCACTAGGTTTGAGTCTTCATCCTTTATAGATTTTTGATTTTCATTTCTCCATCATGTTCTTCTTTTATTTTTGTAGACTTCACTTATCTTACCTATGACATTTGGCATTCTTACATGTTTCTCTTTATGTGTGACTTCTTCATGTTAATATTACATATTAATTTAAATTTCCTTTTTCACTTATTTATGAGTTATTCACCTTCATTTGATATACTTGCATTACATATTGATTTAAAATTTCATTTTCAGCTATTTGTGATTTCTTTATGTTTGATTCAACATGCTTATCTTACATGGGGTTACTTGTCACTATTAGATTTGTCTTGCATTAATATTTCATTTTTCATTCATGTTTTACATAATTTCCAATGTGATTTAATATGTTATACATTATTTTTTTCCATTTATGTTTTACATGATTTCTAATATGATTTACTATTTATATTTGCCATCATTCATCATTCATTTACGACCATTTTGTCATTCATTTTTCCTCAATATTTTTGTTCTAACCTTGCATTAAAAATCCTAAGTTGCCAATTTTCCCAAGAACCTCATATCTTTATCTCTACTAACTCTTTTTCCAAACCATAAAATGTTATGAAATTGTGAAATCATATAAAATATTTTCCACTACTATATGCCTATATTCCAAAAAAATTGATTTTTGGCTTTTTTTTGCACTAATCTCTATAGGTTAACTTAATGTTCTTCACATTGTACACCTTCACTTCTCTTTCAGTATACTTCTTTATATACAGAACTAAGGTAAGTAAATTTATGTGTTTTTTAATTATATCCTTTCATTTATCTTATTTTCTCCTTACTATATTTTAATTAGCATCAACATTATGTGTTATAATGTTTTGTTCCCAAAGCACCATCCCATGTTTTACTCATGTAACACATGATGAGATTAAAGTGAGGCATATGTATACACATAATATTTTCAAACTTTTATCAATTACTAAGACTCTTTATCTTATAATAACACATCAAGTTTCAATCTCTCTGAGTGCATGCCCTAAGGGCTGTAGGGGGAAAGAGGTGGGTAGACCATTGGTGCTTCATAATATTTTTTTTCCCTTTTACCACTTATTATATACACATTTATCTCCTAATAACTATTCACATAAGATTGTTCTTCTCTATTATATACTCTTCAATCATTTCCTACCCTTTTTCCCCTTTTCCTAACCTTAGTCCCTTTTTGACTATATACTATACTTGGTTTATTGGGTTGACCCTATATAATTTTGGGTGAAATTCATTTAGGGTCTAGGTCAACTCTTGGTCAACCTATCCCATGACCTAGTGAATTCTTGTCCAAAAAAGTGTTAGGTTGACTTGGTCAACCCTATCAGCTAAAATTTTTGGAAGGGTTTAGGGTTAAATCCACCTATATATACATGTTCATTTCTCCATTATTTAGAGAATAAAATAGGAAGTAATATATATATTGTACATCTACTTATTGACAATTATACTTAAGGAGTAAGATTAGGGTTTCATACTTTCTTTGGAGATATGGGTCTTGTCTTGTAGAAAAGTCTTTTAGATGAATTAATAAGTTATGTAGCCTAGAATTGATTTGTCTTTATCATCCTTTCATACCACAATAACCTATTACAAATCACCTTGGACAAGGGAGAGATTGAGGTTCTGTGCGTTCGTCTTAAAAGGTAAGTATTCCTAACTTTGTTCCTTCTTTATAAGAGTAGATAAATATGTATTTTTACTTTTATTATATTTATTAGGATTCCATATACATTGACATGAGTATATGTCTTCTATGCATGTTTACTTGTGTTGTTTATAACCCTCACTTTATTCCACAAGCTTTGGTGAGCACTAGATTAAATTTTAATTTACTTTTTATTAGTTTAGTGAGTATAAAACATAGGAGATAATTAGGGTTAATTCATTATTGTGCTTGAATAGAGGTTTTGAAACCCTCCCTATCATGGTTTACTATGGTAATAAATCCCCTAATTGGGTCTAACAGATCCTCATCTTGGGCATGTTCTCGATTATCTAATGTGTCCCCAATCAAAATTGTATGGTAAGATCTATCTTCTTCAAGTTAGGATTGATTTATAAACATGATGAATTTATAATTACATATAGGTATCACCCATCCATCCCACTCACTTAGGTTTTATTTCTTTACTAGGATTTATTTCACTAAAAGCAAACTTAGTTAACAACCTACATGCTCTACTTGATATCCCACCACAACGTTATTTAACCCATACCTACAACTCATGCCCTAGAGTGGATTTTACTTCCATTGAGATTTTAAAATTTTAGAGGCTACTTCATCAAAATACAAGGATGTGCATAAGAACCACATCAATAATAATAAAATATGGTGATATAAGGAGGGTCATTTGTGTGCCTTCCCTAGTGAGAGGTATCCCCTATGTTGAGCTACACTAGAGATGCCCAAAAAAGTTACCAATTCTAAGGGCTAAACTAGTCTTTTGTTTTCCCCCTTATCATCACATTGAAGTCTTAGATATGTATCAGTTTTTATCAATAGACATAGGTATATAACATTATATCTAATAAGAAATATCCATGCCATCAATCATCCTATGGCCAAAAAATAATCATGGTTAGTCAGATCTACTATTTCCATCCTAAGAGATATGCACAATTTGCCTAAGAACCTAAATAAATATTTGAATTATTTTTCCACCTTAAGAGGGAGAATGGTAGAGGAGCACACAAGTCCTTCAAGGCTAATTTGAGATTAATGAATGTTATTAACAAAGATGTTGCATGTAGGCTTTTCCTATTTACCTTAATAGATGTTGCCTATAATTGGAACCTCAACCTTGAATAGAACTCAATCACTTCTTAGAATGTATGTCAGATCATGTTTCTTGCTCAATTTGGATAAGTTACCAGTACTAGACTATTGTATCAACACTATACTATTATGAAGATGGAGCCCAATGAACCAATTCAAGCTATCGATGTGAGCATAATATGTACACTTGGCTTAATCCAAAGTATAGTTTATATGAAGAATTAGCATTAGATATGTATAAAAATGCACTATACCCAATCACTATAGTGTTCTTATAAAGAGTTGTTGATACCATTAATTTGGGTTTAGCATATGAAGAGGATATCAATATTGATAGATAGATGAACCCTTAAATATAGGCTACTCCCAACATCGATGTTGGTTTTCCATCCCCAAATCTAGTCCTTGATGTTAATCAAAATGTTCTTACTTTTAACTAGAATCAACTATATTAACTACCTCCTTTAATGCATCAAATGCCTAGTCATAACTATGGTTATATGAATAATCAGGTATAGATGAATATTCATCTATATAACTAAATTTTGATGCCCTCTAATACTATAGTTGGATAAGGAACTGATTCTACCAAATTAGAACTAGATTCCATCCAAATAATGGTCCCAAAATTGACTAATGGCTTCTTGAACATGTAGAGGAAGATAGGTAAAATGATTTCCAAAAATTAGGGTTTTAAAGATACAATAGACCCTTTAATAAGCCTATGAATAATATAGATTGACAAACCAATAAATTTCCAAAAATCAACATAATAGAAATGGCTCTACCTAATTGGTGTAGAGTCCATAATATATCATAGCATGGCGAACTTAAATGTGCAGAATTATATCTTGTATTTGAGATCTTCTAGAGGGATATGGTAAGGAAAGAATTGATTAATAATCCACAAAATTTGCACCCAGAAGGGGGCTCTTAAAATAATGTAATAGTATTTGAAATGCATGAGTCCTTCTTCCCAAGAGAAGATGACAATGAACTAGAGGATAACTCTGATAAAGTACATGCTTTCTAGTAGTATCAAAATGGAAATTACAATATGAGGAATAATCAACCTTCGTAATGTCTACTCCTTTAAACAATACTACCATTCCACTGAATCTAAGAGGCAACAAGAATCTGCCTCCCCTAAAATAGAATGAAGAGCCCTAGAATAAAGAGGAGCAAAGCAAAGGAGGGTATAACATTATTAAATACATGAATAAAATTAAATCCAACATTAATCTTTAGAAATTGGCTCATATCACTAAACAAAAGGAGCTCATTTGGAGGTTTATTATAGGGAAAGCAACTATAGGGAAGATGAAGGTTGCTCACACTAATGTCATATACAAAACTAAACCAAAAGTTACACCTTTTTCACTGACTATTTAAGCATTTTAATAGAAAATTCACAATTATTTAGTCAATTATGGATCCTTGACCATGGTGATGCCTACTTAAACTTACCAAAATTTGGGTTTGACTCCAAGCCCATCTAATAAGATGGTTTCATGGTTGGATAAGACTATGGTCATTATAATAGGAAAACTAAATGATGTATGCATCTAAGTAGTGTCTAAGCCACAAGTACAAATGAAAATTGACATATTTTTAGTGGATATTATGAAATGATATAGACTCCTTATCAAAATATATTAGTATAAGACATTAAAAAAGTATGTAACAATAGAATTATCTCACATTTGGTTACCATGGAGAGGTATTCCAAACTAGATTCAAATTGATTGAGATCCAAGAATGAAGCACTCAATTACTAAATATAATACAAAGAATGAATAAGTAATTTATAAATATCCTAGCCTTGGGATATATAACTTTACTAAAAATCCTGAGGTACAAGAACTAGAAGTCTAGGGACCTTCCCAATTATGGAATCTCCACTTCAATGGTGCAAGTTCTAAGTGATTATTAGGAATTGGCATCAAATTGGTGAAATTATAGGAAATAAATAGTTGGAGGTATTTAGACTATAGTTCCATTACACCAATAATAGATTAGAATATAAAGCATTAATTTTAGGATTACATTTTGATCTCAGAAATAATGTCAAATAATTGCTCATTTGTGGATGTTTGGAACTAGTAGTCAATCAGGTCAAAAACAAATTCTAGTGCAAGCTATCATACTTAAAGAGGTACAAACATAAATCTTGGGATTTGATTAAGTATTTAGAATACTTCAACATAGTGGCTATGCTTATATATCAAAATCAAACTACTGATTCACTATTTATTTTAGTTGCCAATTTGGCACCCCTACAAAATCCAATGTACAAAGATTCTCTATTAAGCTAGTACCTTATTCATATGTTCTAGACAATGTGTAAAATTTACAAGTATTTAATGAAAACTAATAGATCATCTAGTTATTGACTAAATCAAAAAAATTATTCTCAAATCATTGATGACAAGTAAATTAGTTACCTATTCCAAGAGGAATTGGGGAAAGAAGGAGTCATTCAATTGAATGAAAACTGCCTCTCTCTGGGAATGGTTTCCTTAGAAAAGACATTTGATTTGGATCCTCAAGCTCAAAAATAAAGGTATCCAAAAATAAATGAATATAAATTCAAAATGGATAATTTAAGAGATGAATATGACCCATGCTATGTTAAAATTGGTCTTATCTATACTTTATAGGAAAGGCAAAGGGTAAAGAATATAATCACTTAATACAAGGACGTCATTGCATAGACATTTGAATACATGAAGGTTTTTAATCCAAGGGTCATCACTTATACAATCCTATGAAGTTGGAAAAAAACCATTCAAGAAGAGGCAAAATCTGGTAAATCCAATCCCAAAACCTCTTATTTATAAGGAATTTAAAAAGTTGCAAAGTGCAAAAAATAGTTTTCCCTATCAAACATTCTACTTGGGTGGTTAATTTAGTTCTAGTCAAGAATAAGAGTGGGGATATTAGGCTTTGTGTTTATTTTAGAAACTTAAATAAATATTCTAAGAAAGATAATTATATGTTACCTTCCCTAGATGACCTCATCTAGGTAGTGAGTGGTTCAAGAATGATGCCCTTCTTGGACGGATTTTCAAAATATGACTAGGTGTTGGTAGAGTTAGAGGATAGAATGAAGACAACATTCATTATGAAGTGGTCTAATTATTAATATGAGAGAATTAAATTTGGTCTAATTAATGTATGTTCCACCTTTTAGTGAGCCATGAACCATACATGTCAGGAGATGATAGGTAAATGTATAATCATTTACATGGATGACCTCATAGTTTTTTCAAAAGCAAGGATTGATCATGTGGGTCACCTACAGTCAATGTTTGAAAGATGTAAAAGGTTTGGAATTTTTTTAAACCCAAATATGATCATATTTGGCATGATTGAATCCAATATCTTAGGTCACATCATCACTAAAGACAAAATTACAATTGACCCAGATAAAATTTAGGGGATATCAAGAATTACATTCCCAAATAACAAGAAGGAACTCAAATCTTTATTTGGGAAGATAGCTTTGTGACAAAGTTTATATTGGGCTTTACATAAATATTTAGACCTCTAAATTCAATGACAAATAAAGATGCTAAATTGGAATAAATAAAAAAAGGCTCAAAATTCTTTTCAAGACATTAAAGATGCAATATCTGAGGCCCTTGTGCTGATAAATTTAGACTTCACCAAATGATTCTTCTTGTATTTATTCACCTTAGAACGTATTATTTCCACCATGATCACCAAGAAAAAATATGAAAATATCATCCTATTACGTTCATGAGCACAAACTTGAAAGAAGAAGAACCCAAGTAATACATAATAGATAAGGAAATATTTTATTTTATCAAAAAGGTTAAGAAATTTTGACATTATATCTTAAGGAATAAGACCATCACCATTATATAGGATCCTATTTTTAAACTCACTTTTCCATAAAACAAATTAGGATAACACATAGGAAAAAGGATGGAAAAACTGTAGGATTTTGATATAGATATCAAGCCTATTGATATTGTTATAGGACAAAGCATCATTTGGCTCATGACTAAACCTGACCCATGCATCACCATTAAAGATTTTTATGAAAACCAAGTATCTAAAGAATACTAATATACTGACATTATTTAATATTTTCTCATAGGTACTTGCTCCCTAGAGCTTAAAAGATAAAACAAGCGATATTTGAGACTCAAAGTGGCTCATTACATGATCAAAAAAGGGATCTTCTATAGAATAAATTATGAAGGCATCTACCTAAGATGCATATCATGAGAAGAAGCTCAATAAATTATATAAAATTTGCACTAAAAGATAAACAATGTTCATCCCTACAAAAACACAACAACCCATAAAATCCTTAGAATGGCTTACTATTAGCCAACATTCTTCAAAGATGCACATGTTCATGCTAGAACATGTCATGAATTCCAAGTCCTAGAAAAAAGAGAAGTAAATACATTAATTCCTTTACAACCTATTCTTTAAGGAATACCATTCACTCAATGGGGCTTAGGCTTTATTTGGGTCATTAATCCCAATTCTTTAGTTGGCCATAAGTTTATATTCATTGTTATAGACTATTACACATAGTGGACTAAAGATACAACTACAAAACATTCAAGAGCAAAAGATGTAATTAGTTTTTATAATAGAATAACATAACTAGATTTGGTATTACCATCTCATTAGTTTGTGATAATATGCTATCATTTTAATCAATTGAATTCACTTAATGGGCCCATGACAATCAAATCACCATTAGGTCATCATCTAACCATTACCCATAAATAAATGGATTGGATGAATTAAAAAATAAGATCCTGATTAATGTCATTAAAAATTGAGAAGTAGACAAACCTATATATTGGCATAATTTACTGAATTATGCATTTTGGGATGATCGAAAAAGATACAAGTAGGAACTCAAGGCCTCACCTTACTTGTTGGTGTATGGGAGATAGTTGGTTTTCTCAATAATGATTAAATTTTCAACATATTAGTTTATACAGGAGTACATGAAACCATATGAGAAGGTGGAGTCTCAATTACTAGATATAATAGATATGGAAAACTCAAGTACTGAGGCCTTACAAAAATTTAATAAACATGAGGACATAGTGAAAAGATGGTTTGATAGAAGAGAAAAATTTAAAACATTTAAAATATTTGACCTAGTGCTTATATGGAATAATGCCCATGAAAATAGAGGAAAACATGACAAGTTTACCCCATTATGGATTGGACCTTATCAAATTTCAAATATCTTGGGTAATAATGCTTTTTGTTTGAGGGAGCTCTAAGGCAATGTGATGACATATCCAGTTAATGGATAGTTTTTGAAGCATTAATTCATGGTTGTACTATTTGGAGATGTCCTTGAGTAACAAAAAATTTTATGGTAAAAGTAGGATTAGAATAGATTCATTGATTTATTAGGATAGTTTTATTTATTTCATAAAGTAGATTCCTTACTTCCTAGGTTAGTATTTTCTATTTTTAGCATTTTGTTTCATATTTTAGTTTCCTACTTTCTAGATTAGATGTTTTTTCTTTGTCTCATGGTAATATAATTGACTTCCCCTAGTGTGCTCAAGTAAGTGTTCAACCCATTGGAGTTCATATAACATGTTTAGAATCTAAAAGATCATCCTGGGGGAAAACACGCTAAGAAAATGTACACCAAGTTGTTTAATTATAGAATTTTTCACCCTTATAGTTTAGATTCCTCATAATTTATTTATGTAAAAAAAAAATCATGACTAGGATACCATTGAATGCTTCAATCAAGCATATCAAGGATGCTCTCATTATTTTCTACAAAATTAGAAAGTTTCTTCACTTTCATTGGATCAAATGCACCTATCATTTTAATACATGTTTGATGAAATAAAAATTGATATGGGTATATTTGTTAGGGAAAATCTGGTGAAAATTTATACTTTCATATATACTATCTCACTATGGTTTTCTAATCTCCCTCCTCCAAAAATATTCTACAAAAGAAAAATATAGTAAAATAAGGATCAAGGCATCCTAAAAAGAGTGATCCAACAAACCTAAAGAAAAATCCAAAGGTGATCAAAGATAAAATGATGAAATAAGTTCAATTTATCATGCATCATGTAAGAATGTAGGAGGAAAGAGAAGGAACTCATGGTACCTTTATCAAGGTTATAGACACCTATCTGGCAATAGAGCAATGCCAAAGCTTCCTTAGTTTTCAAATTTATTTTTATTGAAAATAAAATGAAACCTACATATATCCCATGTCTCTATTAAAATCTTCAAAATAAGAGTAAAAATAAATCACTTCCTCACACACAGATCTAGGGTGAATGAAGAGGCAAGTTTTTTATATGTGCTTATTGGGAGTCTCTTTTATGTGTCTAATTTAATTATTATTTTTTAGAATGGTTTATGTTTTATCTAAATATATTACCCATATGTTATAAGTTCTCAAATACTCAAGAGCATTTCCCCTATAATTCACCATTTTTTGTATCTAACATACCCCCATTCATTTTTTTAGAATACGGACCCACTATCTTCTAGAAATGTCTAGCCCTATCTTGGTAGTCTTCTAAAGTGAAATCTTTATGTATTGAAATAACCTTACTATTCAATTTCAATTTTTTTTTTATATATAGGTCTCAGCTCATTTTAGTTTTTAGTGAAATTATTCAGTGAACTCATTTGGTTAATTTTTTTGAAAATGTGCTTCGTAGGATATGGTATTTGAAAATTTTGTTCAAAAGCCTATCCTTGGTAATTTAAAATAATTCATATATATATATATATATATATATATATATATATATATATATATATATATATCAACCTTCTTATGAACCTACTCAGATTTTTTTTCATAGTTTTTATTCGGGACACTTATTCATAATTCTTGTTTATAGGGCCTCTAAAACTTTATTTTCCATATAACAAAGAATTCGCCATTTACTCTTCAATAAATGCTCTTTGGGAATCAAGTTTTCAAAAAATTTACACTTTAGATTATCTTGGTCTTCAGATTATTTTTTCATCAGGACCCTTTGGCAAAACTATATGACACAAAATTGTTCTTCAATGAGAGAGTTCACAAAAATCAGTCAATAAGTTTGTTTAGTTTATATAGATCTTCAAAGATTTTGTTTTAAAAAATTATTCAGTGAAAACATTTGATACTAAAGTCTTCAAAACGTTTTTTTGATAGAAGTGTTTGTCTCATCAAGGTCTTAGATAAATTTTTTTTGGGATTTTATCTAGCTCATCTTGGTCTTCATCAAAAGTGTTTATAAATTTTGTTTGCCATGGAAACATTTTTTTTAATGCTATCTCCTAACTCTTTACTTCTAATATCCCTTTGGCATGGTAAAATAAAGTGAAATAAGTGACAAAATGACACTTGGTAAAAGGCAATGATGTGTCACTTTTACTAAGCATCAATAGTGACGATGTGGTATACACTCCAAATAAAGTGGTAAAGTTTGAATTAAATAAACAAATAAAAGTTATAGATGTTGGACATTAATGATGCACAAAATAGAAATTAATTCAAAATCTATATCAAAACATTTTGAATGATGGCATTCTCATTGATCTCAAGCTATATTTAAACTCACTTGCTTTCCTACTAAAGAGCCCTAGCTGTTAGCATTTTAAGTGTATAATATACTTAGGAGAGTTGAGTTTTTAACTTATGAATCAAGCCAGTATCAATATAATCAAATAGTAATGACATCCTCATCTAAAGAATAATGAGGAAGTTTACCCTCATCAGGGTTTTATATCAAATATTCAACTGAATACAAAGATATGTTTTTTTAACCTACAATATTTAATAACTATTCCAACAACGATTCAGTACTGTGGGAGGTGATACACTAGGTTGACATGCATACCCATGAAGAAAAATTGACTCCAACTCAAAAATAATTGGTTTTAGACCTCATCCCCTTCAAATGACAAGGGCTACACTTTGCAGTAGAAAAATTGAAGGTCATGTCATGTATTGACCTCCTAAGAAATTTGTTCTTTTATAGGAAGGTGATTAGAGGCATGCTCCTACACCATTTGGAACACAAAATAATCATGGCATGAATCTCAGGTGATGTGTTTCAAATTTATCTCTCCATCCCCATTATAGATTATTATTACAATTTACATAAGGTATTCTCATGGAATAAAGAGAAATAAATTGAGAAAACACTTAGTTGTTGGATGGTTCATGTGGAGACCATCAATTTGAAGGATAAGTAGTCAGTGTTAATGACTAAATTTAGGATGGGAACCAAAATTGGGATGACCCTCTTGAATAGGTTATTCAACTATCTAAGTATCAAATTCCTCCATAATTAATGGGTTTTATTTCTCAACTTACTAATGAACTCATAGTTGATATTCACTCTAGGTGAAGTAGTCAATGCAAGATTATAGGATCATTTATTACACAAGGATAAGAGGCCCCAAAGATGCCATTTACATATGATGTCCTACCTCCTCGATGATATCCTTAGCATGATCTATGTTAATAATGGGTCATTCTAGATCCCATCTCTATATAGTATCAGGAATCATATATGTGATTCTTATTCTTTCATGCACATATATTCATACACTCAAAACATTATATATATATATTACATAAGATGTCTACCCCTAGGTATGGATGGATATCCATGATTCCCCTTACCTAGGATATCTAAAAGCATTGTGTGTATACTATTGATTAGGGGAGACTACTATTTATACCTAGATTACACTATAATCATGGTCATAGGCCATAATTTATCACCCCTATGCCTTCCCAAGTACACACTTGACAAACTAGAAAAGAAAGAAATTGCTTACCAATTATGGTGGGGAATATATGATGACATGAAAAAGAGGAATAATATATAATTTCATGGCTCCCACCTCACGATTTGGAGAATGTGATATGTTAAACACAAGAATTTCTATAAAGTAGGTAGGTATAGAGAGTATTATTCACTAGCAACACAAGGACTAGGATCCACATGGTCAAGTGCAAAAACACATCAAGGGCCTTGGTATTGACTATAATAATGAGACCTATGACCATGATTTATTATTTATCAATGATAAAGATGATGCCTAAGTCAATTAACAAGCATAATCAATCAATTTTAAGGAAGACCTCTTGAAAATCATTCAAGGGAAACCTTATATCATAATAGTAGATGCACATACTAGACTCCCACCAACTGGAGGATGGTATACATAGGATTTTTGGGGTAATAGGCCATCTCATCCAATAAAAGATAAATTTAAACACTTAAAACACCCCTTGTAGTACTCAAACTATTAAAGGAGCTAGGAGTGCCTGACACTTCACTTGGGGGAACATAAGATGACCATATTTGTCTTAACTCTTCATATTCAGAGGGTCTTCCATAGACAAGTATTACATTAATTCTATAGGTTTTTGTTATGGTGATATAAACCATAGCCACCTATAGATACAATAATCTAAAATGAACCACTAGTGTTTGTTAGGGGGGTACATAGGTACTTAAATAAATAACTAGAAGGATAGAAGGATTAAGGCTTCTATGGGCTACAAGAGATCTATAGTGGCTATTCAATTTGTAGGCTTATACCAATCTATATATAGACTTGTAAACCAAGTTAGGGCTAGAATGATCAAGTGAAAAAAGGAAATAGGTATATATAATGGGTATAACCATAGTAAATCAAGTAACTAATACTAGAAAAACTATTTTCATATGGAAATGACAATGCTGAATAAAAAGAGATAACAAGTAATGTGCAAACTTAGAAAGAAATGCACTTTTAGGCCAAATGAAAGATGTTTTAATAAGTAAATTCATTATAAAGTAAGGGTAAAATATCATTCCTAATATAATTTTGATCTAACTCTTTATTTTCAACAATATTTTTCCCTAATAATGAAATTTTCTAGTTTAACAAGAGAGTAGATTGTTTATGCAAATTGTATATACTATTTTGAGAACTTAGGATTCTACCATGTAATGAGAAATGTTTACAATGAAATAATGACATATAATGGAATACATTTCAAGAAATTAATATATTATTAACCATATATAAATTCAATAAACTTTAGAAACTATCCTATATAATTCCCTAAATAAGCCAAATCACTCAAACAATCAAAACCTGGCATGTATACGACTACAAACAAACAAAAATCTAAATTTGCATAGAAAAGTTCCCTCATATAAAACTCAAAATATTTTTTTTATAATTTATACCAACTGATTATCCAAGATAGGAAGTAAGAGAGGAAGAGGATTAGGCTATGTATGAGAATCTCAAATCCAAGAGGCAAAAGTTGTAGAAGAAGTGAAGGAGAATTTGCCAACTAAGATAGAGAGAATGTAAGGAGAACAATAATAGGTACAATGGATTATTTATGGATGTATTATAATCTCAAAACATTTAGGAATATTTTATAGAGTGATGTGAATCACTATGATAAGTTGTAGTATAGCAAGGCATCCCCTATCACAATGAAAACTAAGTATGCTAAGCAAGAACCAAGTGAGATTCAAGAAGGTAGACAATATTTGAGTTTGATAATAAAGTGAGAAGATTGGAGGGAAAATTCATGATATATATGATTAAATTAATGATAAATTGACATATATATCAACCTTAATTCACCAAAAGGCCAAAAAATAGCCTTTTCTAGCAATTTAGGCCCAAATAAAGACCTTTTTTGCATGTTATGATAAAAATATGACCTATGTCATGGATTTAATGAAGGAAACATATGGTCTAGTCCATGGGCTTCATCCCTAAACTATGGCCTAGGACAAATGTCCACGTTGGGTGGTCAAAAGGCCTCAAAGAGGCATTTAAAGAGCCTATCTGGCATACAAAAGGTCAGAGATGTGATAAATATGTATATGGGATTTATTTATGATGATAATTTTTTTTGTAGAAGTGGAAAATTACTCAAATTAAGATAATGAATGTTAATAGTATACACATGAGCTAATTTGTAATCATAGGGAGGAGTAGGGTTACAGAAAGTATGATTACATATGACCTCAAGGTACAAGTAGTACGTGTTAAAATGAAAAAGGAGTGTTGTGTACTACCTATAAGCCACACAAAATAAAATAAATCAATAAATAAAAACATAAAATATAACATTACCTACACTTACCAGATAAGGATGGTGGTGAAAGAATTTAATGATGCAATCTATGGGTGTGAGTGTAATTTCTACATAATCCAAAATTAAACTCCATCTCCAACTCTATATCCTAAAAATAAGGTACATAAGTGATATAAAATAAAATCATACTATCCAAAATGACATTCACCAAGGCATCAACCCTAGTGTTCTCCCTACGAAGGATATGAGTAACCTGGATGTCCTCAAAGAAGGAGAGCAAATTGCATTCCACCTCAAAAAAGGGGAGAAACCCAGAGATAAGGATGGCCTAAACACTGGTGAGTTGAGACATGGCCAAGATTGAGTCAAATAATAACTTCACATAGCATGCACCTAACTCATGAGCATTATTTAAGGTACCAATGATTACATGATACTCAATGGTATCATTCATCTCTTTGGTAAGGAAGAAACTAGCTGAAACAAGCTCATGGCCCCTTGGATCATTGATAACCTAAGACATAACAATAAGTCATAGGTTTCCTTGAATTCCACCATCTATGTGAATCACCATTGAGAGGTGCACCATGATGGGGGTCAAGGAAGTAGGATGAGCAACAATAAAAAGGTAATCTCAAAGTAAGGTAGGACAAATGAGTTGCATGAGGGAAAAAATAATGAAGCTAAGTCATAACCAAAGTGATTTACCAACACTAGCCATAGTAATGGTAATAAGGGAAGATGGGGGGAAGTTCAGAGAATATGAAGACTAGTTAATAAGACCAGAGTAAATCTTGAACCACTATAACCAACTAACAACCCTACCTATAACCATGAAAAAAAGATTAAAAAGGGAGTTAGAATTGATCTACTATATAAAATTAGAGAAATGACTAACTAAAAGAAGCATAACAAGTAACTTTTATCCTTGGGTGCCCACAAGATGAGGCATCGACCTAAGAGGTTAACAGGGACCTGGGCACTTAAGGACCAAAATAGGGCCAAAGTGGGCCTAAGGAAGCCTTAAATTAAAAAATGGAGGTTTTTGATGTTCTTAGAATGTGTTAAAACCCTTAAGATGGAGGTTTTGTATTTTAAAACACAAAAAAGGGTAAATCACCCAAAAAAGGCCCATAAAACACAAGAAAAGGGCTAAAAAGAGGGAAAAGAGTGAAAAATGAATCATTTTCACTCTTATTTTCACTTTGAGAGAGTCAAAGGAGAGCCCACTAGCCACCAAATCCCAAACAAAGTGAATGAGGACACAAGAGCATGCCACAAATGCATAGGATAGTTTGGGTAAGTCCTCTGATCAAAAGTTTTACAAATTTTGTTCATTTTTGGGGTTTGGGAGGCCCAAAAATCATTTTGATTTATTCCAAATGATTTGGTGGATGAATTATATGAAATAAGTAGTAAAAATAATGGGAAGACCAAGAGGGACACATCAAAAAATATGGCATGTCAAATGGTTTCCCTAGGAGAGAGAAACAAGGAGCCCTAGGGCTCCCCAAGGGGTCATGCCCTAGGCCATAGCCTTATTGGGTAAAGTTTTAGCCTAGGACACTACCAAGCCATAGGGTTTATGGCCTATTCCACTACCAGGATATGAATTTCGCCTAGAAATCCATAGCCTAGGGTATAAATGCCCTAAGATAGGCCTTAAGGAGCTTTAAAGAGCTTGGGAAAGGCTAGAAGAGGCTAGAATAGGCTGGAGAGAGAGGGAAATAAGAAAATAGATTAAAATAGTTATTTTTTGCTTGCTTTTCTCATTTCACATATAAGAACACTAATCCATTTTCCTAATTTTTGGCTGTGTAGAGACATGGAGGAGTTAAGATACTAGAGGAGGGAAGCCTTCATAGGTAAGGGAAAAGTCAACATAAAGATATAGACCATGTAAGGTGACCAATTAGGAGAGAGTCCTATCATGGTTAGTTGAGGAGGTAGATGTTCTACCGATGGAGGACTAGGATTACTTGTGGAGTGTAGGTATTTAGAGATTGATACACATGCCTTCACTAATTTACTCTAAGGATTTGGTGAACGTGTTGGTAACCACATGGGTACTTGATAGACATGAATTCTAACTAGGGCTCAATTTAGAGGCCATCCTGAGCATTAAGGATATGTATCAAATCTATGAGGTAGAGATTATAGGGAGAGATATAGAGCTACCATAGCTACAATATATATCTATATCTAAGATCTACCTATTAATATCCCACAAAGAGTGGAACAACCATGGAATAAGGATAAAATAACTATTACTAGGGGTACCACCACTACAAATAGTAATAGTAGGCATTATGGTCAAGAGGCTCTATAGTAGCCATAGTATGGGAATACTACCACTATCTTGGATAGGATTTATTTAATGAGTAGAGGGAGGATAAAGATATGCATGGGGCTAGTATATCTCGAGTGGACTATACTAGTAGCTGGATTACATCTGGTGCATAGGGGTAAGAGGATTGACATAACCCATCCTACTCAAATATTGGGCTCATGAGAGACTCCCATTGACATGATCAAGGTTACCATGGGGTAGTGATGGAGGGAACTACATGGGCCATGCATTTTATAGATAGGGTTAGGCTTATGTGGACCACTTTAGACTAGGATGTAATGGGTAGCTACATTTGTGATCCATATAGATCCATAGTGTGGCTAGGGGATGTTGGGGTGGAGATCCATGTGGATTAGGAGGGTTTTTTAGGTCTATAAGGGCCATACCAACATCCAAAGAGATAGGATTTAGTAGTGAAGGAGAGGAAGGCGTGACTTAGGCTAGCTAGCGCTAAGCATAGAGTGTAACCAAGATAGAGTGAGGGGGTAGTGATGTAGAGAGGTAGCCATGATGAGGACCACCACCACCAAGAGGAACATAATCTACTAAAGGGCCATATAGGCCATCATCATGACCAAGTAATAAAAGTTTATTTTCTATATATCACTTTATATTTTGTACTCATCCTTTAGTGAGAGTTGATATGTGACTAACATATGTGCTTTATGTGTGTGTGTAGGAGACCAACATAGTTGGACTAGACCCCAAGTAGACCTACTACTGAGGGATATATTCCTTGATGTGGTGGTGACACCACTCAAAAAGTAGGTATCATATATACGAGTGGGGGTAGAGCCACATACTCACTTCTAATAGGTGGGTGTATGAGCCTCACTCAAGTTGGTGAGGGCATAACACTAGATACCATGGTTAGAGTTAGATTCATCATTGGAAAAAGGTAGTAACAACATGACACAAGAAAATTATAGCACAACATAAGATTCTATAGCATAAAATTAGTTATGATTGGATAGATTAGAGATTGATATCAATCGATTATGGTCTGAGCTAGCCCAAGAGTAGACTAGAGGAGTTGAGGTACTTGGGGAAAGGGTAGACTGGTTGGTTGCCTTGGAATAAATCATAGCTCAATTGATCAAGAAGAAAATATCATGATCTCCACCTAGATTTGGGATACCATAGATAGATCCTAGTCATATTCTAACTATGATAGAATCATATATGTTTTTATTCATGTGGTAGTTTTAGGGACTATGAGCCTAGGCTTAGAAAAAGCCATGTAATGTACTTCGAGAAAAACATGTATTTTTTACAATATATATACAATAATTTCTCATTATTAGCACATGTGTGTTTATATTTTATGTGTGGTGTGTATGTTTCAACTAAAATAGACTACTAGATACATGTTAACAGACAGTAAGAACTGATAATAAAGAGCCCACATATATGCACATATACAAGAAACATGAAGGCTAATGGTGCAAGAAGAGAGGAAGGGTTCACCTTACCACCATAAGTGACTTTCTTGGAGGACCACACAAGCCCTAGACATGAAACATCTTGAGGTAGAACCCATTGATTGGGTGCTACAGGGGATCACCTTTGAGGGTCGAGAGATGATAAACCCCATTCTCTAAGGAGGTAGTGAGAACGAAATAGACAAACCACTTATGCATGAGTTTACCCTTATTAAAATGTTCCTTGTAAAAAATTAGGACCATATCACCTACCTTAAAGGGACACATGTTCACTAATTTCTCAAATTGGTGGCATTAACAGTGTTGGTAAGAACATTTATGCTCAAGAGTGATAAGGTGTCACTAATCTAACTACTTAAGCTCAGTGAGATCTTCGATGTGGTATTCCTCATCAGATAGGGATCTAAATGTATTAACCCACAATGAAAGGATTAAGACCTATAAGGGAATAATAGACTCAAACCCATACATGAGTATGGGGTTGCCCTTGTGTCCATCTAAAAGTTATTTCAGTAGGCCCAAAGGGTAGGATAGAGCATGAGATGTTAGTCTCACTTAAACTAGGCAATGGTACGGAGAAAAATCTTAATTAAATTATTATTTGAAGATTCATCTTTCCCATTTCCTTATGGGTAATGGGTGGAGGAGAAGTAGAAATTAAACCTAAAGTGTTCAATGAGATCACACATCTCAAGGATTTAGAAGCCTAGTCCATTATTGACCATAATAATAGTGGGGACCCTAAACCTACAAATGATCTAGTCTAGGATTAACTTGGTGATGGTCTTCCCATAGATGCTACTAATGGGTATGGCCTTAACCCACTTCATAAAATAGTCAGTGGTGGTGATGAACCAATGATGGCCATAAAAAGAAGTAGGTTTGAACTCACCGATAAAGTCGAGAGCCCAAACTGAGAAGGGATAAGGGGTTGAAACAAAATGTAAGAGGCCTATAGTGGGATTGATAGTACCCCTAATGAATTATCACATCTTTAAATTCTTAGCATATTAGATGGTGTCTTTAAAAAGAGTGGGATAGTAGTAGCCCAGCCTAATAATACACTAAGTAGTGGTTTGCCCTCCTAGGTGGCCACCACAAACACTTCCATGAGACTGTTCCAATGTGAGAGGAGTATCCTTGGGGGTTAGGCATTACATCAACATGCCATCTAAACCTCTCTTGAACAATATGTCACTTATGATGACATAGTGAATGGAAAGCCTATGGATCTAATAGCATTTCTATGAAGGATTATTGATGGGATAAGATTGAGTCTCAAGGTAATGGACAATGTCCTAATACTAATCACACTTAGAGACTTCAATTTGAATGACTGAATAGACCATATAATTAGGGAAGGCATCATCAAATAATTCTAAACTAGGGTTGGGTAAAGGGCATTCATCAATTTTATTAGCTATGAATAGACCCTTGATGTATTTATGGTTAATAATATAGAGGTAGAACTCTTAAATAAGCATGATCTACCTTGTAGTCCTATCAACAAAGTGTGTCTTATTGATAAAATAGTGGAGTGGATCAGATTAGACATTCAAATTCATGGTTTAGCCCAACATATAATGTCTCAACTTATTCATGGTGAATACGAGGGAGAGGCATTACTACTAAACAAGAGATTAGTTGAACTCAGGATCAACTAGCATGCGAGAGATGTAGTAAATATCTCTCTTTAAGCCAATGTCATTCTTTTGACACAATATGGCCCCTCTAGAAAGATCAATGATAAAGGTGTACAATATGAACTCATGACCCTAAATGAGTGCCATCAAGATGGGATGATTATGAAGCACGCACCTCAATTCCTCAAAATATACTTGGACTTCTATAAACCATAAGAATAGAGTGTTCTTGCACAAGAGATGTGTAAGGGGTATGGATTTATGAGCATACTCCTTAAGGAAATGTCTAAGGAAGTTGAGTATTCTAAGGAAGGACTACAATTGAATGAAATTGCATGGGGGAGGAATCTCAAATATCACCTTGATCTCCTCTGGATCCACTTTAATAACCCTCTATGAAATGAGGAAGATAAAAATATTTCCAATCAAACATCAAAATTTCACTTCTTGGGGTTGAGGCTGATGTGATACTCCCTAACATGCTCAAAGATGATCCTTATATACAAATAATATTTTCAAAATTTATCAAATACTAATTTTTTACATATTTTAGGAACCCATCAAGACTCAATCTCTCTAAGTGCATGCCCTAAGGGGTGTATTGATAAAGGGGTGGGCAGACCATTGGTGCTTTTAAAGGTTATTATCCCTTATTACCACATTATTACCAATCTAACTAGCTCTTAAAACCATTCCTTAAATTATTACTCCTCCCTTTCACACTCTTCTAGTCTTTTTCCTCTTTCCATTCTCATTTCCTTACCTTAATTCCCTTTTGGACTATCGGTTATACTAGGTCGACCATGGTCGACACTATATAGTTTAAGGTATTTTTCACTTTTTAGGTTTGTTAGACTTTCAACCAACCTAGCTCAGACCTAGTGAATTATCCCTAAAAACATATAGGGTCAACCATTGTTGACCCTGTATAGCCAACATTTATGGCTGACCCTGTATAGCCAACATTCCTAAGAGGATTTAGGAAAGATCCACCTATAAATATAAGATCATTTTGTCATTATTTCATATATGCAATCAAGAGTTATTATTCACTTGCACTTCTTCACAATCTTCTCTTCCACCATTCTACTTGAGGAGTCTTAGCTTAGGGTTTATACTTGGAGAATCTATTTTGTGGATAAGTATTGGATGCTTTGGCATTTCTTAGTGATCCTTATAAAATACAAAAATCTTTTACAAATCCCTTCTATCAAGGGATATATTGAGTCTCTATGGGTTCACATTTAGGTAAGTATATTCTAACTTTGTTCTCCTCTCTTTAGTAGATATAAGTAGTATAAATGTTGGCTTAAATAATATTACTCTTCATATTCCATGTATTAGGGTCTTACTCATACTTTGATTAATTAAAATTCTTGTATGCATGTTTTTATTACTTTACTAACCCCTTTCTTATGCCACAATCTTTGGTGTGCACTATATTAGATTTACTTTCTTGTTTATTAGCATAGGTGAAATATTAAACCTTACGACTCTTTTAAGATTATTGCATGATTGTGTTAGATTGTAGGCTTTAGAACCCTATCTCACATGGTGTATTGTGACAAGTGATCCCATAATTAGTTCTATAAAATCCCCATATTGGTCATGCTCCCACTTAATAAATGTATTCCCAATTAGAAGTGTAGGTATGCTCTATCTTCTCTAAACCAGGATTGATTTATAGACATGATGCATTTATAATTGCATAAATTCTGGTGAACCCAATGTAAAACTAACCCTTACAATATTTATTTCAATTTATTTCATTATTTTTAACATTATTTTAATCATATATCTATCATACTTGATCGAATATATTGACCCATTTCTAATCTCTATGCACATATTTTCAGGAATAGGAAACTAGATCAACCTAGATAACCCAATATAGGTTTTCAGACTTCCAAACTTCTAGTTAAAACTACTAAGTTAACCCAATTGACCTTGTATACTTTTAAGCATCTATAAAACATACTAGGTCAACCTTGGTCAACCCAATACATTTTTAGGCTTCTACAATAGGTACCTGCATAGCTTGATCAACCCAATCGACCCAGTTAGTAGGTTTTTTTAGCATTCTTCAAGGTTATTTATCAACGATATTCCTCCTTTGCATCTATGATCCAAAAAGGTTCCTTTTTATCTCTTTGTCTCTTTCATTTACTATCCTTCCTTTCATAATTTGAAATCTTCAAAATTGTCCCTACATAGTCAATTGGATTGACCATGTCAACCTAGTTCTATGTTTCATGTGATGTCTAAAATAACTAGGTTTACCTTGGTTAACCCTATTCATTTTTAGACCTTGATTATGTAGTATAGGTTTAACCCTATTGACCATATTCTATATTTTTTGCATATAGTTTCAACACTATACCTTTCTTCAAATTAGTATTAATCTCTGTATGCTAGTAATTAGTTCACACCTTTCTTTTCTTGTTGATTACATGTTTAAAATAGTTCGCATAGTATAATAAGGGATTTTTCAATTAAACGTTTAGTTTCACTATTTCTATTTTATGCACACAAGGCCAAATCACATAATCTAAACAAGCACTTTAACATTTGTCTACCTAAGGCCAACCTACTTAGATTTCATCACCAAAGGGTAAATTGACTTGATACTTTGGTCAAGTATAAATCATGGTTAATGGTATATTTTGGCTAAGTACCTGACACCCTTATTGTTGTGTTATGTGAAGTGATGGGGTAGGCCCTAATACCAAGCCTGTATCATTGCCACTACAGTCCCTTTCATCCCAAACTACCTAAAACCATCCTTAGATTTCTATCTAGTTCCTTGATTTACATTCAAATTCCCATCACATTTAAAATCATTTCAAAAATAATCTAATAAAACATCTTAGGTTGACCAACTAGTTATCTCTTTACTTTTCAAGTTGGTTTCTTGCTCTTTGCTCAATTATGTGTGCAAAAACTTGCATTAGCCAACATTATTGAAAGGTTTTATTTTGTGTGCCTCAATTGGATTGGACAATGTTGATATAATTGAATATTTTCTTCCCTTTAGCTCTTACATTCCTATATTATCTTCAAAAATTATCTTGTTTTATCTCATAACTTGTTATCAACTCTCTTTTTCCTTGTCTAATATACTAGGTCAACCTAGTCAACCCTGTACCTCTTGAAAACCTTATCCACTATATTAGATCAACCCAATTAACCCTATATAGTTTACATAACCTTTTACCTCTTTTTCTAGTCTCTATGTAATGCACTAGATCAATCCAATCAACCTTATATAGTTTACAGGCCCTATTATCTGTGTTAAGTCAACCTAGTCAACCCTGGACTAATTTTTACTTTCCCTAGTCATCAATCTAGTTCTCTATTGGTCCCATTTTGAATTTTTTTCATCTTTCTTAAATCATAATTAAGTCTCCTATCAAAATCATTTTGGATAGCTTGAATCCATTTAGATACTATATGGGATGTTCATTTCTCCCTCTCTTTTACTCCTAAGAGCACCATCACTCTTAGGGCACCTCTTCTCCTCCTTCATCCATTATTTGTAACATGGCATAAATAACACCTCAAGATGAAGTTAATGGATTTGATCAATTTCTTACTTATCAAAAAACTTCTCATCTTCAAAATCTTCAAACCAATGTGGGAGTGATTGATACAAGTTTACTTAACAATCCCAATAATAATCCTTCTTCTAGTAATCCTCCCCCTAACACCAATGTGGGGAGTGCTCCTACAAAAACCAACCCAACTCTCAATACAACCCAAATTTTAGCCTAGGTTATTTAACTAATGAACATTATGGATAATTATAACACCCATAAAATGATGCAACTTCAACAACATCTAATCAATGTAGCTAATCAACCTTCAACTATACATCCTTAGGCTAATCCCAATTTCTTTCCTCCACTTCTTCCTAATGCTTCAGGAAATGTTATTCCTCAACCCATAATGAATAAAAATACTATTCAAAATGAGCCTTTATCCTTCTCTATTGTTTCCATTAATATTGGTAACATATCTCCAACTATCAAATATGATGGGACTAAAGACCCTTAAACTTGAATATTTGGTTAATCTTTTTGTTAAAGACTTTCAACACAATGATCTTCCCAAAAATTGTCTTAGCTACTTCATCAATGCTAAGTAATATCCCACTGAATCAACTCATGACATTATCAAAACATGGAATTATTTATCTCATAAAATTTATCATAACATGACTAGTGATAATTTATTCAAAAAATTTATCACCTCTTTAATTTCCACTCTTCAATATAGGGTTCAAACCTTTGCTCCCCAAACAGTTAATGAAGCTCTTGATTAAGCTAAATGTCAAGACTTTCTCATGAAGCAATTAGAACCTAATCCTAAACTCCTTTAATTATATTTCCAAAAATATAATTCTATCACTAGTAATACTCTAGAAACCAAACAAGGAGTTGCCAAAATTGATATTCCTTCACCTTCTCATACACCTCTTTTGGTTCAATAAATGAAACAATTTTTACCACCTTCAAAATATTTCATCTATCCCAATGCTCCTCCTAAGTTGTATGACCCCAATATATTTTGTTGGTTCCATGCCAACATTTGGAATTCTCATGAATCTTATATAGGGATCACTAAATTTTATGTTTATTATGTGCTTGGTGATTCATTCAACCATGAAGTTATGATCAATCTTTGTCATCAAGAATACACTACTGCCTTTCAAAAATGACAAACTTTCAAATCTTCTACTTCAAATAACCAAAAAACCTCTTCAAATAATCAATTGAATTCTAAATATGTTTCTTCCATTAATGTTGATTATGACCAATACTTTAACAATTCTCAATATGTCAACACTGCTAAGGTTAATTATCATCATAAAGTAACTCACAAAGATCCTATTACCAAGCCTAAAAAGCCATCTTTAGAAGAACAATTGCTTAAAGACAATACCACTACTAATCTTGACATGAAATAACCTAAGCAAAAAATCCTCCTTTCTACCTTACAACCACATCTATTCATCCAAAGTCTAATTTGCCTTCTAAACCTCATGTTGGTTCTTCTAAATCTCATTGGCACTTTCATGAAGAACTCAACTCTATGCCTTGTAAAATTCCACTTATGGAGTTGGTTCAAACTTCACCCTATCATCATAAAATATTTATGAAATAACTTCAAGAAATTGAAGACCCTTCTTCCATAGATGAAGAACCACCTTCCATCAATTCTCAACCTACCAACATTAATACCATTTAAACCATGTGTCTTTATTCTAAGCCCTCTATTGAATTCCTTGAATAATACATTATCAATGATGAAATTCTTTTTCTTTCTAATGATCTACCACTCTTTATCAAATTAGCCATTAATATCATTCTTATTCAAAAAGTTTTAGTTGATGAAGGATCCGATATTAATGTGACATCTTTATGGCTCATCTAATAACTTGGTTATAAGAAGGATCATCTTAAACAAACTCATCTTACCTGTCATGGTTTTAATAATACTAATCAAAAGCCACTTGGTTGTATTTGTCTTCCATTAACCATTGGACATAAGACTATTTGAACTAAGCTTATGGTCTTTGATCTTCCTTTAGCTTATAACATAATCCTAGCTCATCCATGGAATCATTGAATTAGGGCCATTGTTTCTTTCAATAGTCAATGAATTAAATTATTTCATAATGGAAATGATATAAGAATCAAGCCAATCCTAACCCATGGATTATCCAACTACCTAATCCTAAATCACAGTATCATGTTCCTATGATTCCTAACATCAATAGTGCTTCTTTACCTAAGTTCATCAACATGAATCTTGATTTACAAGTTAATCTCATAGATTCCAATGATGATGATCCCAATGAGTTATAACATAATTATAATACTGCCAAGTTACCTCCCTACATTTCATAATGGCTTCCTCCTTCTCTATTACCAAGAGACCATATTATTTCTCTCATAGATGAGATTACCAATTTCCCCCGTCTATGAAATGCTCAAGATCCTTATCTACTAGAATATGCCTTCACTTGTAATGATTTTTTAGTTTAAAAATTATTTCATGATCATCTCATCATGTATCTTCATACATTTAATAATGTCGGGATTTCATCTTCCAAAACTCCCCCTGATTCTCAAGCATGTATGATTTCTCCAACATATGATGATAACTATATCATAGCCCAAGATCAATCTAGAGACTTGGATGTCCATCATTATCAAAAAACCTTAGCCCAAATTCATGATTTTAACTAAGATGTTTATACCATTTCTTTGGATCACACTTTAGATACTAAGGGTCATGTGCCTCCTACCAATCCTTCTCTTATCAATACTCCTTAGGTGGTAGAGAAACTTATGCCTTACAAATATTTGGAAATGTTCTACACCTCTTTTACCACCTTTTGATCTAATCATTATATCTGATCCTTATTCCATCACCAAATCCACCAACACACCAATATCTTCTATTGCATCTACTTTTTTACTCCTAAAATTACACTAGATGCTGAGGTAATTAATGTTCATTAGATACACTCTATGTCTGATCACCATAGAAATAAAATTCTAGATCTTGAATTAACTATTGAGTATTATGGTTTTCTTCCTACATTTCCTAGTTATGAAGCTATCCTTGAGTTACTTTATGCGTAAGAACCTTAACTTCCTCGATATAATAATAAACTTGGAAATTTTCAAACTAAAACTCCTTACTTTAAAAAATTCATTACTATAGTTGGTCCTAAAATAAACCCGATTTATACCTTACCTAATGAATCATACCACTTTAAAAATGATAATTCCATGCTTATAAAATAAACCCCTTGTATTAAATATGGTACTCCATCTTGTCTTCAACCTATCATAGTTTCTCATGAACTCTCACCTATTGAACATGATATTTTAGATTATTCTTTAACAAATATCATGAGGCTTTCACTTGGTCCTATGAGGACATGCCTAGTATTGACCCTATCATTGTGGTACATAAAATCATTATTTATCCTAATGTCAAGCCTATGCATAAAAAAAATATTTTGACCTGAAGTTTTAACTCTTTGTCATAAGGAAATCATCAAATTACTTGATGTTAAATTTATTAAACCAATGGATTATTTTGAATGGGTCTCCAACATTGTTCCCATTCAGAAGAAAGTCACTATGGTCATTCACATTTGTATTAATTTTCACAATTTTTATCTTGCTTGTCCCAAGGACAACTTCCCCTTACTTTCAATAGATGCCATTGTTGATTCCATGGCTGATTATGAAATGTTATATCTTATGGATGGTTTCTCAAGATACAATCAAATTCATATTTCCCTTGAGGACCAACATAAGACTACTTTCACCATAGAATGGGGTACCTATTGCTATGTCAAAATGCCCTTTGGTCTCAAAAATGCCAGAGCCACTTACCAAGAAACAATGACTCACATATTTCATGATCTCATTTAGAAAACTATTGAAACCTATGTGGATGATATTATTGCTAAATCCAAACATCATAAAAATCATCTTTATAATCTTGCTATCATCTTTGATTGTCTCCTTAAATATAAATTTAGACTTAATCCTTACAAATGTGTCTTTAAAGTCACATCTAGAAAATTGTTAGGATTCTTAGTCTCTCTCTATAGCATTGATGTTGACCCCACCAAAATTAGGGATATCATAAGCATGCATATTCCTCATTATATTCCTCATATTCATACTTATTTAGGCAAACTTTGAGTAATTAAAAGATTCATCCCCAAAATGGCAAACCGAATTCATTCCATCAATTCCATTCTTAAGAAAGGTACTACTTTAGAATGGACATATCCATGTCAAAAAGCCTTATATAAGATGAAAGAGTCATTGCTTCATCCACCTACTCTTCATCCTATTTATAATGATAAACCTTTGATTATATATACTTATTCCACACCTATTTCATTTGGGGAAATTCTTTTCGAACAAAATGATATAGGAAGAGAGTATGTTATATACTACATTAGCTGAGGCCTCATCGATTATGAAACATGTTATAACAAAATTGAGCATGATTACCTTGACATATATTTTGTAGATGGAAAGCTTTACCACTATATGCTTTACCAAACTACTTATGTTATCATTAATTCTGACCCTCTTCATCATTTATTCTCTAAAGCCTTTCTTCCTAGAGATAGAATTGGTAAATAGATGGTCTTACTTATGGAATTTTATCTCCATGTCATCACTCAAAAAGCTATTAAATGGAAAGTCATAGATGATAAACTTGTCGTATCTCTCATTCTATCCACTTATTCTCTTTAATATGATCTTCTAGATGATAATATCCTTTACATTGAAGGTCTTAATCAAGCTATTTCTCTCAAAGATTACTTTCATAGCTTTACCACCAATCTTCAAGCCAATCAACTTGATGAATCTTCTCCTCCCTCTAGTACTACTAAACCAAAATTAGTTATCAAGGGGATCCTTGAACTTAATATTGACCTGCATGAGGATACTTATACCCTTCACTTTGATGGTGCTAAATGCCTTTAAAGAGTTGGGTTATGTTGCATTCTCATGAGTCATCTTTGAAAGATCATTCCTTTAGATTTTTCCTTCACCTTTGATGTCACAAATAATATGTCCAAATACAAATCTCTTATCTTAGGCATGAGATCTGATCTTTATTTATACTTTCAACACCTTCATGTTTTAGGTGATTCTCAACTTATTTATCATCAAGTTAGTGGTGATTATCAATGTAAAAGTGAAAACCTCATCACCTATCATCAAATTACAACTACTCTTGCTAAAGATTTTACCTCTTTCACTATTGAGCCTATTCCTAGATATCAAAATCCCATTACTAAATTTATTTCCTCATTAGCATCCCTCTTTCATCTACATCAAGTTTTTCTAATCCTTCTTTTCTTATACAAATAAGAAATTCCCCATATTCTACTCAACCACCATATTTGATTATCTACCACATCAAGGTTGTTACCATTCAACAAAGCATTTGGTATAAAGATATCATTCAATTCTTGTAACATCAAACTTATCCTCCTAATTTAGACTCTTGTGAAAAACACACATTCATAAATAAGCTTTCAACTGTGTATTTTGACACAACATCCTTTACTATCACAATGATGGAGGTACCTTTCTCCATTATGTAATCCAAGATGAGGTCCCTCCTCTTATTTAACAATCACATGGGGGAATTTTTGGTGGTCACTAAAGAGGACATGCTACAACACACAAATGCCTATGTATAGGATATTTTTTGCTTACTCTTAAAAAGGATACAATTGAATATGCTAAAAATTGTAATCCTTGTCAGCCTCATGATGATCTAATCCATTTACCTTCAACAAAAATTTAAACTATCAAATCTCCTTGGCCCTTTTCCACATGGGGATTTGATCTCATTGGTAAACTTCCTCATACACACAATGGGCATATCTTTATCATTACCGCTACCAAATATTTTACCAAGTGGGTAGAAGCCATGCCCCTTATTAATATCACCAATCTTACCATTTCCAAATTTATTCTTAATCAAATAATTTTCCTCTTTGGTGTTCCCCATACCATCATTTCAAATAATGGTTGTAATTTTAAAAACAAAAATGTTAAAAAACTTTGTAACAAATTAAAAAATCAATCATAAATTTTCCTCACCTTATCATCTACAATGTAATGGTCAAATTGACGCCACTTACAAAATTATCCAAAAGAATCATGAAACCCACACAGTTTTGCAACTTTATCTTTACCTTACACTTTGGGCTTATTAGACTAGCATATGCATTGCCATTGGGGTAACATCATTTTCTCTAGTCTATGATTTTGAGTCAGTCCTTCCTTTGAATTTGATCTTCCTTCTCTTTATATATCTATTCATGGTATTATTCTCGATGAAGAATTGAATGAATCTCAACTTCATGCCCTTGAACTTCTTGATGAACATCATCTTTCTACCTTACAACATAACCACTAATACAAGGCTCACATTACCAGATAAAATAACAAATGTGTTAGAGTCTACACTTTTAATGTTGTTGATTTTGTCCTTAAATTAGACTAGACACATGACAAAGAAGGTAAATAAAACCAAAAATCACGGGACCCATATTTATTTAAAGACATTCTTGGTCCAAGAACCTATCACCTTAAAACTAATGAAGGCCATGTTTCAAAGATCCCACCAATGCTCAATTCCTCAAAAAGTACTTTGCCTGAAACATTTTATTCTTGTCATGTTTTCTATCTACATCTATCTAACACCTTTTTTCAAGTTACTTAAGCACGATTCTCTCCCTCTATAGCAAGTTCCTTCTTTTCACAAACATTTAGTCCTCCTTTTTGGTTTTTTGGTTTCTTGATGTACCATAGTCTTCTTTATCTTCTTACATTTTTTCTTGTTTTTTCACTCCCTTTAGGTTTCTCTTTTGTGAGTTAATTTGTAAGACCATAGATAGGACCCAAAATTCCTCACAAAACCACCATCCTTTACTTATTTCTCACATAATTTTTTCTTTCCAATGTTGTTTTGGCATCCCTTGGATTTTTATTTTGTGAGTTATTTTGTAAGATTGCAGATAGGACCTAAAATCCCTCACAAAATTACCATCTTTTTGCCCATATATTTGCTTTATCTTTTCCTTACTTTATTTATTTGTAGTGTAGGACCATGGATATGACCTAACCCTCATAAAATTATCACCTTTTCATGTTCTTGATCCTTGTTCTCAAACTTTAGCTTTTGCTTCTTTTGTTAGATGAAATTTGCACAACAATCTATGTTAGCATGTTTTCCTCCATTTTCTCATTCTTATGATAAGGGATCACACTTTACTATCATTATATCCCCCTTTTCCCTTTGTGAAATTTTTATGATTTGAAGTAATTTAAATTGTTCCATGTGTCACTCCTCTTGATTTCCCCTTCCTTTCATCTCCACATTAGATAAAATAAGGTCAAAGTCAAGATAACACTTTTATTCACCTACATTTATGAGACTCTTATACCCAATGCTATTTGAAGTTCTCTCTCTTAGCAATCATGTCCTAAGTATTCAAATGAAAGTCATATTTAACACCCATATTTATTTTTATAAATACTTATGGAGGAGGAATAGAAAAATCCATCAAGAAAGTTAAAAGCAAAATCATTTGAAATAAAAGGTAATGATATCTAAAAGGCAACATACAAATCTTAAAATTCAAAATCACACCAAAAGACATGATTTAAAACACATATCCTATCTCTAATCAAAGATCAAACTCTATATTTAGCCTCACATAGAGCCAAGGTCCTTTGGGGTGTGGTAGGCTAGTAGATCAGAATAGGGTATCTCAAAAAAAAAAACTCTATGGTTCTACCTAATTTCTCACAAAATTACCCAATCTTTTTATTATACCAACAGATCTATAAGGGGTATTGAACAATAGGGAACACATTATGGGAAGGTAGGTCCATGTTAATTTTCATGCATATAAACTTCATGGGATGATATATATACTCCATTTTTTGACCTAATACTTGTGTCACTAAGAGAAGCTCTTCATAGTCCTTAAGGTTGAAAGTCCTCTTGTTTTGATAAACCTAATTTGAGTGTCTTGCCTTCGATAAAGAGTTCCTCTACCTTGGGTTCTCCTTCATTATCCCCTCCACCCATTTATTTTCCCCCTTGATAAACAAATTGTTATTACAAATCTATTTTCCCTTCTTCTTCAATTCCTTATTCACTTCTTAAAAACATGATAATACTACTTTTTTTCAATTTTATTTATCCTTAGAGAAAAACAACTATGGATTTCTTCTTTATTTACACCATGATTTTACATTTCTACACTTATTTTACTTTCTTTTTAAAATTTGTCATCATTTTACTATCCTTATGTTATGGACACCTAAGTTCGTACCCTTTTTCCATTATTGAGTGATGTTAGCTTGTTACTTCTCACTCATCAATGTTATTTTCCTTTTTTGCTTCCATTTTCTATTATTGAGTGAGATGTGGAATATTACTACTCACTCATCAATGTTGTTTTACCATTTTTTTAAAGTATTTTACCATTAATTTATTTTATTACCATCCTATTTAACATGTATCCTTGGTTTGACTCGGCGAGTTTGTCTTTCTTACTTAAGGATAGCTTGTTTGAGTTTTTTGATCTTTAGTAGCCTTAGCTTTTTGATTACCCAATTTAGTCTTGTTGTTTAACTTAGTTAATTAGTCTAGCATAGCACTTGTACATCCCATCCTCATAACACTAGTTATATTGTATTTTATTGCATTTTTTAATTTTTGATCTTTAGTTTTGTATTCTTGGGTTTGTCAAAAGCAGTCTCTACGCCATACACAATCAAAACTAACAACACAATAGGCAACCATCCCATGATAAAGGTAATTCAAGGTCCACATTACATTTAATTTTTAGTTAATTATTTCTCATTCATTTACTTTTAGTTATTTTTTCTTTAAAATACTATAACCTTTTTTAGCCTCAATGTTGTGTGTTACTATGTTCTTTCTCAAAGCACCATCCCATGTTACACCTTAGTGACACATGATGAGCTTTAAGTGGGACATATGTATACATATAATATTTTCAAATTTTATCAAATACTAATGCTTTACATTTTTTAGGAACCTATCGAGACTCAATCTCTCTGAGTGCACACCCTAAGGGGTGCACCAGGAAAGGGTAGGTAGACCATTAGTGTTTTATAGGATTATTGTCCCTTATTACCATATTATTACCAATCTAACCCACTCTTAAAACCATTTCATAATCTATTAATCCTCCCTTACACATTATTTTAGTATTTTCCCCCTTTCCATCCTCCTTTTCTTGCCTTAATTACCTTTTAGACTATTGGTTGTACTAGGTCAACCATGGTTGACCCTGTACAGTTTAGGGTATTTTTTAATTTTTAGGTTTGTTAGCCTTTCGACTGACCTAACTCAGATCTAGTGAATTATCCTCAAAAACATATAGGGTTAACCATGGTTGACCTTGTGTAACATTTTTGGGAAGATTTAGGGAAAGATATGCCTATAAATACAAGATCATTTCATCATTATTTCATATATGAAATCAAGAGTTATTATTCATTCACACTTCTTCACAATATGATGTTCCATGATTCTACTTGAGGAGTCTTAGATTAGGGTTTCTAATTAGAGAATATAGTCTTATGTATAAGTCTTGGATACCTTAGCATTTATTAATGATATTTAAAAACCATAACAACCTCTTATGAAGCCCCTTTGGCCAAGGGAGAGATTGAGTCTTAACAGGTTCACAATCAAGTAAGTATATTCCAATTTTATTCTCCTCTCTTTAGTAGATAGAAGTAACATAATTGTTGGATCGAATAATATTACTTTTCATATTCCATGTATTAGGGTCTTCCTCATACATAGCTTAATTAATATTCTCTTATACATGTTTTGATTACTTTACTAACCCCTTTATTATGCCACAAGCTTTGGTGTGCACTAGGTGAGATTTACTTTCTTGTTTATTAGCATAGGTAAATATTAAATGTTAATAATATTTTATGGTTTTTGCATGATTATGTTAGACTGTAGGATTTGGAACCCTACCTCATATGGTGTATTGTGATAAGTGATCCCCTAATTGGTTCTAATAGATCCCCATATTGGTCATGCTACCGCTTAATAAATGTATTCCCAATTGGAAGTGTAGGTATGATCTATCTTCTCCAAACCAAGATTGATTTATAGACATGATGTGTTTTTAATTGAATATAATTTTGAGGTCTTTCACATGATCATCCCACTTATAGGATTTGTTGAGGAGGTCGTTTACATAACATTCCACAATAGTATAGATGAGGTCATGAAAAATGTGGGTCATGGCACGCTGATATGTGGCCCCAACATTATTCAAACTAAAAGGCATGACATAATAGCAAGTACCCCAAGAGGTATTGAATGTCATATTTTTCTAGTCTTTAGGTATAATCTAGATTTTTTTATACCCTAAAAATCCATCCATGAGGAACATGATCTCACAACCAGCTATGGATTCTATAATCTAGTCAATTAAAGGAGTGGGAAAATTATCCATTGGAAAGATATATTGAGATCTCAAAATTTGATGTAGATCTAAATAGCTATGTCATTCTTGAGAATAGGGATGATTTTGGAAACCCATTTATGGTATTCAATGGCTTGGATGAAATCAACTAGGATGAGCTTTTTAATCTTAGCCTAGATTAACTGGGAGACTTTAACCACCATTTATTATTGCTTTTGGCAAATATTATGAGTCCCATAAACCATAAAAAGGTTATGGACAATGATATTAGGATCCATTCCATTCATATTAGTGTATTCCCAAGAAAACACATTCAAAAATTCATGTAAAAAGGTGACCAAGACATCTCATTCCTCTAGAGTAAGGCTACTATTGATCTTGATGATATTTGGCCTTGATGAAGTGCCAAGGTTGACATTTATATATCCTTCAACATCTATAGCATTTATTTATTTGAAACACTTAGGTATGGAAGGGATCGATTGGTCTAACACCTCATGCTCAACCACCAGGACATGCACTATGGGGATGCCAAGGGTTTGGCCATTAAAGAGAGAAATATCCAAACTAAAATGATTAAGGGGATAGTGGTAATTATGATAATCCCACATGATCTTGATGTATGTCTTTCTCTCCTTAAATATGTTGTGTGTCATAACATGAATGAAATATCACTCAAAATCAAACTCAACTACTATATCCATATTAGTAGGAGACAAATTGATAGATCTTATACTCTGATGGGAAAAGTGAAATGCAAGGGGAAGCTCAATGTTTGGGGAGACACCTTAAAATAGGTATCCAAGAAGAGAATATCTAACTTAGCATCATAGAGTGGAAGGATTTAGATGGTGTGTGTCAAATTCTAAAGGAATGAATGTTGATTGATACTCAATTAGATCACAACATTCATCCTTAAAAAAATCAGACTTCAAAATAGGGGGTGTGGGAGTCCATCTAATCCCTATGAGGAGATAATTAAAGCCTCACCCAAGGGCTTTGTATTTGCATAAATTAATGCCTAGGGATTTGGGTTAGCCTCATGGTATGAACCTCAACTTCATGCATGAACTAAACCATGAAAATTTTGGTTGACACAATGGCCTACATGGTAGTGGTCTAAGGATGACCAAGAATCATATTTTATGAAATATCCAATTCTAACACACAAAACTCAATCCTAATTATTTTGGGGCCAAATTTGACCTAATGCTTCATGTTTCCCACCAGTTCAACCATGTCATTGTTGAAATGAAAAATAGTTGTGGTGATAATTAAAGAGCTTCTTCTGATTAATCCCAAGCTCATTAAACACATGTAGGGGTATGATATTTAACATAATTCCTTCATCAATGATGCATATCTTAACACAATAGTCATCAATAAAGGTCTAAATATAGAGGGGAAATTGAGCCCTCTTTATGATAACTAGAGTTTTTGGAAAAGAGGTAGGGTTAAAAGATAGGATGAGAGGATGAGAGTGCTCAGATGCATTGGAGTTGAACAAAACTTCAACATCATCTCATACTAGGCCCTTGTAAGAGAGACCAATCTCATCAAAGACAAGGCCCCTTTTTTCAAGGTAAAGGAAAACAAGGTCCTAAATAGAGATCCTATATGAGAGGCCCTATAACTCCTCTATGATTAAGGATGTTATCAATCCTGGGGAGGGATGTTATACCCAAAGTCAAATCTAACTTTGGGGTTCCCTACCCTCATGGGTTAGATAAGAGGCTCAACAGCACTAGTCTCTCTAATGAGGTCGATAACCCAACCTAAGTGCATGTTGATAAAGAACTCATATGTAGCAGAGGCTATGTCAATAGTAGCTACAACCTTTATACTCTCACACTTGGCTTTCCCTCTTAGGTCATCCTGGGAAGAAGAGTCATAAGAGGTAAAAGAGCAAGAAGGGGAATGAGGGGCCTTAGCCTTTGATTTATTATTTTTCTTCTTCTTATTCTCCTTATTGTGGTCAAGTAGAGGCTCCTTAAACACATTCAATTTTTGGTTGGGTTCTACAAGTGGAGAACTCTGAGATAGAGGTGAGGCTTTCACACCAAACTTTTAGGTAGTATAATTAACATCATCGTCGTCCTTCATTTGATGGAAATTGTAAAACTTGGCAGGGTCATAAGTAAACACCATAATTTTTTTGTTATGATTGATTCAAAATCCTTATTTTTATATGGATTCTTACTCAAATCATTCACCTCATGTTTGTACTTATTTTCCTTCTTATCCTTCTTCTCTGGAGGAGAACCAATGACACCATCATTGATCACATTATGATTATGATCGTTTGAAGAGAATGAATTTTGGGCTAGCATAGGGTGTATGCCCAAATGTACCTCAAATAATTCAATATTTAGGCATTCATTAACATCTTCATCATACAAGTTGGGCTCATGCTTTAGGACCTCAAGGTGAAACTCCTGCCTCAATGCTCACATGAATATGTCATAAAACTAATCATTTAAGAACCTAGTCTTACACATATGGATGAATCAACACCACCTACACACAAAATCAAAGTTTGACTCACCTTTGGCTTGTGCCATAGAGGTAAGTGATTGGATGATAAGGGTAAATAGTCTAAAGATATAAAAGTATTGGAGAAAGTCATTTAGAAGGAGTTGGAAACTAGAAGAGAATCTGTAGGTAGATTCTAAAGCCAAAAAAGAGCTTTAGCTCATAGAGAATGAGTGAATAACTTCAACATCATGACTTCATCCTATTACCAATCCATACATTCCATCATTAATTCCTTAATATGCTCCATGGGGCTATATTTTTAAGTCCCATTTAACTCAGGAAGTTTAGGGATAGGAATAGGAAGGGGAATAAAACATACACAAGGGTCTATAAAATTCTTATAGAGATCCTCATAGGTACGGTTGATAGTGGGTTAGTAAAGATATCTAGAATGGGTATCATGATGGTGATGATATTGCCTATGCTAGTATACATCATCATAACTTTGATCATAGAGAGGATGATGCCAAGGTGGCTCCTAATATGGGAGATACATTGGAAATCATCTCTACCATAGGGTAGGGAAGAACCACAAGAAGGATACTATTCCTTATGGGGATGATGGGATGATGTGGAATACTCATGGAAACATTCATGGTGACCTAGGTCTCTATGATGTTGGTCATATTCCATCAGAAAAGGGTCAACCTAAGGGCATTGATACTCGATATAGGTATCCCATGGATCTCTAGTATATAGGTGGTGATCCAAATCAACATGTTCATCTAAAACTCTACATGATATAATAAGAGGATGGGAGGACTCATGATGAATATGCCTCTTTGATTTGAAATACATATGGCCCAAAACATGGACATGAGAGGGTTAGTTTTTTAGAGTCTCCTTTCGAGAGAGAGGCAGGGAACTCACATGAGAGCTAGTTAAGGCACTCAAAACTAAATGGGTGTGAGCTTTATCTCCATAGGAATCATGTTTTTAAATCATAATGGAGAAGTGTGCACTTCATTCATCTAAAGTAATATAAGGAAATCATTAGTGATTACATGTAAATCATCAAGTTTTAGTTACACAAGGGGATTTTCATCACCTTAAATTGGTGAATGAATCATGGTATGAGGCTGAGGGGAAATATCCTTAGATTAATGAAGCTCAGACTAGTGAAAAGGAGACCTAGTCTATTGGTTATAAACCTACTAATATTGTTCCCTTTAGAATGAAAAAGGGTCTCGATCACCATGATAGGTCAAGGAAACCTCCTAGATCCTATGGTGTTTATGCAATTCCATTGCATCCATGACCTTCTCATGAGTGAGTTCATGGATAATACCTTGAATCAAATGAGATTGACATCCAAAGGGTGGGAGGACATCCATGGATGAAATGAAATAATATCAACATGATAGATAACTAAAAATGAAAATAGATGGAGAACCAACAAGGATAATGACACAAAACCAAAGTAGGATAAAACAACTAAGGCAAGAGCCAAAACATAACTGAAAGCAAATCCTAATAGCTAACAGATGGGAGTTGGCTAGGAGAGTACTAAATGGGATAGAAATAGATTAAGACCATATGTGAGGTCCCACCAGGTGTGCCATAATATATCTCCGATAATATGAATAAAACCACTAGTTTTTGGCATGGGGTACACAAGATACTTAAATAAATAACTAGAAGGCTCAAGGATTATATGGGTAATAGGATATCTTTAGTGGCTATCCAATTTGATAGCTTACACCAAGATATAAATAGACTTGTAAACCATGTTAGGGCTAGAATGATTAATCACATAAAGGATGCATGTATCTCTAATGGGTATAACCATAGTAAAGAAAGTAGCTAAGACTATCAAACTATTTGCATACAAATTATGGAAATGATAATGTTAAATAAAGAAAAATAATAAGTAATGTGAAAAATTAGAAGCAAAAGTAATTTTAGGAGAAATGAAATATGTTTTAAGAAGTAAATATGTTTTCAAGTAAGGGTGTAAGAGCATGTGTAATCTAAGTTTGATCTAACTCTTTATTTTAGACACCATTGTTTCCTAATAATGCAATTTTTTGGTTTATCAAGAGAGTGGATTGTTTATGCAAATTGCATAGACTATTTTAAACATTTAGGATTCTAATATGCAATGATAAATGTTTCCAATGTAATAATTACATATAATGTAATATATTTCAATCAATGAATATATTCTTAACCACATATAAATGAAATAAACTTGAAAAAATATCCTAGATAATTTCTTAAACAAGCTAAATCACTAAAACAATCAAAACCTAGCATGTATACTACTATAAAAAAACAAAAAATTCACTTTACATATCAATGTTCCCTCTTATAAAAATCAAAATAAGTGTGTATAATTTATACCAACTAATTATCTTAGCTAGGAAGCAAGAGAGGAAGAGGATCAGGCTATGTGTGAGTTAAGTCTAGACCAAGAGCCTAAAGATGTGGAAGAGGTAAAGGAGAATCTACCAACTGAGAGAGATCCAATGCAAGGATCCAAATAATATGTGAAATAGAGTCATGAGGGAGTTATGAGAAACTCACAAGCTTCAAGAACACTATAGATAACAATGTGAATCACCAGGATAAGTTGTAGTATAGTAGGGCATCCCCTATCACAATGAAAGCTAAGTATGCCAAGAAAGAACCAAGTGAGATTCAAGAAAGAAGTCAAGCTTAGAGTGTGATGATAAAGTGGGAAGATTAGAGAAAAAATTTAGGAGAGAGAGGATCAAATTAATGATAAAGTGACATATATCTCAACCCTAATTTTCCAAAAGGCCAAAAAAAGTAATTTCTAGCCGTTTGGGCCTAAACAAGGACCTTCTTTACATGTTCTACCATAGCCATGACCTAGGCCATAGATTTTGTGATGGAAATGTGTGTCCTAGGCCACATTTTTCCTCCCTAATCTATTGGCCTGAATCAAATGGCCACTTAGGGTGGTCAACAGGCCTTTAGGAGGCATATAGAGAGCCTATCTTGCATGTAATAAGATAGATATGTGTTAAGGATGTATAAGGTATGGATGTATGATGTGGAAAATTTTAATACAAGTGTAAAATGACTCAAAGTGGGATAAATAGGGTTTTTATTTTGAATGTGATACTATGTGTAATCATAGGGAGGAGTAGGGTCACGGGAATTATGATTACACCACCTAGTAGGTACTTTCCACAATTAGAAAAACAACCATATGTTACAATAAAAATATGATAGCTCAACACCCTCCATAGATTTTAGTTATTGAAACACCATCAAAAAAGGTAGTTAGAGGTGAATCCACTAATGAGGAGGCATAAATTAAATGATTTAAGATCATGAGCCTTCATGACATAAATGGGAAAGCACTATTATATGATCAGTCATTAGGTGAGAAAGTAGCCCATTCAGTCTCCACTACTCCTATTCTATCTTATGTTTCTCCTCTTACTATTACTACATTTGATTCTATGTCACTCTAACCTAGTGGTCCCCCTCCCATTTTAGTACCCAAGATGCAGGTTGTTTCTACCCAACCAAGTTCCCAACCAACTCTACTTATTTATAAGGTGTAGGATACTTCCTCTACCTCTACTACTATTACTACCCTAGTTAGTATACCTCCAATTTAATCTTATGTATCCATTCCTTTGTTTCTACCATGGTTCCTTCCACTACTATCTTAGCTCCTCCAAAGATTAAGAAAAAGGAAACCAAGAAGGCTAGGGAAGGAGTAGCAAGCCCTTAGTTCCATGTTTCCTCTTATCAACTTAGTTTACTAGTGCCTCCCCCCAGTTCCTCTCAAGATACTATTGTGATAACAATAAATAAGGATAAGAAGAATAATCCATTTTATATTGTACACTCACTACCTCAGTATGGTGGAGTGGACTAGTCTAAAATTATTTGGTCTTCACTTCCTGATCCTCTACTAAAATAAAATTTGAAGTAGACATTAGGAGAATTATTGGGTGAGTCTATAGTGAAAGAAATGCAAACCATAGATACAACCCAGTTAGTCCTCCCATAATGGGCAATAGATATTTAGTCAAAGGCTTCTCAAATCCCTAATCTTGTAATTACAAAGTTTCCCACTATAATTTCCATATTTGAAAAATTTATAGGGAATGTGTAGAGGATAAGGAAGAGGAAAATAGAAGATGCGACCAAGATATGGGTCATATAAGAAGAGAGACAAGAAATATTTACCTTTTCCAAAAGGAAGAACAATAAATTGGGGTACTCCCCATACATATAGGATTACAAGTCCTATTTTGAGACTCATAAAGATGCTCTAGTGAAGATAATTGAAGGAAATAAAATGGCAAGAAAAGAGATGGAGCAAGAATTGGAATAAATAAGGGAACACCATGAAACTATGCATGTTTCCGTACAAATAAAGATAGATGTGCAAATTGTCACATCTAGATTGTATAATATCCTAGAAGCTATTGCTATAATGAGGGTAGAATTGGAACCTCATATAGTTTAAACTACTAATCTTTTTAATTCTTTAAAATGAGATGAAAATAAGTTGAAATTTCTTATTATTTATATAACTAGTAAGGCATAGGTGCTCCTAAATCTGATCATACCATTGGATTCTACCAATTCCCTCAATTTGGTAGTCATCAAGATAGAGGATGTTAAAGAGTGGATCATAATAGCTAAGGTAATAATGCCTAAACATGTAGAGCATGAAACTCTCATTTCACAAATTTTGGATGAGCTAAAGCTCTCAAAGGACATGGATTCTTTAGGTAGTCTTATTAGTAAGACCAATTTTGACTAGCTCTTACAAGAAGATTCAACAAGATCTAAACAAAAATTACAAGGAATGAAATTAGAAGAAATAGAAGTTGAGTTGAATTATACTAGGAAAAATGTCACAAAGGTTTAAATATTTAGAATCAATTTCATAAATATAAAGGTTGAGAATGCAAGGCTCATTAAACAAGTCAATAGGATGCATAGACCTCCATTGCTTAATATGGACATTGCCAAGTACCGACATGATATCGATGATAAACACTATCAAGTGTTGGCACCAAAGAAGAAAGTTGATGCTTCAACTTTTATTTTGGAACAAGTTACAATTTCAACACCTCCAACAACCTCCATCAACATGTAAACACCTAGTAAGCCGTAGTTGAAGGCTAATGTTATATGTAGACATGCAGATTATACTTATATTTGTACTTATAGTTTACTTTTAATTAGTTTAGACACTTAAAACTGGCCACAAATGGCTTCATATCAGAATTTATATCGATTATTACCAACCTTTTCAAATCAGGCCTAAGAACCATTAAAGGTCTCAAATTTGGCTTCATAATATGCAATTTGGCCTATAAACCTATTAAATGACGCAAATGCACACATGATATTAAATCAAATATTGAAAATGATAAAATTCCTAAATATAATTAATTAAAATTCTAAACCTCATTGAATGCCTAATTGAATTAACCATGAACAATAAATGAATTATCAAAAAAGGAAATTCAAAAATCAATAATATCTTAAGAATTCATAATTACCTTTTGTGAGTTGTCAAATATCCTAAAATTTCTCAACATGCTTATTCATTGTTAATCATGACCATTTGACACCTTTTAACTCTATTGGGGTAAATTGACTCACTAAGGTTAGGTTAGAACCCATTCTAAGCTCTAACTACACTCTAACTCACCTTGGGTTAGGGTTAGTTTCTAAACCTATAAATACAAGCCATTGCCTATTGAATTTATGAGAGAGCTTGAACATAATAAATTTGTAATGTAGGATTTGGTACATGATTAAAATATATAGTGTTATAATGCTAAAATCACAATCCAAGCCATCAAGCTACATCAAGCAAGCATAAACCAACAATGGTGCCAAGGATAGAAGGAACCACACAACTCCATTTATCGAAGATTTCTTGAGCACAAGATGAACAAGTAAAATGAACACATCATTTGGAGTATTCAAGGAAGGTAAGGAATTTGTAAGTTCTTTACATTTTAGTTGAGCTTTGGCATCTATTATTTGTTCATTAAGCTCCCCCTATGATCTAGGAAAGTAAGTGTTATGCATGTTAGTGTGTTTTTATTCAAGTTTCCTTAATTATTCTGACACATGATCTAACCACCCTTCTTAGATTCCTTGATCACAAATGACACATCTGGTGGGACCTTGAGTACCCCACATACCAAGGAGATGAAGATGCAATTCATAAGTCATCAGATGGATGCTTGAATATATTCAAAATTATAGTTTAGCTATATTTTTACCATATTTTAAATTTTTGAATTAACTTGGATCTACAAAGAGTCCAACATTGGTTAGGCATAATCAACATCAGTTCTACCAAATTGTCATTGGTTCTACCAAACCATCATCAATTTTTCCCAACTGAGCTTGGTTCTCAATGACCATCATCAGTCATATTATAGGGGAAAAATGGCTAACAAAACTTTGATTTTGAATCTTTTTATCATTCATAATCATTTTTTATTGGTTTATTTGATGTTTATACTCTCTACCTAACCACTTTGTTGTAGATTGTGAATATTTTTTATCATATTTTGAGCTAACCTAACATTTTTTTATCTTGTGTTGGTTTTGACTTTGGGTTCACAAGTGACCAACATCAGTCTTAATCGACTAGTATGGGTTCTTTACAGCCATCATCATTTATTTATGACATCGAATGACATCGGTTGCCTTATAACTAACATTGGTTAGTTTTGATAGATGTCAATCTCTATGTTTTTAAAATAAAAACCCAAGAGATATGTTTTAAAAGTTTATTTTCTCACCATTGAAAGTGCTTCTAAGCAAAAGGAGACTCCCTAACCCTTGCAAGTCTAAGGTAGTATTAAAACACAAATTTTCAAGTTTAAATGGTTTTAAAATTTCATTTTGGGTACCTAAAAATAATTAGCTAAGTCTTAAAACACTTCCTCTTGGTGCTTAAAATGAATGCTTAAGTCTTGAACACTTTATTTTGGTGTTTAAGAATGAATTAGGCTAAATATTGAACATTTGGATTTTAGGGATTCAAATGAACCTAGGTGGTTTTACTTAAGTTGTGTTGTGAAATTTATTTAAAGATTTCACACTTAATCCCAGGGACCAAGTAAATAACTTTGTCAAACATTTCAATTTTTTGCCTAAAATCAACACTTACTTCAAATTCACAATTTATTAAAAGTGTTTATTGCTTGTTTGTTTTCAAAAAATTAATAATGAGTGTATGCTCTCCCCCATCTCCTATAGGTAACTTGAGTGACCAAAAGTGCATTTTTGTTGAATTTGTGCCTAGTCCAAGGTGTGAAAATAAATTTATCTAGGATCTCCCTAAAACTGCATGGTTTAGATGATCTAAAAACAACCTCTAAAGTCTTTCCACTTAGTCTTTTATTTTTATACAATTTTGCTTGTAGAGGGGAGGTCATTACCTCTTCATGATTTCTTTAGGGAAGAATTAACCTAGGGATTCATCTCCTAACAATGTTTCAACCTTGATCTATGATAGGGTATACAAATCAAGGCACATATACTATGAGAGTTATGGGGTTGAGTGGCTAACCTCTCCTTTCATTATAAAGGCTTGAGTTAGGTTTGGTCAATCAATGGATTCCACTAAGTATTCCATGGATGGAATTTATATGCAAATTAATAGACCTTTTCATATTAATTTGATCGATATGAACTCAATTGATGTGATGCTTCTCTTGTGTTAGCCATACTTGGGATCAATCTAGATAGTTTTATATTATCAACTTTAGTCAACCCCACTTGCCATACCTTGTTAGGATCTAGGATGATATACTTAGTTATATTTAGTATTTTTCCTTATATTTATTGGTGTGTCATATATAAAACTTTTTTATCTTCCCATGTCCAAATGAGTCCTGTGTCCACACTAATCTTTAATTTTAGGAAGAGTTATGCCATCTGTTTGACACTTTGATTTAACTTACACTTTTTGTGTCAAAAATGTTATGTGTGTCCCTTGATTTAAAAGGGTAACGTTATACTAACCAAATCAATTCAAGTTTTGAGCCTTATAATTCTTTGAAACAAAAAATTATTTATATCTTTTGATAATGATTACATCATTATGCTACTCAAATTATTTCATAGACTTGTCTTGTCTTGTGTCCAAGTTGCCATTGTTTAAACCAATCACATGTGTCTTATAAGATCTTTGTTTTAGTGTCATTACATTATTCAAATTTATCTATCTTGTTGGTCAAAAAGCCTAAGTTTTCCTAAGTTGAGTTTTAAATTAACTTTGACAAGTTTGGATTCAAACATTGATTGATTTATATTTAGGTCTCATCTCATAGGGGTTGATACACAGATATTTCTCTTTTGGGTTGCATAACTTAGGTTAACTTTTTAACTCAAATTCAAAATCTATATTGTTTATGCCTTTATTTGAGAGAATCAGTCTATCTCCAAGTGATTTTTGTTTAGTGCCTCATACAATTTGATCATGTTCATATCTAGAATCAAGTGCCTAGTTTATGCCAATGTGTTCCAATATTGTTAGATTAAAATCATACCTTTGTTTCAAGTCTATATTTTGATATTAAATTTGGCCAAGATTCCTAGTGCATGCCTTTTTTGAGCCTATCTTTTGATGCTATGTTTGGACAAAAGACCTAGCAACTTTTTCCTTTCCTATTTTAGACTTATTTAGAACATCTTTGGACTTTTTCATTTTACTTGACCTTGTCTGTGTGAGACATTTAACATTAAATATTTGATGTTATACTACTTTTACCAAGTCTTAACATAGACCTTTTAGAGATATAGTTCCATTCCTTTGACCAAGTTAGACCTAGTTTGAAACTTTTTATCTTTTCATACATATAATTTTTAGAGTTTGTATAACTCTAACCCTTCTTGTTACAAAACATTTTCCATTGATTTAACCATGTCTCACTATACACATAGTAGAGTCATGTATAATATAGGACATGGAAATGTTGTCACACAAAAGGAATTTATTCAAGACCCTTGTGAAGATGTTGTTGTTTAGAATATGGATTCTTATCCACCTTCCAAGACTCAATCAAGGGAATAGAGTCAAGATACTTTGGATCATTATTTGGTTAGCATGCCTCCATACACAAATCAAGACCAAGAATAGATAGCCCAATATTTAGCTAGCATACCTCTAGTTATAGAACATGTCCAACAACAACCTTACTACATTATAATGCCATTGTATTATGATCCTTATCTAATTTATCTTTAATTTCTAGTGATCAAGGATGAGGTTTAAATATAGCCACAGAGGTAGGGGCTAAGTTTCTAGCAGACTTTCCCCATGAAAACTTGCCAAGTCTACTAAGAGATCCTTACAACATGTCTTATAATCAGAATAATGAGCAAGCCTCTTTTAGTAACCCTAATGCCATTATGTTTATGATATATCAAGATCCTTATATAATTGGCACACAAAGGGGCCTCATAGAGGACCACTTCATTCAAATGCAGATATCATACCAGACATATCAAAACATAATGCATAACCTTAATACTATGACCATGTCAAATACACTTATTAAGTCAATTCATTTAAAAAGAGTCTTACTTGTGTTGATAGGCTAATAAAATTAGGGTTTAGACCTAGTTATGTAAAGTACCTTGGTATAAAAAATATTCAGTACCCTCACTATCGAAGAAGTGTCTTCTACTTCCATGTAGAATAGTGAGCTGAATATAGTGGATAATGTGCAAGCAACGTCTAATTTAAACCAAAGTGGTGTTAACAAATAAATAAATAGTCAATAATAAAATGTTACTTTAGGTAATTTTGTGAGTGCTCTACAAACTTAGGGGGTAGGAGTTTCTATGATCTAGGAATTTGACTCAAGAGAGGATGGTTAGTATGGTGTTAGTTCTAAAATGAAAACAAGATGAAATAAACACACTAATAGCATAACAACTCTAGGCCTAGACACTAGGAAGAGATTAATCAATAAACACAAATAAAAAACACAACTAAAAATCAAGAAATAAAATACAAAAATTCTTTCACCTTCCTTAGATGCTCTAAATGCCTTTGTAGTAGTGTTTTTCTTTGTTTTTGCTCATTAAGTCCTTAGCAATGGAAGCTTGGATACCTCCATCTCTCCTTGGCACCTTTGGCTTATGGCTTAGAATTAATTTGGCATGGTAACACTAATTTATTGAAGATTTTGGAACCAATATTGCATTATGAATTTTCACAAATTAAGCTTATAAATGATGTTGTGAGGCCTCCTATTTATAGATTTTTGAGAATGTCTAGAATCAACCTGAACCATCCATCTCAAGATTGAGATGTGTGGTTGAGGATTAATTCAATTTTTTGAATTAAGTTTTTAATTATCCTCATCATGGAATTGGAAGAAGGTGAAATTAATAGGCATGGAGGGCATCATGGAAGGCATTGATGAGGCATGGGAGGCATGAATCCTGATATTTGTGGCATTTATGGCCTAGGGATGTCTTCCCAAGAAATGAGGTCACTTGATGATGTAGATATTTAATATTTATTTCTAAAAATAAATATTCAACAAGTTTCCATGGAATTATTACTTAGGCCTTGATTTCGTTTAATTAGATCTTAAGCATGATTAAGCACTTTGTGCACAAACTACTCAAATTGATCGGAATGACCTGTTATTGATCCAAAATTTGACTGGATTAGAATTAAAAGTCCACATCAGATAAATTAGAACTATATACCCATTTATAATGTGATCCAAAACTCTAAAGTTCTAGCTAATAAATATCTCAATATCATATAAATAACATAGTAATAATGAATTCTCTGAGAAGATATGTAGTATTACTCAAGATCACAATACAAATATATGCTTATTGCTGGGAAGAGATGTCTGTCTTCACATTTTGGGTTAACTCTTCATTTATACACATTTTTAAAGCATGGGGAGGATGTGGAAGGTCACCAATATTGAGGGAAATTAAGTGGTTTGACTTCCAAGATTTAAAACAATACAAAATTCAAGGAATTATTATTTTTAGAAACTTACTATTTTTAGACTACACTATTGAAATTGAAATTTGAGGCACTTACGTTGGGTTTTCAAGGGTAAAAATTAATTTATCATATCTCAATGTCATTTCATGATGTTATCCTCATTCTTAGCTTTCCAATAGTTCAAATGGCGAGTCAATTGGAGCTACGGTGCAAAAGTTATGGCTCTCAGAAGTTTCGTCATCAATTGGGGTGGAACTGTCACCTGAATTGTCACCTAAATTGTTGCCTGGATCAAAATGTTACCAATAATAAATAATAAAGGTACATGTCTTATTCATAAGATATAAAAGAGAAATCCAAAGCACCCAAGTGCAAATTTGGCATTTTGACTCGAAATGAACTGATCAAAGTTAGCTGTCCCATAAATTAAATCTCCCCATTTAGTGATACCCTATCCAAAATCAACACTTGAAGATGTTAGTTTTAACTCATTTAATGTGTTTTAGTGTTTTTAGGCCAAATTGTGCATTTTGGGTGAAAATTGGCCAAAAGCAGAATTGGAGGTTATTGGTGGCCAGATTTAGGTGTCTATAGTTTGCCCTTTTTTGGGAAGGTGTTGCAAGATATAAGCACAGTAACATCTTCTCAAAGAATGAAAAGGTCTTGTATGCCTACAACTGTAATGATGATAAACTAATTGTATGATGCCCCCTTGAGGGAACGATTGGCACAAGGATGTCAGTAAATGATCCCTCAAAAATAAAGAAGAAAAATGAGGGGACCAAAGAAAACAAAGATGATGGCGTGAAAACACAATGATATTGAAAAATTAGTCAAAACCATTGAGAATGCAAGTGGGATGGTGTACACTATTTTTCCTAAAGGTAGTTATAAGCATTATACCATGATAGTGGTAACATGGTATGATATAATAATAATTTGCACAAAGGTGGTTATAATCATTGAGAATATGGAGCTACCATAGTTAAGATAGACTAACAAGATAATAACATGCCCCTATATGGGAAAAAAATTAAAGTGGTGACAACACAATGATTTTCCCAAAAGTGGTTATAATCATTAAGAAATGCAAGTGGGATGGTGTGTAATGATTTTACCATAGGTGGTTATAATCATTGGACCTTGATTATGGTAAACATGATAAACTTGGTCAAGGATGATGATAACTTAACACAAAGGGTAATGATGAATTAGAATAACCTACTAGTAGGGAGATGCTCATCTAAACTAATAAAGATTAAAATTATTTCATGTATAATTACTCTGTTTGGGATATGATTAATATGGAATCAAGATATTGATGTAGAAGATATGTTGCCATTGCTCAATAGACTTCTTGAAGCTGAAGATTTTTGTATCACACATGGATAGGCTTTATGATAGAACACTATAAAGACTTGGACAGAATATGCATGAGGACTGACTCCCATAATCCAATACATAAGAGAAAATAATGCACCAATGATAGAAACCATGATGACAATGTAAACCTATGAATATGGATAGATTCAAGTGTAAGTGTGGGCAAGGAATAACCCAATGAACACAAACTAAATCAAGGCAATAATGTTGAAAGTAAACAAATAGGTAGACAAATAAAAAACATAAGTAGAAATAAAAAAACAAATAATGCAATAAAAAGCCTATGAATATTTCCCCTAGAAAATAGGTGACAACTTTACAAATTAACTAAATGGGGGAATAGAAGAAAAGGAAGGGGGTGGCCTAGCTATATCCATATGCACTAGGAAAGTGGACGCTACCTACATAGTTCCATGGATGCAATATCTAGTAAAAAACTTCAGGTCAAATTTAATTCTCCCAGGGAATGGGAAGAATATGATAACTAAAGAAAACAAACATAATGGATGTTATAGAAGAATAGGAATGGTCTTGAAAAATGGCAAGTGCATGTGAGAAAAAGGCCAAAAAGGATGGAGAAACTAAATGATAAGTGATTTGCTTATAACTTAGTAAGGGTTCCTATAATCCTTAAGGCAAAGAAGTAGTCAATGTTTTTTTTTTCTTTTCTAACTATTTTGTAAATGTTTTTGGAAGTGTTTTGGAGTGTCTCAACTCAATCAAGAATGATGAGACACTAAATGGTTCAAGCTTATGAAATGGAAAGAGCATGGCTTAAGTTACTCATAAAATTATAAGAGTGTGGCTTAGGTTGGTCACAAAATGGTGAGAGTGTGGCTTAGGTTACTCACAAAATGTTGAAAGCATGGTTAAGGTTGCTCACAAAATGGTGAGAGAATGGCTTAGGTTTCTCATAAAATGATGAGAGCGTGGTTAAGGTTACTCATAAAAAGATAAGAGCATGGCTTAGGTTATTCACAAAATGGTGAAAGAATGGTTAAGGTTACTCGCATAATGGAAAGAGTGTGTCTTCGGTTTCTCAAAAAATGGTGCGAGTATGGCTTAAGTTGTTTGTAAAACAATGAGAGCATGGTTAAGGTTACTCATAAAATGGTGAGATCATAGCTTAGGTTGCTCATTAAATGGTAAGAGTGTTCACACTTAGGTTACTCATTAAATAGTGAGATCATTCACACTTAGGTTGCTCACAAAATGGTGAGAGCGTGGCTTATGTTGCTTATAAAATGGTGAGAGTGTGTCTTAGGTCACTCAAAAAATGGTGAGAGAATTCACACTTAGGTTGCTCACAAAATAGTGTGAGAGTTTAAGCTAAGATTGCTCATAAAATGGTGAGATTGTGGCTTAGGGTGACTGAGTTAACCTCAAAAAGTATTGAGGATTGACCACATAGTCCCAGAGTAGGACCTCAAGTCACTGTAGTTCTACCATTACAGTGGAGGAATTCAACTAGTGCAATAGTCAATTCAAATAAAACAAGCACAGTGGGTAGGAAGGCATAGTACAACATAAGAAGTGGAAAGTTGGTACGTTAGGGTTTAATGTTGCCCTTAGTTTTCCCATAATTGGTTATAACCAAGAAACAATGGCATAGATCAAAGGTAATAATTTTCCCAAAGGTAGTTATAATTAGTAACAAGACCAGTGGTAAGAAAGAATAACAAACAAAGGATGAAACTGTCAAAACTTCTATCACACTATCCCAAAATATGATCTCTATTTGAAATACTAAAACCAACTGATGAAACTGATTAGATGCCTTAATGATGAAAATGTGGAATGAATGTCCAAAAACCAAGGTCAAATGGGCTAGGCTTTAGAACATAGTGGGTGTATACAATGGAAGAAAAAAATGGATATGATGAAGAGGATGAGTAAGGATGGTATTTATACAAAGAAGAATAGTGACAAAAAGGCACAACTAAAATGGTCCTTATAGATAATACACCTTAGTTATTAAGCATAGTACCACTTGAGATGAATAATATTAATCATCTCTATAAGTTCCTCTCTATCTGGTGTGCCAAGCCTATATTCTCCTAATCCATAATTTGTTGTGATGATGAAAGGCCCTATCTAGTTTGGTTTGAATTTTACTTTTGGTTTTTTTAGCCATAGTATTATTTTGGTTTTCTTTAAGAACAAGATCACCAAGTTCAAATGTTTTATACATAACATGCCAATTATAGTGGCCTTTGAGTTAATTTTGATATGCTTGAAGATTGTTGAGCTTAGTTGTGTGTTTCTCATCAATAGGTCTAGCTCTTGCAAATGAGCTACTTGATAGTCATGATCATCTAGGACATGCTTGAAAGAGATACATAGAGAAGGTAATTTGACCTCAATGGGAAAGATGGATTTAGAACCATAAACAAGTGAGTATGGAGTGGATCTTATAAGGGTACAATGATTAGTATAATATGCCCAAAGGGTAGGGAATATTTGGAGGTGTCAATCATGATTGTGAAAATCTTTTTAAGAATATTGACAATGATTTTATTAGATGCCTTGGCCTGGCCATTACCTTGAGAGTAATATGCTATTGAAAAATGTTGTGTGATGTTATATTTAGTACATAGCTGATCTACATCCTTGTTATTAAATGATCCTCCAATATCAAATATGATGTCAGAAGGGATATCATAGTGGTAGATGAGATGGTTGAAGAATAATTTGGAAATTTTATTTCCAATCATGTAAGTGAGGGGTATAGCTTCAACCCACTTAGTGAAATATTTGATAGTGTAAGGATATGTTTATGGCCATCAGATGAAGAGGGCTTAATCTTCCTAATGAAGTCAAGTCCTCATGTAGAAAATAGCCATGGTGTCAACATCAATTTCAAGGTTTTTACTGGGGCATGAATCAGATTATCATGTTGTTGACATTTATCACACTTATTTACATATGCAGTGGCATATACATCCATTATGGGCCAATAATAACCAGTATGCAAGGGATTTTTGGATAAGACTACCCTGATAGTATGAGCTCCATATACTCCTTCATGAACTTCTCTTAATGCTAATGTAGACTCTATCAAAGTTAAACAATGAAGAAAAGTTCCATCAAAAATATGATGGTAAAGGGTAGATCCAATTAGAGTATAATGAGTGAAATGATGAATGAAGGCTTTGGTTTGTTTTCAAGATAGGTTAGGTGGTATAAATTGGTCATAAGGGTAGTTATAAAGGTCTAAGTATCAAATATAATTAGGACGAACAATATCATAAATTATGGCAATGGTTGAAGGTTCATGAGTTGGTGCTGACAAATTCTTGATGAGGAACTGATACTCTCTAGCTTTATCTATTTGTTAAATCAAAGAACCAATACTAGCCATGACATCTATAGTTCTATTACTAAGCCTGGGTATATGCTCAAACTAAATGTTGGTAATTTGTTGTTTAAGAGTGTCGACCATGTCTTTATATGGAACCAACTTGTCATCTTTAGTTTGAAAATGATTTGTAGCCTAATTGATGATTAATTTAGAATCACCATAAACTTGGAGATGAGATATATTATATAGTACTACTTGTCTAAGTCCTACAATAAGTGCTTCATACTCAGCCATGTTGTTTGTACAAGGCAAGCTAATTTAAAATGATTTAGGGATTAGATCCCTCTGTGGTGTAATAAATAATAGGCCTACCCCTAATCTATGTGCAGTGAATGAACCATCAAAATATAGATCCCAAGGCTGATCCTCAAGGGGTGTGTTAATGATGGTCATGATAGATTCATCAAGAAATTAGAATGTGAGTGGCTATGTGTCCATGAGAGGTGCTTCAACAAGTTGATCTACAAGAACTTGTCCCTTGATTGATTTTTTATTGGCATACTCTATGTCAAACTCATTGAGAACCATGATCCATTTAGCCATTCTACCTTAAAAATATATTTTAGATAGTAGATAATTGAGCAAATCTACTTTTGAAATGACCATGGTTTTATTATTCAATATGTAATGGCATAGTTTTTAAGCTATAAAAACTATGGCTAGACAAGCTTTTTCAATAGGTGCATAGTTATGTTTATATGTGACCAAAGTATGGATTAAGTAGTACACAACATGTTCCCTTACATTTTCATCATGTTGAGCCAAGAGTGCCCCGAAGGCATGATCGGTAGCTAATAGGTATAACAAGAATGGTTTTCCTAGCATAGGAGGTAATAAAATAGGCAGATTGACAAGATAGTCTTTGAGCTATTGAAAAGTTGTTTGGCAGTGATCATCCTAGTGAAACTCAACTCCTTTCTTAAAAATGTGTGTAAATGGATAAAACTTATTTTCTAATTGATATATGAAGTGTTAGATTGATTAGATCTTACCCTACAAACTATGGAGTTACTTTAAATTGGTTAGTGGTGGTACCTTGGTTATAGCATAGACTTTAGCTATATCAAATTCAATACCTCTATGAGACATGATGAATCCAAGTAATTTAGTTGAAGTTATACTAAACACACATTTAGTTAGATTGATTCTAACTTTATACTCTCGTAGTCTTGAAAATATCTTACGTAACACTGCTGGATGGTTGGCCCTAGTTTTGGATTTTCCTGATATATTATCGACATAGTCTTCAATAATATCATTCATCATATCATGGAATATGATAGTCATGGCCCTTTTATATGTGGCTCCAACATTCTTAAGGACAAATTTCAATACTTGATAATAAAATTTTCCCCATGGAGTGGTGAACATTGTTTTATGCTGATCTTTTGGCATGATTTTGATCTAATTGTATCCTAAAAAGCCATCCATGAGTGAAAGCATTTCATAACTTTCCATGAAATTGATGATCATGTTTATATTAGGCAATCTAAAATCATCCTTACTATAAGCTTTGTTGATGTCTCAAAAATTAGTATAAATTTTGATTCCTTTAGGATTTTTGCTAATAGGTACTATATTAGAGATCCATTCTGAGTAGTCAATGGATCTGATACATCCTAATTTTAAGATTTTTCCCAAATCTTTATTTATTAATATAATAATGCAAGGATGCATCTTACATAACTTTTGTTTTACTAGTTTGGCATCAGGATTAACCATAAGGTGGTGTAAAACCAAGATAGGGTCCAAACTTGGCATGCTAGAATAAGCCCATGTAAAGATATCTACAAATTCTCTCAACAAAGCTATAAAGACATCATGTTCTTCCTCAATGAGGGACATGCCTAATTTTATCGATTTTAGGTCTAATAGAGTCTTGATGTTTACCTCTATTTTATCTTTGAATAAAAGGGTTGAATTATGTTATAAGATAGTAGGTAATGACTTGAACTATTGAACTATGTCAGGATCCTCTATTAGGACTTGCTCAACTTCTCCTAGGTATGATGAATCTAAGTCCCCTAATGGAAGATCTAGCCATGTTAGAAAAAAGTTATAAATTTTTAAATAATTTGATCAAATACTTGTTGTTTCTCAAAATTGAACTTAGATGCATAAGTAGGTTCATCGTTGGTGGTCTCCTAATCTAAATTGAAAGAAAAATGAACACCCTCGTCTAATAACACCTGAAATAGGTTTTCACCACTAGACTGGCCTTTATATTTATTTTTTCCCTAGTTAAAAAGCACCTCAAAGAGGCTTTTACTTTGGGACCTTAATGTTTTACTTATTTGTTTTTGGTTAAGGGTGTTCACTCGCTCTCCAAAATAGGCAATAGGATCCAATGTGACTAAGATCCTAATTTGTGATCTCCTAATGGAATATTGTCTCTAAGGCCTAGGAAATCATAAAATGCCTCATCATTATAAAATTCATCAATTAGTAGATTATATTCTTGGTGGTCCCAATTTAACAGTTAGGGATAATATAATAGAAAAGGGTTACAATGAATGGCCAGGGTAAGGGTAAAAATGACATTGTTATCAAATAAGCTGGTTTTAGCTAGGTCATCAAAGGTGAGGCTATGATTGGACTTTGCTTCACTATTAGCATCATCATCACCAGTCATTGGTGATGGAGGTTGAATAAGTTATGTGGGGTCACCCCCAAGTGATTTAAATCCAAGTCCATAAGGTCTCTCATATTTGGTCATAGAAATTGGCTCAATGGTTCCTTGTTGATTCATTCCAAGGCCTCTTACTTCATAATTATGATGCTCCATGATCTTATTGGGAATAAGATACTTTGTACTTTTATAAAAATCAGTTTGGTTGTCATTGTATAACCATGATTCATCCCCTTTAAGAGGGTCAGTTTCTAGGCTAGATGCTAGTACAAATGTGATAGGTCCCATATCTTTGCTCATTTGTTTCAAATGCCTATGTGGGGTGACTTTAGGTCACCCAAATGTTTTCAAATTCTAAGGAAGATCATAAATATGAAATGTATCATGGGTCATATACTCTCCCAATCCATTATCTGAAATGGTGAAATGATTAGAAGCTTCAGGCAGTGGCATGTGAGAAAGAGAATCCAAGGTATTAGGATCTATACAATTATCTGATGAAGGAATGATAATAATAGCCGTTCCTTTATCCTACTTGGAAATTGGATTCATACTATATTAATAATTATAGCTTTGAAACTCAACCTTAAGATGCTTGTAGTGTTCATATAGGTGTAAATCTCCTAGAATATTCACTTCCATCCTTGAGTGAGAAAACTTGATACATTAGTGCAATGTTGATGAAACTGCATGAATCTTATATAACCATGGCCTACCTAAAATAATATGGTATGATAAATCAAGATCAAGCACATGGTAAAATGTATCATGGGTCAAAATCCCAATTATAACTGGAAAACTAATGGTGCCTTGTGATTCTCTTTCTTGATTATCATAAGCATTGATAGTTATTATTTCTAGTTAGAGATTTGTCATTGTATACCCAAGAAGCTTGATGAGCTTTAGGGACACTATTTTGAGGTTGGATATATTGTCTATAAGGACACATTTCACTTTATCTCATCTTATATAAACTTTTATGTATAATGGATTATTATGGAGTAGACCAAGAGAAGACATATCGCTTTGGTTGAATGTGACTTATTAGGTTGGAGCTAGGTGTCTAACCAAAGCTTGGAATTTATTAGGGGATATGTCACTATAAATAGTGGATTGGGTCAAAAAATCATTTAAGATTTTCTTGTGGATTATTGATGTCTACAACAAATCTAAAATATAAATTTGTGGTAGTGTCTTCTGTAATTATTCTATAATATCAAACTTCTTACCTTGGTCAGTAGTGAATGGTTTATTTCAAGGTTGAATGGTTCATTGGATGATAGGCAAAGTGGTAGATGGTTGTAAGCCTAGGATAGTAATCTTTAACATCTGAATTATGATTACATAATTGGTATTAAATATTGGACCATTATTGCTAACTGATGTTGGAAATAATGCGAGACCAGATAGGACAAATCTTGATTGTCAATGCACTTTCATATGGTCATGTGGCAAGATAGAGTTATCACTATAAGATCCAAAAGTGGAAGTTCTAGCTTTCTAATTTGCCTATATGCATTCTTGGGTCAAAGAAGGATTATCCATGTAATTTGGTTGAATACTATTGTTTAGTAATGGTCTAGGTTGATTAGTGATTGGTCTAGGATTAATGGAGATGGCATTAATACTACCCCCTATAATATGACCTACAACCCTACTGTAGTCATGTGAAACTACATGGTAGGTTTTTTGGTTGTTACCATTCTGACCTTGGTTTTGTCTATTATTCTATCATTGTGAGTTCTACTACTGATTTTGTTGATTCTCTTAGTTTGACCTTTGATTTTAATACTATTGATTTTTCTATTGTAGTAGTCATTATTGTTGTTGATTTTTTTATTGTTTCTAATTTTTATGTTGAGGAAATGGGTTTTGATAAATCCCTAGAGTTTGATTGGAAGTGGAAGTACCATTATGCAATGTTATTTCCCCATTCTCAAACATATTTTCAATTAAATGCTTGATTTGGACACATCTTCATAGATTATGCCCATTGACCTGATGATAGTTATAGAATTCATTTTCATGATACCAATCAAGGTAAGGAATGCCTTGAAAATAATGCCTTAGTATAGGCCAACTAATTAGATTAGTGGTAGCAAGCTTGAAAAATATATATTCAATAGGTTCTCCTAGGTCACTAAAGACATGATGTGTAGGCATGGTTCTCTTAAGAGGAGGGGTTTGTAATGGTAAAGGTTTTTGTATAGGTTTTGGTTGTTGTGCTTGTGGTATTGGTTAGAGAGTTTGTTGGGTAGGAGTAAGCTAAAAATGCAATGTGGATGAGGTTTGCATAGTTTACACATGATGGGATTTGGTTACTCCATTTCCCACAACATTCTTATTTCAGTTGAATTGCTTCAATCTTTCTTGGTAATTGGCGTGTGCTGATTGTGATGCTTGTGCTTGATTAGGATGTTGTTGTTGGCTATTTACCTAAATTTTAGAATTAAGTTTGATGACTCCTTTATTGATGAGTTCCCACTCGATCAACAAACCTTTATCAATGATCTCTTTGAATGTATGTGCACATTGTAACTCTAGATGGTAAGCTATCTCATTATGAAATTTTTTGGTAAACACAACAACTAATTGTTTATCTAGTAAACTATATGTGAAGTGGATTTCAAGGGATCTCCATCGCTGCAAATAACTTTCAAAACTCTCACCAACCTTTTTTTTTGCTTATGTCAGGTCCACTAATGAAATCTCATGCTCAAGAGTATAGGAAAAGTGTTGCACAAATTTATCAAAAATATCATCAAAGTCTACTACTAAATTCTTGGGCAACATTAAAAACCACTCCAAGGCTTGTCCAACCAAGCTCCTTGGAAACAACAACAAAAGGTATATGTCATTATATGTCATTGGTTGACATGCGACAAAGAATTTGATCAAATGAGCCTTAGGGTCCCCTTTCCCTTTATATTTATTGAATTTGGGTGGTTCATATCCTAGAGGAGATGGTATCTATAAATAATCCATGTTGAATGGATAAGAACATATGTCATCCAATTTGAAATTTTTAGTCTGCTTCCTCACCTGAATAGGAACAATTACATCCTTTATCTATTACAATTCTTAGGATAGGAAAATAAAAGGGATATTGGTTTGAGGGAGAATATTGGTTTGGGTGAATGGCTGGAAGGTCACAAGTGGGATACTCTAACCAAGGTATGATGGAGACACCTATTGGGGTACATTGGTTTGGCTGGGAAATGGACCAATAATATTCATACATGGATTGGTATGTACTTTAAATTGCACATTTGGCTGCATAATATTTTGGTTTGGGTTGGTGATAAAGGTTTGACTTAGAGGATTTTTTGGTTAGGATGGAGGGATATAACTATACTGTGCCTGTTTTGGTTGAAGAGGGACATGCTACCGAATGATTGAACCTTGTTGTTGAGTGGGAACTTATGGACCAAGAACCTATCTCTAAATTTGTGGCACATTTTGAACCGACAGTTATCTAGTAGGTACTTGAGAAATACGGGGACCTCCTTGTTACATGAATCCCTATGGAGAAGTGAAAACAAGTTGTAGATTCGACATCTATTACTGACCAATATTTGCATGTTGTTGAATAGGCATATCTTGGTTTTGAATTGGCATATTAGTTTATGACTGAAGATGTATGTCCATCATTACTTGGAAAATTGGTACATTAGTTGCCCTTGATTAAGGTGGCAAATGTATTTGTCCTCTATTACATTGATATATTAGATTTTGTCTACTATTGTGGAATACTACTCACTACTTGTTGAGGAGGAGTAAGGTTCATCATATTCTATCATTTAGGCATTATATTAGCTTTTGTTTGATTACCTAATCCCATAGGTTGTACACTTGAGGAAGTAGTTGGTTGAGGCTAGGTGAAGAAACTCCTATTCCTTGGTATGATTATTTGCTCATGGGATTAACTATAGGAACATATTATTGGCTAGTTGTTTGTGCATTAGTACCACTTTAATCAAGATTGGACGTTATTTACACATTGTCCACTATGTTTGGCTCACTATTCAATGTAGAGGTTGAAGAAACTTCGTCAATAATAGGCATATGCATCAAGTTATCTATCAGAACAATTTGTATGAATGGGTCATAACTTGGATTCTCTTATCCAGTTAATTCTATCAACACTTCTGTTGAAGGTACTAAGTCAATAAGAGGCTTACTCACCATGTTCATCTGATTAAAATCATGTGCTAAATTTAGGTAGGTTTGATATACTATTTGCATTTGGTTGAAGTGATATTCCATAATGTTTTTTCCTCGATTGGATATATTAGGGTCTTGATACATTGTTTGGACTAGAGCCATAGGATTACTAGAAGAAGCCTGTTGATCATAAATGATATTGTGGGGCACTCTTACTAGACTTGGTAAATTTTCATGGGGGAATTCTACTGGAAACTTGGCCCCTACCTCTATGGCCTTAACCAAAATCTCATCTTTATTCTCTAACAACTATCACTCAAACAAAAATGGATCATATGTGGAAGCTGTATTGGTTGAGTATGATTATTGAAGAACTAGCTCATCCACTATGGGTATTGTAACTAGGTATTCCATAGTTTATTCTTGGTCCTACTCTAAATAAGGTAGTGTGTTAACTAGATAATTAGCTAATATATCTTGGCTTTGTGCCCCTTATTGAGTATTATAAGAGGGATAAGAATTTGTCTCATAAGTAATGCTATTTACATAGGGATCTTGCATCATTTCTTCTTATGCAACTACATTACTAATCCGTAGATTATACATGAGTCCACTATGAGTGTAGGAATATATGTTGGGATCCATTATCAATTCCTTGTGATAAAAGGTTAAAGAGTTATACAAACTCTAAAAAGGATATAATCTAAAATAAATGATGTCTTTAACTTGGTCTAGATTTTTTAAAAAGATCAAAAGGTTTATACAAAGATTTGTGAGAAAACAATCTAGCATAATGTATCTAACATTTCACTATTCACACAAAGATAAGCAAGTAAATGGACCAAAAAATTTAAATTCCAAACTCTAAGGTTGAAGTGTTTCAAATCAATCTAATCTAGGTATTTAAAAGTTGCTAGGTCTTTTGGCCAAACACAACATCAAAAGCTAAGTTCAAATAAGGTATGTGCTAGGAATTTTAGCCAAATGACATCAAAATCTAGATTTTGAAAATAGATGAAAGTTTTAATCTAACGGATTTGAAACACTTATAAAAAATAGTAAGAATTCGATTCTTGGTCATGAACTTGATCAACTAGGTATAAGGTATAAAACAAAATGCACTATAGTAATAGTTTACTTTCTCATAAATAATGGTATCAAACTTGGCTCTTTTTGATAAATATTCTAGACAAAGGTAAACAATATAATCATGCTTTAGACAAAATATCAAAAGTGCACTTGGATTGGTTTGAAAATGTAGGAAAAAATTTGGAATTATATGCAAAAGGGTCTATGAAAAAAAGTTTGAAATGATTTAGGCAACATAATGATGCTATACTACCCAAAAGGTGTGACAAAAAGTTTGTTCCAAAAGCTCTCTAAGGTAAAGATATTTTCTCATAATTTTGATAGCATAACACTACTTTTATTGACTCAAAATGTTGTGGAGTATAGACTAAAAGTGCAAGTGTTTAGCACAAAATGGCTTAAGTCTATCAAGTGATGACAATGATTTTGAGTCTTAAACGGCCTTCAACCCAAATTGGAAAATTAAACCTAAGTTCCCTCAAGTGTAGTGCAAATGGTGAACCCTCTTAACACATCAACTCTATGAAATTGTAATGATGTAATTCCAAATTTAGATTACAAGTGAAGGACTTAAACAATGTTAGTAAAGGTCTAGACTCAATTGAGCAACATAACTATGCCAAAGTGGATGATATGACTCTCAAGATTTTGATGAACTTTGAACAAGGCAAATTGATGATTTCATACGGGCAGCATAATGCCTTTTTATTCAAAGGAAAATTTAGACTATGTGTTTGGTTTGGATTGTTTTCTTACGCCAAGTTTTGACTCTAAATAAGACTTTAATCTAGGACAAGACCAACTAATTAATTTCCCATAGATATTAAACTGACAAGGTTGCTTAGTATTACTAGAATCCATCAATATACATCATTTGAGAGGATTTTAAGTGTTCATCCAAAAGTAAATGTGCATTATATATTAGGGTTTTTACACCCCCCCTTCTCTTAAATGATAGTACTATGACATGGACCTTCAGGCACACCTTGCACCAACAATACTTGTGTGGCAAGTGGGGATTTGTCTAAAATCTAACAATTTTTCAAAAAAATCTAGGGGAATCAATTACATAATGATTTTCATGCCAAAAAATGAAAAATAAAAGCATGGATTTTGGGTTCGTATCACTTGGCTTATTACAAAAAGGTCTAGTCCATTTTGCAACCACTACATCCTATTGTTCACTCAATGTATTACGATGTCTAAAGTGCCAATACATCCCATGTGAAACTCTAAATGAGTGAAATGAATTCAATGTCAAGAGATGAAACCTCAGGTCAAAGCTTCCCTAAATAACTTGTGAGAGGTGATGAAGTCCCCATCGCAAGCCAAGATGCATAAAAATAAACAAAGCATGAAAGTAGAAAGACTTTAGGATTATTTTTAAGATCACCCAAACTTTGAAAATTTTTTGGGGAGTGCTTTAGATGAATTTATTTCTAATCCTTGGACTAGGCTATTTACAATAAGAATGGTGATTTCAATTCCAAGGGTTCCCTATAAGGGATAAATGGAAGAGCATACATGCAACATTCCTCTTTTTTCCAAACAAGAATTGATTAAACAAATATTGCAAACAAAAATTGATAAGTGTGTTCAATTTTAAGCCCAAAATGAAAGATTTGGTGGTGTTCATTTGACCCCTTGGTCTTAGTTACAAACTTTGAAAACATTCACCGAAAACATTTAAATTCATTGTTAAACACAAAAAACAAGGTTCCTTATTAATTTTTAAGCATGCAGAGGTGATTTAAACATGTTTTGAGCAAATCTTAGGCTTGGTCCTATAGCAAAATTATTAGCATGTCCTTTAGATTTGAAGCTCTTTTGAGTTTGAAATAATAAACTTTAGAAAAATAGCTCTCAGGTCTATGTTTTTGGAAAAACACAGTGATCAACATGGGTTAATACCACCAATGTCAATTACTCTAGCTAACTAAAATCTAATCGATGTCAATTTTTCTGATTGACATCAGTTAATTCAGGTAACCAATGTCAATATTTCTTACTAACATCAGTTACTCTGTAAAACTATGGCAAGCAAAAATAACAAAATAAAGTTAGAAAGTCAATTTACAAGAGTTTTAAGATCCCAAATAAATATTTTAGAGTTACAAAAGGATCTCCTTCAGGTGTGAGATGCATCTAGTCCCATCGAGTGTGCCATTATGTGATCTAGGAATTTGGATCAAGAGAGGATGGTTAGTATGGTGTTAGTTCCAATATGAAAATAAGATGAAATAAATACACTAATAGCATAATATCTCTAGGCCTAGACACTAGGGAGAGCTTAGTTAACAAACACAAATGAAAAACATAACTAAAAAATAAGGAATCAAAAACAAGAATTCCTTCACCTTCCTTGGATGCTCCAAATGCCTTTATAGTAGTGGCTTTCTCTATTTGTGCTCATGAAGTCCTTGGCAATGGAAGCTTAGCTACTTCCATCTCTCCTTGGCACCTTTGGCTTATGGCTTCACTTGGCTTGGAATCAATTTGGCATGGTAACATTAATTGCTTGAATCTTTTGGAACCAATCCTGCATTATAACTTTTCACAAATTAAGCTTAGAAATGATGTTATGAGGCCTCCTATTTATAGATCTTTGAGAATGTCTAGAATCAACCTGAACCATCCATCTCAAGATTAAGATGTGTGGTTGAGGATTAATTCAATTTTTGGAATTAAGTTTATAATTATCCTCATCATGGAGTTTGAAGAAGGGGAAATTAGGAGGAATGGAGGGCATCATGGAAGGCATTGATGAAGCATGGGAGGCATGAATCCTGATATTTATGGCATTTATGGCCTAGGGATGTCTTCCCAAAAAATGAGGTCATTTGATGATGTATATATTCAATATTCTTTTCTAAAAACAAATATTCAACAAGTTTCCATGGAATTCTTACTTAGACTTTGATTTAGGTTAATTAGCTCTTAAGAATGATTAAGAACTTTGTGCACAAATTACTCAAATTAATCAAAATGACTTGCTATTGTTCCAAAATTTAATTAGATTAGAATTGGAAGTCCACATTAGATGTGTTAGAATTGTATTCTCATTTATAATGTTGCCAATAATAAGTAACAAAGGCACATGTCTTATGTAGAAGATTTTATAGGAAAGAGCAATCCAGAGCACCCAGGTGTAAATTTGGCATTTTGACTCAAAATGAACTGATCAAAGTTAGCTAGCCCATAAATTGCATTGCCCCATTTAGTGATACCCTAGCCAAAATCAGCACTTGAATATGTCAGTTTCAACTCATTTAACATGTTTTAGTATTTTTAGGCCAAATTATGCATTTTGGGTGGATATTGGCCAAAAGCTTGATTGGAGGTTATTGGTGGCCAAATTTAGGTGTCTATAGTTTCTACTTCCCAACGTCAACCAACTACCTCTAAACCTCAACCAGTTGCTTCTTCAAACACCCAATACCAAGGATTATGTATTCAACTAATGACTGATGCCATTCCATAATAAAATGTGATGAATGTTACTCCACCCCAATAAGTGATGAGTAACATTCTAAAATAATAGGTACCATCTAATGTACCCATATAATAGAGGCAAAACATATTTCCACCTCAATAGGGGCAACCAATGTCCACCTCACCAAGTAGTAATGAACATACCTCTTCAGTTATAGACCAACATGCCAATGCAAAACCAAATTATGTCTAACCAATAGCATATAAGTATTGGCCAATGATAAATTCCAAATATCCAACATGCATCTAATTCTCAATAGGGATTTGTTCAACCAAGAGGTTCCAATGTTCCACAAGTACCATTTAGGAAACAATTGCCTTTTATGCCAAACATGCCATAAGTTCAATAACAAGGTCTTGTTTCATAAGTTCCCCTCAATCAGTAAGATATGACTAATTGGAAACATGTCTCGATATAACCTCAATAGGAATAGTACATCCATATCCCTCCACCCCAACTATAGTATTCCTAAAACTAGGCCTATATACCCAATCTTAACCATAATATCACATTAAAATATGTGAAATTTAAACAATCACACCCTAATCCATGTATATATATTCCTAGCCCATTCCTTAACCAATCCAACATTCACCAACAAATGCCTCCATTACACCCTGGTTAAAGTAATCCACTTGTGACCACACAACCTCCACCTCAGGCCAATAATCCCACTAGTTTCCTCATACAAGAAATAAAAAAAATGGCAGATGCAATTTACCTCATCCAAGCAGGTAAATAGATCAAGAAATTCAAGTTGGATGACGTGTGTTCTTACCCATTCAACATGGAATATCTATAATATGAGACACCAAAGTTTGATAAATACAAGGGGAAAGGTGACCCCAAGGCCCATTTAATGGAATTTTTTATTACATGCCAATTGATGGCCTATAATGATATTTACTATTACTATTATTTCCAAGGAGCCTAACAAGGCAAGAATTACAATGGTTTCTAAATTTAACCAAGAATTCAATATCTAATTTTGACAATCTTTTAGACAAGTTTGTACAACACTTCTCTTACAATATCATACACAAGATTTCATTGGTATATTTGACATAGGACAAATAGAAGGTTGGTGAAAGCTTCATATGTTATTTTTAGTGATGGAGAGCCCTTGAAGTCTGATTTACCCATAATCTACTAGATAAGCAACTAGTTGTTATGTTTAAAAAAATTTACACAATGTGATATCTTATAATTTGGAATTACAATGTGCACACACTTTTAAGGAAATCATTGAAAAAGTTTTGGTTATTTAAATAACCCTCACTAAAAAATGGACCCTTAAACTTACCTCATCAAATCAGAGCTAGAACTAAAAAAAAATAATGGCCAAAATTAGAACCAAGTCCAAGCACAAGTGTCATAACAAACCTAGGCAAATAATTATGATAAACCTAAATAGTTCAATCATAATAAGAATGTTATAGGTAATTGAGTAAATAAGTCATGACATGTCCAAATAGTGAAAACCTTGTTTTCATAACCTACATTGCATATGTAAATTACTCCTAACCAACAACCTCTTCAACAAACATATAAAACATAACAAGCATAACAACCTAGACTAGAACAACAAATGCATCAACGTATGCCTTTGTAACCACCTCCTTCAAGGAGAAATGTGCCTACTCTTCATTTCTTTACTAACCTTGGAGAACCCCTTGAATTTGTGTTTTACAATCTCATCACAACTACTTTTATTAACTAGCCTATTCTAAAGCACTATCTTGAGGGTGTTAACTATCCAGACTGATATAAACTAAGTTAATTCTATGAGTATCATTAAATTAAAAGACACATATTACACAATTATGTGCAAATTAAGCATGTGATCAATAATATGTTAGAAAATAAAGAGATCACATTTTATCATAGAGCTTCTACATCTAATCAAAACCTCAAAATCTATCAAAATCCCTTTCCTCAACATAACAACCAACAACAACAATAATACAACAACCAAGGTATAATAAATAGAATCAGTAACATAACCAAAAACATCAAAATTATGGATGGAACCAAGGCCAAAATTATGCCAACATTAAATATACCTACCATGTAGTTATACATGACTACAAAAAGGTTGTAGGCCATATTATAGGAGGTCGAGTTAAAACCATTTCCATCAATCCAAGACTAAGTGCCAATCAAACAAGAATGTTTCTAATCATTCCTAATCAACCAATTCATGTCAATAATCCTTCCTTGACCCAAGACCACATACAAGTGAACTAGCAAGCAAGGATTCCCACTTTTAGACCTTATATCGATAACTCATCATTAGCCCATGACCACACACAAGTGCATCAGTAACTAAGACTTATCCTATTTGGTCCCCCTGTATCATCATTTGTTAGTAACAATGGCCCTGTAACTAATCATGATTATTTAATCACAACTTAGTAGTCAAAGATTACCATCCCAAGCCCACAACCATCTACCACTTCACCCTTCATATAACCACCCTTTCTATCTAGGAATAATCCATTTACCATTATGTAAGAAAAGACATTTGTCATTGTGTAACAATTATAAAAGATGCTTTTATAAATATCCATTTTGGATTTGTTGCATATGTTTACTATCTATAAAAACATCTTGACATAATTCCTTAGACAATCCCAAGTTCCTAATGACATATCTCCAAATAAATTTCAAGATTTGATTGGATACCTAGTTTCAGGCTAATAATTAACCTTGAACCAAATTGATATGTCATCCTTTGGCCCACTTCATAATAATCCATTGTACATCAAAGTTTACATAATATGAATGACACAAAGTGAAGCATGTCCTCATAAAAAATGGATTGGGTCTAAATATTTTGTATTTAAAGCTCATTAATCTTCTTGGGTACATAATAACATATCTCAAGGTAGAAACAATCAACATAAAGCCCTACAACAATGAAGAACAAGAATCACAAGGCACTATTAGCTTGCTAGTTATCATTGGTCCTTTAACCCATGATACACTATTCCATGTGTTAGACCTTGATTTTTCATATAATATGCTTTTGGGTAGACCTTAAATACATGATATTCATGTAATCCCATTGACATTGCATCAATGTATCAAGTTCTCCCATTCAGGTATAAAGGTTACTATTCTAAGAGATTTGCATCTATATGAGCATTATAATCATTTAGAGGACAAGTTCAAAATCTATAACTACCATTTTGGCATGAATCCAATTATCAATAAGGACAAGGGGAATACATACTTTTTGATTCACAAGAGGCTAACTAAATTGAACCTAATACCCTTGATTCACTTTCCTACATGTTGCCTCCTAAAATGTCTAATCATTACACCATCTCAGCTAATGGCCTAGGAGAATATTTAACCCATGACACCTTATATATTTCCAAGCTTCCACATAACCCAAAGTCCTTTGGATTACCAAAATCTAAACCACCTTATATGGAATGGAAAAGAAAGGACCAATCCAACTTGCATAGTCCAACACTTGTCACATTCATACCAACCTCTAGCCAAGAATAGGACCCTCTTGCAAATGATGAATCATGGTTATATACTAATAAATTGGTCAATTCTTACAAAAATTCCAAATACCCCATTCCTAATTGGATCATGGATAATGAAACCTATAAAGGAGGAGGCCTCGGGGGCCATATCAATAGGGAACACTTGAAAAAAATTCTATGACTTGGTATAAAGGAACCTATTGTCTTGGATTTAAACCACCTAGGGGTAACTCCACATATCTTATTAGAGTTCTATCATCAATGACTAGTGATAATACTGTTGATAGTGAAGCAGAGTCAAATCATAACCATTTCAATGACCTAGCCAAAACCAATTTATTTGATATTAATACCATTTATACCCTTCAACTTGTTATTCACCATAATCTACTTCCATTATATTATCCTTAACTGATATATTGGGACCAATAAGAATCCAATGTGCTGGTTGATGGGTTCTAAAATGATGAGGCCTTCTATGATTTTCTAGGACTTAAGGACAATGTTTTGTTGGGTGACCACAAACAAGGGTTCTCAATCAAGTTGGATATTGAATCCTATTTTGGATAGAGGGGGAATACCCTTAACCAAAAATAATGAAATAAGACATTGATCTCCCAAAGTGAAAACCTCCTTGAGGTGCTTTCAGACTAAATAAAACATAGACCAAGAGACCACTAATGATGAAATTGTCTACAGGTCTAAGTTTAGACTTGAAGAACAATAAGATTTTGATCAAATCATCTAAGGAACCACCAACAATGAAATTTCATATAGATACAAGTTTAGTCTTGAAGAACAATAGGCTTTTGATTGTATAATCCAATAATTTCCAATTATTTTTGTCATATAGCCATCCCTACCACTAGGGGATTTTAATTCATTATGCCTAAGAGAACTGAAAAAGATAGTCCTAACAGAGGACTCTACTATTGTAGGATAGTTTAAATCTTTGTTGAATATACTAAAATATGGTTCAACCCTTCTAGTGGAAGACACAATAGAGGTTAACATCAAGACTCTAGATGATTTGAATTGGATCAAATTAGGTGTGTCATTTTTGAGGAGGAACATGAAGTCTATGCATCCCTTTTGAGGGAATTTGTTGATATATTTGCATAGGACTACTCTAACATGCCAGGTTTGGACCCCACCTTAGTTGTACACCACCTTATGGTACATCTTAATGCTAAAATAATGAAATAAAAATTGATCAAGATACATCCTCATATTATTGTATTAGTAAATAAAGAGTTAGAAAATCTCTTGGAAGAGAGATGCATTATGCCAATCAACTATTCTAAATGGATCTCCAATCTTGTACAAGTTAAAAATAAGCCAAAAGGAATTAGGATATGTACTAATTTTAGAAACATAAAAAAAGCCTATCCCAAAGATAAATTTCCTCTAGAAAATATTGACATGAATTTCAATTCCATAATAGGTTATGAAATACTTTCATTGATGGATGGATTCTCAGGCTACAATCAAATCTAAATTGTGATTGACTAACATAAAATAGTGTTCACCACTCTATGGTGAAAATTTTATTATCAAGTTATGCCATTTGGTCTCAAAAATGTAGGGATCACCTATCAAAGAGCCATAACAGTCATATTTCATGATATGATGCATGACATTATTGAAGACTACGTCAATGACATACTAGGTAAATCAAAGACTAGGGATGATCACCCAACAACACTAAGGAGGATATTTGAGAAACTACATGAGTAAAAAGTCAAGCTCAACCCTAATAAGTGTGTTTATGGAGTTACTTTAGGCAAATTTATTGGCTTCATTGTGTCTCACAAAGGCATTGAAGTTGATCTAGCCAAAGTATTAACCATAACAAACATGCCACCACCAACCAATATAAATCAACTCCATAGTTTGTAGGGTAAGATCTAGTCCATATATGATTCATATCTCAATTATCTAACAAATACCACCTATTTATATACCTACTAAATAAAGGGGTCACATTCCATTAGGATGATGAATACCATAAAGCTTTTCAATGCTTGAAGGACTATCTAGCAAATCCACCTATTTTATCGCCTCTTATGCCAAGAAAACCATTCTTTATATATTTATCAACCATAGACAAAGCCCTAGGGGAACTTATAGCTCAACATGATGATAATGGAGAAGATAATGCCATGTAATATCTACATCATATACTGGTCATGTATGAGAATAATTATACACCTATTGAAAAATCTTATTTATCTATGGTCTTTACAGCTCAAAAATTGACATTATATGTTAAACAATAAGATCATGGTCATTTGAAAAGTAGATTTTCTCAAGTATCTACTATCTAAAACAACTTTATAAGGCCACATTTCTAAATGGATGATACTTCTTAGTGAGTTTGAGATAGAGTATGTCAATTAGAAAGCCATCAAGGGGCAAGTTCTTGTAGATCAGTTTGCTAAAGCACCCCTTATAAATATAGAGCCACACACATTTTAATTCCCAAATTAATCCATTATGACCATCATTATAACACATCATGAGGAGAAACACTAGAATTTGTATTTTGATGGATCATTCATAACACATGGATCAGGAGTAGGCCTTTTATTAATAACACCATAGGGTGAACTAATCCCTAAGTCATTCAGAATCAACTTTCCTTATACCAACATGGATGAGTATGAATCACTTATTGCATGGATTAGACAGGTGGTATAATATAACACACAACATCTAAAGGTTTATGGTGATTCTTAATTAATCATCAATTAGGTTAAAGATCATTTTTAGACCAAGGATGACAACTTGGTTCCATACAAGGCCATGATGCACACTCTTAAATAGAAAATTATTGATGTATAATTAAAAAATATACCAAGGGTCAATAATAGAATTATAGATGCCATAGATACCATTGGATCTATGATTTGACAAATAGATATGACCAAGGAATACCAATTTCTCATTAAAAAAGTTATAGTGCTAGCTCATGAACCATCAACCATCATAATGATCTATGATATTATTGGTCTCATCTCTACTTGGTATTCAGACCTATATGCCTATCTCCATGTATAAATAATTCCACTAGACTTATCTTGAAAACAATCTAAAGCCTTTGTCCATCATACCACACATTATACCTTACTCAGATCAACCCTATACCATCATAGTTTTGATGGAAATCTAATTCATTATTTGACATCACAAAAATTTACATTAGTGTTATGGGAAGTTCATGGATTATGTGGATCCCACACCAATAGGTTAGTCCTAGCCAAAAATCTCTTATGTACTGGGTAATATTGGCTAATGATGGATGTAGATGAAATTACATATGTAAGAAGATGTGATAAATGCCAATGGTATGCCAATCTGATTCATGTCCTAGTCAAGTCTCTGAAACTAATGATAACACCATGGCCATTTGATACATGGGGCCTCACCCTCATTAGGAAGATAAACCCCACCTCATCTAATGGCCATAAACATATCCCTACTACCATAAAATATTTCACTAAGTGGGTTGAAGCTATACCCCTCATTTACATAACTGGAAAGTAAATTTCCAAATTAATATTTAACCATCTCATTTTCCATTGTCATATTCCATCAAATATTATATTTGATAATGATAGATCATTTAATAACAAGGATATTGAATTACTGTGTACTAAGTATAAAATTAAACAATATTTTTCCATAGCATATTACTAGTTTAACTTTTTTGGGGATATTGGTGTATTATTCCTAATTTAGTTAAAAGTGTGAGTAGTAAAACTATTAAATATACATGTAATAATTAAGATACTAATTTTTTTAAATTATAATATAATTTTAACCTTTCTAAAAATAGTAATAAGAGGTAGAAAAGAAGACTTATCTAGAAATTCACTGATACAACTAAGACAGGGTTTGATATTCACTGTGCAAGACTAGGACAATATCACAAACCAAAATTAAAATTAAATTTTTTTATTGTATATGAGAATAAAATTTGGATAGTAGTGGCACCGAAACCATATTCCACCTCTGCCTCTATTGTCTTGAGGATCTGAGCTTTCTAGGTTTTATTTTCTAGGTTTGTGACCCTATCTATAAGTTTCTATAGCTGAAAGTATATAGAGATCCCTGTAGAGAAGATTATATCTTCAAACCATACAATCCATTATGTTTTTACCAATTTTGAGAAAGGGGGTGGAATTAGTGTGTGTAATATTCACTAGACATGTATCCATACCCCTTGTGTGGGCACGCTGCCTACATACCAATACTCTGAAGAGGGATCAAGCCATATATAGTTCTCCCACTTTATGTGATTTATGAAATAGAGTGTATGAATGTGAAAAATACTAAATTATATGTGATTTAGGTGGATAGGTACTATGTAATGATTTGAATAAGCTTTTAAGTGTATTGACTAGTTTTATGCAGAGAATAGGGAAGATTACTAGAGTAGTCTTGCTTGTATTCTTGCTTCTTTAGTGATGTTTTTCCAACCCTTTCCATATGATTTTTAAATGGGATTTTAGAGGGATCTACTATTCATGATTTTAATGTGCTCATGTTAGGCTGACAAGGAGAAGGATGGTGAAGTGGAAGGAAATGACCGTTGGGGCCAAAAATACACTTGGATAAGAGCACCAAAAATGGATAGGAGTGGCACCAACATTATATTCCAAGTGTGATGATACTATCCTAAGTAAATAGGACCTAAGGGGATTTATTTATCCTAAAAAGAGTAGTTTGGTTGATTTAGGATTAATTTTGAAAGGCTATAGATGATTAAGAATCAGTGAAAAGATGCCTTTGAGGGTCATGAAAGCAAGTAGGGAGGACCTATGGGTTGGATGTCATTAGACACACTCAAGTTATCAATTTTTGAGTTTTATATGACTATATCCCCCCCCCCCTTTATAATACTAATGTAGGAAAGTTAAATACTAGGATAAAGGGAAAATAAAAAATGTACTCAAACTTACCTACAAGGGTGAAGCTCATGAAGTTGTGTGATGTTGGGTGTGCATAGAGAGAGAATGCTATAAAGTGCAAATATGCAAGACAAAATAAAGATTAGATAAATTATTACTATGTTTTCTATATTTAAAGTAATAATATACAAAGATAGGTAAGAGAGATAGGAAGATAAAGGAATTAATACACCTCATTGGGTACGTGAACCAATACAAAACTTGTTGTGATGTTGAGTGATGATAGATGTGTGTTGAACTAAGAGTAATATCATGAACGGAGTTGAGTTCTCAATTCCCTAAAAGTGGCTCAATAATACAAATTTTGGCCCTTTATATCCATCATTTCCCACTAAGTGAAGTTACTTGATCCTACGTGTGTTGATCAATGTTTGGACTATGTGTCCAATCCCTATGAATAGGTGGATCAAGAATACAAAGGCTATCTAGTCCTTTGGCTCAATCATTTTCTTATGAAGTGAATCTATGAATTTATACTGATATGAAATGTGTGTTGTATGATATGTCTCTTGAATTCCATGAATTTGCTATGATGTGACAATGTTGGCATGGATATTCGAATGTATGCTAGAAACTAGGCCACTCTTGGCCACTCCAAAACTAGTACACTAGGACTATATGAAATCCACTTTAAAATTTGGAAGTTAGGATTATATGAAATCCACTCCAAAATGATTCTAACCACTTATAAATATAATAATTCATGTAATTATTGAGAATGTTTGGGTAATGCTAAACTCAGAAAGAAAAGAAAACAAATGTGCCATGTGCATTGCCCCCAATCATTAGTGTGTAGAACATGGATTTTGATCTAGAAGTTATACCAATTACCTTATCTAAAACTAGAAGTGAGATCCATCATGTCATATATGATGCCCCCTATATCTATATTCTTTGATTAAAAGTGTATTAAAAACTACTAATTCTAAACTGGTCTGACTATGCAAAATTGTAGTTAAACCTACTTTTTTGCCTATTTTTAGAAAGTTTGGTTTTTATACTATTTGGATAGGATCACTAAAAATAGATACTAGTGGAATTGATTCTATAGTTCAATCTTGGCACTATTATATTGGGCCAAATTTGGTAATTATTCTAACATTTTCATTATTTTCCTGGCCTATTCTATTTATTTGATGTCTAGTTATTATTTTGGGTGTTCTGAAAGCTAAATTTTTTACCATTAGGAGATTTTATCTCTATGGAAAACCCCTATTTGTTTCCCCCTCTTCTGAGGATAGGAATGAAAACCTTTTAATGACTACCCTCAAAATAAAAATATTTACAATTATGTTATGTTGTAAATATACATGATATAACAATGATAATCAATAAGATATTTCAAGATATAATAGGGTTTATAATGAAAGATTGTTAGATTAACAGGTGTATTCCTATATAGAGATATGAATGTAATAACATGTGAAATATATTGAATTATAATTGGAAGTCTATTTATTATTGAGTTATCAAGGAGGGATGGATCATGATGACCATCATGGCATCCAAGAAAGTAAGATAATGCAGGATGTTGATCATGGCATTGGAAACAATTGAAAAAGAAATTAAGCAACAAATATAAAAGGCAATAAGTAGAAGCATAAAATTATGGCCAAGGGGCCAAGAAAAAAGGGATATGGGCACATGTCACTCAAATTGAAAAGCAAGCATATAAGGCATGTTAAATTCCACTTACACATACAATTGAAATAAGTAGGGTTGGCATGAAAGACACAATCACATAGAAGAGTACAAGAAAAAGACATTGGAAAATGTCCTAAGGCACACACATGAATAGAAATAAAGGACATTGGAAAATTTATTAAGGCACATTCAGGAGACAAATATGAATTGATAAATGCAATCACATCTAGCTATGCATAGCAAGGAAGGAAATTATGTAAAAAATAGAAATACAATCACATCTAACTAATCAAAAAAAGAGGTGAAAGTATGTAAGACATGGAGTGAAAGACTAGGTATATGATAATAAATACACAAGTGTTATATGCTAGTGGAATATTGATAGATTAATCTGTGTAATCTAGTAAATAATGTATATCAACATGATAAATAGAGTGTGTGGTGTAGGAATGACATAACCTAGATGGTGTATTCGTGTAGAAGATGCCCCTAATGTGTATGTATATTTGTGTGTGTCTCAAATGTAGAAGTAGGATGTCCTCTAAATGGGTAGAGTGAATAAATCAAGGATATAGATGTCACTCCACACACTCAAAGAAGATCAAGTGAAGCATGGTAATGTAGATTAATTGATAAACGATAGCATAGAACAATAAATTTAAGTCTATCATTGTAGTAAAAATGTAAAGCATAGATGATGCATACAATTTAAATGTTTTTGTGTTTTTTAATTATTTGCATGTTTTTTAATTTTTGATATCTGAGCTATTTAAAATTAATCATAGGAAGACTATGTACAAGAGATACTAAGAAACTATATACAAGTAAGCAAAAAGAACTATGTACAAGTAATTGAAAGGCATCTATATACAAGTTATTATAATAATTATGTACAAGTAAGCTAGGAAAAAATGATACTAATCAAGGAGTCTCATAGGAGACTCCATATCATGGTGTCCTATATCAAATAAAGGAATCATCATGATTGTGAAGATGATGGAATGGCTGCAAATATGACTCTAAATATTCATATTCATTACTAGTATCTTATAAATCATAACATGTGTTATTCCATTCATCATTATCATATTGATATTGAACCAATGTAATGATAGGGTTGAATTTTATTATATTTGGATATAAAAATTTGATAAATTGTGTCTCTGAATGATTTTCCTTAGGATTTTTAATAAATCCCAAACCTTGGTGATAAATAATATCAACTGCTAGAATAGGAATAGTGATGCCTTGAGCATGTTTGCCCAACCCTTGACCTTGATAATTAAACTATTGTAAATATTTTTTACCAAACCCATACTAATTTGAAAGTGGAGCCTCATTTTAGATAGGTATATTTGAATTTTTTGTGTTTTACCTATGCTTGTGAAATTGTTTCTTGCTCTAAATTTGCTTTTTGATCCTTATGTTATTCTGAGTTATGTTTTGGTAGCCATTTGTGTACTATTTATGAATTAGACCCTTTGTGAATGTGTTCTTGTGTTATTATGGATTGATTGAGTAATTTACCTTGTATAGGGTCCTCAGTAGAAAATATATGTTGTATATGTTTATTCAATTCAAAACATGAATCCATGTGATGCCCATGCATTCTATGATATGCACAATAATATCTGAATCTTCTTACTAGATGTAGAGGAGGTAGTTTGATCAACTTAGATTTAATCATTTCCTTTAGTACCTCACTTGAACTCTTATTTTATCTTTGAATGCTTTTTGAATAACTAGTTTTAGAGTTACTTTGTTGTGATTTCTTGTTTTGATATGTAACATTTCTTGCAGCTAATTGACTAGATGAAGGTGCATATACATGATTGACACTAGGGTGCCTTTAAGGATTATGTATTCTATTATAATTTTCCAATGTTGTGATATTTTCATGTAATAGCTAATTCTTCATTTGTAAATCTAAAATTAACTTTCTCACACTGGTGATTTGATCCCTTAGAGTCTTACAAGTACAAACCCTTATTGCTTCTAATTGAACATGTAAGCACATGTGTTGAAGAGGGTGTGAAGAAGCTATAGGATAAATGTATGAATTATAAATAATAGTATAAGATACCTCACCTTTTGGAGTGGTGATATCATGGAATTGGTTAGAGGGAAATTATTTATCAGCCTCTTAGGGGAGAGGAGGAGAAGGAAATTCTTTCCTATGCAAAATATATGACATTGAAACTTGATAGGTGGTTGTTAGCATATGCAATGGATCCTCTAAGTAAAAACCATGTATGTGTGATGAAATGCATGAGATTTGTATATAAATATGTTTATAAAGAGCATTCAAAATGAGATATATCAAGCAAGAAATAGAGAACATGAATTTTTGCATTGATACATAAAGAATTGTGATATGTGATATGATATTTCTAATATGTTTAGCAAGATAAACTTGAAAATTTTGCCATATGAGAGATATAAAGTAAAGGGTAGAGAGCATGCAATTGTGCATGAATGCATAAGAAAATTTGACATGTGCTATGAAATTTCTAATATTTTTATCATGATAAACTTGAATTTTTTTTCCGTATGAGAGATAGAAAACAAGAGAAGAAACCTTGTATTAAAGGCAAGTAAACATTGATTTGAAGGAGAGGTATTTTGCTATGTTTAACAATGAATTTATTAATATCATCCCATATTATGAAAAATAGGCATGAAAAGAATATAATTAAGCTTTGTAATAGCATATGGTAAACTTCATCATTCATGTACATGATAGGACCAAGTATGGTCTCCTTATTATTTACTAAAAATGCAACAAATATTTGAAAATAAGTGAGTTCCATTTTTGAAATCTGATTTTAGATGCAAGGTGATACCTCAAGAAGAAAATAGGAGCTAGTACATGCAATTAGGGTTTTTTAAATGATTGTTTTTAAAATTTACTAAGGAATTTTAAAATTTGAAGTGAATTTTTGATTTAAATATGTAAGTAAAAAAATAGATAATTCTTGATTTGGAAGGACCTAGTGTATGCAACTAGGGTTTTGCAGAAACTATGATTTTCAAAATTACCATGGAATTTTAAAATTTAAAGTGAATTTATTATTTAAGTATGTAGGTAAAAAATCAAAAAAATATAGGAAAAATACTGTGACCTAGTATGGGAAACTAGGGTTTGAAAGAAAATTATTTTAAAATTACTACAAAATTTTAAAATTTAATGCTAATTTATAATTGTATTATGTAGGTAAAAAATTTATAAAAATATAGGAAAAAATAGTAGTAAAGTTACCATAGGGTTTCTAGTGTTTTTATGCATAAACAAAGTAAATCGAGTTCACCAAATGATATAACTTTTTGCGAATATTGGTGTATTATTCCTAATTTAGTTAAAGGGTCTAAGTAGTAAAATTAGTAAATAAATATTTAATAATTAAGCTACTAGTTTATGTAAATTATATTGTAATTTTTACCTTTCTAAAAATAGTAATAAGATGTAGAAAATAATATTTAGCTAAAAACTTACTTATATGACTGAGATAGGGTCTGATATTCACTGTGCAGGACTGAGACACTATCATAAACCAGAATATGACTTTTGTTTTGTGATTACATAAGAGCACCAAAAGTGGATAGGAGTGGCAATGGCACTTTAGTCCACGTCTACCACTATTTTCCTAAGGATATAATATTTTTGGGTCTTGTTCACCAAGTCTATGTAACCCTACTATGAATTTTTGACAATTGGAAGTCTATAAATCTCCCTATAGATCATATTTTCTCTTCAAAACCTATACTACATTATTATTTGACCAAATTTAAAAAAAGAGGGAGGGGGGTTAGTGTGTGTAAGATTCACTAAAAGTGTATCTACACCCCTTGTGTGGGCATGTTTTCTACATACTAATACTTCAAAGAGGGATCAAGCCATATGTAGTTCTCCCACTTGATGTGCTTTGTGCAATAGAGTGTATGAATGTGCAAAATACTAAACTAGATGTGCTTGAGGTGGCTAGGGGCTGGTGTAAGGATTTGAATAAGCTTTTAAGTGTAGTGGTTGGTTGTATATAAAGAATAGGGAAGATTTATAAAGTAGTCTTACTTGTTTAGTGATGTTTTTTCAACCCTTTCTAAATGATCTTTGAATGGGATTTTATAGGGATCTATTGGTCATGGGTTGAATGTGCTCACATTAGACCAACAAGGAGAAGAATGGGGAACCAAAAGGAAATGATCATTAGGCCTATAAATACACTTGGATAGGAGTACTGAAAGTGGATAGGAGTGGCATTGGTGTTATAGTACAAGTGTGGCATTATTGTCTTGAGCATATGAGACCTAGAGGATTGATTTCTCTTGAAAAGAGCAGCCTGGTTGAGCTAGGATTAAATCTAGAAGGATATGGATGACTAGAAATTAGAGAAAATATTCCTATGAGGGTCATGAAAGCAAGTAGGAGGGACCTATAGGCTGGGTATCATTAGCCACACTCAAGTTACATTTTTTTCATTTTATATGACTACAATTAGCCTCAAGGTAATGGCTAGGTAGAAGCATCTAACAAAACCATTGTCAACATCATTTAAAATATTGTCAATGATGTTGGTCATGATTTGCACCTTTAAATATTATGTGCCCTCTATGAATACCACACCAACCATAGTTCTCCCATAGGAGCCACTCCATACTCACTTATGTATGGCACTAAATCCATTCTTCCCATTGAGGTTGAGTTACCTTCATTATGCATCTCTTTGAATCATGTCCTAGATGATGAATACTATCGAGTAGCTTGATTGTAAGAGTTGGAGTTACTTAATGAGAAATGCATGGATGTAGTAAACAACCTTCAAATATATCAGAATTGACTCTGTGGCCACTATAATTGGTGTATGAAACACAAAGACTTTGAACTTGGTGATCTTGTTCTTAAATAGAATACCATGACTAAGAAAAAGCATAAAGGCAAGTTCAAAACCAATTGGGTAGGCCTTTTCATCATTTTTTTAGACTATGGTGCTGGAGCATTAGGCTCACCACATTAGATGGGGATAAACTTGATGATCTGATGAATATTATATACCTCAAACATTACTTTACTTATGTGATCTGGTGTATTATCTATGAGGACCATTTCAAGTTGTATCATATTTTTTATTTTCTTTTTTGTACCATACCATTCTACCATTTTATCACTTTGTCATTCCACCATTTTATTCTACCATACCTTTTCTATTGATTGGGTTGTTTTCATTCTACTTACCGATCCCATTTGACCATGATTCCATTCTATTGGTTTCACTTTTAGCATGAACATTCAGATCATTTTCAATAATTATTTCAAGTATTCAAGATAGATTCCATTTTTTTGAGTAGTATAATATAGGTTTGGTAGTTACATCCTTAATTTATTGTTCCATTCTATACCCAAGTATGCTTGATTATAACCACCTTTGGGCAAATCAGTGTCTCACTATCTTGTTACTAATTATAACCTCCTATAAGCAAATTATTATCATTAACTTATGCAATTGTTTCTTAATTATAACAACCTATGGGAAAACTAGGTTCAAAACTTATTTATCATGTCTTGATGTACCACCTTACCATGCCTATGTCATATTATGCCATTATGCCAAATTTGCCTATTTTGTTTGAATTAGATGTTACACTAGTCAAATTATTCCATTGTAAGGATGAACTATAGTGACTTGAGATCCCATATTGGGACTATGTAGGCAGTGCTTGATTTAAATTGAGGTCATCTCAGTCACCCTTAGCCACACACTTACCATTTTATGAGCAACCTAAGCAACACTCTCACCATTTTACAATCTTGGACCATTTAGTGTCTTGTCATTCTCCATTGAGTTGAGATGCTATGAAAATTCCAAAAACATTTGAAAACAATTTTATAAAAACCAAAAACATTGACCACTTCTTTACCTTAAGGATTATATGAACCCTTACTAATTCACAAGTAACCACTTATCATTTAGTTTCCCCATTTTTATTGGCCTTCTTAACCCACTCTCTCACCATTTTGCAATCACAGTCCCATATTAATCTATTCTAATATCTTGTTTTTTTCTCATCATTTTTTACTATCCCATTTCCTAAGAGAACTACATTTGGCCTAAAGTTTTTGTTGGATATTACATCCATGGAACTACATAGGTAGTGTCTACTTGTCTAGTGTATCTAAAAATATCTCGGCCACTCCCTTCCTTTTCTTCTATTCCCCCATTTTATTTGTTTGTCAAGTTATCTCCTATTTTTTAGGGCCAATGTTCATCTTGTGTGTGTCATGTTGTTTGTACTAACATTTATGATTAACCATTATTTATTTGTTGTTTATCTTTACATTGTTTTATTTCTTTTCTTTTCTTAGTATTTTGTTTGTTTTTTTATGTTCATGTTTGTTTGCTTTCTTATTGTGCCTTGATATAGTCTATGTGTGTTCATTGGGTGATTTATTATGTATTATTCTTGAATTCATCCATATTCACATGTCAACATTATCATCATGGTTTTATCATTTCTGCATTATTTTCCATTGAGTATTGGATCAGGAGTCAGTGTTTATGCATATTTTAGCTAAGTTCTCATGGTGTTCTATCATGATGCCTACCATAATGTGTCATAGAAAAAACCAAATTAAAGAGTCTACATGACAATAAAATAATGATAAATCTCCTTAGCAGTAGCACCGATAACATTCTTGACCTAATCCAAATCATATCCTAAAAGAAAAATTAAATAATGAAATATTTTTTTATCCTTTTCTAGTTTGGATGAACATCTCCCTCCTAGTAGGTTGCCCAAATTCATCTTTATCCTCTATATTAATTTGCCATCATCTTTTCCATCATCATATTTTACACTATCAGCATCCAATGATTCTAATCACCTTAGGGAAAATTATTATATACCATCCCACTTGCATTTCCAATTATTATAACGGTGTTTGGGCGAATCATTGTGTTTCCATCAATTTGAGGGTTTATGATTATAACTATCTTTGGGAAAATTATTATGTTTCTTCTACCCAACTAGGGCATATTTTCATGGTTATAATGCTTATAACTACCTTTAGGCAAAACATTATCCCTATCTTCCCAAATGGGGCATATTTTTATCCTACCAATAGTTATAACCACCTTTGGGCAAATCAATGTTTTCCCTTTAACTGATTGTAACTACCTTTGGGAAAATCAATCTTTTGTTACCCTCAACATTTTTTAGTGATTATAACCACCTTTGAGAAAATCATCACCTTTTATTATCCCACCCATACTGATGATTATAACTACCTATGGTCAAATCATCCTATTTGTCTATCATAACTGGGGTAGCTCCATTTGCCACTAATTATAACTACCTTTGGGCAAATCAATCCCTTCCACCCCATCATTTTCATCTATTTGGTCCACTAATTTCCTTCTTTTTAGGGACCATTTTCCAACCCCGTTGCCAACTGATCCCTTGAGGGGCAACTATAATTCATCCATTATCATTACAGTTGTAAGTATACATGACCTTTTCATTATTTGAGAAGATGTTACTATGCTTACAACTTGCAATTCCTTCTCAGACAAGGATAAACTATAAACACCTAAAATTGGCCACCAATGGCTTCATACCATACTTTACACTGATTCTTACCAACCTTTGCAAATTAAGCCTATGAATCATTAAATGTCTCAAATTTGGATTCATAATATGCAATTTGGCCTATAGATATATTAAATGGGGCAAATGCACACATGATATTAAATCAAATTTTAAAATGCTAAAATTCCTAAACAAAATTAATTAAAATTATAAACCTAATTAAATGCCTAATTGAATTAACCATGAAAAATTAATGAATTATAAACAAATAAAATTTAAAAATAAAGAATATCCTAAGAATTAATGATTACCTTTTTGTGAATTGTCAAATATCCTAAAATATCTCAACATGCCTATTCATTTCTAATCATGATAACCATTTGACACCTTTAAAATCTACTAGGGTTAATTGACTCACTAGGGTTAGGTCTGAACCCATTCCAAGATCTAACTACACTCTAACTCACCTTGGGTTAGGGTTAGTTTCTAAACCTATAAATACAATCCATTACCTATTGAATTTATGAGAGAGCTTGAGCATAGTAAACTTTTAATGCAATATTTGGTGCATGATTAAAAGATATAATTTTATAATGCCCAAATCACAAGCCAATCCATTAGTCTATATCAAGAAAGCATAAGCTAAAAATGGTGCCAAGGAGAGAAGCAACCACACAACTCCATTTGTCAAATATTTCTTGAGCACAAGCTAAGCAAGCCAAATGAACACATCATTTGGATCATTCAAAGAAGGTAAGGAATTTTTAAGATATTTTAATTTTAGTTGAGATTTATCATTTATTTTTTGTTTGCTAAGCTCCCCCTATGATCTAGGCAAGTAAGTGTTATGCATGGTAGTGTTTTTTATTCAAGTTTCCATACTTGTTATAACACATGATCTAACCACCCTTCTTAGATTCCTTTATCACACTTAGCACATAAATGTAAATTTTCCCAACCTATTTGTAAGTATGCACACATTGCATTTCATTGTACAAGCCAATTGATGTTGACATAATTGTAGTTAACTATGAGCATGTTTTTTTATTCAAGTTTCCTTACTTGTTATAACACATGATCTAACCACCCTTCTTAGATTCCTTTATCACACTTAGCACATAAATGTAAATTTTCCCAACCTATTTGTAAGTATGCACACATTGCATTTCATTATACAAGCCAATTGATGTTGACATAGTTGTAGTTAACTATGAGCATGTACATATGGCAATTTTGATGCTAAAATTAGAACTAAGGTTCTAATTATGTAATGTAACTATGTGTCCACATGCACTTAGAGAATGAGGCATCCCCCCAAAGTCTATATATTCATGTGACTACATATTCCAAATGGTTGTAAATTTTATCAATACAATAAGAAATCATCTTTATTTATCATGTAACTATGTTGGTGTTATTTATTTACATTTACGTGTTATTAAGGTTTTAATTTATTGGTTTTGTTATTACAATAATTTGAAGTGTGAAAAAGCTACATATAATTATGATTGGTATCATTGATTTATGATAATATTATATTTGTAAAATATACTAAAAGTTAGTATATTTCATTGACTTTAACGAAGTAGTTTAAACTATGTTAATAATCTGAGTGTGCAAGAGTGTTTTATCTCTAGTATAGTCTTCTAAGTGTGTGTCAAAATTTCCTTAGACACCTTCCTAATTTGATATATAATATCCCAACTAAGGATGTACAATAGCATCTATAAAGGAAGTAACCTACAAATGAGACCATTAAGTTTCCTATACCATTTCCTGAGACTACCTAGCTATGTTTGTTATGAGTAGGAAATAGCTAAAAACAAGCATTAATTCTGGAAACACTTATCCACAAAGAAACCAAACTAGGAAGTGACCTCTTGATATCACATAACCTTATTTTTTACTCTACCCTTCCCTCGTTTTTATGTTTATTTGATTGAGACCTACCCACTCTAAATTAGGTACCACCCATGTATTCAATTCACTTAGGTTTTATTTATTTACTAAGATTCATTTCATTATAATCAAACCCAATTAATAACCTACATTCTCTACTTGTTATTCTACCAAAAGGTTATTTAACCAATACCTACAACTCATGCCCTGGAGTGGAATTTACCTCCATTAAGATCCTAAAATGTCCTCATAAAATTTTAAGGATGTGAATAAGACCCACATCAATATATAATAAGATTTATTTTGAATCAATGGTCTCCTTCCTTATTGGATACTATGAAATGAATTACTCCATTTGTCAAAATTTTCAATAATGGATACCCACTTTCTATTTTTTCTTTCCTAAAATGTGTCTTTGATGCATGGATTACCTTTGAAAGGATCAAATATGAGGATACATGGACTAATTTTTTTATTAGTTTTACCAGTCCATAATTAACTATATACTTTATTATATTATGGAGATGAAATCTCACTTCTTAGGTCCATAGGATACTATTAAGTTGATGCAAAAAGGGGGAAAATACAAAGAGGGAATTTTTTTTTAAAAAAAGTAAATGACAAAAATAAGCCCAAAATAGAAATAAACATGAAATAGAAGAAAAATAAACTAAAATTTATATAATATTTATGTTACCATCCTTTGCTCAGAGGGGATTTTCTTAGATTGCATTTGTGGCACAACCTAGAAGTAGTGATTCAAGAGTTATCCATTTACAAGAAACAAGAGATCATTTCCCTTAAGATCCTTTAGCCTAAAATAATTATGCCCAAATATCTCATAAATATTATAAGAACAAACCAAAAGTGGGTATATCTTGTAATTATTACCTTTCTTCTCTTGGTCTTTATCCTACAATAAGACCAAGTTTGATAATTGAAAGGATTTCAACTTTTCCTTCTTGCTGAACCATTTCTTAACAATATCGTGATGTATACTAAATTTTTGAAAGGATTATTCTCATGAATATTCCATATAAATGATATCAAACATCCTTTATTATACCTTCCCTTTATCCTCCATGTATTAATTCATGAACGTGTACATGAGTATCTTGAGCGTAAATATGAATATTTGTTCCAAACCATATATCAATAGGAAAGACAAACTATTGAGAGCCTACTAGTGTGGTCATCCTAGAGGGAATATTTAAATAGTGAATTCTATTCTCTAGGTCTCCTTTTTGAATATTTATTTATTACATCTATCATGTTCCTATTGGTTGATTGAGTGATGTTGATGGATAAAAAGAGAGTAAAATTATAGTCTTCTTCAATGGAAAAAATAGGCATACAAGCTTAAATGAGAAAAATAGAGAGAAATAAATAATTATTATTATTTAAAATACTTTATCACATTAATATAATTATATCCTAATGTATTCAACTATCCTTTAACCTTGTATTTTCTGGAAACTTCAAAATATGCCAAAACAGGGTTTTGTACATAATTAGGCCTATAAGCCTATTCAAATATAATTTGAGTTAAAAAAAGTATTTTTATTGTTAAAAAATCCTTTTAAAACTAATTTAATGTTATATATCTAATATAACCCATTTATACCTTCAACCAAACTTGAAATGCAAGAAAAATGCAAAACATGGTTTTATTAGCCTTATAACTAGGCCTATTTTCTGAAATTCTATATTATCTTCTCCGTAGGTTCTCATAAATTTTTAAACCAATTTCATCCCTTAAAAATAACCTATTACATATATATATATATATATATATATATATATATATATATATATATATATATATATATATATATATTTATAATTTTATAAGGGTTCATCTTTATTTTAGGGTGGTTTTTGTCTTGAAACCCTAGCCTTTAGGTCTATAGGCCTATGTGCAGATTGAGAGCTAAATTTTGATTAAAAAAATTAAGTTTAAAGAGATATTTTCAAATATTTTTATATGATTAATAATCTTCATGCATACCTCTTACTTTTTCACTCAACTTAGCACTTAGGTCAACCTCAGAACATGAAGAAAACCCAACTTTTCTTGACTATAACGATAAATTTCTTGATTGTGTGTAGGTAGTAAACTAAAAATGAAATGGGAGTTCAAAATTTGAAATATCATGAGGGTATTTTTAATTTTAAATCCTTATTAATTTTATATTTTCCTTTTTTACACAATTTTTATTAAACAAATTTCTAAATATGATGAACAACAACCTTTCTTTGACTGTCAAACCTTTCTCTTGGACTATAACATAAACTATATTATATATTTAGGCTTGGAACATGAATAAACACAATTAAAAAGTGAATAATATGATTAAAAAAACAAAAAAAATTAATTACTCATGAGACATTTTTGATATTGAAAATTGAAGTCCAAAATAGGTATTCTTTCATTATTTTGATACAAAATATATTACACAATCCTGTCAAAGAAACTCTATTTTAAAATTATTAGAATTATCCCTATATTTTCCACATTTTATCTGCACATATTCAATCCTTTAATATATCCTTACTCTCTTACCACATACATTATCTCTTAATTCTCCATTTCTTCTCTATCACTCCTTAATTTTCTCAAAATTGCCTAACCAACTCATCAACTCAACATAAAATCTTAACTTAAATTGAGATTTACATGACTAATCATGAGTTAAGGAATTTTATTTACTACAATACAAGTCCTAATAAATTATTTTACCCCTAACATAAATATCATAACTATTTTTATGCACTAAAATATAATAAAATCTTAAGAAATACTCAAAACTAGTTACAAAAATTCAAATGTCCATTTTTGTAGGACACTAGGAAATACACTAAAATGACCAATTATTGAAAATATAAATATTATAACACCTATAATATGACCAAATAATACTATATAAACCTATTCACCACCAAAATTATACAAAAATTTATAAAAATGAATCTCTTATGTTGATTCACTTACATTAGACTCCCTAACTTTAAAATGTTCAAGAGCTCCTAATCATGAGGTCTTTAATACTATAATGAAAATGATCCTATTATTATATGTCCTCTTTAATTTTTTTATCATACATATACACATGTTCAAGTGAACCACACTTATGTCTATTTTTGGCTATCTTATCTATTGTTTTACCTGCACATGAAACAAACTCATTAAGATAAGTAAAATATCCTAAAAACACTTATTCATCCACTAAATTGTGAATTTGAGGTATATTTAATTATTATTTACTTATATCATGTTATTCATGCTTTCCACTCACACTATCATCTCTCCAATTTTTCATATTATTTATTTCCTTTTCTTCATCTGTATTAATTTTAGCTTTATTGCCTAGTTGATCCTTAAACACACTCTCTTTTTAATTTTTGCAAACTATCTCATTCTCATTTCCACCAAAATGAACATTATTTTCAATATCTATACCCTTAATATTCACCTTCTCTTCTTCCAAGTGAACTTTTGGCTCTTTATTGATCTTCTCTTTCTCCACTTGAACTTCAGGTTCTTTTGGTGCCACTTTATCCTTCTCCATATGAAATTTTGGTTCCTTTATTGCCTCCTTTTCCTTTTCCATATTAATTTCATTTTCATCTAAATTATCTTCACTTACTTTACATGTGGTGTCTTGGTTATTATTAACTCAACATGCTTTTTGATTTCCTATTTATCTTTTCCTAAGTCTTCACATTCTTGACTCAAATGAGTTCTTATTACTAAAGTTTTAATTATTAGAGTTCTATCATTACTTACCTTTTCTTGGTATATTTTATTTAAATTATCCTTTATATAATACCCCATTTATGGCACCAAACATCTATATCTTATTTCACATATTGCTCACAACATTCTTTCTTCCCACTATTTTTAAAACTAGTTTTGGGATCTTCATATGGAAATTACATAACCTCTTTTTTTTATTTACATGTTACTCCTTGTCACAATGGAATACCATTGTCTCCTTGTCTACAAGTTTCAAAGATATTTTCTACACCATATCATCCACTTCTTCTTTAACCTATTACAAATGCAAGAACTCTTTTTCATGCATCAAAAACACTTTATTATTGTTTTCTACTATTTTAATTTCATCTATAAATGGTGTCAAATTATGTATTTTGCCATCCTTATAAAAAGTGTAAGTATTATTCTTTCCATCATGTATTAATCTCATTTCAAATGTCCAAGGTCTACCTAATAAGGCATCACAGACATCCACAGGCATAATGCCACACATCACTTTATCTTTAAAAATGTCCATCTAAAATTTAACCTTGCATTGTTCATTCACCGATACTTGATGCCAATTTTGAATCCATGATACCTTATAGGGTGTAGGATATATTAATATCTTTAATCCTAGTTTTTCAACAATCTCAGAATAAACTAACTATCTATACTACCAATATAAATGATTACATTGCAACACTTACCATTAGATTAGTAGGTGGTTCTAAATAAGTTCTTTCTCTGAGCTAGTTATTTGAACTCCTTACTTGGATTGAGTAGTACCATATTCATCAAAAAATATTATTTCACATTAGATTAATCACATGATCCTACACTCTCCTTATATTCAGTTTACACCACTTAATTATTATGGATTATTTATAGATACTTTAGGCATTCATAAAATTTATGGCCCATATATTTATTCCATTGAAAATACTTGCCCCAGAAGTCTTCTTCTTTATAATATTAATATGGAATTATTTTTTATATTATTATCCTTATCTTGTAATTTAACCTTAATCATTAAATATTCTTATTTCCTCATTATGTTCAAACAATTAAATTTTTCCATTTTGTTTCCCTATACCTCTAATTTTTTTTGCTTTTTCTCCTAGAATGTTGAGCTTGCTTTCTAGTTAACTTTTATTTTAATTTAAGAGTAAATTGGTAATATTATTAAAATGATCTTAAGGATAAAAATATTATTTCATATTTTATTTTAAATTTTAGTCCACTGACATAACTTTCCACCATTTTCACATCATGTTCTATGTGACTAGTCATGATTCTCAATTTGTAGAATTCTTCTTTAAAATACTTCCCATTCATTTCCTTTTTCCTTAATTTATTAAGTCTCTTAAAAAATTTTGTTTAATAATAAATTTACATGAATTTATAATTTATCTCAGATACCATTATATCCCAACTCTTGATCTTTTATTTTCTTCCTCTTCTTCTCTCATACTAAACTCCATCCCACCAAAGTGTTGCATGCCATTTTAATCTTCTGTAGGAAAACTTAACTCTCTTATCATAATTTAATTCCTCATACTAAAATTAATTATCTACTTCATTAATCCAATCAGATAAATCTTCCACATTTAATTTTACTTCATACATGACAACTTACAATTTGGGCTTTGATCTTATTCCTATGACTACTTTTAGGAATCTTTCTTCCATTATCTCTTCTTTTTTTTCTTTGTCACTTGTTATGGTGATTCTTCCTCTCATTCACTCACATAACTTGTCTCAACACATTTTATTTGAATTACTTATATTACCTCTAAATTTTCCTAAAAATTTATCATCTCTTCTATCAAAACATCTCTTGGTTGTCTTCTTTGACCTTCTCTAGCACCACCTCTGACGACTCCTCTAAGTGCCATTCTTGCACTTTCTTGCAAGTTTATTTTTCAAAACCTTCTCATGATAGATTTATTATTAATTTAATTTTGAATTAAAATCAAACCTTTATTTATCTTCTTTTCTCAGGTATATTTTGTGCTTTGATAACAAAAATGATGGTGATGAATAAAAAGAGAGTAAAATTACAGTCTTCTTCAATGGAAACAATAGGCCTACAAGCTTAAAAGAGAACATTAGAGATAAATAATTAATTATTATTATATAAAATACTTTATAATATTAATATAGTGATATCTAAATTTATCCTATTGTCTTTTAACCTTGTATTTTCTTGAAACTTTAAAATATGACAAAACATGGTTTTGTAGTTAACAAGGCCTATAAGCCTATTCAACTATAATTTGAGATAAGATAAGGATTTTTTTTGTTATAAAAAAAAAATCCACCTCAATTAAATTTTTCTCAACTCAATGTACCTATTTATACCTTCAACCAATCTTGAAATACATGGAAAATGTAAAACAAGGTTTTACTAGCCTTACAACTAGGCATGTTTTCTAAAAATTAGTGTTATATTCTCCTATAGGTGATTATAATTTTTTAAACCACTTAATAAATTAAAAATACATCATATATATATATATATATATATATATATATATATATATATATATATATATATAAAGTTTCATAATTTTCCAAGGGTTTTTTTTTTAGGTGGTTTTTGTCTTGAAACCCTAGCCTTTAGGTCTACAAGCCTGTGTGCGGGCCAAGATCTAAAATTTGATAAAAAAATAAGTTTAAAGATATGTTTTTAAATAATTTTATAGGTTGAACAATATTAACACACCTCCTACTCTTTCACTCAAATTATCACTTACGTCAACCTTAGAACATGAATAAAACCCAACTTTTCTTGAATATAACTATAAATTTCTTGATTGTGTGCAAGTAGTAAAGTTAAAATGTAATAGGAATTCAAAATTTGAGATCTTGTGAGAATATTTTTAATTTTAAATCCTTAATACATGTATATTTTACTTTATCACACAAATTGTTTATTAAACACATTTCTAAATATGATGAAAAACAACCTTTTTGTGACTATCAAACCTCTCTTTTGGACTGTAACACAAACTATATTGTATCTTCAGGCATGTAAAATGAATAAACACACTTACCAAATTAATAATATTATTAAAAACAAAAATAAATTTTAATTTTTCATGATACATGTTTTATATTGAATACTAAGGTTTAAAATAGGCATTCATTCATTATTTTGATACAAAATATACTACACAGTTCTATCGAAGAAACTTTGTTTTTAAGTTCTTAGAGTTCTCCCTATATTTTCCACATTGTATCTACAATTAATATATCCTTCATCTCTTCCCACATATATTATCTCCTAATTATCCATTCTTTGATCCAACACTCCTTAATTTTCTCAAAACTACCTAACCAACTCATAAACTCAACACAAACTCTTAACTTCAATTGAGGTTTACATGATTAATCATGAATTAAGGAATTGGAATTAATATAAGAAAAGTAATAATAATTTATTTGACTTGTACCCCTTTTTATGAACTAAAATATTAAGAAAATTTCAAAACTATTTACAAAATTTCAAATGTACATTTTGGCAGGAAACTAGGAAATACACCAAAATGACCAACTCTTGAAAATATAACTATTGGAACACCACTAATATGACCAAATAAGACTATATAAAATTACACACCACTAAAATTAGACAAAAATTTACAAAAAATAATCTCCTAAGTTGATTCACCTTCATCACTCAATTGGGCCATTCCATTATGGGTAGTAGTTTGATGATAACCTTAAGGTAATGTCATTATCATAATCCCATTAGTGAGATCAACCAACTAGAATTCACGTCCATTTTCACATACTAAAATTTTTGGAGTGTGAAATATATAGTTATGTTCTTCTCAAGGAACATGATCAATTAATTAGATATACTATTCCTAGTGATACTAATTTTGTCCATCTTATGTAGTAATTAGTGGCTATGAGTATGAACTTATGACTAAATGATGAATTCACATCTATAACTCCAATTAATTCAAATCTCAATTAAGTGAAAGGATGTTCTTCTATCATAGGTTGAATAGGAATTCTTACATGAACTTCCTTGTTAGTGAAGGTTTATATTTTGTGGTAGGTGAAGATATGGGCATGGGCATCCATGAAGATGATGTACCAATAATATCTAGCTCATAGGATATTATGGGATGTTTCCATTCCCAAGGGATGACCCTGCTCAATTTATCATGAAATCTGGTCATGACTTCTTTTGATTCTTTTTTTATAGGCATTTAAGGTATATGCTTCATAATTATTTTTATAAATCACTCCTTTTTTCAACATTTAGTGGGCCACTTTCAACCTGAGAGCCCTTTTTTGCATTTAGATCAATCCTAAAGGAGGTTTCCTGTAAAGAAGATAATGGACAGTTGGATCATACCAATCTTGGTAGACCATTTTTAGTTGGTCTAATTATATCACAATTATTTTTGGGTCAATATTAATGATAAATTGAGTGATACCTTGGAATGTTTGATCTATAGGTTGTATTATTCTAACTTGGCCATCCATCAACCTTTATGCTCACCTAATTTATTTTACCCTAGAATGAGATTTATGGATGGATCTGGGATGTGGCATGCACTTTATTTATAAGTATTTAATGCCCAAATTTATTCACAACCTTTACCAAGGCATAATCATGATTTTACAAGTTTATTAATTCATCTCAACATATTTCAAGTTTTTACTCATCAAGGCTATTAGATGTTCATCCCCATCTAATTTCTAAGTGAGTAACACAACTATGGTGTAATCTAAATCTAGTAAAAATAGGTAAAATTCCTTCATATAGTCTTATATGATTAATACTTTTTCTTTCATGATGGCATCTTTGATATATTATAAGGATTTCCTAGATACAAGTGTCTATTCTACTTTAGCTTCTTATTTTAACATCGCATTTAGTGGATTAAAAATCTCAACAAAACCATATATGAACTTGTACACAAAGTTAATATTTTCAAATAAATTTTCTTTCCATTTTACTATTAGGAAGAGGTGTTTTATAAATTACATCAACACATTGAGTATCAATATAAATACATTCCTTTTTCACCAAGGATATTACCTTCTATGATTCCAAATATGCTCTTATTTGGGTTGATAGAGCTACCATACCTTATGTACCTCTTGAATATATTTTTTAGATGGTGGATGTGATCAAACATGTAGTTTGATAAAATATCCAAGTCATCCATATAATTAATTATAAATTTACCTTTCAATCCTTTAAATTTGAATTCCATGACTCTTTGAAAGGTGGATTTTGCAAGGATAAGACTAAATGACATTCACTTGTAAGCAAAGGTGTCCCACTTGGTTGTGAATGTAGTATTTGTTTTATCTTCCATGATTATTATAACTTGATTATATATTAATAATATATGCAATAAGGCCATTATATGATATCCACTCACCATGTGGATCACCTCATCCAAGCAGGGAAAAGGGTAGTTATCGTTATTAGGCCCTATTCTAATTTTTGAAATCAACACACATTCAAATTTATCCACTCTTTTTACAAATGGGCATTGGGATGGAAACCCATATAGAATGATAGAATGAAAAAATTATCCTAGTTAAGAGGAGCTTATGGACCTCCTTATGGATAAGGGGATCTTGTATTGGGTTTATGGGTTATTGCTTCTATTTAAAAAATAATAATTTAGTTTAAGTGGGATTATATGCATGATTACACTCAGGTTAAAGGGTTTAATGTCTTAATAATCCCTTGAAATAATGTCTTTGTAGCATGTCAATAACCCTTCGATCTATTTAATTTTAGTAGAGTGCAATCCAATCCAATGTTAACCTCTTGAGGCCGGTTCATTGATCCTAAATTGATAGTCCTTGACTATTGGTCAATGTATACTAGTCCCTCTAGTTTGTGTGTATACTTTTAAAGGTTGAAAACTATTTTGATGTAAATCATACCTTTCATAAAATGGTTTTATTTTAGGTTCATGATGCCATCTTGATCACAATCTTTATCTTTAGAATCATTTATGTTCACCTCATATATAACTTATGCATTAAACAATCCTAAATTGTTAAGGAAGTCTAATATTTGGTGGTCATTTTCAAATACTTGGAAGTTTTTTACATTTTCTAAGATAGGTGAGCAGGAAACAATCTCTACTAAAATATTACATAGATCCAAGTCATATAAGGGTGTTAGATTTATAATATAGGTTACTAGTGAATCAAAGACCTCATTTTTAACACTAGGAATGGGGATAATTTTAAAATAATTAAACATTTATATTAAATCATATGCCCAATGTTTGTATTTATTTAAAATAGATAACTCGCATTTAAATTTTATCCTAACCTAGTTGATTACTAACTCAAAATCCCCAAACACTTTTTTCTCATTAACTGAATGCTTCAAGGTGAATTGTAGCCTATAGGTAGTTAAGTGTCACTTTCATTATGGATCATTGAACAAAATTCACTCTAAAACCTTGCTTAGAATGGGTCCCATATAAGTATAGGGACCATAGAAACATAATTTAATGATAGGTTTTGATATTAACACTCTATATAGATATATTTTAAATGTCTATGTTAAAGGATACTAGGTTTACCTTTTCATTGACTGCATTATATTCTATGATCATATGTTTCATCCTAAGTTTGAAGTCAACATAAATTTTATTATCCATGCCTCTCCAAGGCAAAAACATATGGGATAAGTCTATAACTATATACCCATTAAGGGTTTTGTACCAATACCTATTAATTAACATCCATTAAGCTTCTAAGATTTACACCACTTGAATATCCATGAACTATTGACCTCTAAGATTATATTCTAGTTGCATGTGTACATTTATAATCTCATGCACCACATTAACCTTAGAATTTTACAATTGGAATTCTATATTATTTTATTTAATATGTATCATCCCTAATTTTTGGCATATTCTACCAAACATGACATTTATTAAGGCTCCCAAGTTAACTAGGTAGTTATGTAGGTTATTTCCAAACAACCAGACTATGAGGAGGAAGGGAGGAACCTTAACCTATTATTATGTATTCGTACATTGGTGTATACAGTCTTAGGTTTGGGTTTAGTTATTTTTTATATCAAATACTTTAGGAGGATATCTCTTTCCTCATTGATATGGGAAAATTCATGTAATGTGATGTTTTCTTTGATCTTCTTCATATCTTATACTATGTTTTATCTACTCTTATTAGAAGTAGGCTAGACCTCCTCAGAGGGATTGGGATTATTATATTGTGGTAGTGGAGGATCATTTTATACTATAGGACTATAAGGGGTTGTACCATTGTTATGAGGAGTGGACATGGTAAGGGGTAATTATTGTGTCTGATTCCTAAGAGCATAGTTGATTCATTAGAACTACTAGAAAGAATGTAACTCATTGGTGGCCTCTTCTAATTCATTATCTTATTTTATAGGGAACTCTATGGTATTTAATACCATAATTATGCTTAGTTATATTTATGATAAATGAACATTATGCTGATTAATATAATTGGGGTGGTTTGGGACCACTTCATACTCTTCCATTTTTCTTTGGAAGATGTTGAATGCACTACATAATTTGATATAATCAACATTCCCATGTTGTGATATGTTATTCACACAACACCAATTTAGCAAGGCCAACTCACACATTTTAATATTAGTATACGTATTGGGTGATGGATTTTGTTGGTTATTAAAATAGTTGTTAGGGTGATTGTATCTTTGGTAGGTGAAATTCCTATTTTAATTTTCACCATCACTATATCTAACCTACCTTTAGAGACCTAAAAATTCATTATTGATATTTTGTATAATGAATTTTATAGTGTCAAATCTATTATTAGTAGATTATTGGATTATTATTTGGATGTTATTCATATCAAGGACCAATGCTTTAATATGAGCTTGAGTTGATACTTATTTGAAAATCATGCATGAGTCTCTCTCTTGTTTTTTGACCAAGGTGTATATGAAAAACTTGATAATATTCTACCAAAATATCCTCTTTTGATTTGTCTAGTGGGAGAACTACAATTTCAACATACCTCTCTCCTTTATCATCATTGAATGTCCTTTATAAGGTTTAGAGAGTGGGTTTTGACTTATTCTTGACTTTTGACATGCCAAAGTCCAAATTTGTAGGATCAATCATTATTTTCCACTTCTTACTTACTAATTGTGCCAACCAACTAGGATTAGCTTTATTTTGATCTGACACTGTCACCAAAGAATATATAACTGATGTAGTTATACTAGCTGATATTATGACTAATGGAGACTCTTAAAAAGATGATGCCATTGGTTAATCAATAGGTTATTGTGAAAATACACTCTCATTAATAGTTTACAAATCAATATTTGAAATAAGTGTTTGGGTCACTCTAACCTATACTAATTTTATAGTTGAAATAGTGGAATTGGGGGTAGTGGAGGCAATGGAAAAAACCATGCCTATTGGGGGAGTGAAATATGGAATAGACACATGGGTTATGAATTTGGGAACTAGTGGAAGCATGGAAGACAAAACACTAAATGTGTCAATTAAGTGTGTATGACCACTTAGGTTTGGTGAGGTGAAAATAGTGGGTTAGTATGAAAGGGAAACAATAATTATCCCAGGGGTCAGGGTGGCCTATGTAATTATAGTACATATGACTGATTATCTGTCAATATACTATTAGGTATTTCTAGGAATTAATGGGGATGAGATGGAAGGAATTGTAAATGGAATGGAAAGTAAGAGTGGATCAAATATGGAAGGTGAAGTGGGAAGAAGGGAAAGTGGAGTGGAAATTTGAACTTCAACTATAGGGGGACCCTGAGTGTCTATTTGACTTATTTTTGATAATTTCACTTGGATTATTGATGTGGATATAATGGTAGGTGAAGTGGAGATGAGTGGATGGGTTGACATTGAAGGTGGAGGAGATGAAACTTATGGAATAATGGGGACTTGAGATTATTGAGGAGTGGAGGTAGTTGGTGAGGATGTTGAAACCTCTTACACAAAATGTGTAGGAGAAGGGGGTGAAATGGAAATAGGATTTAAAGATGTGGGATTTGAAACTATGGATACTTATGGTGATGTTGTTGTGTCTTCTACTAAAATATCAATTGTTTTATCTGTAACTTATCCTTATCTACTTGATTCCCCTTTTCTTGCCTTTGTCTTTTTTTTCTTATTCCTCTTAGGTTCCTTTGAAGGTTCACTAAGGCCCTCATCTGATGGATCAATACCTTCTACTTTGAGATTTTAAATCTTCTCCTTAACTCCTATTATCTCTCTTGTGATTTTCACACCCTTGCTTCTTAGCCAATTGATTATTTTGTTTATAATAGGGGTTATTATATCAAATAGAGAAGGATTTAAGAACTGACCACCTCACTAGTGGTAGAGTTTTGACAATGATTTATGTGAGGTAGATTATATCTACTCTAGATTTTTTATCCACCAGGTCATCAAGGACTAGTGCCATATCATAGTATTTTAATTATTACAGGGACATCCTAGAATAATCCCTCATTCTGACCATTTATTCATCATCATAGTCTTCTCAAAAATCCTCATAATATGGTACATGTTCATATGTTATCAATTCTAATGTAGTAGTAATGTTACCATACGAATCAAAGTAAGGTATATAATCCAGATTCCTCAATGTTACTTGGCACATATCCATTTTCATAGTTTTGGACCTTAAAAAAGATTGGCATGTGTAACAACCAATATAAATATGGAAACATATCCTTGAATTATGTCTATCTAAAATGAGTTTATGTATTTTCAAAATATTCTTAACCAACTCCAATAATTCCCATCTATCACTTACGTACCAAGGAAGTGTGTAGGGATAACCACTAAAACCAACTACCCTAATGTAGGAGTAGGTGGGGAAATATATGAATAAGGAACCCCATTTAGTGATATCATCTTTTACTACTTGGGAAAACCTTGTTTTCCCAAGCTCTGATAAAACATGGTGATGATGGCATAGATGAAAACATCATTAACTCTTCTGAATTGCTATCTACTAGCCTATATCATGAGATCAGGGTAGTAGTTAGAGACTCTAGTTATTTATTCAATAACTACATTGAGGCTTAGGAATAATCTTCCTTTGGCTAAGATATAAATAATTTATGATTCCATATAAAACTTATTTATCACCTACACCTCCATCAACTGGTTATGGAGGGAATCACTTATTAATTGGGCCCAGTAGATCTATTATTTATTTTATCTAATGATCTAGATATACTAGTATATCTAATCATGATAACACTTGGCATCAGGATTGCTAGTGACTCTATGCATCAATGTTATAACATCTCCCTCCTTCTATATGAAATCTTATCTACACATAGTCTTAGGCAATTTGGTGGAGGAATGATTAAGACTATTAATCCATTATTTTTTAATTATCTTTTGGCATCCATAATTTTTCTCCTCAAATAATTATGTTGATGTCTATGGATTTATATCCAAATAACTCTCAAACTTAGGAATTACAAACATTGTGTTAATGAACTTAGGGCTAAGATCTAGAACCTTCTCCCCTTTCTCACTAAAGACTTGTCTTCTATCAAGGTTATAACATTGGGCCATTGTTAGGATCAATTTTGTGCTTTGAAAAGATAGAGGTAAGGGTGTAACTTGGGGTAAACTAGATTCATAGATACTCTAGATCTAGTCACTTATGAAATCTTCACCTATCCTAGCCTAAAAATATCTTAGGTCAATGTGACCTAAATCTGTATATGTTATTTCTTCCATATTAGAATCCAAACAATAATTCACTCTAGGGCCCTTAGATTTTAACTTAATTTCCTTAGGAGGTATGTAAATTGAAGTTATTACTTGTGAAATACCAACGGTGAAAGTTGGTAGGACCTATAGGTGTATAGAGCACTTGTATTCTTTAGTAGAACTTGGAGGTGCTTGAAGCACATCCAATGTCTATGGTGTTTAAGGTTTGTGAGATATCTAGTGGAGGCGGGAGGTGATTTGGATAGGTCCACCTTCTCTGATGCACTAGAATTTTGTAAGGGTCAAAGGTGATTAAGGCACGTGAGACCTCTGGTGGAAGTGGAAGGTGTTTAAATCATGTCCACTCTGAAGACTTAAAGGCTTATGAGATGCTTAAGTGCCTGAGGTAGGTCTAGTGTCCATGAGATGCTAGGGAAATATTGGGGAATACACACACACACACACACACACACATTTTAATGGAGGTATATGTTCATTAATAATCATTTGAGGAAGCCCTGGTTTTGAGTGTGAAAACTTTAAAGGAAATGTGAAAGGTTTTCTTGAATAATGTATGCTAGGGGAAGAAAATTCTTGAGTTGAAGCTTTTGAAATGAAATCCTAGAAGAACCCTAAAGACTACCCTAGACACATGATTTCAACCCTATATTGTAAATAACTGATAAGATAACTACACAAAAATGAAGAATCAAGTCCTAAAATAATTGGTAACCCTAGAACAACACCATAAATAAACCAACAAAATCAATGAAAGATACTAAAGATTTTGTAGAAAAATGATAAAAAAACTCACAAAACATTTCAAACTTAGGAAATAATTTTGGAAACTCAAGGAAAATACCATATATGATGTGTCTTAGAAGTTGTATAATTGGTTAGGTGTTCATTTACATGTGGCTCAAGGTTGGATTACATGGTGTAGGTTGTTAAAGCTCTAAAATGATGATTAATAAATAGAAAATGATAATAAAATACCCAAAATACTTGTCTAAATAGTTTTTAAAAACCTTGTAATTAATGCAAGTTATGGTAGTTGGTGGTGGAGGTTGGACCTTCTTTAAGTAGGTCTACTCTCTATGGGAAGTCTTGGCTTAGTGAGAAGTGGGACTTGATGTGCACTTTACACATTAAAAATGTACAATATTCACTTTAGGTTTTAAATTTTGTAGGAAGGTATTTGGTGAGTTAGCAAAGGTTATACCTACTTGGATTAGGTCCACTCTCCACCGATAGGGTGATTGTCTTTGGTAGGATGTAAGACCCACAGGGCACTTTACGTATTTAGAATGTGAAAAATGCACTCAATGTTCTATGTTTTGTAGTGAATAAATTGGTAAGTGTTTGGTGGAATGTAGAGACTATGGTTCACTTTACATGTTCACAACATGTAATGTGCACCTAAGGTTATGGGTTCTACATAAAGGGTGTGTTAAAATTTTGGTAGGATCTAGAGCCTGTCATGTATTTTGTATGTTGTGAAAACATATAAAGTGCATCCCAGGTTCTAGATTCTATCGGGTGGGTGTATGGTGGGATTCAAAGCACACCATGCATTTTGTACATTTGAGAATGTAAAAAGTGCATGGTGAGTTCTATATTTCATGGTTGTTTAATTTTGGTGCTTTGTGGGATCTAAAACATGTGAAGTAATTTATATAAGTGAAAATTTCATCTAGAGTTATGGATTCTATAAAGTAAAGGGAAAGATGGTTTTTTTGAAGGATTCAAGGTTATTTTTTAAAAATAAATGGGGGTCTCCTTTAGGGTGTTATATGTAATGAAATTTTTGGGAAAAAATTCTCAACATTTTTGGTGACCTCTATAGGATGATTTATTGCTAATCATTTTCAATCCAGTAGCCTTATAAGACAATGGAAATGGAGTTAAATTTGCTCTAAAAAAAATCTAACCTAGGGAAGAAAAAACTAGAATTTTCCTAGACATAAAAAAAATAGGAAATATAAATAAATAAATTAATAAAAAACAACACAACCTAAGGAAACAACTCCTAATGAGTTTGAACTATGCAAAATCACTTATTAAAAAACATAACTAACCCTATTATTTAAAAAATTTAATCTCTTCCAAACAAGTTACTTACCTTAAAATTAAGTTTTGAGGTATATCCCATTAATTGGGATTAACATTTCTACTCCATCAAAATTAGAGAAATGGAATGCATTATCTCTTTTGAACTGAGTGATGATATATAGACCACTCTATATTACATCAAATTTGGTGTGCCTACCTAGTTTTGCTTTATCTGCATCCCATTTAAGGACCATGTCTCCTTCATTAAAGTTTTTTGTAGTTGCCTTTTTGTCGAAAGTATTTTTATTTTATGCCTTATTTTCTTCCAAGACTTTCATTGATTGATGATTTATTTCCTCAATCTTCATGAGTTCATCCAGTCTCACCATCATTTCATCATTATCAATCAGGTCCAATTAGTGATTGAGCTCTAAACATGGAATTCCCATTGATAGTGGTACTCATGATTCTTTACCTACTCTTTCTTTCCATAACACCATAATTGATCATTCGTGCCTTTGAATTCCTCCATTCTTAGTGTAATTTCTTCTACCATTGCTATACTCGCACTCGATCAAAAACCCCTGAGAGTGACTTGTAACCAAACACAAACCTGCTCCCTGCAACCTTAGCTCTGATACCAACTGTCAGGAATCTAGAACAACAAACATGCTCTGACTCCACTGTTAGGACCGAGGAAGCACCATTGATTACCAAGTAACTAAACATGTGAAATTTAACCAGAAATAACAAATAACTAAAATTCAGAAACAACACAGAATATGAGAGACAATACCCAATTGTATTAATACTCTTCCAAAAAGAAATACAATAAAGAAGATTGCCACAGTTCTTCTTCCTTACATCTCTATATCTCACACACATCTAGAGCATAAACAGTAAATCTCTTCAAGAGCTCACTCTCTCTCTTATGGTCCCAACACACAACTCAAACATAGAGTTGGTGTTCACCTCCAACCAGTCAGTATCACTACTTCCAGTACACAAGTGCTCCATGCACTCCACAAGTGCTCCACGCACTCCAAGTACTCAACGTACTCCAAGTAGATCTCCCATGAACTTGCAACAACCTAAAACTCAAATGATCTTACTTTGGAAGGAACTACCTTGCCTTCTTCTTTGCTCTCCAACTAAGTACACACTGTACTCTAAGTAGATCCTCCCTAATCTTGCTACCTATTGTGTTGTTGTCACCTTGATCCTGCTGCCACCTGCAGATCAACCTAGTTCTGCACACCTACAAACCTATACCTTGCACACACAAACACCTACAAATCAATGATCTTACTTACCATATAGATCTCCAAACGTGGCCTTGCACATCTGCTGACCAAGATCCTACATACATAAAGAATCCTTCTGATTCTCTAAACTAGCACCCATACTTGGCACTGTGGCACTAGGAAGAACACACCATGCTCTCTTCACTCTGAAGGAGATAATATTTTCTCTCTTACTCTCTAGCACAAATTACAATACAACCCATGAGTCTATTATATATATCTCATGCAAACAATAATTAGACATCTAATTACAATAATTAGATCCATAGCTCAAGTCTATAATTGGCATCTTAACATGCAAACACCCAGTTTGTTAACTAACTATCTGTGAACTAGCAGTTCTAGAACCACACAGGTGACTGACGTCGGTCCCTGTCTGCCTAGAGGTGACCGACGCTGACTAATCCATGACTGACATCGATTGCTCTTCTCACTGTATATGACCGATTTCGACTGATTAGACCGATGTCGGTTGCTCTACAACTCAGCAACCTCCTCCATGTCTGCATTAGTGAAGCTTTTAAATCTACAACCTAACAATCTCCCACTTGGAGATAAATAACTACACTATACCTATACTTATACACTATCTAATCTATTTCCTAACTTGTATCCCTCTTCAAGCTCAACCTTGAAGACCAACCACCACAACCCCTATGGTGAACCTCCTGTCATCCAAGTAACCTATTGCATCCACATCTACAAACACATGTAGAAAAGAACTTGACCCTACATAGCATGTGCACCTGCTGTTGGTCCCTCTCAGATACCTGAGAATCCACTGAACTGCCTTCTAGTGCTCCTTTCTCAGATCAATTCCAAACTTTTTGACAACACCCACTACTTGAGCAAACTCAGGGAGTACACATGTACTCAACCTCATCATGTGAATCAGGACATTATTCATAGAACTGTCCAACCCATTGGCGTGCTAATCAACTTCACACAATCATCCAGAGACAAAATCAACTTGTGATCTTCCATGTCTCTAGAACACACTCATGACAAAGAATTTTGTTGCTCCAAATTCCTCATGACATGCCACTGAACTAACCTTACCTTTAGCTTAGAAAAATATTTTATGTCTGAACCTACACCAAGCTCATCCTCCACATACAGTAACAGGATAATGTCGTGACCATCATCCACCTAGTAAGACAAACACAATGGTTATAATGACACTGACTAAAGCCCTGCTTTGTCATCCACCTGTCTAAACCTGTACCACTATCCTACAGCTTCCTCAAGACCATATGACCTAGCCTTCCATCTCACGTGTCCATTCTCTCTATTCTTTAACTAAGGAATCCATTCATCTCTCAGTGTTTTCTTTTAGCTGGCAACCCTACCAAATCTCCCATTTGGTTCTGCATCCTATTCATGCCATGTTTCCACTATTTCCTGGATCCTTCTTGCTCTACAGTGAGAAATGAGTATAAAGAAGAGGAACAATGAATTTGAGGCTTACTTACCCTTTCAGTCCTCCATATGGGTGTTTGAGACTCCTTAATAGGCTTGCTATCTGCCCAAAATCTATCTCAGTGACTGACCTCAGTCACCACACAATCTTCATCCAATCAACGTCAGCTCCATGCGACTGTCCTTTCTACCGATGCTAGATTCCTGACTGACATCAGTCTTACCTAGTCACTAACGTTGGTTCCCTAACTGACAGTGGCAACCAGCCTACCTGACACCACTAGCTTTGGTCTACACATGACTGACATCGGCACATGTCTGTTTGATGCCGATAATTGTGTTCGCCTGTGAGTGATAACTTTTTACCCGTGAGCTCTCCATGGATTAAAACCCTATCCAAACTACCCTGCTCAGAGATGTCCAGCCTTCTCCACTGATCTCTATCCATCATCTCCTCTAGAAACACCAAGGATTTCTAGTTCTTAAGTCTATCAAACACATCTGACTTCCTCTTAAGAACATGCATCTCCTTCTTGCTCATGTGACCAAGCCTACAAAGCCACGTCTTTGCAATAAAAGAAGAATCAGTAATATAAGTAGATAGATAAAAGATACCTACTTTGTTACCACCAACTAATTCAAGTGCATCCACTGTGAGAGTTCTTGTGCATCTCTCATCACCCAACTTTTCTAAAGAAATTAGCCGCATCTTCAAGACCGAGACTTGCATGACCTCCTTCAACACCCATGTGTTGGCTGCCTGCAATTTTAGCTTCACTTCCCCTTTGCCAATTCTTTGGCAAGGCACACCAGCCCCTAAATAAATCTTTCTAAAGTCTCCAAAGACCTTAACATGGAAAAATATTCTATTTCAAGCTGCATGGAAAGAGGCAACAAAATATATAAAATAAGATTCTACTTTATCCAAGAAACATCCCAGAGCATCTTATGCAACAACACCTATAACATTTGCTTCTTTAGTTCCTTCATGCTGATCTGCTACCAACCTACAATCTTTCTTTACCTACTCTTTCTTTTCATAACACCGTAATTGATCATTCATGCCTTTGAATTCCTCCATTCTTAGTGTACTTTCTTTTGCTGTTGTTATACTCTCACTCAATCAGAAACCCCTGAGAGTGACCTATAGCCAAACACAAACCTGCTCCCTACAACCTTAGCTCTGATACCAACTGTCAAGAATATAGAACAACAAACATGCTCTGACTCCACTTTTAGGACCGAGGAAGCACCATTGATTACCAAGTAACTAAACATGTAGAATTTAACCAGAAGTAACAAGTAACTAGAATTCAAAAACAACACAGAATATGAGAGACAATACCTAATTGTATTAATACTCTTCTAGAAAGAAATACAACAAAGAAGATTACCACAATTCTTCTTCCTTACATCTCTAGAGCTCAAACACATCTAGAGCATAAACAATAAATCTCTTCAAGAGCTCACTCTCTCTCTTACGGTCCCAACACATAACTCAAACACAGAGTTGGTGTTCACCTCCAACCAGTTAGTATCACTACTACCAGTACACAAGTGTTCCACGCACTCCATAAGTGCTCCACTCACTCCACAAGTGCTCCATGCACTCTAAGTACTCAACATACTCCAAGTAGATCTCCCATGAACTTACAATAACCTGTAACTCAAATGATCTTACTTTGGAAGGAACTACCTTGCCTTCCTCTTTTCTCTCCAACTGAGTACACACCGTACTCCAAGTAGATCCTGCCTGATCTTGCTACATGTTGTGTTACTATCACCTTGATCCTACTGCCACCTACAGATCAACCTGGTTCAGCACACCTACAAACCTAGACCTTGCACACATGAACACCTACAAATCAATGATCTTACTTACCATGCAGATCTCCAAATGTGGCCTTGCACACCTACTAACCAAGATCCTACATACATGAAGAATCCTTCTAATTCTCCAAACCAGCACCCATACTTGGCATTGTGGCACTAGGAAGAACACACCATGCTCTCTTCACTCTGAAGGAGCTAATATTTTCTCTCTTACTCCCTAGCACAAATTATAATACAGCCCATGAGTCTATTATATAGATCTCATGCATACAATAATTAGACATCTAATTACAATAATTAGATCTATATCTCAAGTCTATAATTGGCCTCTTAACATGCAAACACCTAGTTCGTTAACTAACTATCTGTGAACTAATAGTTCTAAAACCGCACAGGTGACTGACGTCGGTCCCTGTCTGCCTAGAGGTGACTGACACTGACCAATCCATGACCGATGTCAGTTGCTCTTCTCACTATATATGATCGATGTCGGCTGATCAGACCGATGTCAGTTACTTTGTAACTCAGCAACCTCCTCCATGTCTGCATCAATGAAGCTTTTATCTCCACAACCTAACAATCTACCACTTGGAGATAAATAGCTGCATTGTACCTATACCTATACACTATCTAATCTATTTCCTAGCTTGTATCCCTCTTCAAGCTCAACCTTGAAGACTAACCACCACAACCCTTGTGGTGAACCTCTTGTCATCCAAGTAACCTACCGCATCTGCATCTACAAACACATGTAGAAATTAACTTGACCCTGCATAGCTTGTGCACCTGCTGTTGGTCCCTCTCAGATACCTAAGAATCCATTGAACTGCCCTATAGTGCTCCTTTCCCAGATCAGCTCCAAACTTTTTGATAGCATGCACTACTTGGGAAAACTCAGGGAGTACACATGTACTCAACCTCATCATGTGAATTAGGACACTGTTCATAGAACTATCCAACCCATTAGCGTGCTAACAGGCTTCACACAATCATCCAGAGACAAAATCAACTTGTGATCTTCCATGTCTCTAGAACAGACTCATGCTAAAGAATTTTGTTACTCCAAATTCCTCATGACATGCCACTAAACTAACCTTACCCTTAGCTCAATAAAACCCTGTATGTTTGAACCTGCACCAAGTTCATCCTCCACATATAGTAACAGGATAATGTCACGACCATCATCCACCTAGTAAGACAAACACAATGGTTACAATGACACTGACTAAAGCCCTACTTTGTCATCCACCTGTCTAAACATGTACCATTGTCTTACAGCTTCCTCAAGACCATATGACCTAGCCTTTCATCTCACATGTCCATTCTCTCTATTCTTTAACTAAGGAATCCATTCATCTCTCAGTGTTTTCTTCTAGCTGGCAACCGTACCAAATCTCTTGTTTGGTTCTGCATCCTATTCATGCCATGCTCCCACTGTTTCCTGGATCCTTCCTGCTCTATAGTGAGAAACGAGTGTAAAGAAGAGGAATAATGAATTTGAGGCTTACTTACCCTTTTAGTCTTCCATATGGGTGTTTGAGACTCCTTAACAGCTTATTGTCCTCCCAAAATTTGTCTCAGTGACCGACCTCGATCACCACATAATCTGCATCCAAGTGATGTCAGTTCCATGTGACTATCCTTTCTGTTGATGCTAGTTTCCTGATCAATATCGGTCTTACCTAGTTGCTGACGTTGGTTCCTTGACCGATAGCGGCAGCCACCCTGCCTGACACCACCAACTCTAGTCTGCACATGACCGACATCGGCACCTGTCTATTTGATGCCGATAATTGTGTTCACCTGTGAGTGATAACTTTTTACCTGTGAGCTCTCCATGGATCAAAACCCTATCCAAACTACCCTGCTCAGAGATGTCCAACCTTCTCTACTGATCTCTATATGTCATCTCTTCCAGAAACACCAAGGCTTTCCATTTCTTAAGTCTGTCAAACACATCTGACTTTCTCTTAAGAACATGCATCTCCTTCTTGCTCATGTGACCAAGCCTACAAAGCCATGTCTTTACAATAGAAGAAGAATTAGTAATATAAGTAGATAGATAAAAGATACCTACTTTGTTACCACTAGCTAATTTAAGTGCATCCACTATGAGAGTTCTTGTGCATCTTTCATCACCCAACTTTTTTGAAGAAATTAGCCACATCTTCAAGACCGGGACCTGCATGACCTCCTTCGACACCCATGTGTTGGCTACCTACAATTTTAGCTTCACTTCCCCTTTGCCAATTCTTTGGCAAGGCACACCAGCCCCTAAATAAATCTTTCCAAAGTCTCCAAAGACCTTAACATGGAAAAATACTCTATTTTGAGCTGCATGGAAAGAGGCAACAAAATCTATAAAATAAGATTCTACTTTATCCAAGAAACATCCCAGAGCATCTTGTGCAACAACACCTATAACATCTGCTTCTTTAGTTCCTTCATGCTGATCTGCTACCAACCTACAATCTTTCTTTACCTACTCTTTCTTTTCATAACACCGTAATTGATCATTCGTGCCTTTAAATTCCTCCATTCTTAGTGTACTTTTTTCTACTATTGTTATACTCCCACTCAATCAGAAACCCCTGAGAGTGACCTGTAACCAAACACAAACCTGCTCCCTACAACCTTAGCTCTGATACCAATTGTTAGGAATCTAGAACAACAAGCATGCTCTGACTCCACTATTAAGACCGAGGAAGCACTATCAATTACCAAGCAACTAAACATGTGGAATTTAACCAGAAGTAACAAGTAACTAGAATTCAAAAACAACACAAAATATGAGAGACAATACCCAATTGTATTAATACTCTTCCAAAAAGAAATACAACAAAGAATATTGCCACAGTTCCTCTTCCTTACATCTCTAGAGCTCACACACATCTAGAACATAAACAATAAATCTCTTCAAGAGCTCACTCTCTCTCTTATGGTCCTAACACACAACTCAAACACAGAGTTGGTGTTCACCTCCAACCAGTCAGTATCACTACTGCCAGTACACAAGTGCTCTATGCACTCTACAAGTGCTCCACATACTCTAAGTACTCAACGTACTCCAAGTAGATCTCTCATGAACTTGCAACAACCTATAACTCAAATGATCTTACTTTGGAAGGAACTACCTTGCCTTCCTCTTTGCTCTCCAACTGAGTACACACCACACTCTAAGTAGATCCTATCTGATCTTGCTACCTATTGTGTTACTGTCACCTTGATCCTACTGCCACCTGCAGATCAACCTGGTTTGGCACACCTACAAACCTATACCTTGCACACATGAACACCTACAAATCAATGATCTTACTTACCATGCAGATCTCCAAATGTGGCCTTGCACACCTGCTGACCAAGATCCTACATACATGAAGAATCCTTTTGATTCTCCAAACTAGCACCCATACTTGGCACTATGGCACTAGGAGGAACACACCATGCTCTCTTCACTCTGAAGGAGCTAATATTTGCTCTCTTACTCTCTAGCACAAATTACAATACAGCCCATGAGTCTATTATATAGATTTCATGCAAACAATAATTAGACATATAATTACAATAATTAGATCCACAGCGCAAGTCTATAATTGGCCTCTTAACATGCAAACACCCAGTTCATTAACTAACTATCTGTGAACTGGCAGTTTCAGAATCACACAGGTGACCGACATCGGTCCCTATCTTCTTGGAGGTGACTGATGCCATCTAATCCATGACTGACATCGATTTCTCTTCTCATTGTATATGACTGATGTCGGCTGATTAGATCGATGTTGATTGCTCTGCAACTCAACAACCTCCTCCATGTCTGCATTAGTGAAGCTTTTAGCTCCACAACCTAACACAATTGGTGATTGAGCTATAAACATGGAATTTCCATTGATAGTGGTACTCATGATTTTCTTCCATATACTATCATGAAAGGTGTATTATCGATGGATATTTTTGGTATAATTATATTAACCCGTAGTGCTGATTTCAATTTCGTATGCCATGTCTTTTGGTTATCCTCAATTATTCATTTGATAATTATAATCAATTTCTTATTAGTTGACTTATATAATCCATTACCTTGGGGGTAATAATTTAAAGAAATGATTAGCTACACATTATGCTTGATAGCACATTCACTTACCTAAGTGCCTAAAAATGCCTTAGCATAATCTGATTTGATGGTGTGAGGAACACCAAACCTTGAAACTATGTTGTCCATAAATTATAGAATAGATACTTTAGTGGAATCCTTTAGAGAAACTAATTCAATCCATCATGAAAAATAGTATATTTTTATGATAACCCATTTATGACTTGAACTTGATGGTGGATTGGTTATGTTGATGAAATCCAATCCCCATTGGGAAAATGGCTGATCTACTTGAATTGGTCTGAGAGGAAGTGTAGATAGTCTTTTCTTACCAATGAAGTAAGAAATTTTTTCACAATTTACTACCCATTTATGGGTATCCTTGAATAATTAAATACAATAGTAGCCTCCTCTCATTATCTTAATGGTCATATTCCTTGCATAAAAATGTCCTCTTGATAGTCCATCATGAAATTGCTCAAGCACTCTAGGAACTTGTTCATTCTCAATACATCTTAACAAGACTCCATTCATGTCCTTCCAAAAATAATTCCATCAATAATAACATAGGTAATTTATTGGAGTAAAAAAATACCTTTTCTTTAACTACTGAAATTCATAAGGGTATTCACTAGTCTATAAGAAATGAGTCATATCTTGAATCCAACTATTGAAGAAAAGTGGATTGTCTGACCAAGGTGTAGTTTGATCATATAATGTGTCAGATACTGGTTTAGTAGTCTTGATATTCATATATATTTGTTCACACAATATTTTTCCTCTTACCAACTTTATGATCATGATATCCATGTCATACTCCATGACCTTGGTGATCCATCTTGTTCTTTTTTCATTTACCTCCCTAATCAGTAGAAATTATTTGACACTTTGATGACTCACCATTAGATGTATCTTATTGTTGGAGAGTATATGCCTAAATTTTTTGAGTTATTTTATTAATTCATATACCTAATTATCCATAAGGCTATAATTCTCTTCATAATCTTTTAAATATTGGCTAAATAAAGATATTGGTTGTTCCAAATCTTCTTGATTGTGTTGAGTCAGAATTACTAAGATACTTCCCCTCTAAATGCATAGAGGATAAAATCCTTCTCATAGTTTGGGTTAATTAGGGTATGGGATTGGGATATATCTTGTTTTATGGCCTCAAATATATCTTTTCCCTCTTGATTTCAACTAAAAATAGTTCCCTTCTTTATAATTACAGTAAGGGGTTTTGCCAAAAAGGAAAAATTTGGTACAAATCTTCTCACAAAGTTGATCTTCCCAAAAAGTCTTTGTAGGCCCTTTTTATGACTCAGTAGTGATAATTTAGATATGTATCTAGCTCATTTAGGGTCTATTTCAAGACTTTATTTTGACATTATGTGTCCTAGTATCTTCCCCTTATGTACCACAAACACATACTCTTTGGGTTAAGGGAAACCCCAAATTCTCTACACCTTTTACAAATATTTCTCACATGGTCTAGATGTGCATCAACACGATTTTAATAGACTATAATATCATCTAGATATTCTAAAATTACATCATTTATTAGACCCTTTAATTCCATATCCATATCTCTCTAAAAAATTATGCCTGTATTTGTTAGACCAAATGATATCTTCTTGTATGTGTGCATGCCCCATTTGGTGGTGAAGGTGGTTTAAATTGATTTGATTCCTATACCAATATTTGGTTATAACCCAAATAACCATCTAGAAGAGATAATATTTAAAATCCTAATACTATCTATAGAATTTGTTCCATAAGGAGAAGAGGATAGTGATCTTTCAACGATGCTTTGTTTAGGTTTATAAAGTCCATGCATACCCAGATTTTACCATTTTTATTTATGATAAGGACCATATTTACTACCCAAGATGAGTGTTTGATTGTAAATATTATATTAGCCTCTATAAATTTAGAGAGGTCATTTTTCATTAAGGTTTCAATCTTGGGATTGATGGGTCTCTATTTCTACCTGATAGGTTTTGTATTTGGATCCAATTCTATAGTGTGTTGTGTTAAACTTGGATCAAATCCTCTTAAGTCATGATAAATTGAATAAAATTTATCATCAAACTCTTGACATAATTTAATAAAATCATGCTTCTCTAAAATATTTCATACCTTACATATTTTGAGAGACTTGCCTTCTGAGATGATGGCGGGTTCACAATCTTCCTCATTTACTGTAATGTTCTTTTTTTCACCTTTTAGTTGGTCATCTGAATTGAAGATGTTTTTTAGTGTAATGACACCCATAGGTAGCTTGTTTATTTTCAAATGAATAATTTGATCACCATAATGGTCTTGTAGCTTTGGCTATTTCCTTTATGAAAACTTAACCTCTTCTCTTAGAAAATTTACAATCTACTTGTCATTATCAAAGACTTGCCAATTAGTTGCATTATTTAGGATAGAAGGCCTTTAATTAACCTCACATGCTATCCATTCTTCTTATTTATTTCAACTGGTAGGTTATATTACGACCCCATCGAGGCCATGTGATCAACATCTTTATTTTGTGCCCTTAGTAATACTTAAATATTTAAAGCAATGAAATCTTCTAATAGGTCCCAAACCCTATGTTTGTAAGACCTTATCAAATTGTTTTTTGTTACACTTTTTGATCTAACTTGGTGAATGATGAGTTCACTATCACCAAATATCTTTAAAGTTTTATTCTTCTATCTTTGGCCAATTAGAGGCCTCAAATCAAGGCTTCGTATTTAGCTACATTATTGGCATAGCTGAATTAAAATTTGAATGAGTAGAAGTAGCTCTTCTTCTATAGAGAGATCAATACAATTTTTGTACCTACACCATTTCTGATTCTTGAGCCATCAAAAAATAACTACCACATCCCTTGAAGATCTTTAGTTGGTTTGACTAAATTTGGGATAATTACATCTTTCTCATGAATGTGATATGTCCCTAACCCTATTTCATATACATAATCATAAGGATCAAATTATAGGGCTGATCCCCATTCATCCAAATGAGTGTCTAGAATTTATTCTACAGGTGTTGCATTATCTTAATTAATTTCTTCCTATTTGTGATCTTACAATGTATAATTAGTTTCTATGGGAAGAATAAGATTCTATGGTTCTATATGATATTTTGTAATTGGATCAACTTTTATTGTCACTCTAGTTCCATATCTCGTTCTAAGTAGCATGTCAAATCAATATGTAGATAGATATCCTCCCACATTTATAGTAAAATCTCTTGAAAGACAAATAGAAAAGTAGGGGGGAAGATCTATGACTAAAATATCTTGAGTAATTGATACACTTGGGCAAACATGAATAGTGATTTTCAATCCCTTTATGGTTCCTACTATTTAAACAATAATCCCATCTAGTTGCACTACTCCTTTATTAATAGGTGTGTATTTTATTCCCAAAGCATCAGCTCTTTTCTTAGGCATTATTGAACTAGTAGCCCTTGAATCTACCATGCAATTGTGTACTAGATGCTTCCCTATTATAATTGAAATATAGAAGGGGGAGGTTTACCATTTTTGCCCATTTTATTATCAGACTAAGGATGACATAGATTTATTATAGGTGTAGGCCCCTTAGATGGAACCTTTTTTGATATTTATAAATTCTTTAGAGCCTCCTGTAGTAATTCCCTTTATGCTGGTATAGATAGTGCTTCCCACATAGTGATGTTTAGATTAGTCTTCTTCATTTGATAAACTATGATAAAAGGGATATTAACAACTTTGTTGGGTGCTTTTACAAGGGTTGCATCCTCTTTTACAGGATTTAGAGTGGGCACCTTTGCTTAAAATTGATTTGTAGGTACAAAGTGTGGCCTTTTCACTATGTTTCTCTTTGTTGGTTTCACTACAACTTTCGAAGTTGAAGCTTACTCTACACTGGAGGTATAATTAGCTTATATTTTTCCTTTCTTGAAACATGTATTAACTTATACAGGAACTCTACTATTAAAAATGTCATCTTGTCTTATCCCACTAAAATCATCATCCTGATAGTTTAGAAGAGTTGCTTCACTTTGAGTAGGTTATTATGTGTCTTCTCATTGGGAAGTAGATTCTTATTGTTGTCCTTGCATGTTTTTTATGACTTACACCAAAAAGGCTTAATTGATTACACCATTAGGGTAAGTGTTTTGATTATGGGGATGATTGCAAGGATAAAACCACTTGAACTCTTGAGCCAAATTATTTTGAATAGGAATAATGGATTTGGAAGCTCCTAGCACTAGTAAAGCATGGGTGTTTAGAGGTTTTGGCTATGATTTTTTCCCTTATTACTGGTTATTACCTTGATATCGCTGCCTATTCCCTTGGTATCTAGGGTTAGATGGATGAAAAGGCTTGTAATTTTGGGCTTGTTATGTTTTCATTTCCACTAACTCATTTCCAAAACTCTTAAGTAATGACTTGACCTCATATAAATCATCTAAAGGTATATGAGTCTAATCAAGTGCCTTAATCATAGTAGGAATTGGAACAAGTACAGGTGGGGGAATAGGGGCTATTTATATAAATAGAGGCATTGGTGGCCTTGGTGTAATTTTTTTGGCTTAGATTAAACAATTTTATACCTTTATTACAATATAGTAATATGTAGGAAGTGTGGTACCACCCATTGACTAAATCATTACAACTATATCACTATTGAGGGATTTTAGGCAATACAAGAAAGTATTATTTGTGATGGGTTTAACCAAGACTAAGATTATGTTTCATGTGTTCTATAAATGGTAATTAAAGTTAGTTATTTGCTCATGAAGAGTCTATTGAATAGTAGTTAACTATTCAAACAAGTAAAGGTGGTCACTCTTGTCCTTAAAATGGGTGTACATTGTAGTGCCTAATGCCAGTTCCTAGTTATACACCTTAGTCACTCAACCTTTCACACTTGAAGATAATGGCAATTAAATTTGGAAAACCTACTTAATATGTCATTGTAGTCGGTGAAGGGTTTGACATCAAGATTGAATCAAACATAGAAAATGAATGGGAGATGCCTATAAAGGGTATGGTCAGTTCCCTATTACTTCTAACTCTATTTGAACCAGGTTGAGAGGACCTAAATTGTAGCTTGCTCATATGAATGGATTATATAATACAATCTTCATGGAGGTTATTGGTACAAGAGAATATAAATATGAATAGAACACAACCAAGATTTCTCAATCTACCCTATAAAGGTTGTCACATAGAATGAGAAAATATTCTAGGCTAGACACAAGCTACTAAAATAGATATGAATGTGATTTCAACTTCCATTCTAACTAATATTCAATAATAAAGGCCTGACTAAGAGGTTACAATGTTGATATTTAAATTATAAAATGCAAACACATGATAAGTATACAATATTTTTACGTTCATAGGTAAATAACATTTTGGATATACAAAGGGCATGTTATGTGCAGGGTAAAATAGGGTAGAACAAAATCATCAGTTAATAGAAATTAAGATGGAGGGTTAATAGATGAGAAAAAAAATTCCACTAAACCATTATGCCAAGTTTAATATCAAATGCAATGCACATCTAAAATGAGTGAAATTGAAACTATACACAAGTGGTGTCTTTTAATAACCCCTACCATTTGAATCTATGATCCCATGACTACCCTTAAAAGGCTATCAACACCCTATTATAAAATATCAAAGCATAAAGGATTTTACAATCTATATATACACTATAAATGACAGCCATAAAGATGAATACATCAGATCACCAATCAATTAAGCATGTAAAACATGGCATTGTATTTCAAAAATGGAAAGAGAATGGAAACCACAAGCAATAGATTTCATTTATCAATTGAATTGAAAATGAATATAATGTGTATAGAACAGTATAATAGATTAACACCATATAATAAATCTTGTGACAAGGGAGACATGTATAATGCTCTCTAATATTACCAATGATTTTACATCAAAAATCAATTTGGCACCAGAAATATTACATAGTGAGGACTCTTTGAAGCTATAGCTCTTGACTCAGAAAATCTAATTAATACTTGTAAAGGGACATACCCCCTTTACTTATACAACTTAGCTAATCCTAGCATATTCCTAAAGATGCTTTAGCTAGAAGATTTCTTCATAGGCTTGGAGTCTGTTAGACCTTGTAACAAACATGATTCTTCAGATTATGCTCATGCTCTTGTAATGATGGAAAGCTAGATCGTCCACTATGATAGAATATTTTCATTTAGATATGTGGAGGATGATCCATCAAGGGACAAAGTAAACTTTTATCCTCTTACATACCAAACAAAAAAATTTCCCTTATGCACATGATTACACAAACACTAACTTTGAAAGGGACATGCCACTAATAGGCAAAGTACAATGGTTTCCCACTATAAAATGATAAAAATAAAGAAGGGAGGGAAAATAAGAGAGAAGTGGTGCCAACTCTAATAAACTAAAATATCTGGTTATGCTCTAGAGTAAATTTGGATAACAGAATCCTTCACCAACCTCTTCTTATACTTGGTATATTCTTTGAGTATGGGGGCAAGATTCCCTTGGTCTAGTCTTGATTGGTATTTGAATTTCACTTGATACTCCTCAATCCAGGTGACAATCTTATAAAGCATGGTTTGATTTTGTTTAATGAGTTATTTGATCTAGTCACAATATTTCTCAAGTGACACTAACTACTTTATTTTTTCAACATCAAAGGACTCTTACAGTGCATCAATGAGGTTTTTTAGAGCATTGAGTACTACTTTTTCTTCCAAATCATTTTCACCATTAAAGCTTACCATTTTCCTAATTGCAACATCTATTTCATTTATTGCAATATTGAGGGACTACTCTTCTCTTTTCAAATCAAAGATGTCATCTTTGAGCATCATCAAAAGATGTTTGATTATTATTTAACATTCCTTGGGTCTTTTGTGATCATTTGAAGTAATGATGTTTTTTACAATCAATGTGTTTTTTCCCATCTTATAGACCTCATCCATCTTATATTGGACTTCTTCCCACTTCTTGATATCAATTTCATAGAAAAACATCTATGCATCACACTCCCTTTTATTGTCCACTATGTTTTTCAAGCATTTAAATACTGAGTTGATTATTTATTTAGTTTTAGTGCCTAATATTTTTTTTTCTCATTCTCTGGTCTTCAAATCATTAATTTGGATGGATTCAAATTATGTAAATTAGAGATGGAGAGAACTAGGAGAAACACTAGCAGTTGGAGTTACTACCTTAGGCTCACTTAGTAAATTTTGCAAGTATTAGATCATAGCCTAGTTTTCTACCTTCAAATTCTCCATGGTGTCTTTGTCTTTGTCCATTCTATGGGCCACCACGTTTGCCAAAAATTTTGAGCTATGTTTTATCTCATTCCTTGATGGCTCCACTAGTTTGTAGCTATAGATAGTGTAACTCTCAAGGGGAGCATCCTTTTTTAGAGCATCTTATAGAGGAATGGTGATCTCTATATTCCTCTCTCTCATAGTAGTGAATGTAATTAAAGAGTGTGTCTTGGCCTTCTTATAGGGCTTGGACTTATATACTTAATTGATATTTACCACATTTATCTTCCCAATTTTTCTCATGATGTCATTTTTTGTTTGACCTATTATTCAACCCATAGAAGGGGTATGTTCTAAATTGCCATTGACATAATAGACATTGATGCAGGCCATGAGACATTGAAATGTTATGTCATTAGAGTACCTAGTGTTGGAAGTGCCACAAGAATGGGCTATAGACTTAACACAAACCACTCAGTCTCTTAATCACTCTTCAACTCCTTACCACCTTCTTTATTTGCTCTAGCTTCTCCTTTAGGGTTTGGCTCAATTTGCTCCAACACTCCAAAATCTAGTCTGAATTAGTGAGACTCCTCAAGAAATATTTCAATGGAGCTCCTTTTTACCATAGGTTAAGTAGAAGGTTCCACAACTACTTCACCTTAATTATTTACTTGAGCTTTAGTTAGAGATGAAGCTATGGTGATTTACTTATTTCCCTTGGGAAAATATTCATCAATCATGGCCTCTAGTCCTTTATTTTGGGCTAGATCATGGACCTTGATGTGAGAAACAAGACTTCAAGATACTTTAATTAAAGAAAAATTTCTTGAAGTTTCCTCCTTAGCAACTTTATTGGATTGATCTAGTTATTTATTTATCTCAATATGGGTGGGGGTACCCATTTGTAGGCTTACTCCCCACCTTCCTCTGCACTTGCCTTCTCCTCTAGTTCTAAACTTGACACCTTTAAATGGGAAGAGACATATTTTGGTAAATTTAGAGCTACCTGTAATCCTCCCTAATCAACCACCACTTTAGAATTGGTGGAAACTTGAACATCCTGCTTCATCTCTCTCATCATATTTATTCAAATCTTTAGCTCCACCCTAATCACCTTAGCCGAGTAGTTAGGTGATGACATTTTCAACAAATGTCTCCATATCTAATGAGACCACTTCCTTTTCTTGATGGGCCTGAACTTGCATGGTTGTGTCAACTCCAACTTATACAACATCATCAAAAGACAAAAGATCATTTGAAGTATAATGTTTTCCTTATTACCTTTACTCTCTACTACCAAGGGACCCTCTTCTACAAATAAACCCATGACATGGACATTCACTAGGGTCTAAGGCCTTTCCCTTGAAATTCTTGGCCTAGTTCTCATTTGTGGAGGAGTGAATGCATGTTAATTATTTATCACCTCAAAAATGGGCCTAACTTCATTTGAGTCTTCATCATTCCTCATATCCCTCAACTTTTGGGCATATCAGGATTGATCCTCTTTATTTTGTATAGGGAGTTCCTTGGAAGGTAGGTCCTTAAACACCACCTCATTCTTCATAAGAAATCCTCTTGAAGGTTTTATATCTCTCTTAATTACATTTTACTTGGGTTTCTCTCCTTCATCCTCACCTCCTTTCTTTTTTGAATATATCTTTGGGGGAAGGGCAACTACTTATTAATGTGATGGTGGAGCATGTGGAATAGTAGCTAGATTGGTCATTGGGATGGTTGCGATTATTTGGGATCCCTCTATAAAAATGAATATAGGGTTGGAAATGGCCAATGTAACATCCTAAGTAACAATATTATCCTAATTTTTATCTAGACTTATTATCTTTTAGAAATATAGTCTAACCAGAGACTATGATGTTATTATTGACTTCATGTCAATTGTCTTGGTCAAGTCAACATAACCAAGCTTGCATTTCACTTTACCCATTTATACTACTTGTGGAGTAGAAGGATCACCATTATACTATAGGAGGAAACCTTTCAACTCCTAAACTTGTCTGAGGTCCTTGAATGAAGGGGTGTCGTAAGCATTAAAATCAACCCCATGTTCCTTCAACCACTTCTAGGTTCTTCTCATGATTGCAAAGGCTCTCCATGGGATCGAACCATTATCCTTAATAGTGAATTACACCTATGAGATGGCTTGGGATTTAATATTGGATTCATTATACACTATAGATAGTGTCTTCTTATCATCTACAATGTCTTTGGGTATGGGATCAATATTGTAAGCAATAACCTCATGCACTATCAGCCTCATATAATCTAATTTTTTGACTTTATCCTTGGTGGTAAATTTGGAATGGATATATTCATAATGTGATTGATTATAATTACATTGGTCATTGTGTTTACCAACTATATGGTATCATAGCTAGGCTGGGGTGGAATCTTGCCAATCACATACTGGCTCATTTTTATTCCAATCCCTTCGCTTTGGTAATAAAAGGACATGAATAATATCCAATCATAAATTAAAACTTGAAGGGATTATTTATATTTTTTCCACTATTATCTCATGTAAGGGCACCATCTATTAGTTTATCTCCATTATTGCTAACTTATCATCTAGGTATTTTGGTAGTTTGTGTGGACACCCTAAGTAACCACTTATTTTGATATAGGTGAATGCACTAAATTGAATATAAGAGGTGCCATACTTATAAATTATTTATTTGGATACCTTGGTAATTTTTTTAAGGCTCCTCAAAGGAAAGAAAACACTCATCATAGTGTTAAAGAAGTAATTGTAAAACTTATATAAATTCTTCTTAAAGCCATCCATATCAATTTATGGATAAATATCATAAATTCTCATCCCATTAGGGTTCCTGGTGAGCCCCTCAAATGTCTTATTTTTCAGCAAGATGCACATTAGGTAAGAAGACATATAAAATTTACCTATGAATGCCTCTTTTGAATGGATTACAACCTAAAGTTACATCATTCGCCTGTATAGGTTATCACTCAAAATGGTGGCCCAATCCATCTTCTTCTATCACCTCAATATGTAGATTAACATTAAGAACATATAGGGGTCAAATTTATCCATGTTAGGCAACCCATAAATTTTGGTAGCCATGGTGATGATATACTGGGGAGATTCATTAAATTTTGCTAGTTTTAGACTTTTAAACATTTTGGAAACCTTTTTCCTTTTCTTTCCTAGCTAGTAGGAGTTAACAATGTCCCAAATTACTTTGTCATTTTTCTCTATATACTCTTGGCATTACTCTAGGGAGAGTGTAATACTTTTAGGCTAGGAAGGAACCCCAAGCATGGTGTTGAGGGCCATAAGATTGAAAGATAAAATAACTAATCGGCTACCATCGATGACGATCCTAGTATCTATTTCATATACTTGAGCACATGTAATAACCAATTCTGGGTATGGGGTAACCAAGGGAAATGCTACCACAAGGGTGATGTAATTCATGCCAAGGTTTTACAACTACTGGAAGAGGGTTATAACCACTACAAGACATTCAATAGGGCCATAAAATCTATCCCTTAGACATCTATATTTTTGATCCCATCCAAAATGGAGAATATATTGTTCTTCACAGATGTTGAAGGTGCCACCATTTTTTCCTAACTTTATAGTGCTATAATTTTGAATTTGAACAAACCCTTCAATCAAATAACCCTCAAAATACCTTCAAACTCATCTTAAAAAACATAACACATGTAGCTAAAAGAACACATACTACTAATTCATAGGGTTACACATAATTGAAGCTAAAAATACATAAAAAATTCACCATAATCACTCTTTCTCATTTCACTTAGCTAGGGCAAATAAATAGTTTGAAGGCATAAATAGAAGTTTTGAATGCAAAAGGTAAATGCAAATGAAGGAGAATACCTTAGTATTAATCCTTTACATTTTTTAATTAGGTTTGCCATTAATGATTCAAAGCACAATAGTTATTTACCAACTACCCTCTTTAATCACTTGAGCTTCCCTCAATAATAATAAGGAGAAGGTGCAAGTATTTCTTTCAATCTAAGTAATTCTCCTTGCAACACGTGGAGACATATAAGTGGAAATTAAGTTATGGTACCTTTTCATGCCTTTGGGGACTTTTTCACTTGTTATTTCCTTTGGTGTAGTGGTAAAATATGACTTTATCTCCTCCATGGATGTAAGAATGCCACATGTCATCATTTAACTTTTCAAATCTAGGCATTCAGGCCTTTAGGGACATTTTAAACATTGTCCATAAAGAAGTAAGGGATGAAATCTTCAAAAAGGGCTCAAAATATAAAATAACCTAAGGAGATACCACATGGCATCACTTTATTTCACAAAACTGAGCATTTGGGCCTTAGAGACTTTCTACACCTTGCCCACCAAAAGGTAAGTGGGGTAATCTTCAAAAATGGACCAAAATTCATAAGGTCCTAATAACCTACCACATGGCCAAATTAGATGTAAAATCAAACTCTCAACCACCTTTTACCTTTACACCATCCTTCTTGAAATGGGGAAAGGTGTGATATCCTTCTGACCCCTAAAAATAGTCTTAATATCCCCCTAAGATAGCCACTTTTCTTTCATTCAGATCATCAGGCAATTCCTCATCTCAGTCACCAAAACACATTAAAGGTATAACATGACAATTTATTTTAGGGCCCTAAAATAATTCTTCTCCGATCATAAGGAATCAAATCAATGTATGTAAAGAGACTTAGATACATTTATTTCTTCTCACTATGAGTCATCCCACCATGAAACCTTTGGTCTAGCCTCACAATTCCTTTAAAACTATCAAAAATATCTTTCATCTTTAGAAAGTGCCCTTAAAACTCTTTGTTGTAGACAAAAATTCTAAAACAAATAACCCTAAAATATTTAATACCAAAAGTACAAGGCATGAAATTCTTTTAGAACTTTTGAAGTGAAAAAAGTGTCTGACAAAAATAAGTCTTTGGACCTCACGTCCAAGACAAAAATATTGAAGACCTATTTCTATTAGGCACTGTGTTCATGAAAAAGGCTCAAAAGGTCAAAGGGAAGGAACATTTTTACCTATTAAAATCAAGACAAAGGACCTAGAAAATTATGAACCTAAACTCAACTTTTTGAAGGAAAACATAGAGAAAAAACTAGGGCTAATGACTTAAGCATTTGTACTCAACACAAATTGGACTCAGGGATTTTATTGATAAGGGCCCAATTTCTCTAGTGAAATTTTGGGCACTAACATAGTCTCTTACTCAAGTATGGGTACCCATAATGGGTATATAGAGAACACTAGACTAGAAACCTATCCATTAGGCCATGGAGTCAAAGTATTTTACAATAAAGGCAAGGAAAAACACAACATGGGTGAATATAGTTATAACAAGGCATTTGAAGACAACAAAGAAGAAAAAGAAAATACACAAATTGTATGAACACAACCCTAAGCAAGGCAACAAAACATAAATATATTATACAATGTATACATATTTACATAAACTAGCATGGACTCAATCCAAAAAATGCTTGGGATGTCTACCATTAACTAATAGCTCTAAGATTTCTCCATCAATGTATTTGAGATAAAATGTGTGGTTCCTATCTGATAATTAATGGTGTAGGGACCCATCTATAAGGAATCAAATCTACCATTTTTTCCCTTATCTTCATGTCTACTATCCTAGAGTAGGACCAAATCACCAATTTGAAAGGCTGTTAGGGTGAATTTCTTGTCAAAGATATTTTTGAGCCTCTCCTTGAACTTTATATGTTTTTCATGACCTTGTTTACGAGATTCATCAAGCTCTATGATCTGGTTGATCCTTTCTTTATAGTGGGTTATTTCTTCTCCATGCTCATCTATTTATTTCATGAATTGGTAAGTAGGTAACTATAAATCTAGGGGTAAAATATCTTGAGCTCCATAAACAAGATTAAAAGGGATTTTCCCAGTCGACCTCTTAGGAGTCAACTTGTCAGCCTAGATAGTAAATTTCAACTACTTATCCCATTTCCTTTTGTTGGCATCCAAAGTCCTAATAATCTTCAATAAATGTTTGTTACTAGACTTAGCTTGCCCATTTCCTTGCAGATTGTGATTAGAGGCATCTGCTATATCAATCCCATAATCTTCACACAATGTAACTAATTATTTTTCTCTAAATCACATGGCATTGTTATTGACAATTTTAAATAACACTCCAAATAAAAAAATCATATTATTCAAAATGAAATCAATGACTACCTGATGGGTTGATTTTTTGATTGGGATTGATTTAACCCACTTTGTGAAGTAATCAGTGGCCACCAAGATCCAATTATGACCATCACTTAAAGAATCTAATATTTCACCCATGAATTCCATTCTCCACTACTTAAAAGGTCCCTCAATAGAAACTAGATGTAGGGGAAGAAATACAGATGCTTTCATTTTCTTAGAGAATCATTAGCACTCTTCACATCACCTTACCATATTAGAAACATCTTTGAATAGGGTGGGATACCAATAAATATCCCTTAGAATCTTGTGTGCAGTGACTTTAGGAGTAAAGTGACCACCACACACACCATTATGGAACTCTATACTTAGTGAAGTAATTTCATGTTCCACTAAGCACCTCGAGAGGACACCATCTAGGTTCCTCCAAGCCATCTCATTTTGTAACAAAAAATATTTTTGGGATAATAACTTCAAGGTCCTCCATTGATTTTTGTCTAAATGGGGAAGACAATTCAGAATCTTCAAATAATAAAATATATCTTTGTACCATGGAGATTGGTTGTACTTTGATTCAGGGCTATCAATAACCCCTTCTACATTATTCACTTCTACATTTTATAAGTTGGTTTTAGTCATAAACTTGGTGAGACCCATGCACCTTACCAACTTAGTAGTTTATATCTCTAGGTCATATTCTTGAATTTTGTTGACCCATCAACATCTTTTTTTAGTATTTTCATTCTGAGTTAATATGTCCTTCACCATAGTGTGAGGAATATAGGCCACAATTTTGGAACTCAGAGAGTAGGATCTAAACGACTTGATAGCCTTTAAGAGAGTAAAGGCTTGTTTATCCATTATAGTATAATTAAACTAAGAACCCTATAATGCCTTGCTAAAAAAATAAATGGGTTGCTCATGACTTCCATCATTCTTTTGTAGTAACACTACAACAATATTATGTTTGGAGGAAAATGAAAAGATTTGGAAATCTTTTCTATAATTAGGACTGGCAAGTGCCAGGATAATTTTCAAATCTACCTTGATGTCCTAAAATGATTAGGTAACCTTCTCCTCCTGATTTATAGTTTGATCCCTTTTCAACATTGAAGTAATAGGCATAGTAATCTTTGAAAAATTGGAAATAAATTTTCTAACAAAATTAATCTAGCCAAAGAAACATTGGATACCTTTCTTGGTCTATGGGATAGGTACTTTGTCAATGGCCTCTACCCTTTCAGGATCTATCATCACACCTTGTTGAGACAAAATGTTCCCTAGTAGTTTTGCCTTCTATACTCCAAAATTTCACTTCTTAGGACTGAGGGAGATCTCAAACTCCCTATATCTGATAAGCATTTATTCTAAATTCCCCAAATGGTCATCTCTTTTTATGGAGTATACTATAACATCATTCTGATAGACTATAATGAATTGGTTGATTAACCTAGTGAAGGTTACATCCACTACTCTCTAGAAGGTGAAACCTGCATTCATCAAGATAAAAGGCATTCAAATATATACATAGGTGCTCCATGGGGTAGTGAAAGCAGTCTTAGACCTTTCATATTCCTCCACTACTACCTAGTTGTAACTAGAAAAGCCATCCAAAGTTGACAACTCCTCAAAACTAGTAACATCTTGGAGCATATTGTCCATGTTAGGAAATGGGTAATTATCCTTAAATGAGGCCTTGTTCAAATTCTAGAAATAAACATAGATCTATATGTCTTCGTTCTTATTTTTTATAAGGACTAGATTAGCCACCCATGATGAATACCTAATGGGTTGAATGATCCCACCATCCCTTAATTTTTTGAGTTCTTCTTGAATCTTGGTGGCCAAGATGGGATTGATAGGACACTATTTTTTGCAATATGTTTTTGTACTAGGTTAGAGGGGCATAACATGCTAGAATAAATCCTCCCTATAAGCATTAATCTTTGAATATGACCATGTTAAACAATCCTCGTACTTTATTAAAAGCTTGATAAATGCTTCATTCTCTTTCTTTCTCAACTGAGTAACAAGCTAGATCTTCCTTGGATTTTCCTTTTTCCTAATGTTAATCTTAGTTACATATTTTTATATATAAATATTCCTATATTTGACTCTATCGACTCCATTAAAGGATGCTTCAAGACTAACCAATCCTCTAGGGATAGTATTAGTCTTAAACTATATTATTTATTTTCCAAACAAGGTTTATTTCCCATCACATACATATATCATGGATTCCATATCTATGATGATTAATTTTAACTAATCTATACAACACATAAACCTTTTTATTTAATCATCATCATCAAATATTTGTCAATGATCAATTTTGTTCAGGATAGAAAGCCTTACTAGCACCTCCACCTTATATTCATAAGAGGGATTTCTATTTTCAACTTTGAACTCTACATACCTCTTTGAAATAATATATACCACCTAATTAAAATCATGAGAATGATATTTGATGTTGAAAGAATCAAACCATTCCATGTAGTCCCATACAACATTCTAGTTTACTTAAGTCTCTTCTATTTCATGATGTAAATATCTTAGACTTGCTTCACCACTAATTTTGAATTGCACTTAACCAAAAATATTTTGAGTCCATATTCACGGGTGATTCAAAGACTAGTCAAGAGTGCTTCATATTCTAAAATATTATTAGTACACTTAAAATACAATTGGAAAGAGTATCTGTAAGCTTAGCCATTAAGGGCATAGAATACAACCCTTGCTCTATTTCTAATTCTTGAACATGATCCATCAAAATTCATGGTCTGAATGGATTATTCATCTATAACACCAAATTTAGGAGGTATTTCCTCATACTCAACACTCCCCACAAAATTTCCAATATCGGTATCGACATACAATACTTTATTCAGCTAGTATTTAGGATCTTCCAAGACATGAAGCATTTGTGGCTCCCAATTTAGGTGAACGATCTTCCCATCCAAAGGTATATTGGAATAGGAAAAGTTCATCTGGACGCTACCAATAATACTATCAACCCATTTTTTAGATAGAAACATCCCCCATTTTGGTGAATAATCTACAACAATAACATCCATACTTATGAACTTACTAGGGTATTGTACGAGTTGCACCACTAGTCCTTTAACCAAAACAACAATAGGTATTTTTATAGAATCCATGGTGAGGAATCATCCATATTATAAATTTATCATTATACAAATTTCATTCATCACAGCTAGTGGTATAATGTTACAAGATGCACCAGAGTCTAACATGCAATTATGGATAATTAATCTATTAACTAACAGGGTAGTATAGAATGGGTCGACATCCATATGAATCTCTACCAATATTTTCCCTAAATATGCCTCAAAGTGATGTTTAGGGGATTATGAGGTGTTTTTACTTTCTACAAGGATAACAAGAGAAGGCTCAGCTTGATTAATCTCATTGGTAGTAACTTTCTCAATGAATCCCAAATACCGAAATGCACTTTTCCTATGCTCTAGAGTTCTAAGCAATTCCAAAAAGTTAAATGTGACCTTTAGTTAAATAAATAAATTTTATATGTCATAAACACTATATTTTGGCAAAGTATTATTATTATGTAGACTAGTGACACTTTCATTTGGGATACACCCCTCAAGAGTCAAGGGGAGAGAAATAGGCAAACCCACATTCTTAACTTCACTTTTCAAGGGAGGCTTCTTGATATTAGGATATTGATTGTAATTGTTGTAATTTATGTATAATATTAGTTATAAATGAATTTTTTTCCTATCAGGTCAGAGGATGAGTGAAAAATTTAGACATGTCTTCATGTGCTTTAGAGGGTGCTTGAATGGTGCATTATGAGCCTGAGAGGAAAGTTATTATGTTCATAAGATCATGTAGACTTTGCATGGGGAGATGATAATTTTTTAGATGTTGAGAAATTTTTATAAAAAAAATTCAAATCATTATTTCATGGATTAAGGCTCTATTCTTTATGAACAATTGTTAAGAAGGTAAGCAGGTTTTTATGTGCAAAAAGGCTAGTCTTGGACCCAATATGAAAGATATTTATTGTAGATGATAAATAAGGTGGTGTATGTATAGGATGATTATTTGATATTGTAAATGAGTAATATAGTATTATTATTATATGTTTTTTTAGACTTGACTATTTTTGGGTCCCCCAAAAAAGTACTTCTTAATAGTGTTTTTGTTTTTGAGAGAAATTTGTAAAAGTGACTAGGGAAAAAAATGGGTGTGAGATGAATCTCATGAATTACCTAAAAAAATTAATTAAATTTTTTAGGAATATTAATTTATTTTTTTCAAATATATATGCCCTCAAATTTTCCTAGTCGATATGAATGAAAGGGTGTCATGAGTGAGAAAAAGCAGTTAGAGTGAGAAGAGGAATTGGAAGGCCTAATCAATGATTGGGGATGACTCTGAGGTATTGATCATGTGTTATGGGTAATACAAGAGGTATTACATGATTTATATCATAATTTTCATGATATTAATTCATATGGTGCTTCATTATGTTCATTTAGGCATATGTGGTCTTATGACATATTTGTGTTGAGTAGGTAGATTAATTACATCAGAATTTATGCATATGGATGAGTCAGAGGAATATGGTTATATTTTTATGTTAAAAATTATAAATATTTCATATTTTCCAATTTTAAATTATTTATTATGTGTGATTCAAAATTTATGATAGTGAAAATTTGGCAGATTTTGTTGGTTCCATACTTAGCCAAATTTTCAATATCTAGTGAACAAAGGACTACTATGCAGTGCTCTTGATATATCTTTTTATGGATGCAGAATTTTAGGATGAAGTAAAAACCAAAGTGGTATATAAATATTAAGAGGTTAAATAAAATAAAATATAAGGTCTTTAATACCCTTACATAGTTATATATGGTTGACCAAAGTTGACTGTGTTGTTTCTAAATAAACTAGAGTGCAAAGAAGTGATTATAGAATAAAATGTATTGATCAGATATTATTGGTATAGAATCTAAATATTAATTATAATCCATATATATCACTATAAAATTGATTTTATGTCTTAAAAATTAGTAAAAGTGAAGTTATTACATATCAAATTTGACAGTATTTATTGCAGATCTGAGTGAGCTTCTTGAAGAAGTGTTGATGAGCCTTAGGTGGATGAATTAAGGTGAATTATGGATTTTATGATGTTCCTAAGGTATTAATATTTAAATAAATATGTTTATTTTACATTAAAATTCTATATTTAGTTATTTTGATCCTTTTTTTAAGACAATGTTTTTGGGCTAGTTAAGCCTAATAGGTCTTTAAGACCTAATGGAGGTTCCTAAGGTGAGCGAATGTTTCAGAAGTGTGTAGTGATGGATATTATCAATTTAGGGTGTCTTAAGGGTCATATTTCATGGATAAATGTGATTTTAAGTGGTCTTGTGTTTCTACTTGGCTTTTTGTAGTGTTGAAAATATGAATAGGTCTTCATGAGACCTAAACGGGCCACTTAGGCTTAATATAAAGGTATGGTTACTTAAGGGTGAGCTATAAAATGTTTTGGAAAACATATGGAGGTTATGTTGATATTTTTATAAGTGTTTTATAATACTTAAATGGTTATAAATTTCTCTTTTCTGACCAAGAAGATGGTGATCTTATAGATTCCTCAAAAGAGCAAATTCAAAGGGGAAGGTTAGACTATGTGTGGGGTTTGAGCCCTTTGAAGCATGACCGACTTAATGGATGAATATGAACTGTATGATTCATGTCTATAATTATATTTTCAGTTGATCCATGATTTTAAAATATATATTGGCTGACCATGAAAGTGTGTGGTATATATACAAGGTGTTTTATGCCTTTTGGGTGTGAGAATGAAGACATACATGCAAGTGTGTGAGTGTGGTTGAGTGGTTATGAAAATGGAAGAGTGGATAAAATCATAGAGTGATTTTCAAAGATTAAATAGGCGATGGAAGGGATCAAAATCAGATAATAAATATCTTGTTTTAGGTCCTACAACCATACTAAAGGTAATGAGACTATTTTGAGTGAATTCAAGCTCATATGTGTTGTGTATGAGAATTTTTTGTGTAGAGATGCATGAGTAATTAATTACATAAATGGGTGAAGTATAAGAAGAATTGGTGAGATATTTATGTATATTTTTTGGATATGAGATAGGTGCCAATAATCTCATCATATTTTTTTGATGTGATTTCAAGTATTTGTGTAATTTTTTGAGGTGTCTTTGTGAAAGCATGCGGAAGACATTTGAGGGTTTGATTTGCATGTTTTGGATGCAAGGTTTGGCATGAGGGTTTGTATGAGTATGTAGAGGTGAAATATAATTTATAATATCATACAAGACCATCATAAAGTGTTGAATATATCATATTAGAGGTGGAGATAAGTTTGGAGGTGTTTGAGTTGGTGCTTTATCATGTAGGGGGTTGTAGCCTCCTTGCTAGTTGGTGCTAGCTAAAAGGCAAGTTTGTGCTTGTCATCTTTAGGATTTAGTGATATTTTTGAAGTGGGTACTTCACTAAAGTCTCATGTTTGTGATAATATTATAGTACAAGTAGTCCATGTGTTTTCAGGCTTGAGAGTGGGTTTTATTCCTCATGAGGGTTTCCCACATAATTCATGTTTTATGTGCTTTAATCTTACATTGTATCTTTATTCATTATAATGAATTATCTACATGATTCATGATTGATTATGATTAAATGGTTAAGATATTGATTAATTAGAATTAAATTTGATTTACTTACATCACTAATTCACCCCCCAGTGATTGTGCTTCTAACATTTGGTATCAAAGTAGGTTATTTTGAGGAAGGCTAAATAGATTGAAAGTGGTCCTAAGAAGCACAAAATTTCTAAATAGATAAAAAGAGAGAATCAAGATTTGAAGGCTATGGTCAAATATCTTGAGAAGAAGGTATGTTATTTGAATTTTAAGATAACTAATGAAGTAAAAGAAGAAAACATGGTGATTAAAGATATTAAAGATAAGATAGGATTTGTAAGTACAAATCAAAGGTTAATATAACAAGAATGCAATATGTATAAGTCTAAGTTAGAACAATGTGAAGCATGGTGATTGAAGAATATGAGGTTTTGGTTTATAATTTTAGAAATTATATAGAGGATATAAATTCAAGTTTGAGGACAAAGGAGGATGAGTTTGATCAATTGAGAACTGATCTATATTCCTTAAAAGTTGAGCATGAGAAGATAATGGTAAAAATGAGCAAGGTTGAGCAAGAAAAGGTCTTAATAAAGATGGGTAAGATTGAAGAAGGACAAAATAAATTATAAATATTTAACGCGTATGTTAACTTGGATGTATACATGATAAAATCAGTTAGACAACAAAATTATTCAAGGTATTATAGTTTCTTTCATGGTCATTGTTAAGTGTGTCATCTTTTTGGTCACATGGCAAGGGACTGTAAGAGGAGTCTCAAAAGGAGATAATCACCATCATCAAGTAAGAGGTATGAATGATATATATATATATTTTTTGTATGTCATAGAGTTTTTCACATTTAAAAATATTGTAAAAATAGGTTGAATGATTTCTCAAGGCATTATAAGGTGAATGGAGCTTCTAGTGTGCAAAGAAAAGGTCATGCATGGATATGGAGACCTAAGGCTATTAAAATAGATAAAATTGAGACCAAGGATTTTATTTATTAATTAGAATATCAGTCAAGATAATTTTTTTTTTTTGGTTGAATATTTTTCAATTAATAATGAGAATCATGTTTGGGAAGAGTTTATCTTAAACGGTTTCATAGAAGAGAAGATAGATAAGTCAATCAAGCCTATGAGGAATCTTGGGAAAGAAAAGCAATATAATGAGAGTATGGAGATTCGTTAATCTCTTGATTTTTGGGTGTTTTAGTGTCTTTTAATGTGAGGTTTCTCTATTATGATTCATAGATGCATTACTCATGCTTTTCAAGAATCTTGGTTTGGTGTTGTAAGGTTGAGAAGTGATGACTAGTTTTTTAGATCAAGGTATGTTCTTTATTTTGAGATGTATATCTTTGAGCATGGATTATTTAATTTGATTTAAATCATATAAAATATTTATATAATATTTAAAAAACTATGATAATTTATTTTAAAGCCTATATTTTTTTGTATAAGAATTTCTATCTTCGAGAATCCTTGGTTTTCATAAAGGGTCCTAGTGAAAGAAAAATTGGCATGATGTATCTTGGGTTGAGCTATGATTTGGGTCATCATTATTAGTGAGCAGGTTTATATGATTTTTTTAAATTATTATATCATGTTATGATATGATTTTATCATCCCCTTGGTGCAAAGTTATGAATCTATCAAATTTGTGTATCTTGGTTTGCAAAGTTTCTCTTTGAAGTGAACTAGGAGTGTAGTATCTTTTTTTGTACAAGAGTGAGATTATTGAAGGGTTAAATATGTGAAATTAATTTAAGTTTTAATAATAATTAATATATTAATTAAATCATATTTAATTTATAAGGTTGTCTAATAAGGTAGCTTGTTCTTGTTTTGTGCATAATTGGCAATTTTGGGTTTGTGAGAATATTGGAAAGTTGAGTAAAGGATAGGTGATCTTTGAGCATGCTTTGTGGAAGTGTGAAAGATAATAATTGTGTAATTAATTAGTGAATTATTTTATGGATATTTATTTTATGTTTTGATATTATTTTTCAATGTTTTTTTTAAGACAAGCAAAGGAAAATAAGATGTCAAATATGTTTATTTTGAGGCGAGTTTATTGCTTTAAACATGTTCCTTTTTTGTCAAAATAAGTTGTGATTGTTTGATGAATATAATATGGTTTGTATAAAAATTTTGGAGGTATTTTGGGCACAAAATATCATAATTTTATTCAGTTTTGTCATGAATAATTGTTGGATAGTTGTGGTGAGCCCGTGTGTGCATGAAGGTGGCTCCATTCAAGGTATGTTCTTGTAAGAGTGTTGCTTACATATGTTTACAATATTTTGTCTTTGATCAGTTTTAATATGGAGTTAAGGGGAGATAAATTAGGTATATTTAGTTATATGTGAAGTTTGGGCATGTTTCCTATATGCTAAGAATCAAGGAGCAATTCAGATAGTGGTATGTTCCTTAATTTGTTGAAATGCAAGGTATGCATAAAGTGAGGGGGAACATATATGAAATGTTTCTCTCAAAAGAGTAAGTATGTTTGAGTATAGTTTCAGATCAGATATTATAATTTTTTAAGGGGGATATTTCTAATATCTATGATCAGTGCTTTTAGGTCCTCAATATCAATTGGTGCCCACTTTATCATTGTGGCAAAGGGGGAGAAGGTTTTTGGTGTCTTTCCATCAATGACAAAGGGGGATATTATGGTATATTTATGTTAAGTGTTTTAATTTATTTATAATATGAATTATCAATGAAAAATTGGTATATAAAGTTAGAAGATGAGTGAGAAATTTAGACATGTCTTCATGTGCTTTAGAGGGTACTTGAATGGTGCATTGTGAGACCGAGAGGAAAGTTTTTATGTTCATCATCTCATGTATAATTTTCATGGGGAGATGATAATTTTGGATATGTTGAGTAAGGTTTATAAAAAAATTTTACAAGAATTATTTCATGGATTAAATCTCTATTATTTATGAATAGTTGCTAAGAAGGTAAGTAGGTTTTTATGTGCAAAAAGGCTAATCTTAGACCTAATATGAAACATCTTTCTTGTAGATGATAAATAAGGTGGTGTATGGAAATTATTATGATTTGAGTTTTTATATGACTCATATATTATTTTTAGGATTTGTTTGGTTAGACTTGACTATTTGTGGGTCCCACAGATAAATGCTTCTTAATAGTGTTTTTGTTTTTGAGAAAAATTTGTAAAAGTGACCAAGGAAAAAATGGGTGTGAGATGAATTTAATTACTTTCCTCAAAAATTTATTAAAATTTTTAGGAATATTCATTTATATTTGTCAAATATATAGGCCCTCAAATTTTCCTAGTCGATATGAAGGAAAGGGTGCCATGAGTGAGAAAAACTAGTCAGAGTGAGAAGTGGAATTGGAAGGCCTAATCAGTGAGTAGGGATGATTATGAGGTATTTATCATGTTTTATGGGAAATATAAAAGGTATTACATGATTTATATCATAATTTTCATGATTGTAATTCATATTGTGCTTCATTGTGTCCATTTAGACATATGTGGTATTGTGACAGATTTGTGTTGAGTAGGCAGATTGATTACATCAAAATTTGTGCATATGGATGAGTCAAAGGAATATGGTTGTATTTTTGTGTTAAAAATTTTACATATTTTATATAATCAAAGTTTAAATTATTTATTATGTGTGATTCAAAATTTATGACAGTGAGAAGTTGGCAGATTTTGTTGGTTCCATACTTACCCAAATTTTCAATATCTAGTGAACAAAGGACTAGTATGCAGTGTTCTTGATATATATTTTTATGGAGGCAAAATTTTAGGACGAAGTAAAAAAAAAATTGGTATATAAATCTGAGATGGTTCCAAAAAAGTAAATTTTAGGTCTTTAATGTCCTTAAATATTCATATATTGTTGACAAAATTTGATTGTGTTTTTCTGAATAAACCAGAGTGCAAACAAGTGATTGTAGAATATAATGTATTGATCATATATTGTTGGTATAAAATAAAAATATGAACTATAATATATTTATATCATTATAAAATTTATTTTTGGTCTTTAAAGTTGGTAAAATTTAAGTTATTGTAGATCAAAGTTGACTAATATTGATTGTATTTATTGCAGATCTGAGTAAGCTTATTAAAGAGGTATTTATGAGCTTTAGGTGGATGAATTAAAGTAAATTATGGAGTGGATGATGTTCCTGAGGTCTTAATATTTCTATCCATATGTTAATTTTACATGGAAAATCTATATATAGTTTTTTAATCCTTTTTTGTGAAGATAATGTTTTTGGGCTAGTTAAGCCTAGTAGATCTTTAAAACCTAATTGAGGTTCCTAAGGTGAGAGAATGTTTCAAAAGTGTGTAGTGATGGATATTATCACTTGAGAGAGTATTAATGGTCATATTTCATGTATACATGTGATTTTAAGTGGACTTTTTTTTCTTTTTGGCTCATTGTAGTGTTGAAAAGATGAATAGGTCTTCATGAGACCTAAAAGGGCCACTTAGGCCTAATAGAAAGGTATGGTTACTTAAGGGTGAGTTATTAAATTATTTGGATGACATATGGAGGTGATTTTTATATTTTTAAAAGTGGGTTATAATTCTTAAATGGTTAATAAATGTCTCTTGGCTGACCAATAAGATGGTGATCTTGTAGATTCTTCAAAAGAGCAAATTCAAAGGTGAAGGTTAGACTATGTGTGGGGTTTGAGCCTTTTGAAGCATGACCGACATAATATATGGATATGGAATGTATGATTAATGTATATAATTATATTTTGATTTGATCCATGTTTTTAAAATATATATTTGCTAACCATGAAAGTGTGTGGTATATATACAAGGTGTTTTATGCCTTTTGGGTGTGAGAATGAAGAGAGACATGCAAGTAAGTGTGTGAGTGTGGTTGAGTGGTTGTGAAAATGGAAGAGTGGATCAAATCATAAAGTGATTTTCAGAAATGAAAGAGGGGATAAAAGGGATCAAAATTAGAGAATAAATATATTTTTTTAGGTCTTACATCCTTACTAAAGGTAATGAGCATATTTTGAGTGGATTCAAGCTCATATGTGTTGTGTATGAGAATTGTTTGTGTAGAGATGCATGAGTAATTAATTAAAGAAATGGGAAAATTAGAAGAGGAATTGGTGAGAGATTTTTGTAGAGGTTTTGGAGCTGAGAGAGCTGCCAATAATATCAACATATTTTTCTAATGTGATTTCAAGTGTTTATGTAATATTTGGAGGTGTCTTTGTGAAAGCAATCAAAAGACATTTGAGGTTTTGATTTGCATGTTTTAGATGAAAGGTTTGGAATGAGGGTTTGTATGAGTTTTAAGAAGTGAAATAGGGTTTATAATTTTATATAATACCATAATGAGGTGTTGAATACATCATATCAGAGGTAGAGATTAGTTTGGAGGTATTTGAGTTGGTGCTTGATCACCTAGGGGGTTGTAGCCTCCTTGCTAGTGGGTGCTAGCTAAAAATCAAGTTGGTACTTGTCATATTTAAGAGTTGGTGTTCCTTATGAATTGGGTACTTCACTAAAGTCTCATGTTTGTGATCATCTTATAATGCAAGTAGTCCATGTGTTTGCAAGCTTGAGAGTGGGTTTTATTCCCCATGAGGGTTTCCTACATAATTCATGTGTTATGTGCTTTGATCTTACATTGTCTCTTTGTTCATTGGAATGAATGGTCTACATGCTTCATGATTGCTTATTTTTTGAATGGTTAAGATTTTTATTAATTATAATTAAATTTTATTTACTTTCATCACTAATTCACCCCCCTCAATGATTGTACTTCCAACACCTGCATTCATCCTTCTTGGGAATATTGAATAATAGGGGAGTTATATTCTTGGCTTGGGTACCTTTTGGCTTAGAATTTTAGGGTGAAAAACTAGGCTTGGTGTAATTTTGGACCTCCTTACTCCCTTTGGTCTCTTTTATTTAGTTTATGCTTTAGGGGTAGCAGAGTCTTTATCTTTCAAAGGAGTATTTTGATCTCTACTTCTCAAATTGTACTCCTTATTTTGGGAAATCATTGTGTGGATCATAAATTTCTAGTCCTCAACTAATGGAGGTGAATCTTCATACTTTTATTTCATCTTCAATCTTATAAACTCAAAATCATGAAAAAGTAATTCATTTTCATGCATCATGCTAATTTCATAGATGAAATCTAGGGTTAGGACTCTTACCTTTTCACATGATCTCCAAAATTATTGAGTAGTAGTAACACTCATTATCTATTTAGATAGAGAGGTAACCATTACATCTGGTTCACTATGATAGAAATTAAAACATTCATAGGTTGAAGTTTCTTCACAATCAAGAACAATTGAAACACTCATAGCTTCCTCTTAGAAGGTGTAACTTTTTATCTCTTGGAAATCAACAATGTAGATATCATCTTCATCAGATGTAGAGTCAAAGATTTCTATACCTTAACCATCACTATCAGTTGTGCTACATGGGGGATGGGGAGGAATCACTCATCACACTATTCAATATCAAAATCACTTACATTAACCTTTATAGCTAAAGGATCTGGTACTTCCCTTCCACTTCCCTAGTTCTAATTTCTTTCATGTTTATCATACCTTACAAACCCCTTTCCTTTTTCATTATTCCTATCTTGGAAAGTTGTCCTACCTTGACCCCAATACTTGATATGATTTATTTCAGCTCTCTTGTGATCCCTCCTATTATCATGGTTAGAAGAACCTTGAAACAACACCTTTTCTACTCTGGCCAACTTGTAAGAGATCTCTTTCATAGTAGTGGCTAGAGTCTTCATAGTCTCCTCCAAATCTACATTCTTATGGGAGGCTTGAGTATTTTCAAGGTTCACTATCTTGACATCATCCATTTTATTCAAAGGCTTACCCATAGCTTTGATGCTATTCTCTATTTGGATAGACAAATTTAAGGCCATCCTTAGATTTTTAGGAGCTTTAACTTTGAGAAAATAGGTTGCCTTATTATGAAATGAATCATAGTATTTAATCAAATAAGTAACACCATTGGGTCTAATTTCCTCTAGTGGCCTTCTCAACACTTTAATGAATCTAAAACTAAAATCCTTGACACATCTATTAGGATTTTTCTTAAGGATCTAAAATTGAGCAAGGAAAATTCTAGGATGAATGCTATCACTAAATTGCATCTTAAATGCATCAATCATAGCTTTCCATGTGTTTATGGATCCATTAGGGAGGTATTTTAACCAATCCTAGGCCTCTTCCTTTGGTGTGTTCACAAAGATTTTTATGCACACATATTCCAGATTTATTTCATAATCTTTAATAACATTCAAGAAGGATTTCAAATGTTATTCCCTAGACATGACATTATTCCATTGAAATTTAGGAAATATATTCCTTAATTTTATGGTACATTCATTATGGAAACTAGGCATACCATTAAATTTGATAGGTCTAAACCTTAGGATCATAAATGGTCTACATCTATTAGCCAGACCTTGATCTTCTTCTCTGTCATTATCATTGCTTGCATTGAACATCCTCCTTCTCAAATCATGGTCTCCCCTCTTTGAATTAAAAGATGAAGATGAACTAGGGGATGTATAAGAATTAACACTATGAGGATGGTTTGAGGGAGGATAAATAAAATAAATCCTTAATGGCCTAGCAAGAGGAGAAAGACTTCTTTGGGGAGAAGGAGCTTGACTTGCAAGGAAATCAGATTTATCTAAAGTTCTCTAATTTCCTTCAAAAAAATGGATATTTGAGAAAAGAGGGTAAATGAAATGAGGGATAAACTAATCATGTCTTACTTGATTGCCTAAGTTTTGGCATATAATAGGATTCCACACTTGTCTCCTTTTAGATGGAGATTTTAACTTAGGGACAAGATCTTTATATGGATATTTCTAAAAGGAAGACCTAGTAACCTCCAAAATTGTAGATCTAAATAAAAATCTTCAAGATAGAGAATAGTACATATAATAGGCACTGATATTTAAACCTTTAAAATAATGGAGTCATCACTAGAAGCAAAAATTTCTAGACTAGAACAAACAAAAATACTAACAACACTTGACAGAGTGAAAATTTTAAAACACCAAAGATAACTCCAATAACATTTTAAAACCTCTTACAACACATAAATAAACATCCCCAGTAGAGTCACTAACAACAGAGAATGAAATAAATAAAATACTTATAGCTCTTTGTAGGTATTCCCAATAACATAAGTACCATGGGTATCTTTAATTTAGTCCCTAGAAATAATGCCAGAAAGATGTTGGTTCCTAGTTTTATACCTCAGTCACTCAGCCTTACACGCTTGAAGATAATGGAAAGAAAATATGGAAAACTTTCTTAATATGTCATTGTAGTCAGGGAAGGGTTTGACATCAAGATTGGACTAAATGGAGAAAATGATTGGGAGACACCTAAAAAGGGTATGGTCAGTTCCCTACTACTTTTAGCTCTAACTGAACCAAGGTGAGAGGACCTAAGCAGTATCTTTCTCACATGAATGGATTTTGTAATTAATTCTTCATGGGGATTATTGGTACAAGGGAATATAAATATGACTAGAATACAACTAAGCTTTCTCAATCCACCTCAGAAGGGTTGTCACACAAAATGAGAAAATATTTTAGGCCAAACACAAGTTACTAAAGATAGATATGAATGTAATTTTAACTTCCATTCTAAATAATATTTAACAATAGAGGGTTGACTAAGAGGTTGTAATGTTGATCTTTAACATACAAAATTCAAACACATGATAAGTATTTAATATTTATATGTTAGAAGGAAAATAACACTTTAGATATGAAAATGTAATTTTATGTGCAAATTAAAATAGGGTAGGATAAAATTATAAGTTAATAGAAATTAAAGTGGAGGGTTAACAAATGAGCATACAAAAATTCCACTAAACTGTTATGTCATTTTTAATAGCAAATGAAATACAAGTCTAAAATGAGTGAAATTGAAATTATACATAAGTGATGTCCTTCAAGAACCCATACTAATTAAATTTGTGAGCCCAAGACTACCCTTAAAAAGGCTATTAACACCCTATTCCCAAATCTAAAAGCAAAAAGGATTTTACAATCTAGATATACACTCTAAATGACCACCATAAAGATGAACACATCAGATCACCAATCAACTAAGCATGTAAAATATGGCATTGTACTTCAATAATGTAAAGAGAATTGAATCCATGAGTAGATTTCATTTATAAATTGAATTGGAAATTAATATAATGTGTATTAAATAATATAACAGATTAACACCATGCAATAAACCTTGTGACAAGGGAGACATGCATAATGCTCTCAAAGCTTGCCAATGATTTTACATCAAAAATCAATTTGGCACCAAAAATATTACATAGTGAGGACTCTTCGAGGCTATATCTATTGACTCATTTAACCAACCTTTATAAAGGGACATACCCCCTTTACTTATACAACTAAACTAAGCCTAACATATTCATAAAGATGCTCTAGATGGAAGATTCCTTCATGAGCCTAGAGTCTGTTAGCCCTTGTAAAAAAACATGATTCCTTAGATTATACTCATCCTATGATTATGGAAATATTTATCCTCCACTACGGCATAATATTTTCAATTATCTATGTGGAGGATGATCCTACAAGGGATAAACAAACCTTTGTCCTCTTGCATAATAAACAAAAAAATGTCCCTTTCTTATGCACATGATTACACAAAAACTAACTTTAAAAGAGACATACCACTAATGGTTGAAGTACAATGGTTTCCCAGTGGGAAACAAGAAAAAGGAGGAAGGGATAGAAAGGAAGAGAGAAGTGCCATCTTAGAAGAAATTAGAATATCTAGTTATGCTCTAGAGTCAACTTGGATAACGGAATTCTTTGCCAATCTATTCTTATACTTGGTATATTATTCAAGTATGGGGGTGAGATTCCCTTGGTCTGGGCCTTCTTGGTATTTTAATTTCACTAAATACGCCTCAATATAGGTGGAAATATTATGAAGCATGGTTTGTTTTCATTTAATGAATTCTTTGAGCTGGTCACAAGACTTCTCAAGTGATACTAATTACTTTAGTTTTTCAACATTGAAGGACTCTTGTGTGCATCAATGATGTTTTTTAGAGCATTGAGTATTTCTTCTTCCTCTAAATAATTTTCACCATCAAATCTTATCATTTCTTGATTGTGTCATATATTTATTTTGTTTTGATCTTGAGGGACTAATCTTCTCCTTTCAAATCAAAGACATCATCTTTGAGCATCATCAAATGATGCTTGATTGCTAGTTGACATTCCTTAGGACTTTTGTGATCATTTGGAGTAATGATATTTTCTACAATCAGTGTGTTTTTCCCATCTCATAAACCTCATCCATCTTCTACTGGACTTCTTCCCATTTCTTGATATCTGCCTCATAGAAAAACATATGTGCATCACTCTCCCTTTTATTGTCCACTATGTTTTTCAAGCATTTAAATGCTAAACTGATTATTTCTTTAGCTCTAGTGCCCAAGTATTCTTTCCATTTTTTTTGTCTCATCCTCTAGCCTTCAAATCAGAAAATGACTGAAGTCAAATGATGAAAAAGAGAGATGGAGAGAAATAGGAACAATATTGGTAGTTGGAGTTACTACCTTACACTCACTCAGTAACTTTTGCAATTACTGGATCATAGCCTAGTTTTGTACCTTCAACTTATCCATGGTGGCTTTATATTTATCCATTTTATGGGCCACCATGTTTTCCAAAACCTAAGAGTTATGTTTTATCTCATTCTTTGATGGTTCCCCTAGTTTGTAGTTGTAGATAGTGTAACTCTCAAGGGGAACATCCTTTTCTAGAGCATCTTTTAGAGGAATGGTTATCTCCATATTCCTCTCTCCTATAGCAGTGAATGTATTTTGGTAGTGTGTTTTGGATTTATTGGGGGGCTTGGCCTTATATGCTTGAGAAATATTTACCACAACGATCTCCCTAATTTTTTTCATGATGTCTTTTTTCCATTTGACCTATTCTTCAACCTAGAGAAGGGGTCTAGTTTGAATTTCCATTGATGTATAAGAAATTGATATAGGCCTTGAGACATTGAAAGGTGGCGTCATTAGAGTACCTAGTGTTGGAAGTGTCATAAGAATGGGCTACAGACTCAACACAAATTACTTAGTTTCTTTGTCACTCTTTAACTCCTCACCACCTTCTTTATCTACTCTGTCTTCTCCTTCAGGGTTTGGCTTAATTTGCTATAACACTCCGAAATCTATACTAAATTGGTGAGACTCTTCAAGAAATTTTTCAATGGATCTCCCTTGTAACATGGGTTAACTAGAATGTTCCATAATTGATTCACCTTATTTATTTACTTGAGCTTTAAGTAGAGATGAGGCTATAGTGATTTCCTTTATACCCTTAGGCAAATCTTCACCAATCATGGCCTCTGGGCCTTTATTCTAGGTTGGATCATGGACCTAGATGTGAAGAAAGAGACTTTGAGGTACTTTAATTAAAGTAAAATTTCTTGAAGTATCCTCCTCATCGTCTTTATTGGATTGGTCCAGTTATTTATTTATCTCAGTATGGGTGGGGGTACCTAGTTGTAGGCTTACTCCCCCACCTTTATTTGAACTTGCCTTCTCCTCTAGTGATAAAATTGACACCCTTATAGTGGAAGGGACATCTTATGATACATATAAAGGTACCTATAATCCTCCCTACTCAACCACCACTTCCAAATTGGTGAAAAATTAAACATCTTGCTCTAGTTTCACTTTATTTCTCTCATCATATTTTTTCAACTCTTCAACTCCACCCTAATCACTTTGCTTGGTGGTTAGGTGATGACATTTTAAAAATAATTCTCCATATCTGATGAGACTACTTCCTTTTCTTCAAGGGCTTGAGCTTGCATGGCCACCTCAACTCTAACCTATATAACATCATCAAAAGACAAAGGATAATTTGAGGTTAGAATGTATTCCTCATTACCTTTACTCTCTACTGTTGAGGGACCCTCTTCTATAAATAAACCCATCATCATGACCTTCAACGGGGTTTAGGCCCTTTCCCTTGGAGATCTTTACCCAGTTCTCACTTGTAGAGTGAACACATGCTACTTCTTCATCACCTTGATAATGAGCCTGCCTTCATTTGAATATTCATCATCTCTTATATCCCTCAAATTTTAGGCATATGAGTACTGATCCTCTTTCCTTTTTATAGGGAGTTCCTTGTAAGGTAAGTCCTTAAACACAACCTCCTTCTTATTCATAGGAAATCCATTTGGAGGTTACAAATCACTCTTAATTATATTTGTTTTGGGTTACTCTCCTTTATCTTCACCTCCTCTCTTTCTTTAATATATCTTTGAGGAAGGGCCAACTACTAGTTATTGTGTTGGTGGAGTAAGTAGAATAGTAGCTAGATTGACCATTGGAATGGCTACTAGAATGGATAGAATTATTGGGGATCTCTCTATCAAAATGGATATGGGGGTGGCACTAGCCAATGTAACCTCCCTAATAACAATCTTATCTCAATTTTCAGCCATATTTGTTATTTTTAAGGATAGTCCAACCTTAGACTACGATGATTTTATTAACTCCACATCAATTAGCTTGGTAAATTAAACATCACCAAGCTTGTGTTTCACTTTTCCCTTTGATGCTAATGGTGGAGAAGAAGGATCACCACTGTACTCTGGGAGGAAACCTTTCAGCTCTTAAACTTATCTAAGCTCTTAGAGGATAGGGGTATCATAAGCACTGGGATCAACCCCATGTTTGTTAAACCACTTGAAGGTTATTCTCATGATTTAAAAGGCTCTCTATGGGATAAAATCATTTTCCTTAATAGTGAAATTCCACTTGTGAGATGGCTTGGTCTTCAATATTGGATTCATTATTTACTATAGATAGAGTCTTCTTATCATCTGTCATGTCTTTAGGGATGGGAGCAATATTGTAAGCAATAACCTCCTGTAATGTTAGCCTCATATAATCCAATTTTTTGACATCTTCCTTAGTGGTACAGTCACACTAAATATCTTATTAATTTGATTGATGTATAATTACATTTATCACTATGTTTACCAACCATTTGATATCATAGTTGGTTCTAGGAAGCATCTTATCAATCACATATTAGCCCATTTCTTATTTCAATCCCTTCACTTTGGAAATAAAAGGAAATTAATAGTATCTAATCACAACTATAAAATTGAAAGGATTATTTATTATTTTTTATGCTATCACCTCATGTGAGGCACCATTTATCATCTTAGCTCCATTATTGTTAACTTATCATCCAGGTATCATGGTAGTTTATGTGGACACCTTGAGTAACCACTTATTTTGATATAGGTGAATATCCTAAATTAAATATATGAGGTTCCATACTTCTCAATTATTTCCTTGGCTACTTTAGACATTCTTTTGAGTCTCCTAAAAATAAATAAAACACTCATCATAATGTTAAAAAATTAATTGTAACCCTGTATAAATTATTCTTAAAGCTATCCATAGAAATTTATTGATAAATATCATAAATTCTCATCCCATTGGGGTTCTTGGTGAGCCCCTAGAATGTCCTATTATGCATAAGGTTGTACATTAGGTAAGAAGACATATAAAAAGTACCTATGAATTCTTCTTTTGAATGGATCATAACCTAAAGTTTCATCATTTTCATGTACAAGTTATCACTCAAAACGGTGGCCCAATCCAACTTCTTCTATCACTTCAACATGCATATTAAGATTATGAACATCTGAGGCTCAAATTTCTCTATGGTGGGCATCCCATAAATTTTGGTAGCCATGGAAATGATATACTAGGGAAATTCATTAAATTTTGCTATTTTTAGACTTTTGGACATTCTAGAGACCTTTTGCCTTTTCTTGGCTAGTTAGTAGGAGTTGACAATGTCCTAAATTGCTTTGTCATTTTTATCTACATACTATTAGAATTTTTTTAGGGAGAGTGTAATAATTTGGGGATGGGGAGGAATCATGAGCATGGTGCTAAGGTCCATCAGATTGAAAGAGAAAATAATTGATTGTCTATTATCAATAATGATCCTAGTATTTGGTTGATGTAATTGAGCACATGTAATAACCAATTATAGGTATGGGGTAGCCAAGGGGAATGCTACTGCATGGGTGATGTAACTCATGCCAAGGTTGGTAACTACTAGAAGAGGTTTCATATACTATAATACATTCAATAGGGACATAAAATTTATCCCCTTGACATCTATATATTTGAACCCATCCAAAACAAAGATGATGTTACTCTTCACAAATGTTGAAGGTGCCACCATTTTTCCCTAACTCACTAGTGCAATACTTTTGAATTTGAACAAACCCTTCACTCAAACAACCCTTGAAATACCTTAAAAATCCTCTTAAAAAACAAAACACAAAGAGTAAAAAGAACACTTACTACTAATCTATAGGGTTGCACATAATTGAAGCTGAAAATCCATGAAGAATTCACCATAATCACTCTTTCACACTACACATAGCTAGGGCACATAAATAGATCAAAGGTATAAATAAAATATCTAAATATAAAAGGTAAATGTAAATGAAGTTGAATTCCTTAATTATAATCCTTTGCAATTTGAAAGTAGGGTTACCATTAATGTTTTGAAGTATAATGGCTATTTACCAACTACCTTCTTTAATCACTTGAGCTTCTCTCAATAATAAGAAGGAGAAGGTGCAAGTATTTTTTTCATGTCAAGTAATTTTCCTTGTAATAAATGGACCCATATAAGAAAAAATTACATTATGATACCTTTTCAGGGATTTAAGGACTTTTGCACTTTTTCACTCATTATTTCCTTTAGAACAACAGTTCAATATGCCTCAAGCTCCTCATGGGATGTAAGAACACCATGTGTCATTATTTAAATTTACAAATCTAGGTGTTTTGGCCTTTGAGGGCCTTTTGAACCTTATCACCAAGAATTAAGTGAGGCAATCTTCAAAAAGGGCCCAAAATCTGAAAGACCTTGAGGAACTACCTCATTTCATCACTTTATTTCACAAACTCAAGCCTTCAAGCCTTGAAGACTATTTGCACCTTGCCCACCAAAAGGTAAGTGGGGAAATATTAAAAAAGGGCTCAAAACTCATAAGGCCTTGAGAACCTACCACATGTCCAACTTAGATGTAAGCTCAAACTCTCGACCACTTTTTAACTTTACACCATCCTTCTTGACATGGGGAAAGGTGAAATATCCTTCCAACCCCTAAAAATAGTTTTAGTATCCCCTTGAAATAACCACATTCTTTCATTTGGATCATCATTCATTTCTTCACCTTAGTTACCAAAACATGTCAAAGGTGCAACATGGTAATTTCATCTAGGACCCCAAAACATGTCTTCTTTAAGCATAAGGCAACAAATCAATGTATACAAGGAGACTTGGATAAATTTCTATCTTCTCACTATGAATCATCCCACCATGAAACTATTGGTTAAACCTTGTAATTCCTTAAAAACTATCAAAAATATACTCCATATTTAGAAAGTGCCCTTCAGACTCTTTGTTGTGGACAAAAAGTCTAAAATAAATAAACTAAAAATATTTAAGACTAAAATGATAAGGCTCGTAATTATTTTAAAACTTTTGAAGTGGAAAAAATGTCCAATGAAAATAAGTCTTCAAACCTCATGTCCAAGAAAAAAATAGTGAAGACCTATTTTCCGTCAGGCATTGTGTTTATGCAAATTGCCTAAAAGGTCGAGGGAATGAAATTTTTCACTTGGAAAAATCAATACTAAGGACTTGGTAAATTATGAACATAAATTTGACTTTCCAAAGGAAAACATAGAGAAATGAGTGGGTCTAATGACTTAATTTTTTTTATTCAACCTAGTTTGGACTAAGGTGTTTTATTGATAAGGACCCAATTGCTCCAGTGTAATTTTGGCCACTAACACCTAACTCATCAGAAACATGGATTAAGTCAGGAGCAAGGTTTTGATACCATTGTAAAGCTTTCCCGTTGAAAAAGGAGACTAGAAGTCTACTTGTAACATTATCTTGGACTATGTTATGGATTTAATAGAGGTTACCAATATCTTGTATGTGTTTGAAAGTAGTGGTAGAGGTTTCACTAGTAAAATATGGTAGGATTTTTAAGGCCAAAACTAGTATATCATCATGTTGGGTCAAAATGAGTGAACTACCTATATTGAAAGCTATGTAATTTTTATTTCTATCCATTATGGGAGTTATAACACTAATAAGAGTTACCAAAGGGAATGGAAATAGAACTATAGGATATACCTTAGGCTGAGGGGTGACTAATTTTGATCTCTTTTTATATGGAAATGATAATTCTAAAAAATCAGCCTTCTTACCTTTAGTAGATGATCTTATTTTTTTGCTTGGCATAAATCACTTTGAAATTGTGAGTCCATGACCTATTAGAGTCACTAGGTGCTTGGATATTTACATAAAACTCATATAACACTTGATGAGAATAGAACCAATCTCTATTTAATTTTTGGGTCCCATTGGGCATGCCAAAAACTATTATCACATAGGATTATACCTATCTTAATCCTATAGATTGTTGTGCAAGTGCCTAATGATATAATGTAAAAAACTCTAAAGTCATGGGACCTTATAAATTTGAGTTTAATCTCTAGAGAGGGTTGGATTCCTTTCACTAAATATAATGTAAACTAATAAAATACTAGTTTTGTGGAAATCTTGATTTTTAGTGCTTTTGAATCTTAAACTATGGTTTTAATGGGGAAAAGGGTTGAAGAATTCAAATTTGTAGAAAATTGAAAATATGGTGATTGCACCAAATATTTTATAGTGTGTTTTAATGACTTATTCATAAACACAATAGATCAAAAATATATTGAATTATTTTAAGCACAAACTTATACAAATGAGGAATCAGAGGTAATATTTTAGCTAGTTTTCAAAAAAAGAAAAAGATATTTATTTTAAATAATATTTTCAAGAGGATAAAATACCATAGATGAATTTATTTAAATTGAAATAAAATAAAAAGCTTCCACAAATAATCAAATAACTTTCACACACACAGAGATCTCTCAAGACAAGAAAGACAAATCTTCAATCTAAAGGTTACAGCTTGTATTAAATACATTCAAAATGAAAAAAATATAACTAACACAAAAAAAGATAGATTGGGCCATGAGGTATATCCATTTTTATACAAAATATGTCATAGAAGACATGTATTTATTGAAACTCAAATGCTCAGTAAAGAAGATCATGTAGATCCAAAAAACCCTCATGCAAAAAGAGTCAAGTTGTTCCATTTCTAGCATCCTGGACTTATGGAATGGATAGAACATGGAATGCATGAGTTGGGAATGATCTTGGGTATAACATGGCATGGTATGGCCTAGTTAGAACTGAAAATTTACCTACAATGCTTTCTTATATGATAGTGACTGAAAATAGCTTTTCATGCAAAAAGTGACACCCAAAATAGAACTTGGCCTTTCTAAATAAAAGATAACATTGAAAATAAATTCCATGTTTATTTTCATGAAAACCCTAGTTTTTAAAACCTTAAGTGAGACTTTTAAAACTTTCTAAGTCTTTATCACTTTTGCCAAAATAACCATGTAATTTACACTTCATGATTTTGCACCTTTTTAACAATTTAGTTTAATAAAAAAATAAAGTGCAATTTGCACTTGTGATTTTTGCAACTTTCACTTTATGAAAAAATAGAAAGTGTAAAAAATATGTCTTTATATTTCTAAAAAAGAGTTATAAAAATATAGCCATACTTTTGTAAGGAGATTACAAATTACAAAGCTTTAGAAATGAAATTACAAATTATAATAACATTTAAAAATGTTCAAAAGAGAGGGAAAATTAATCAATTTTCATAACTTCTTTAGCTTTCTTATCCTTCACAACCTACAAATTATTTGTATATTAAATAAATTCCTTAAATATTTCCTATATTTACACTACATCCAGCCCGTAAGAATAGATGTTGGAAGTTGCATAATTTACATGGACATCAAACAATTCTCTTCTGAAGGTTCTTATGCCCTGCATTTTAGTCCTCATCTGATCAATTAATTTATCATACTTGATGAACCTATGGATGTAAATTATGATAAATACTATGTTTTTTGTAGACTCATTCTCAACTAATGCTTTGAAGTTATTCTAAACCTGTTCTACCTAAATGAGATTGTTGGAATCATCTATTAGTCGACATGACATTAAGTTCATCATGTCATCTGAGGTAGGGACATCATTTAAGTATGTAATATTAATTTAACTTTTGGCTTAAAATAATTTATGAGGTATTATCTATTATTTTTTGGTCCTTCGGATTTTTAACTAGGTGTCTAGGATTCATAAAATTCAAACTTTTTAGTTTCCTGCCAGAAGCACTATTCAAAAATTTGAATTCTTGTAAGCCATTTTGAGGGATCATAACATATATTAGATGATTTTGAGATATATTATCATTTAATTAAGATTATTATGAAAATGTGAAGGGTTTTTAATTTCTTGACCCTCATATAACATGGGTCTGCATATTAAGTTAAGTTGTAACTAAGAGTGTGTCTAATAATCCCACGTGGAGTATGAATCAAGAATTAGTTATTGGTTGGTAAGGGAGATATAAGGTCTATTTTGATATTTTTAGATATATTTTATAAAATTATAAGAAATAAGAGAGTATTGAATAAAAGTAAATGTTGACAAAACTATCTCTGCTCTTAGTTTTCTGTGTATATTTTATATTATGTGTTTTATTTATGCATATGAATGTGGTATGAATGTTCAAATATTGTAAGAGTGATATAAATTATTAACCCTATTTTTAATAATCATTTTTTTATAAAGACTAATGGGTGTAATTGTGGAGAAATATTGATGTTTCTCATTGTTGATAGACCTATATTTTGTGGTAATGGTTTTATTGCAGTCTTGAGCTAAAATAGAATTCTAAATTATATGAATTTGATTATGTCTTGATATTATTGAGGATAAGTAGTGTGTATAAAGGTATATATTATTGTAATAGTCTCTAAATGAGGATTAGAGCATAAAAATGATTCATACATTTTAATTTAGTTATTTTTGCACCTTGAATGTGTGCACACTAAGAGATTTAGGGTAGAACCCTATTTGTAGGTGTGTGATTGAGATTTCAAAGAGACTTAGACATTTGTTTCTTATTATGATAAATTTAATATGGAAATGTAACCAAGAATAAGATATAGAACTTGTGTGATTATATAAATTTGAATTGATAACCATATGTTACTTGTATTATAGGTTTACATAGTTTTGAAATAACCTAATTTATTGAGTTTTATAGATATCAAATACATAAGGTTTTATTGGGATATGAAAGTTATCAGATGAGGTCATAAAAGTGAGTAAAGACCTAAAAAACTTGTTTTAAGGTTTAAACCTTTGTAAAAATCATTTTATGAATTATTTAGACCTCTTAAGTCTGTGTACACACCTAAAAACCCTAATTGGTTGTAGAAAGAAATCCCATTGGCCAAAAATGCCCAAACTTTGTAATTAGGGTTTATTTATCAATATATAAGAGATTTTTATGGTTTAATATGTGCACCTTCATTATTTCATATGTTTTGCAACTATATGTCTATAATAAGGCTAAATAGGCCTAATTAGAGATTGAGATAGTAGTGAAATAGGGTATGCATGTGGAGTATATTAAAATGGAGAATGTTGGATATAAAATACCTAAAATGGTCCTAGTAAATGGTCTCATTTTATTTTTAAATTTTTTTGACATTCCAAACCAAGGAGGTTTACCCTTAAATAGGGCTAATAGGGGCTTAAGGCTAGAAAGGAGCTTGTTTAAAGAAGGTGAGTAGATAGTTTGAATTTATTTGTATAAGTAGGGTTACAAAAGGATGTTATAAAAAGGTATAATGTATTTATATTAATTAAATCATCATTGTGTTTTGATTTCCCATACGAGGTCACTTTAGCATTGACAACTTGTGAGAGTTTCATGAAGGATAAAGAGAGCACATGAACAGAGTATGATATAATGGATTAAAGGTTATATGATGGAATAAGAAAGTGTGAATATGATTTACATAAATTGGGATCAGATTAAAAAGATAATTGGACAAGGTATGGTTGAAGTTGATTGATTTAGTTTGTACATTGTGAAAAGATTGTGTGATTGTTGTTTTGATAAGATGTTGTTATAAGATATTATTTGAAGTGGCTAATGAATATTGTAAGAATGGAATGAAAAGGATGAATTTTTATGTGAGAAAGAGGTAGTAATCAATTAGCATAAATAGAGTGAAAAGGATAGTGTGGAAAAGAATATAAAATCTAATAGAGGTTGTAAAGAATAAAGAGAGCTTGAGAAGATAATGAGTAGTCCCAAGTGTGGACCAAGCAAAGAAGCAGGAAACTCAAAGTGATAGTCCAAAAGATTTAAAATAGAATAGAGGTGAACCAAGTGAGGTCAAGAAGGTAAGTGTGAAAAATAACTTGTCAAGAAAGAGTGAAGGGAAGAAAGGAAAGAGAATGATGGGCTTAATACAATAATATTGCCATAAAAAGATGAAAAAGAATGTACAAAATGAAGAAGTGGATATGGATAAGGAGATTTTTGAGTTGAGAAAAGAATTAATAGGTATAGAAGAGAGATTGAGAGATATTTTAATGACATGCAAAAATAATTTTAGTATCAATATCAAGAAGAGAGTACATTATGCATTCAGGGGCAAGATGGAAGATAGAAAAATATAGTAGATAGTTACACATATGAGACATCAACTAGAGGAGCTTATTGAAGAGTTTGAGAAATATGAGGACAAGCAAGATGTATGGTCAAGTTAATATTCAAACATAAACTTGTGTTATCCTAAGAAAGGTGAATAGCTAGATGACATGTCAAAAATAGGTAAAGAAGTTCAAAACGTCATTGAAATCATACAAACAGAAGAGTTAATCTCAAAAGAGCATGCAAGGTCTAAAGAGGTAAACAAATGTGTTGATCATTTTTATTTTTATAATGTACATGGAAACTTGTAGGAAGTGGATGAATAAATGCTTAAATAAGAGGACAATGTTATTGGTATATCATCAAGAAGTGTTGATTTCAGGCCATAAGGATTTGGTACAATAAAATTAAGAATTGGAGGCAAGCATTCAACCTAAGAAGACTATTGCAGCCTAAGGACAACATGACAAGTCATGGCATAATCAAGTTTTCTCATGTGAGTATGTGAACCAATTATTTACAAGCTTGCCTAAACATTTGGAAATTATTTATAGTAGTGAATATATACAAGGGTTTGTGGGTAAAGTTAGTGATTTGAGGAAGATTATTGAAGGCTAAGAAAGAAATGGGTTGATAAGTGGACAATAGGTACAAGAAAATCAAGAAGTTGAATCATAAAATAGTGATCAAGAAGATAAAATACAAGAGGATGAAGCATGGGTATAATTTTTAAGGGAATACAATGAAACAAGGGAGCTATAAAAACACCCCTTGAAGATGAAGGAATAATACATGAATGAGTATGGGCAGTAGGTTAAGCATCTACAATAATGTGAAGTACACAAGGAACAAGAGGAAGTGTCATACAAGGAATCATGGATAGAATGGATATAAATGGTGAAGGAAGTGAATAAATATGATGTTAAGACACCTATTTAATAAGTTCAATAAGGACCCAACAAAGAATTTAAATAATTTGTAGATATGGTAGGGTGGAATAAGCCTTCAAATCAGGTTCAAGGTAGCAAGGCATATATTTTATTTAACCCCATTATTTTATGTGTAGGTATATACATCAATAAGCTTGGCTAGTGGAGGCCTAAATTTGGGGCCTAATTGTATGTATAGATCTATGAGAGATAAGTGGAAGTAGATCAACAAGGAGGATCAATCAAGTACACCAACATGAGCATATGGGAAACATTATCTAGCTTGGTAATATGATGTAGGGGAATCATTTATGGATGTCATATTGATGTAATTTTTCACTTGAAATAAGATATGAGGTGTTTTAGATTAGTTTTTGTCCCTTAGGAGTCTTTACTAGGTGTTTAAGATTCAAAAAATTCAAACTTCTTAGTTTCCTACCAAAAGCACTATTTAAAAATTTGAAATATTGTAAGCCCTTTTGAGGGATCATAGAATATATTAGATGATGTTTATATATAGTAGCACATAATTAAGATTTTTATGAAAAATTGAATGATTTATAATGCCTTTACCCTCATATGACATGGGTCTACATATTAAATTAAGTTGTAACCAAGAGTGTGTCTAAGACTCCCATGTGGAGTATGAATCAAGAATCAATTATTGGTTGGTAAGGGAGATATAAGGTATATTTTTATATTTTTAGATAAATTTTATCAAAGTAAAATAAATAAAGGAGTAGTGAATAAAATGAAATGTTGACAAAACTATCTCTGCTCTTAGTTTTATGTGTATATCTTATATTCTGTGTTATCTTTATGCATATGCATGTGGTATGAATGTTAAAAGATTGTAAGATTGATATAGATCATTAACCATATTTTGAATAATTATTTTTTGATAAATAATAATGGGTGTAATTTTGGAGAAAGATTGAGTTTTCTCATTGTTGATAGACCTATGTTTTATGGTAATGGTTCTATTACAGTCTTAAGCTAAAACATAATTCTAAGTTATATGAATTTCATTAATGTCTTGATACCATTGAGGATAATTAGTGTGGATAAAGGTATGTATTTTTTTCATAGTCTCTAGAAAGGATTCATACATTTCAATTTAGTTAATTTTGCACCTTGAAAATGTGCACATTCAGAGATTCAAGGTAGAACCCTTTCTATATGTGTAATTGAGATTTCAAAGAGACTTAGACATTTGTTTATTATTTATATGACTTAAATATGGTAATTTAACCAATAATAAGGTATAAAACTTGTGTGATTCTATAAATTTCAATTAAAAACTCTATGTTGCTTGTATTACAAGTTTCCACCATCTTGAAATAACCTAGTTTACTGAGTTTTTCAAATATAAAATACATAAGGTGTTATTGGGATATGAAATTAATTTTAGGAGGTAAAAAAAGTGATTAAAGACCTAAAAAAACTTGTTTTAAGGTTTAAACCTTTTTAAAACTCATTTTATGAATTATTTAGACCTATCGAGTCTGTTTAGAGACCTAGAAACCCTAGATTAGGGTTTTGGCCATAGAAGGAGATCCCATCATCCAAAAAGGCCAAAAAATTGTAATTATGGTTTATTTATCAATATATAATATATTTTCATGGTTTAAAATGTGCACCTTCATTATTCCATATGTTTTGGGAATGTAGGTCTATAATAAGGCTAAATAGGCCTAATTAGAGACTGATATAGTGGTGAAAAAGGGTATGCATGTGGAGTATAATCCAATGGGGAATGGTGGAGATAGAATACCTAAAATTGTCCTAGGAAATGGACTCATTTTGTTTTGAAAGTATGTTGACATTCCAAACCAAGGAGGTTTACCCCTAAATAGGGCTTGTAGGGGCTTAAGGCTAGAAAGGAGCTTGTTTGAAGAAGGTGTATAGATAGTTTGAATTTATTTGTATAATAAGGGTTTAAAAAGGATTTTATAATAAGGTAGGTATTTATATGAATTCAATCATCATTGTGTTTTTATTTCCCATACATGGTCACTTTGGCATTGATAACTTGTGAGAGTTTTATGAAGGATAAAGAGAGCACATGAACAAAGTATGATATAATGGATTGAAGGTTATATGATGGAAAAAAAAGTGTGAAAATGATTTGCATCATCATAAATCTCATATAACACATCAATTTCCTTGTCATGAGCCTCCTTGGCTTGCTCAATAGACCCTGATATTACTCTTATTCAAAATTGAGTAGCCCTATGTATTTCCTCATGCTTGACATCATACTTAAATATTTTATCAATATCGAGGGTATCCATACCAATTAATTTTATGGTTTTTAATTTAGTATAATATATATTCAAGGTATAAATTTCTCCTTCATAGATATTAATCTATTCCTTCAAAATTTATTTTCTCTCCATGATAACTCCATAATTATCCATCATTACTGCATGATTTTTATTACCTTTTGTGATCATTTCCTTAGATCATATTTTTTATCCCTTCCCATGTGAGAAATATCTCATAAAAAATAAATGTTAGTTTGATCTAGATTTATTGGCTATAATACCTATAGTTATTGTGATGTTTCACCAGGATTTATGAACTAGTTTAGTGTTTCAATCAACTGATATACCTTTCTTTTTAGCTCATCCTTGGTGGCTTTATCATGGTTAATTATCTATAAGAGAGATTTTATACCTATCTACACATCATGATTGATTCCTTATCTTATTTTTTGACCAAGGTGTATATGATAAACATAGTAATCCTCCACCACAAGATCCTCTTTTGATTTGTCTAGTGGGGGAACTATAATTTCAACATACCTCTCTCCTTTATCATCATTGAATATCCTTGAGAGGGTTTGGGGAGTGGATTTTTATTTATTCTTGAATTTTTACATTTTTAATTCCAAAGTGTTTGGATCAATCATTATTTTCCACTTCTTACTCACTAATTATGTCAACCAACTGGGAGTAGCCTTCCACTAATCTGACATTGTCACCATAGAATCTATAGTTGATGTAGTTACACTAGTTGATACTATGACTAACGGAGACTCATAGGAATATGATGTCATTATTTTCTCAAGAGATTATTATGAATATCCACTCTCATCAATGGTTTACAAATCAATATCTACAACAAGTGTCTAGGTCACTCCAACCTCTACTAATGGTATAGTTGAAATAGTGGAAATGAGGGGAGTTGAGGAACCATAAATAGTTCCTATTGGGGGAGTGTAGGATGAAATTAACATTGGGGTTGTGAATTTGGGAACAAGTATAGTGGTGGGAGTCAAATAATTTAATGTGTCAATTAAGTGTGTAGGACCACTCAGGGTTAGTGAGCTGAAAATAGTGGGTTGAAATGAAAGGGAAACATTACTTATCCTAGGGGTTAGAGTGGCCTATGAAATTGTATTCAATATGACCAATTCCATGGTAATGTAATATTGGGTGGTGTTGGGAATTAATGGTGACAAAATGGAAGGAATTATAAATGGAATGAAAAGTGAGAGTGGATCAAATAGGGAAGGTGAAGTGGAAGGAAGGGAAAGTGGAGTGGAAACTTGAGCTTTAAACGTAGGGGGACACTAAATGTCCACTTGACTTATTTATACTATTTTCACTTGGCTTATTGATGTGGATGGAATAGTAGGTGAAGTGGAGATGAGTGGAGGGGTTAGATGAGTGGAGGAGCTAAAACTTGTGGAATAATGGGGACCTGAGATGCTTGAGGAGTGGAGATAATTGGTGGAGGTTTTGAAACCTCTTGTATAATATGTATAGGAGAAGGGGTATAATTATAAATAGTATTTAAGGATATGGGATCTAAAACTATGGATTCATGTGGTGATGTTTTTATGTCTTCTACTGAAAGATGAATTGGTTTATCTACAAATTCTTGTTTGGTTGATTCCACTTTTCATGCCTTTATCTTTGTTTTATTATTCATCTTAGGTTCCTTTAAAGTTTCACCAAGTCCCTCCTTTGATGGATCAATACCTTCTACTTTGAGATTTGAAAGCTTCTCCTTAACCCCTATTATCTCTTTTTTGATTTGCACACCCTAGCTTCTTAGCCAATTGATTTTTTTATTAATAATAGTGGTTGTTCTATTGAATAGAGAGAAGGATCCAAGAAATGACAACCTCACTATTGATAGAGGTATAGAAATGATCTATGTGAGGTAGATTGGATCTACTCTAGATTTTTCATCCACCAAGTCATTGGGGACTAGCGCTAGATCATAGTCTTTTATTTGTTACATGGACATCCTAGAATAGTACCTCATTCTAACCATTTCTTCCTCATCATAGTATTCCCAAAAATCCTCATAATATGGTACATGTTCATATGTTTCCAATTCTAGTACGGTAGTGAACTTATTGTATGGATCAAAGTAAGGTCTAAACTTTAGAGTCCTCAGTGTTACTTTACACATCTCTAATTTCATAGTTTTAGCCTTCAAGAGAGATTATCATGTGTAATAGCCAATAGAAATAGGGAAATATATCCCTACCTTATGTCTATTTGAAAGTATTTTTTGCATTTCCACAAGCTACCTAACAAATTCTAATAATTCCCATCTATCACTTATGTACCAGAGAAGTATGTAGTGATAACCACTAAAACTATCTGGCTTGATGTATGAGTAGGTGGGGAAATGTATGAATAATGAATCCCATTTGGTGATCTCATCTTTTTTTTCTTAGGAAAACCTTGTTTTCCCAAGCTCTTGATCAAACATGATGATGTAGATGAAAACATCATAACTCTTCTGAATTACTATCTACTAGCTTGTAGTATGAGATTAGGGTAGTAGTTATAGACTTTGGCTATTTCTTCAGAAACTATATTGAGGCCTAGGAAAAATATTATTTTGGCCAAGATATAAATAATGTATGATGTCATATAAAACCTATTTGTTTCCTACACCTTCATCAACTAGTTTTAGAGGGAATAACTTATTAATTGGACCCACTAGATATTTTGTTTATTTTTTCTAATGATACAGATATACTGGTACATCTAGTTTTGATAACACCTAGAATTAGGGTTACCAGTGACTTTGTGTAGTAGTGTTATAATATTTCCCATCTCCTCTATGAAATTTGATCTATACATAGTCTTAGTAAATCTAGTGGAGGAATACTTAGGAGTCTTAAGCCATTTCTTATTAATTATCTTATGGCATCCATCCTTTTTTTCCTTATAGAACTATGTCGATATCTATGGATTTATATCCAAATATCTCTCAAACTCAAGAATTGAAAACACTATGTTGATGAAGTTAGGGTCAAGATCTAGAACCTTCTCCCCTTTCTCACTAAAGACTTGTCTTCTATCGGGGTCATAATGTTAGGCCATTATTAGGACTAACTCAAGGCTTTGAATAGATAGAGGGAAGGATACATCTTGGGGTAAACCAAATTCATAGATACTCTAGATCCAATCACTTTTGAAATATGCACCTATCCTAGCCCAAAAATATCCTAGGTCAATGTGATCTAAATATGTATATTTTATTTTTTCCATATTGGAATCCAAACAAGAAGTCACTCTAGGGCCCTTAGATTTAAACTTTATTTCCTTGAGAAGCATAGAAACTGAATTTATTACTTGTGAGAAATCAAATGTGAAAGTTGGTGGGACATATAAGTGTCTAAAGTACTTGTATTATTTGGTAGAACTTAGAGGTGTTGGAAGCATATCTAGTGTCCATGGTGATTAAGGGTTATGATATCTCTATAAAAGGTGGGAGGTGCTTGGGATAGGTCTACCTTCCATGGTGCACTATAAGTCCATAGGGGTTGAAGTTTCTTGAGGCACATGAGACATTTGGTGGAAGTGGAAGGTGATTGAGGCACATCTACTCTCTATGAAGGCTCATAGGCTTATGAGATTCTTAAGTGTTTGAGGTAGGTCTAGTGTTTGTGGGGATGCTAGGGAAATCTTGGGGAATATTCAATATTTTTTTAATGGAGGTATATGATCAATAATATTCATTTGAGGAAGACATGGTTTTCTTAGATAATGTATGCTAGGGGAGGAAAATTCTTGAGATAAAGATTTTGAAATGAAACCCTAGAAGAACCCTAAAGACTATCCTAGACACATGATTTCAACCCTAGATTGAAAATAACTGATAAGACAACTACACAAAAATGAGTAATCAATTCCTAAAATATTTGGTAACCCTAGAGTAATTCCATAAATAAAGCAACAAAATTTATGAAAGATATTAAAGCTTTTGCAAAAAATTGCTAACAAAACTCGAAAAAAGTTTCAAACTTAGGAAATAATGGTGGAAAATCAAGGAGAATACTACAGATGACATTTAAAAAAAAATTAGACTTGTATAAGTGTTCATTTACATGTGGCTTGAGGTTGGATTTCATGGCACAGGAAGTTAGAACTATAAAATCATGATTAAAAAATAGCAAATGATAATAAAATCCCCAAAATACTTGGTTAAATAGTTTTAAAAAACCTTATAATTAATGTGAGTTATGGTGGTTGGTGGTGGATGTTGGACCTAATTGAAGTAGGTCCACTCCATATAGAAAGGTTTGGCTTAGTAATAAATGATACTTGACATGCACTTTGCATGTTGAAAATGTGCAATGTGCACTTCAGGTTCCATGCTCTACAAGAAGGGATTTAGTGAGTTGGCAGAGGTTGGACCTACTTGGAGTAGGTACACTCTCTACTGATGGGGTTATTGGCTTTGGTGAGAAGTGGAACCCATGGGGCACTTTGCACATTTAAAATGTACAAAGTGTAATTGAGGTTTTAGGTTCCATAGTGTATAAATTGGTAAGTGTTTGGCAGAATATGGAGATTGTGGTGCATTTTGCACATTTATAATGTGAAATGTGACCCTAAGGTTCTATGTTTTATGGAAAGGGGGTATTATAGGTTTGGTGGAATCTAGAGCCTATCATGTATTTTTCACATTATGAAAACATGCAAAGTGCATGCTAAGTTCTAGATTCCACCAGATGGGTGCATAATGGGATATGGAGCTTGTCATGCATTTTACACATTTGAGAACATGCAAAGTGCATGGTGAGTTCTAAATTATATGGTTTTTTATTTTTGGTGCTTCACAAGATCTAGAACCCATGAAGTAATCTATACAAGTGCAAATTGTATCTAGAGTTTTGAATTTTGTAAAGTAAAGGGAAAGATGGGTTTTTTGAAGGATTCAAGGTTTTTCCTAAAAACAAAAGTGGGTCTCCTTTAGGGTGTTAGATATAATGAATTTTTTGTGACAAAAATATCAACACAACCTTAATGCATATCTCATTACTTCAAGATAATGCGATAGTATGAATCTATAAAAATCTACATATATATGTACATACATACATACATACATACATATATATATATATATATATATATATATATATATATATGTATGTATGTATGTATGTATGTATGTATATATATATATGTATGTATGTATGTATGTATATATATATATATATATGTATGTATAAATATATATATGTATATACATATATATATATACATACATACATATATATATATATACATACATACATATATATATATACATATATGTATGTATATATATACATATACATATATGTATACATATATTTATATATATATATATACACACATATATATATATATATATATATATATATATATATATATATATATACATATACATACACACACACACACACACACACACACACACACACACACACACACACACACACACACACACACACACACACATATGTATATTTCTTGATTTTTTTTAATACACATAGAGAATAGGATGGGTGGGTAAAATAAAAATAGGTGATGAATAGGGTGAAAATAAGATAGATGAAAATGCATATGGGTATATGGTGGAGCCATTAGGAGAACTCATTTTCTTCATTATTCAACCAATAACAAAATATAAGCAGGGGTAGAAAATAAAACAATGACTACTATAAGTGGGATACACTACTTGATCATTGAGTTACTTTGGTGCAAACACAAATGAATTAATATTATATAGAGGTCTCATTGAGGTGCCTACTTTGACACCACTGTTAGGATTTAATCCATTAGAATGAAAGAGCTGAAGGCTCAAATGTGAAGAAGCATATACTTTGGTCAATATCAACAATATATATTTTATTAAATAAGACATTATAATATATATGAATAATATTCTAATAGTACCCCTTAATAATAGGTTAGTTTTTCTAACAACTAACAACCCTAAAATCTCTCTTATAATATCACTATGTTATTTATTATAACACATCACTTACATCAATAAACTCACCTATTTATTGAATAAACCTCTCCACTAATTAATATTTAATTATTTGGATTAAAAACCTAAACTCACTAATATATCCATGTTAGGACTAATTCCTAACACTTACTAGATCAAGTTGATCGACTCAATTTCTTTCTTTGTCCTTCACATCTAACTAAATTGACTTGTTTGATTCTTTTCTTTTATGCATCTTTTTATAGCTAACTACATTGGTCTGATCAACATAGGTTTATTTTATATTATTTATCAATTTTATTTATACTAGATCAACTAGTTTGACTTTGTTTAAAAATATTATTTTTACCTTTGTAGTCTCAAACACTCACCTGAATGACCTAGTTTAAAACAACAATTCAACATGTTAAGGAAAACCCACTGCATCAACCTAGTCAACTTAGTCTTATTTAATAGGTTTAATCTAACCAACTCAATACTTTAATTTTATCAATTTTCAAGAAAATTTATTTTCTCACTTTTTAGTCAAAAATTGAATATAGTACTATTTTTACCAATTTTTCAATTATGTAAAAACTATACCTACATAGTTAACTAGGTTGATCGACTCAACCTAGTTCTATATCTATTTTCTACCCATAAAACTAAGTTGACCTACTCGACCATGTTTATTATAACTTATTTTTCTAATAGACTGAGTTGATTATCTCAACTTTGTATTCTATTTTTCTAACTTGATAGACCCATTCAATCTTGTTTTATTTATTTACTTTTTGATTTAAGCAAGAGAAATTAACCTACATTAGATTTTAATTAAACTCACTTTACTTTTTATTTTAATTCCTATTTATTTACTTTATAAAAATTATAAATTAGCTTTTGAAATATTGATTTTCTCTTTTACTTTCACTTTGTTTGGATTTTCCTATAAATTGTGTATTAGTAGTTTTAAAACTACTTAAATACTATTATGAAGGGCTACTTGATACTCTATTTATAGTCATTATCTATCATTTATAGATATCATGAAATGAGGGACTTGATCCAATACTCATATCCATAGTATAGAGCTAGACATAGTCTTTAGTTTCCACATACCTCATAGTATTTCAAGAACACCTAGGATTTCCCTCTTTATTGAACCTTAGTAATCCATCCATCTATTTGATTTTGTGGTGCATCATCTAGTGGTTATAATTAAGAAGCTAATTCCATCTTATCCTTGAAACTAGGTTTAGTGAGAAATTGAGTGGTACTTCCTCCAAAGTTAGTGATTTGAAACATTATGCTAACACTATCCAACAAAAAAATATCTTTGGAATCCTACAATTTCAATCAAAACTTTTAGTGCAACTTCTTGATCTTATTTTCAAACAATTAATTATCTTCTAAAATTATTATTTGTTATTATATGTTGTATTGGAAAAGAAAAATATCTAGAGTTGATACATATTTTGTGTTATGTGATATAACTATATTGACCAACTCAACCTAATTGCGTATGTGTTTAGCTTTATTTTCTGTACTTAGAACTAAATTGTTTAGATTCAGACCATTTAAAATTTTCCCCATATTATGAAACCTAGTTAACTAGATTAACCCAGTCTATTACAAACTATTTTGTTTTCCTATTTATTCAACTTAGTCAACTAGCTTGACCCAACATATTACAAACTATTCTATTTTTCTATTTATCTAACTAGACTGATCAACTCAATTGAGTCTAATTCTATATTTCTCTATTATCCTACCTACCTAACTACATTGACCTACTCACATTAGTACCTATTGGTCTACTTAGTTCTTTTTTTTAGATTATCTAATATTTTCTAGTTCTGTGATCAACTACATCAACCTACTGATCTAGTTTATCTTTAGTTTGGTATTTTCCTATTCAAACTAGATCGATCTACCCAACTACATACTAGTTGGCCAACATAGTTCTTTAATCAAACCTAAAACTTCTCTAATCGATCTAGATTAGTTCTTAGCTAATTTCATTTTATTCTTATAAACTCTTTCTTAAATACAACTTGCATGCTTTTATCTTTCATTTTACCTTATTTAGCATCATGAAATCACATATTAATTTTTTTTTTGATAACCTTAATCCATTTAGAAGATTCATGGGTTGTTCTTTCTTACCCACCCTAGCCACCAAAGAGGATAATCTCTCATGGTAAACTTATTCCCATCCTTCATCTAAATATATTTATTGTAACATGGTTCAAATAAACCAAAATGATGATCTAGATTCTTCTAATCCATTTCAAACTTTTCAAGATACTAATCTATCTAAACTACCTTAATACACCATTAGATCAATAGATACCAACCTAATAAAGAATCCCACAGGGAATATTATTATAATAAACATTCCCATTCTTAATAATTGGAGTGCTCCTCCTACTAAAACTAACATTCCACCTCATACCAACACTAGCATTCCAACTCCTAACACTAGAAACCAAAATACACCAATTGATTACACTCAAATTCTTACACAAATATTCTAAAAAAATATTTTTAAGAAAATGACAAAGAAATTCTCAAATGATTCAAATGTAAAATCATATATTACAAATGACTAATCAACCTCCTCTTATTATTCCTCAAAATAACCAAAATTTTATTCCTCTTCTTCTTAGAGATCCTAATGGGAATATAATTCATCAATCTCTTATGCATAAGAAGATACTTCAAAATATTCAAAATGAACCTTTAGATCATTTCATCATATCCATTGATATTGGAAACATATCTACAACTATTAAATATGATGGAACTAAAGACCTTGTATCTTTTCTTAAGGAATTTGGCAATGTCTACAAGGAATGGGTCTAAATAAATACCGTCTCTACTACCAAAATTTTAGACATAACATTCATAGGAGATGTTTTAGAATGGTATAATCAATTGCCTCAACATTATATATCATAATTAGAATATTTGGTCAATTATTTAGTTAAGTAATTTCAAAAAAAATATCTTCTAGAAAATTATATCAGTCATTTTATCAATGCTAGGCAATCACCCTCAAAATCAGCTCATGCTTTCATGAAATGATGGAAATCATTATCTCATAAATCATACCATAACATGACTGATGATAATTTACTTAAACTATTTATCATTGTTCTAACACCATCCCTTTAATATAAAGTTCTAAATTTTTCTCCAAAAACATTAAATGAAAATTTTGACCAAGTTAAAAGATAACATTTTCTTATGAAACAATTTGATCCAACCCCTAGCTCAACTAAGGAGTCTTTTCAAAATTTAAATAATGAAATTACAAGTGTTAATCCTCAAATTAAAGTATGAGTAGTCAAAATAGATAATAAAATTACTTCCCACCCAATATTAACAATACCACAAATGAGTTAGTTATTATCTCCATCTAAAACCTTCAACTATAATAATGCCACATCTTCATGGTATGATCGTAATAAATTTTGTTGGTTTCATGCTGATGTGGGTCATTCTCATGAAACATGTCAAGGGCTTGTCAAATTTTCTATTTCCTTAATATTAGGGGATAATTTTATCGTGATTCTATGATCAAATTACATATCATGATTATGTCAAAGCTTCCCAAAAGAAACATGTTACTAAAACCATACCTTATAAAATCTAAAAAAACTCTTCTACTTATAACATGCAACATTTAAATGATAATATATATGAAATTGATTTTGACTATGACCAATAGTAAACTAACTCTCAATATGTGAATGTAATACAAATTAACTATAGATGAAAACCTGATCATAAAGATCATGTCACTAAACCTAAGAAACACTATACTGATGAACAACTGCTTAAAGACACTACAACTACTCTACCTGGATCTTTTGAACCAAATGATGAATCACTTCCACAATAAGAGCCCCAACATAGTTCTCCTATTCCCATGAAAAATATCATATCTCATAAATCTCATGGTAGTTCTTCATCCTCTAATTCCCATTGTAATTTTTTGGAAGAACTTAATTTAATGCTTTGAAATATTCCCCTTATGGAATTATTTATAACTTATCCCTATTATCATAAATTCCTTATGCAACAATTAAAAAAGTTTGAATAACCATAATCTCATGATTCATGAATTTATTCTAATGATCTTCCACTTACAAAAGTACATAAAATTAAAACCATTTCCACATCCTCAAAACCATCCATAGAATTTCTCTGAGAGGATATGATTAATGACAAAATTATTTTTCAAGAAGATGATCTAACCTTCTTTATTAACATTGTGATCATTAATACCCTCAATCAACAAGTCCTAGTAGATGAAGGATCAGGAATCAACATCACCTCCCTTTGATTAATTCAAAAAATCAAATACACTAAATAAAATCTCAAATAGACATGCCTCACATGTAGAGGATTTGATAGAACCAATAAAAAACCACTTGGTTTCATTTTGATCCCACTTATTATCAAAACCAAAGAAATTAACATTAAGCTTATGGTTTTTTATCTCCCCTTATCTTATAACATGCTCCTTGGTTTCCCATGGACACATCATATGCATGTTATTGCCTCTTTAGGTAGGCAATGTATCAAATTAATGCATAATGGAAAATGCTACAAACCTGAAGTTGATACTAATCCTTGGAGTATCTAACTACCAAATCCTAAATCTCAATATCACTCATGTAAATACTCCACCTCTTCCTAAATTTGTTAACATGAATCCTAACTTGCATATCACTCTTACTAATTTAGATGATGATGAACCAAATGATTTGTAAAATGATTGAAATACCACTTGACTACCTCCTTATATAGAGGAATGTCTCCCTCCTTATTTACTCATATGTGATCCTACCATTACTCTAATTCATGGTACTACTAATATGTCTCATCCATGTAATGCATATGAAGCCTCTTACACATAAGATGATTTCACTTGTAATGAATATGGAGTAATAAAACTATTTTAAGATCCTTTAACTATGTCCCCTCATAAATTTAGTAACATAGGTGTTTCAACCATTGACTCTCCTATTAAAACTGATGCATTCACTATTTATCCTAATTATGATGATAATTCCATCATGGCCCAAGACCAATCATGAAATTTAATTGTAAAACATTATAAAAAATACATGGCTTAAACCATGATGTCCATGTCATTCATACCTCATCCAATATTGATTTATAACCTGAATGTTGCGTACCCCCTACTAATCCACCATTACTACATACTCTATGGGTAATCAAATAAATCCCAACTATGGTATCTTTTAAAACTTATACACAACATACTTTAGAAACTAAAAATATTATTCCCCCTTCTTATAATTACACTAATCAAGATAAATTACCACCATTTAAATCTATCCAAATAAAATCAATTAAGATAACTCCATCAATTAAACAAATCAATGAAATGACTATAGATGCGGTTGAATTAACTCACCTAATCTCCCCAACACAAAATTTATATGCAATACTTCACTTGGGATTTCCTTAGATGCTAAAGCCACTAACATGAGACAAACTCATTATAAATATGATATAAAATGTAATAAAATCATTGATCTTAAATTAGATGTTGAATATTATGGACATTTATCTATGCTTACTAGTGACGAATGTATACTAGAGATCCTCTATGCTACATAAACTTAACTTCCATGCTAACATCATAATCTTGGAAACTTAAAGAAAAAGGTCCCTTATTTAAAAATTTTCATTATTAGTGTGGACCCAAAAATGTATCCTATTTCTTTCCTCTATCTTGTTCCACACCATTTCCAAGTTAGAAAAGCCATGCTTATTGAATAAACTATAAATGTTGAATGTGGTACACCTACATATACTCGATATATTACCATATTTAAATATCTCACTCCCAAATAATATGAAAATTTTATCCTCTTCTTTAACAAATATTTTGAAATGTTTGTTTGGTCATATGAAGATCTGCCAAGAATTGATCCTAGCATCATTGTTCATAACATCATCACTTATTTGGATGCTAAACTCATTTAAAAAAAGTAATAAAAATTCCCTCTTAATATTTATACCTTATGTAATAAATAAATAATCAAACCTTTGGATGCTAAATTCATTAAACCCATGGATTACTCAAAATGGATTTTAAAGATTGTCCATGTTCATAAAAAAGTCACAATGGTTATTCATAAATGCATTGACTTTCGTAACCTCAATTTAGCATGTCCAAAAGATAATTTTACTTTAATTTAAATATATTTTGTTTTTTATTATAATTTTATTTATTAAATTTTATCACTCAAGGATGGTTTCTTAGGATACAACCAAACTCACATATCTCCTGAAGATCAACGTAAAACAAAATTTACCATATAATGAGACACCTATTGTTATGATAAAATGCCTTTCAGTCTCAAGAAATTTGGAGCTACTTATCAACATGTAATAACCCATATTTTTCATGATATTATTCACAAAATCATTGAAACCTATGTGGATGATCACCAAATCTAAAAGTAATAAAATCCACCTTCATGACTTGGCTATCATTTTCTATCAACTCATTAAATATAAATTTAGACTCAATCCCTTTAAATGTTTATTTGGAGTTAATTATAGTAAACTTATCTATTTTATAGTCTCCATTTGAGGCATTAATGTTGATTTTGATAAAATCAATTTTATTATCAACATGCCAATTCCTCACTCTATTATAAACATATGAACATACCTTGGGAAACTTGGAACAATTCACTACTTTGTTACAAAAATGTCTAACTATATTTATTATATTAATTCCATTCTTAAAAATGGTAATGCTTTTGAATATATAAATTCATCCAAAAAATAATTTTACAACATGAAATAATATCTACTTCATACTTTTACTCTTTGTCCATCTTCAATTGATCATCCATTAAATCTATATACATCCTCTAACCCCATATTATTTTGGACAATTTTTTCCCATCAAGATGATATTGATAGATAATACACCATCTATTATATCAATAAAAGATTAATAAATTAATAAAAATATTATACAAAATTATAATGTGATCATATCACTATTTATTTTGTAGATGAAAATTTTCATCATTATATGCTCTATCAAACTACACATGTCATTGTCCATTCTAATCTACTTAGTAATATCTCCAAATATTTATTTCCTGGTAATAGATTTTCAAAATTAATGGTCCTATTTATGGAATTTTATATTTTGATTTTGATGCAAAAATATATCAAATGACATGTTGTTATAGACCAACTTGTGGCATCTTCCCTGCCAACCACAAACCACCTTCATGATACTCTTCTTGATGAATAATTTTTTTTAATTAAAGGTATTAACCAATAAATATCACTCAAATATTATTTTCATAACTTCATTGTTGATATAGAAGAAAATAAACATGAAAAACTTGATCCTCCTCCTTCCACCGCTAAATCTAAAATAGTCATTAAATAACTACTAGAAATTACAATCGACTTATAGGGATACACTTGGACACTTCACTTTGATGGTGTTAAATCCATCAAGGAGTTAGAGCAGGTTGTATCTTAGCCAACCCACATGGTAAAATCATACCTTTAAAATTTTTATTAACTTTAGGAATCCCATATCTACACACTTTAGGTGAGTCACAACTCATATGTCATCAAGTTAGTGGAGATTATCAATGTAAAATTGAAAAACTTATCACATTTCATCAAATTGCCACTACAGTTTTCCAATAGTTTGTTTCTTTTACCATCTAACCTATCCCATGAGAATAAAATGATATAGTTGATTCTCTTGATTCATTGGCATATATATTTCACCCTCATCAATTACTTTGTGATTCTAAATTCCTTATTTAAGTAAGAAAAATACCTTCCTATTTAAAAAATAAAAATGGTTCTCTAATTTTTCACATAGAAGCTATTATTATTTGATAAAGCCCATGGAAAAAAAATAGTATTAAATTCATTGAGCATCATACCTACCCTCTAGAATTAGATTCCTATGAAAAAACTTGAATTCACAAACAAGCATTCAAATATGTACTTCGATACAACACCCTCTATTATCATAACATAGAAGTAACTTTACTATTATGTGTAATGCTAGAATAAGTTTCTACTCTCCTTGAATAATAACATGGGGGCATATATAGTGGTCATTTTAATATCAATGCTAAAACCCATAAATCCTTATGTATGGGTTACTTTTTTTCTACTCTTGAAAAATATGCCATTAATTTTTCTAACAAGTGTAATCCTTGTAAACTTTGTGATGATCTCATCCACTCCCCTCTGGTGAAACTCCAAACCTTAGAATTTTTTTGGCCATTCTATATGTGGGGATTATATCTCATTGGAAATTTACCTAATCACAAGATGGTCATGTGTTCATTATCACTGCCACTGAATATTTTAACTAGTGGGTGGAAGCCATGCCTCTTATTAACATTATTGGTATTATCATTTCCAATTTCATTCTCAGTCAAATCATTTTTTATTTTGGAGTTATTCATACCATCATTTATGATAATGGTGGTAATTTCATAAATAAATATATGAAACAACTATGTGTAAAATTCAAAATTATGCATAAATTATCAACACCTCATCATCCTTAATGAAATGTCCAAGTAGAAGATACTAATAAAATTTTGAAAAAAATATGACAAAAAAACTATTAGATAATATTTTACTAATTTTCATCTCCATCTTTATCCCAAACTTTGTGCTTATTGCACTAGAAAATTTACTTCTACTAGGACAAAACCATTTTCATTAGTATATGGGTCTGAATCAGTTTTACTTCTAGAAGTTGAGCTACCATCCCTACGCATTTATCTTCATGTAATTATTCTTGATGAGGAATTATGTGAGGTTGTTTCCATGCTTTATATTTCCTTGATGAAAGATGTATGGCTGATTTACAATGTAATTGTCAATACAAATCTCACATTATTAAACAACATAATAAAAGGATCAAAGTACAAACTTTCATTATTGGTGACCTAGTCCTTAAATTAGATTATACACATGACAAAGAAGGGAAACGTGCCCAAAAATGGTGGTTCCTTACCTTGTAACATACATCATTCGTCATAGTAATTATAGATTACAAACTAATAAAGGACATACTTTTAAATAATCCACTAATTCTCAAATTTTAAAGAAATATTTTGCCTTAAATATTTACTTTTTTCACATACTTCCATATCATGTACATATTAAAACTCCTTGGAGGTTTCCTACAAAGATATCCAATATGTAGTTTTACATTACTATTAGTAGCCTTAATTCCTACCATGGTTCCTTCAATCTATATTTATTACTTTCATTTAGTTCATGAGTTATATCATAAGACTATGGATAGGACCCAACCATCCTCATGAACATGTTTTATTACTTAGTCTAGTGTTCACTTTCTTTTTCTTTTGTGAGTTGCAATATAAGACCTTAGATAGGACTAGGCCTTCCTCACAAAAAAAAATTCACATTTCCATCTATTTTAGTTTATATGTTATGAGTTGTAGTGTAAGACCTTGGATAGGACTAGGATTTCCTCATAAAATTTACAAATTTTTTAATCTATCTTTAAATTAAGCATTGTTATTAGAATTTAAGGCAATGGTTAAAGATTATGGTTTCACACTCTCAAAATTAGTTCTCTTTGTGATAACAACTTTAAACAAACTATTTTACATGCTTACATGTCATTATATCCTTTTCACATTATCACTTTTTTTTTTTTGATTTGAGGTAATTCAATTGTTTTAGGTTCATTCTCCTCTTCTCCCCTATTTTTCATTCTAATTTGGGCATGCTAAGTTTAGTTTAAAGATAGAATTATTATTTAACATGTATTTACAAGACTCTTGGACACCATACTCTCTAGGTTATTTTACTTAGCTATCAAGTCTAAGTTTTCTAGTGACAGTCATTTTTAACATCCATGTTGGTTTTATGAATCTATATAGAGGAGGAATAGAAAAATCAATCAAAAAGTTAAAATCCAAATCAATTAAAAACACAAGGCAATTATAAAATGGAAAAATAAACATTCAAAATTCAAAATCACACCAAAATATGTGATTATCAAGCACATATTCTATTATAGTCAAATTTCAAACTCTATGAGTGGCCTCACGATAGAGCTGAGGTTTATTGGGGTGCAATAGGTAAGTAGAGTAGGATAAGAAATTTCAAAATATTTTATAGTGTTATCTAATTTCTCACGCAAGTACCCAATTGTAATAGTAGATCAATGACTACGTAATGGGTCATAATAAATAAAGAATGAATTATGGTAAGGTAAATCCATTTAACTTTTCATGTATATAGCCTTCATGGGATGATATTTATACTTCACTAGATAACCCAAATTTCTGTGGCTAAGGAAATTTCTCTAGAGTCCTTAATGCCAAGATTTTTCTTTTTTTGATAAATTAAACTAATTTTTTTGATGTCAATAAAGATTTTATACCTTGGTACCACCTACATTTCCCCCACCATCCATTTAATTCCTCCCTTGATAGGTAAGTTTGTTTATAAATTAGTTTACCAACTTCTATATTCCCTATTATTCATCTCTTCTTAAAAAAAAGCTACTAATGGTTTTATTTTTATTTTTATTTATCTTAGAAAAACAAAAATTGAATTTTTGAGTGACTATGCATTACTTCTTTACACCATTGTTTTATCCTTCTTATATTTCCTTGGTTTCATTTTAAAAATTATAAATTTGTTTATCACTCTTTTTTTAAATAATCTTACTCTATTTCTCTATTTCACTTTTTCCATTGTTGAGTGAGTTTGGATTGTTACTTTTCACTCATCAATGTTGTTTTACTTTATGCTATTTTACATATTTTTCTAATTATGGTTTGTTACCTCTTTTACATTGATGTTGGATCTATTATTTCAGTTTCTTGTGTCCTTGGTTTAATTTGGTTTGTTATTTTTCTTACTTAATGTACATTTGTTTGAGTTTTTTGATAATTTAGTAACCTTGGATTTTTGGTTACCTGGTTTACTCTTATTTTCTCCATTTTTTATTTGGTCTTTTAGTTCTAAATTAGCATTTATCACCCTAGCTTACCAATTGTATAAGTGACTTATTCAGTTATGAAAAATTAATTAGTTTGATTTCCCTATGTTTTTTCATATTTTCTCTTTATTTTTTTATCCCTAGGGTTTGTCCAAAGAAACTAATGCACCCTTTATGATCAAGACTAAAAATACAATAGGCAACTATTAAATGATAAAGGAAATTCAAGGTATGTATATGATACTTTCATCTATTTCAATTATTTCCTTACTATCATTTTAATTTATGATTTTTACTATAATTTATTATCTCAACATTATGTATTGCTATGTTCTTTCTTGAAGCACTATCCATGTTAAAACTATGTGACATGTTATGAAATTCAATTGGGGCATATGTATACATAATTTTTTTTAAATTTATTAGTTACTAATGCTTTCTCTCTTATAATAATATGTTGAATCTCAATCTCTCTAAGTTCACACTATAAAGGGTGCACTATGAAAGGGGTTGGAAGACTTTTGGTGTTTCACATGATTGTTGGCCCTTATATCATTACTTAAGACCACTACAAGCTGCTTTTGTCCAATTACCTAAGAAATAAAACCCACTTATACACTCTCTTAATAAATTCACCATACAAAATAGAACCTACTTAAGTAACACCCCATTTTATTCATTTTCATACTACATCGACCTATTCAACCTTGTTAGGACTTAGTACACATTAAGGAACTTTATCGACCCAATTGACCTAGTTTGAGACCTAATAGATTTATTTATTACCAAAAAAGGTTGACCCAACTAACCTTGTCAAATAAATTCTTTGGAAGGTTTAGGGTCAATACTTGGCTATAAATATCCCCTTTAATTCATTTTCAAAGAGAGGATCATTCAATTACACATCATTACAGCTTGAAAATATGCTTATACTATCAATTAGAGGTTTCATTACTTCAATTTTTAACTTAGAATAGTATCACATATCTTGTGGAGGTATTGGATACATAGGAGAAGTATTTTAGCCTAGATATAATTTATCCTTATGATTATTACAATCCACAACAACCTCTTGCAAATCACCATTGACCAAGGCAAATATTAAGGCATGATGAGTTCACTTCAACAAGGTAAGGATACTCCTAACCCTTCATATTTTTATAAGTAGATTTTGTAGAAACTAATGGATTGAATTGTATCTCACCTTTCTTTTATTACTTCTATATTGTCTTGAATAGAATTATCTATGTTTGTTTATTGTCTTCCTCTTTTGTACCACAAGCTTTGGTGAGCACTAAATTAACTTGCATATTTATTTACTAGATTATCTTGCATGTTTATTCAATATATTAGACTATTTATTTTTATTACAATCATAAAACCTCCCCTTTATCATTTTATGGTAAGATATCACTTAGTTTAGTTTTAGTGGATCCATCATTGGTTATGACCCCAATATAATAAAGCATTGCTAAGTGGATTATTAGTTGATTACCTTCTCTGATATTAAATATTAATAAATAGGATAAGTTATAGATATATCTTATTTCACTTACATACACAATGAAATTCAATTTATAGATTACATGTACTATGTACACATGGGATTCTATTAATGGATCAAGAGTCTTGATCTTTACTCTATATTAAATTTCTTAGGGCATTATGGGACCTTTTGCCATCTAATTATATATAAGTACATATGGATCCATTATACTTACTAAGGCATCTTGAGGATTTGAAAACTCTAACACTATGATATTTTTAGGAAACATGTTATGTATCCTCATTGGCTTAGCCTCCCATGCTCTAACAACTCTAACACCATGGGACTAACATAAAACACATAATGTATCTTCATTGCCTTAGGATCCTAAGCTCTAAAAACTTTGATGTCATGAGAAAGGTAAGAAATAGGTTGTATCTCCTCACTATCTTAGCCTCCTAGGATCTAATAGCTCAGATACCATAAGACTAGTAGGAAACACATGACATCTCTTCATTTTCTTGAGCCCCCAAGATCTGACATCACAAAAGCTATAAAACTAGGAAACAATTATAAGTCAAAAAAATTTCCATGTAAATAAAGATATGATTAATTTTTAACTAGAATGATTCTAGGAGAACATAAGCTTGGACTCTAGGACTATGGCTCTAGGATTGAAACTCTAGGAGAATCTTACATAAGGAAATTTCTTGTAGAAAGATAGTTAGTGCCCCAAAAACTAGGTATAAAAATGCCTTTAAAAGTGCAATGAATTAACTACTACTTACATACAAAAAGATTCAAAAGGTTCTTAAACACATCATATAATTGATAGTGATACTTCATAATAATTCATTGATTAGGGTCGAGTATACATTGGAATTTTCATGCAAACAATGATCAATTGAGTCTTGGTTTAGATGTTGAATTTTTTCAAATTCTTACAATACAAAGGTCCCATTTTATTCTATGAAAATTGACATGTTGGTCATAATAGTAATGAACCAAGATATTTTTAGACCTAGTAGAGGATAATATACAACTAAAATGTTAAGAGGAAAGGGTTCCAAAGCCTAATCCTATGACAAATGTAATATCTCTCACTAGGGCTCAATGAAAATACATGATTTTAACAATGATTGTAAAGATGCAAGTAAATTAAATGATGGGTAATTGATTGTAAATAATGTAAGGTTTAATGGTAATTAAAATGGTGGTCTATGAAACCTAAGGTAATAAATGGGAAGCCTGAGCAATCCTACACCTACACCAATTTATTCTCTATAAGGAAGATCCTAAATAAGGATACACACATACATCCACAAATAAATGAAAACTAGTATAATCTAATAAGGAAAGAGTATAGGGATATAAATACTTAATTTTGGATGGACGTTTTAATGCTTCAATTTCCCCCTTTGGCTTAATTAAAGGTCTAAAAGAGATGTTTCATGTTGAAGACCTCAAATGATTGGATGAAAACTTAGATATCCCTAGTTGGGAACTTCAAAAAACATCTCCTATTGAGCCTCAATTACACCATAAGATAAGACCTCTAAGATAAGGTTTAAAACACTATAAATTTTCCAATGAATACTTAAGGGCATAAATGCAAGTGAAATCATAGTGTATGAATGTGTTATATCTATTAGGAATGAAGTATGAAATTTATATATGGCTCCAATACCAAAAACTAACATTGAATTCTAGGTCAATGATATTGAACAAGTAAATTTAGTTGGAACATTTAAGCTAAGATAATATGGAATCAGCTAGGCTAAATTGTAAATGATAGAAGACAGTCTTAGACATATGTTAGGGTGGATAATAGGGTATAAAGAATACTTAAGCATGAAATATATTGTATCATCTAGGTTAATATAATAAGATATAGGGAAGCTATAAAATTTAGACATAAATTAGACATAGAGATAAGAAATATTATAGACTTAGACGAGGTGAGACTGATAGTAGTGATGGCATGATAGAATAGTATGGAATCAAGCCAATCCCACCCCATTCCTAGTGCACCCTTTAAGGAATGCACCCAAGGAAATTGATGCATTAGAAAAATGCTAAAAAAATACACCAATAAAGTGATAACTTGAAGAATTTTAGGTGTATACATATTCCTCACCCAAATCTCATCACATGTCACAATAATGTAATTCAAGATGGTGCTTTGGGATTAAAACATAGAAACACAAAATAACATGATTGAAAATAAAAGTTGAAAAAAATAAAATTAAATAAAATAGAAATGCATACCTTCATTTACCTTTTTGATTACAGATGATCCTGCATATGTTGTATCTGATAGAAGGTTTCTATCTAGAAGAATGAAAGGTGGACATGAAAAATAAGAGAAAAATCCAATTTTTTGCAAAAAAAATCTATTGTCACATTAAAATTATCTCTCACTATGATTATAAGGATTATTTCAGTTCATGAAAATGACATATGGAAATTAAGATATGGGAAAAATATGGAATCTAGCTGTAAATAACTAAAATTTTTATTTTTATATATAATAAATAAATAAAAACTATTTTATTTTTGCACATGATATATTTGGAAAATTATATCTCTAAGTGAATAAAAATAACACTATGAGATATGATGGCTCATGAGCAAGGAGATAAATGTACTAGAGGTTAGATCATAGCTATAGTCAGAGCCCTACATATAGGTGGTGTAATTAATGTTTAGTTTTTCCTTTTGGTAAAATGAACTATATTTAGAGAATCTAGGTCATGGAGAAATCCATGTAGAATATTTTACCTCAACAAGCATTAAAAAAGCTAAAATTAGGATGTGTAGTGGTTAGTTAATGAAAAAAATAAAATTAGGTCCATAGAAAGAAATCACCAACCACAAGAAACTATATCGTCTAGGATAATATAGTTGGTAAGGGAAAATTCAACTCCTAGTCGATACCATAGGTATGGACAATATATTTAAGTCATGTATGGATTGATACCCTAGGGTATGGATGATGTAGGACAAAATGAGTAAAAATGGTCATACCATAGGGTATACCTGGTATAATTACATAATTAAGCATTTTTGGTTCAGTTATATGCTTGGCCAATGTAGTATAAAAAACATATATGATACCATAAGGTATGGGCATTGTAGTATAAGAAAGTGATGACTAGTATCAAAGGGTATGGCTAGTTTAATTAAAAAATTTCCATGGTAGTATCATAGGGTATAGCCAGTGCAATTTAAAATTTGGAAAATGGTTGGTATAGTAAAATGTAAAGACCATTTTAATTTTAGTTTTAGTTTTATTTTTTATTTTATTTCATATTTTTGGATCAAAATATTATTACACTATGTTATTTTATATTATATAAAGATGATAACTATGACAGAGCATGGATGCCATTTGGATGCCTTATTTGTTATAAAGGTTATCAATAATAGACATGGCTCAGATAGGGATGTTGGGATTTGATGAGATTATGGTGATGTATCACATAGCTTTAAGCACAGAGCTCATTTCCATGTTTCTAGGGTGATGGGAGAGTATGGTAGACACATTCCAATGGGAGGTGAAAGGGAATGTGATAGAGGTGGTGATCACCTCGGACGATATGCATGCCATAATAGTTATACCTATTATAGGTACACTAATTATGTGTGACATACTATACTTAGTCAGTTGATGAGAGTAGGGAGTTGGCCTGATGGGTTATAGGATCATATCAATATGGTGAATGTAAGTTGATCATATGAATTTTTACAGCTTGTGTCTTAATAATTATAGATATACAAAAGGCTTTTATTATAATTATGTGATGTATGTGATATGTCATAATTATGATGGGGTGGTGCCTATCTATATTATTATTATGTTCTAGTCTACACTAGAGACAGGTAACTTATATGATATGGGATCTTAGTATGGATGAAAATCATACATAATTTTTATGGTGCACTTTGTTGGGGCCAACAAACTATGGGCCTCATTATTTTTATGAGCTAAATTTATGAGAGGTTCCTATTATACAAACTATAAGGGTTACCTCATGTGGTAGACGAACATCTCCCTTAGGTTAAGAGATGGGCATAATGAAAAATGGTACAAATGATTCCTCATGTCCTTCTGTAAGATATTATTAAAAGGGAACAAATTATATGGATGTTTTACAAGGGAATAGTTGATTTTTGGCCATCTTGGCCAACCATAGTGTAGGTGAGATAAAAATCTAGATCATAGGACATTATATCTATGTGATAGTGTACTTAAAATTTTTGGATTTACACATCTGTAGTACCTTTGATTATCCCACCTTATTAGGTGAGGCATGCTAGAGAGATATGGGAGTGGTGGGATGAGGAATATAAACTAAAATCCTAGTGTGAGACCTCATTAACACATGGTGGATATATGACTAAAAAAATGGTATTTATCAACATGAGGAAAGGGTAGACGTGAACATGTATTTTTTATGCCATAAAGATCGATAGATCCCTAGGTGGGCCGACATGTAAACTATGGTATTTCATTAGGGGATATGGATAGGATTCAACCCAATGAAAAACAATGATATTAGATGTGTTATAGGTATTCAAAGTGATGGGATGACTATAGGTATGGATAATTATAAGTTTATGCTATCACTTTTCTTTTCCTAGAGATAGAGATATATATGTTAGATACTAGTGAAATATATATATATATATATATATATATGAGATCTAATGTTGAATTTGGAATTTTTTTTGTAGATGTAGTGGTAAATGAGGTACAATGGAAGACTCTAGTAGAGATGACTCAACACTGTGATACCTAATCATAATACCATAGGTCTGCTAGATCATATAGCACATTTAATGAGACCACATGTTGACTAAGTTTGGTTAGTTGAAGCAATTTTTAGGGAGATTGAACATCATGAGAAGGCTAAAAATAAGACATAATTATAGTTAGTGGAGGAGGATATGTAGTCTTAGTGTGGCAATAATTTTCCATAAATAGAGATACACACATGGAAAAATCAAGGTGTGTAGCGAAGCTACAAGGTCAAGTGGGTCATTTGGAGGGATAGGTCTAGCATATGCAATTTTAGACTCAGACATTATGAGTGAGTTCACACAATTGTTCATTTATGACCTTCCATGGACAGCATGACACCTCACCCATGGAGGGATGAAGGTTATCTACATGCCTAGATCTTAAATTTTTTACTCAAGTGTATTTTGATGTATCGAGATGTATATGTGTATAAAATTGAGACATGTATATAGACATATCATTTTTTCTCATTTTTTTATCTAAATTTTTGTAAATGGTGTATGGGTTTTTTCCTTTCTATTATGTAATATGTTTTTAATATCATGTTATGAGAGATATGATGTATTTCATGTATATTTTACTATTTTTTTATAAAATGTGAGAAAATGCATGGTTAAAAAAGAACAAAAACTAAGCAAAAAAAGTGATATCTTAAGTAAGTAGATAGGAAAATAAACAAACAAAATATGAATAAAAATGAATATAAAACATACCCAATGTAAGTAAGATATAAATCTTAAGACAAATCATGAGAGATGTAAAATTTTATAATTAAAAAGTTAAAAATCACATCAAAATGTAATATAAATCTAATCGTAGGATTCAAAAAATAAATGTAAAATAAAATACCTAATGCAAGAAAATGTGAAAGATAATCAAACAAGGATATGTGAAAAATGTCTAGAAAATGTTGCTCAATGTAAGATAAGTAAAGTTAACTTGAATCAAATATAAGGGGAAATGAAATTATTGTAAGGTATATCCAATGTAAGATAACCAAGGAGTCACATTAAAATAATTAAATGTATCAACAAAAGGCAAAAAAACCTCAATGAATGAAAAATTAAAATAAATGCTTAAACTAAAGTAAAATGTAAGAAAACACAACCATATAGGGATGTAACTATGATGATATAGATGTTTTGGAAATGAGTGGTGATGTACATTTTTAAGGAATGCCTAGTTATATTCCCAAAGTCTTACAATATAACTCACAAATTGAAAATCCAAGTGGCACTAGAAATGGGAGCTAAAAGTCAAATTTGAAGAAAATAAATAGAAAATGGGATGTAAATAAAAGAGGCATGATCAGTTAAAAGTGATATCCATTAATGGGATATTAGGAAATATGTTATGGATATAAAAAGATTCAAGGAACCATAATGGTGATGTAAAAATCCATAGCAGAGACAAAACACTCCAATCAAGTGGGCAAGGCTAAGAAATTTTAACATCAATAACCTAAAGAACCCAACATAGAAAAAATAAGCTTGGAATAACCAATTAAGTAAATATTTCACCCCATAATGGTTATATTCATAAAAAATAAAAGTATCTTACCTTCATACAACATGTTCCTTATTCTTTAGAACCCATTATAGACCCATCAATCTACTATGATGATTGGGTATTGGCATGAAATAATAAGTGGTAATATAATGTAAGAAGATAACTAATTATGATAGGAGACATCTTACTTCAATATACTATCCTAACATACCCAAATGGACCTTGGTTCTATCTTGTGGGCAACTATGGAGTTTGAGCTTTAACTAGAATAAGTGTTGTGCTAAAAATATCATGTCTTTTGGTGTGATCTAACATTTAAGACATAATTTTCCTTTTAACATTATTTTTTATTATGATTTAAATTTTAAATCTTATAATTTTTCATATTTTACTCCTTTATATGTATTTTTAAAAACCAATAATGGGTGATAAAGATAATGTCACAAGATAACTTACATAACCACTAGAAAAGAGAACCTAAATACCATGGCACCTAAATACTTCTAAACTTCCACCTTATAAAAGAGTGCAACCTTGAAACCAACTTTGGTGTGTCTTAAGTGAAATGAGATGAAAATATGGTGATCATAAAGGATTCATACATTTTAAAATGTGGTAAAACTAATATATATTAGTATCTAACTCTATATATTCATGATAAAAAAAGAGGGATCTAAAAGTACATGGGGATGTAAGTGAAATCATGGAAAGGAAACCAAAAGAAGAAAAATACTATGGTAATCATGTCACTAGAGAAGCAATACTAACCTAAAAAGGGTATATCAAAAGCAATGACAAGATAAATCATCCAAAAAAAGAGGGAATGCAAAAATATACCAAAGAATTACAAGGAAACTAAGTCTGACTAAAAAATGGTGAAAGTATAAAATGCTATAAAATTAACCTAAATGTGATACATAATATCTTTTAGGGAAACTAGGGTCAAATACAAATCATCCCAAATGAGGGGGAATATAAAATACTAAAAAAAATAACTCGAAGGTGATACCTAAGATCCAAAATGGAAACTAAGGTTGATTGCAAAGTGATATAAATGATATAAAACAAAGATACATATTGAAAAATAAAGTGTTTAAAATGTAACAGATCACTATATAAACAATATATATGCAACCAAAACCACATATAATAAAAATAAAAATATGAAATTCCAATCATGTAACAATGTGAAATAAATGATTATCTTCTCAAAATTTTCATGAATTATATTGGCATACATCATCAATAACATTTGTTCAATTTTTATACAACCTATATCTAACTTGGACAATGGTATATTTTACCATTTTTGAGAGTTGTACAAGGAATACTTAGTATATTATCTATAATTAAAATGCAGGTGTGCATAACGAGGAGGATGCGGAGACCCATGATTATAATAACATAAGTGAGGTATATATTGTGTTATGGGACACATATCTTCTAGTATAAGTGGCAGTTCTAGTCATAGGGGAGGTTGTTCATATATCCTATATAGACCATGTGAATGATGCTAAGAACATAAAAGTGGAGTCCTTGAAAATTATTTAAAATTCTATTGGATAACTCTACACTTATTTTTATGATGTGTGGAACATTGGTGCCACTAAAATAAACCTCTCCTTATTTCAAGATATTGAATATAATATTTAGAGGTGGCATGTTTGGTAAATTGAGAAAGCTAGATTCATTAAGATGAAATAATAAAGATACTATTGAAGAGATATAAAGTTAGTCATATAGTGAATATTAATCTCATATAAATAACAAGAGCACCCAGGATTAGAATAACAAGGTGATCGACTATCCATGGTAGGTGATGATCCCTAGTAATGGTCTCATATGATTTCCAAACCTTTCCTACTTTTTTTTCTTTTTGTTATAGTTTATATTCCAAAATACTCATATATATGTATGTATGTATGTGTGTGTGTGTGTGTATATATATATATAGATATATATATATATATATATATATATATATATATATATATATATATATATATATATATATATATATATACATACATACATACATACATACATATACATATATATATACACACATACATATATACATATATATACATACATACATATATATATATATATGTATATATATATACATATATATATATATACATACATATATATACATATATATATATACATATATATACATACATATATATACATATATATATATACATATATACACACACACACATACACACACACACACACACACACACACACACACACACACACACACACACACACACACACACACACACACACATGCAAATGAAATATTAAGTTTAAATAGGTTATTTTTAAGTTTTCTAATATAGTTAAATGGTTTTATAATGGTTTATGTTTTTATGGATAATATGAATGGGAAGATATGTGTTTTGTGTTCAAATAACTAGTAGACATTCTATAATACATAATCATATCCATTAGTTGACTAAACATTTGAATTTAGAGAACCCACAATAATTAGGGAGCAACCACAACAACTAGTTGAGTGCACCTACAACAATGACCATAGGTAATCATTTTCCATATCATAACATAATTTTAGTCATAAATTCAAACCATATTCCAACTCATTAAATGGTATCAAACAAACATGAAACATGATGAGAAGTTTATTCAATTATATCCGAAAACAATTAGATCATCCTTCTCATTTATGAACGATACATTCATATGGTTTTAACCATCTCAACACTTTCTTGTCTTCTTCTTTTTTTTGTCATTATACATAATCCTATAGTTATTAAATATTATGTATTTTATTATGTAATAAACACCTCCTATCTATATATAGGTTAATATTTTTAGGTGATTAGGAGTTTTGAATTAAGATTATCATAGAAGCATATTTAAAGAAGAAACTATTGTAATTATTTGTACTCTCATGTAACAAACATTTTATTACTAAAAATTTTGATAAATAAAATTGAAGTCATTTGAGATAAAAGAATTTTTAATTTAAGGAAGTGATTTGAAGCACATGTCTAACCAAGTAGTTCTCACTTATGAGGAATTACTATGAGAATCCCATCTATTAAGTAGATATTTTCTATTCAAGTTGTATGTTTACATTTATAGCTATGTATTTTTATGTCTCTTGATTATTATATATTTATTTCATCATAATTGAATGTTCTTATGTGTGGTTGATTGATTATCTTTACTTAAAATATATGAAACTTCTAAAATAGTATTAGTTTCAATTATGTATCTTTCTTTTCATGCAAGACTTCTTACATTCCATCATTTACAATTCTATGAAGTGTGTTTCCTATATGTAACCATGAGTATCTTAACCTTACAAAGAGCTTGGTGTACACATATAGCTACAAAAACTTATTGTTGATGTAGGAGATTGCACCCTTGGTAGGAGACCGAGCTCTTACCTTCTCCTCGCAACTATGGAAACTCCCCTCTCACCTGTGGGACTGGCAAAGCTGGAGGGGAGGGTCTCTAGATAAGGGCTAGCTCCCTTTGGTGCATCATGTTTGTTCCAAAAAATGCAAATACATACATACATACATATATATATATATATATATATATATATAAATTGGGGGGGATGAAAAGGGAGAAAGATTGCAAGAAAATAAACTACTCTAAAGAGGCGATGCACCAAAATAAGTCAACCTTCTCACATCCACTCTTAAAACCAGATGAATGCATACATACACTCCACTCTTGGTAGAAGGACCAGACTACAAAAGATTGACAGGGAGGTTTTAATGAAAACACAGAGAATAGAGGTTCACCAAAGGTGCTATAAGAGGCACACTGAAAGGTAGTTTCTCTATTTTACACTACAAATAGAACTCTCCTCCTATAAATTTATAGAGATGGCACCTTACAGACAATAGATATTCTGGTGTTGAACCTATGAAAGCATCAAGAAACAATGACTGAACACAAACAAACACTCAAGACATACTCAAAAATGTCTATCCAAGATAGAGGTAAAAATGCATTTATTGATTCAGGTGGAATTTTACCAGGGCTATGCCTTACAAATGTGGAAGATCTCCTTTCTAAAAATGACAAGTCCTTAATATATAGGAGAAGAAAAGGAGGCCCTTTTTGGCACCCCTTTTTACAAGTGGCCTATTGTGTCCTCTCATTGGGAAGAGCAAGTCGCTCAAAACATTAATGAACTACACCTTTTGTCTATTTGCAATCTACTTTTTCAAGGTCAATACATGGTTTGTCTACTCATTAATGTGAAATGGAGAAACTAGTTTCACTGCTAGCTGTTGCATCCTCTAATGGTCAATTCACAACCACTATTTCACCTGCTGGAGTTACTTCTCAAATCACTGCTTCTTCTTACCACTTGGACTAACTGCCCATTCATTCAATGCTTGTCGCTTTGTCTTTTCTCAATTTTGTCTCTTATGGCTCCTTTGGCCCTTGGGGGTGAACTTCCAGTGGGTCACTGCATTCTTGGCTCTCGTGGTTAGCGCTACCTCATTTGAAAACAAGTGGCTATTTCATTGTGCTAATTTTGATGTTCTCACAGCCATCATTGGTTTAAAAACCAATAGCCAATTTACTTTGTTAATTTTGATGGCATCTAGGACATCCTCGTCCCTATCAAAATGTCATCAGGTCCTTTGCTAGCTTTTTATGGCCTTGCTTTCCTCAGCCCTCCCTATGGGTGCTCTTTTCCCTTTGTACCTCCTTAGCACCTTCCCAAAGGGAAAGTGACACTTCGGCCTTCAAAAATGCCCTTTATATTTGGCCGAGAGTCCCCCACAAGGGCATCTACCCTTTGGGGTCCTTCGGTGGGTCCTTTGATCCTTCAGACGGTCTCCCGAGTTCCCATGGGCTTTGTGTATTTTCCATGTACTTTTGTCCATGGACATTTTACCGCGAATAAAAAGTCCATGAAAATTCTCCCCGAGTCTGTCTTTGCCTTGAGCTATGCCCGAATTCCTTCTGAATTTTTGTCCAAAGGAATTCCTTCGGATAAAAAGTCCAAAGGAATTCGAGACTTATACAAATTCAAACTTAGTCAAAATTTGAACTTACCCAGTCCTTTTCCATTGAAGCGCCTACCCTCTGCAAGGGTATTTGAACTTGAAGACTGCCCCTCGACGAACTGGCATACCCTTGAACCAAGTCGTTGAACCAAAATGGTTCAATGGGTCAACCATTGCACGCTAATGAATTAGTGAACCAAGGCTGATGAACTTCTCCCTTTGAAACAACTCATTGAACCAAACCCATTGAACTAAAAATGGTTCAACGGTTTAATGGTTCAATGCTTGTTGAATCGAGATGTTGAACTTGAAGATGGGATTTTGAACCAAAGGTCGTTGAACCACTTAAACTAGGCCATGAACCAAACTCATTGAACTTATACAACCTGAAAATGACTGGCATTGAATAGCAAGGGAAGAAGGGGACCAAAAATTTTGCTTGAAGGCAAAATTTGGTCAATAAACTGGTGACTCCTAGGGGAAGCATGCCTGCTATTCTTAGAGACTAGTTGCCTTGCATTCCATTGGGCATGGAGTCAGGTGACAATTTGGAAAACCAACAATAACTCTGATAAATCTAGAACTAGTCACACAGATCTACCTCCAAGGGAATGAAAACACACACAAGACTAAGAAAACTACTACTTGTGCAACAGAACTTAGGGAAAATTTATACAAATGAAAAGAGACTCAGTGGCAATGCTTCAAATGTATCCCATTAACTGGGATATGTAGTTCTTCACCATCTAACCTATAAAGTTGGAATGCATTATGTTGCTTGCACTGAGTGATTATGTATGGACCACTCCATAGGGCATCAAATTTTGCATGCTTTCCAGGCTTAGCTCGGTCTTCATCCCATTTCAAGACAATGTCTCCTTCAAAGAAATATTTTGACAAAGATTTCTTATCGAAGTGTCTCTTCACTTGCTATTGGAAACTGGTCATAGAAGCCATAACCTGATGCCTTATCTCTTGGAGCTCCATCAGCTTGCATAGCCTGACTTCCATGCTACTTCCTTCTTCTAACTACAGCTGGTAAGTGAGGTCCAATGCTAGCAATTCAAGTGAGATGGGTAGCCTAGCTTCCCTTCCATATATGAGTGTTTATGGAGAATTTTTGATTGCTCTCTTTGGAGTGATTCGATCAGCCCATAGAGCTGTCTTCAACTTGGCATGCCAAGTCCTCTGATTTTCTTCCATGGTCCTCTTTATGATTTTGATCATATTTTTATTGGTGGACTTAGCTAGCCCATTCCCCTGAGGGTAATAATTGGATGAAGTGATGAGGTATATACCATACCTTAGCACCCATTCACTTATTTTGGTTCCTAGAAAAGCCAAGGTGTTATCTGAGATTATGGTGATCGAGACCCTGAATCTTATTACCAAGTCCTCATAAAACTCTAGGACCGCACTTTCATTTGCTTCTTTCAAAGTAATAGCCTCTACCCACCTTTTGAAATAGTCCATGGTAGTCAGGAACCATTTGTGTCCAACACTAGAGGGAGGATTGATCATTCCTATGAAATCCAGCCCCCACTGCATGAATGGTTGCTCCACCTGAATAGGCTACAGAGGCATGGCATCCAACCATTGTTTCCCATCAAAAAGTACACACTTCTGGCACTTTCTTACCCAAGCATGGGTGTCCTTGAAAAGAGTAGGCCAAAAATAGCCAGATCTCATTATCCTTGCTACAGTAGCTCTAGGAGTGAAATGATTGCCTACTGACCCATCATGGAATTTAGACAGTACCTTATCAGCCTAGTTTGGGTAAATACACCTTAGAAGGACCCTAGAGAGATCCTTCTTAAACAATACTCCATCAACCAGAACATAAGGGAGAGACTGAAGCCTAAAGTACCTTCTTCCAATCCTATCAAGACCTTGTGGGCACTCACCAGTGAGAAGGAAACACCTCAGGTCTGACGTCTAATCCTTTATGACAACTGGTTCCTCTATAGTGGTTACATCATGAATTAGCAAACTATCTTCCCTTTTTTTCTTGAAGTCCGCAACAAGTTATTCGCATAGACCTCTTCCCCTCACCAGCTTGGTGATCTTGATGTCTACATCATACTCCATCACTTTGGTGATCCACCTTGCTCTCTTCTCATTTAGGTCTTGATTGGTCAAGAAATCCTTGATGCTAGGATGTGGGACCATGAGGTGAATCCTACTGTTAGACAACATATGCCTAAATTTCTTCAAGCTCTGCACTACTGCCAGGACTTGTTTCTCAACATACGAGTATTTGACTTCAAAATCCTCTAACCCTTGGCTAAAAAAAAGCAAGTGGTTGCTGGAGGTCATCACCATTTTCTTGGGTAAGCATGACAGAGATCACCTCTTCACTACTAAAAGTGTAGAGGTTGAAGTCTTTGTTGAAGTCAGGGCTAATCAAAGTAGGAGCCTGAGTTATGGCCTAATTGATGGTTTCAAAGCTGTCATTTCTTTGTGTTGTCCATTTGAACTCCTCACCCTTCCTCAGCATAGAGGTTAGTGACTTGACTATCTCTGTGAAATTTGGAATGAATCTCTAAATGAAATTTATCCTACCAAAGAATCTCTGTAGGCCCTTCTTATGCTTTGGTAAGGACATTTCCAAGATAGAATGAACTCTCTTGGGGTCAATGGATAAGCCTTCCTTGGACATGATGTGGCCAAGGAGTTTCCCCTCATGAACAACAAACATGCACTTCTTTAGATTAAGAGAGATGCCAAACTCCCTATACCTTTCAAAAATCTGCCTAAGGTGTTTTATGTGTTGGCTCGCCTCCCTAGAGAATACCATCACATCATCAAGTTATACCAACACGTTGTTGTTTATCAAGCCTCCAAAAGCCATCTCCATGGCTCAATGAAAGGTAGCGCTAGCATTAGATAGACTTAATGGCATCTTCTTGTAGGCAAACATTCCCCATTTAGTGGTGAAGGTCATGTTATGCTAGTCACAGCCTTACACTAGAATATGATTATACCCTAAATAACCATCTAGGAGGGAGAAATGCTCGCTACCAGTTACCTTCTGAAGGATCCACTTCATGCTTGGGAGGGGATAATGGTCTTTAAAAGAGACTTTATTAAGGTCTCTGAAGTCGACACATATCCTGATCTCCCCATTCTTCTTTCTAATAGGAACAAGGTTGGCTAGCCAGGAGGAATGTTTGATTGGAAATATAATTTCAGACTCAATCAATTTGGCCAGTTCCCTCTATATGAAGGGCTCAATCATCAAGTTAAAAAGTCTCTACTTTTGTGTGACTGGCCTAGCACCTTATTCTAATTTGATGGTGTGCTAGGTGAGTCTTGGGTCAAAGCCCTTCAAATCACTATAATCCCAAGCAAAGACATCAGAGAACTCCTGACACATCAAAATGAAAGCCCACCTTCTTGAATAGTGCAGACTCTTCCAAGCACAAGTAGCTTGTCCTTGAAGATCTCAACCTTTTCATAATTATCCTTTTTAGATGTGATGCATGCCTTATCATTTCTAAATTGGTCATCTCTATTGAAGATGCTCTCAAGCATGACCAAACCTTTAGGGAGCTTATTGTTCTTCAATTAAACAATCTGGTTGCCATATTGCTGCTGCAACTTCACTTGGTTCTATGTTGCAAATTCATCTTCCTCTTGTAGGAAGAAATCTATTTACTGGTCATTTGCAAAAACTTGCTAATTTCCAATGTTTTCAGGGATAGAGGGTTGAACTACCACCTTCAAGTGGCAAGAACCACAGTCTCGACCTGTTTCCTTGGAAACATCAAACTAGGCACCAATTGCTACCAGCCTATCCACTTGTTTGTTCTGCTCTCTGGGAATGGAGGTGATATTGAAAGCAAGGAAATCTTCCTCCAAGTCCTAGACCCTATGCTTGTAGGACTTCAACAAAGAATTCTTGGTTAGATTCAGGCCTCTCACCTAATTTACAATCAGCTCATTGTCTCCCAAAACTTGCAACTCCTTGATCCCTCTTTTCCTTGCCCATTCCAGACCATGGATAAGGGACTCATATTCTGCAACATTGCTTGTGTAAGATAATTGGAAAAAAAAGATAAAAAGTACCTATCTTTTGAAGGGGAGACCAACATCACCCCATCGCTAACTCCTAGCCTACTTCTGGAACCATCAAAATATAGATGCCATAGGCCTAGGTCCTCTTAGTCTGCCTTCATTATATTAGGTATGAAGGTGCCCTCCTCATGCATGTAGTAGACTCTAAGGTCTGCCTCCTCAATGAACTTGTAAGGATCATGTTCAAAGTTATCATTTCCCCACTCATCCAAGAGTAGGTTTGTAACCCCTTTAAGAGTAGAGGATGAAGATTGGTCTGTCTGGGACTCTTTTGGGTTGATAATGGTGTAATTGACGTTCATTGCTTTGGGTGAATATGGTTCTAGATGGTCCTTGTAGAGTAGCTCAGATTTAATTTTTACCTTGGTCCTGTACTTGGTTCTAAAAACTAGATATGACCAATTCGCCACTAAATAGCCACCTAACTTTGATGTGAAGTCCCTGGACAAGCAAATTACAAAATAAGGAGGAACATCTGCTACCACTATATCATGGGGAATTGAGAAGGTTGGGCAAGCATGCAATGTCAGCCCTAAAACCTTCAAAATCCCAACTATTTTTGTAGGTGTCCCATCTAGCTATAGGACTCCTTTGTTCATCTCCTCATACTTCAGTCCCATCTTGTTAGCTATGCATTTGGGCATCATTGAGGTACTAGCCCCACTGTCAATTATGAAATTATGTACCAAGAAATTCCTTATGACCAAGGATACATAGAAAGGGGAATTTTCTCTTCCTTCTTTACCTAACCTGAAGTGGAAGGTTGTCCATTCGTCATCAAGACATTATCAGTGCTCACTGGGATAGCTTGTCGGTCTAGCTCATGCAATTCTTTCTTCAATATGTCTTGTCTTGGAAGAGACAATGAATCCCATAAAGAGATGTTCATATGCAACTTTTTATCTGGTCCACTACATTGACTTGGGGACTACCTCCCTTCAAGCTTTCTTTGGGGCTAATTCTGACCTGAGCCACAGGTTAAGGGGCTAAAGGTGCAAATGGCTATCTAAAGTTTGGGGCCTTTGAATTAGAGTGTGATGGAGGAGGTGCTACTGCCACTTGGGTGGTAGCATGTGCTTCTATCATTGCTCTTCTCTTAAATTTTGTGTTGGCTGTAACACAATCAACCTGATTGTCTACAGCGCCCACATAATTCACTGAATAAAATTCCCCCTCCAGATGATTCATGAGGGTAGAATCTAGTTGGGCTTGATTACTTCTCATGCTGGGTTGAGTTAGAGCCTCAATAATTTGGGAATGAGTAGCTTCCTGATTGTCTACATTTTGGAAATAATTCAACATCTCATTTGTGTAAATAGCCTATTCTTGACCATATCCCAGGGTCAAACAACTTGGCTGCTCCTATACTAGATTATTCTGAACTGGCACCATGACTTTAGATGATGAAGGGGGGCCTGAGTTATAGTTTTGAAATAGTTTGGTCTAAGTGAGCTGACCCTGTCCTTGATTATAGCCTTGAAAAGGGGGTTTAGGGGCTTGACCATAATGCTGATATCCTTGGTTCAGCCTGTTGCTTTGAGCTTGCTACCTTTTAAGAGCTACAAGTTCATTTGACATGCTCTGCAATAGACTCTTAACTTCATGAAGTTCATTGGATGGGACAATAGCTAGTTTCTCAATGCTAGGTAGAGGGGCTAATGTGGGAGCAATGGTCTGAATTGGAGGTAGCATTTCTGGGAAAAGTGGCATGTGAGGCCTAGGGGCTATTTTCCTAGCCTATACTAAGCAATTTTCAACTGCTATGGCTATGTCATAAGCAGATGGCAGTATATGCCCTTCCATGGATTGTATCATCATAGTAATATCACTATTTAAAGATCTTAAATAATATAGGAAAGCATATTTGGGAGTCAGTCTTACCATGATGGGAATTCTATCCCAAGTCTTTTGAAACTATGTGTTGAAATCTTGCATATACTCATGTGGAGCTCTCTTTATGGTTGTGAACTACTTAGCAAGCAAGAGGCCATTACTCTTTTCCCAAAAATGATCTATCAACTAAGTGCCCAATTTGTTCCAAGAATGTATTGAATTTACATGCAAAGTTCCATACCAGTCAAGAACCTTGCCTTTAAGAGACAGTGCTAGCAATCTGATGGCAATATTTTCTTCTGTTACATTGTGAATATTTCAGAGGTTAGCAATATTCCTAATATGCTCTATGACTATAATGGGCCCCTCTCCATCGAAAGAAGGCACATTTTTGAGGGCTATTCCTAGAATTGGATCATAGCATGGGAGATTCAAGGGGCTCTAACCATGAAAAGCTGCAAAAGGCAATGCCATAGCTGGGATGGGCTATAGCTGGGGTTTTGCTACATATACATCCCTTACAACAGGTCTAAGAGGGTGGCTTGTTGGATAAGAATGGGTCCTCTCAAATCTTATCCTTTTTGTAGAGTTCAAAGGCAACTCAATGAAATCAAAAGGAACCCCTTTAGAAGCAGACCTTGTGGTGACTTTAGGCATAAAAAGTTAAGAAACTGGTCTTAATTTGAAAATTGAAGCTCTTACTAGTGGAGTCACCAGATGCAGGAAAACTTGATTTGCTATGATAGGACTAGCATCAATCCTAAAACTTTACTGAGTTATCAAATTGAGTCCCACCAGGCATGCCAAAACTGTTGACATAGGAGATTGCACCCTTGGTAGGAGGCTAAGCTCCTGCCTTCTCCTCACAACTATGGAAACTCCCCTCTTGCCTGTGGGACTGGCGAAGCTGGAGGGGAGAGTCTCTAGATAAGGTCTAGCTCCCTTTGATGCATCATGTTTGTTCTAGCAAATGCAAATGCAAATACATATATATACATACATACATACATATATATATATATATATATATATATATATATATATATATATATATATATATATATATATATATATATATATATATATATATATATATATATATATATATATATATATGTACAGATATATAAACTTGGGGGGATGAAAAAGGAGAAAGATTATAGGAAAATAAACTACTCTAAAGCGGTGATGCACCAAAATAAGTTGACCTTCTCATATCCACTCTTAAAACTAAATGACTGCATACATACGCTTCACTCTTGGTAGAAGGACCAGACTATAAAAGCTTGATAGGGAGGTTTTAATGAAAACATAGAGAATAGACATTCACCAAAGGTGCTATAAGAGGCACACTGAAAGGTAGTTTCTCTATGTCTGCCCCCCAAATAGAACTCTCCTCCTATCAATTTGTAGAGATGGTGCCTTGTAGACAACATATATGCTACTGTTGAACCTGTGAAAGCATCAAGAAAAAATGACTGAACATAAACAAAAACTCAAGACATACTCAGAAATGTCTATCCAAGATAGAGGTAAAAATGCATTTATTGATTCAAGTGGAATTTTGACAGGTTTGTGCCTTACAAATGTGGAATATCTCCTTTCTAAAAATGACAAGTCCTTAATATATAGGAGAAGTAAAGGAGGCCCTTTTTGGTGCCCCTTTTTACAAGTGGCCTATTACGTCCTCTCATTGGGAAGAGCAAGTCACTCAAAACATTAATGAACTATGCCCTTTGTCTATTTGCAGTCTACTTTTTCAAGTTTAATACACAGTTTGTCTACTCATTAATGTGAAATAGAGAAACCAATTGCACTACTAGCTGTTGCATCCTCTAATGGTCAATTCACAACCACTATTTCACCTGCTGGAGTTACTTCCCAAATCGGTGTTTCTTCTTGACACTTAAACTAACTTCATATTCATTCCATGCTTGTCTCTTTGTCTTTTCTCAATTTTGTCTCTTTTGGCTCCTTCGGCCCTCAGGGGCAAACTTCCAACGGGTCGCTACATATTGGGCTCTCATGGTTAGCACTTCCTCATTTGAAAACAAATGGCTATTTCATTGCACTAATTTTGACATTCTCACGGCCGTCATTGGTTTGAAAACCAATGTCTAATTTGCTTTTTTAATTTTTATGGCCTCTAAGACGTCCTCGTCCCTGTCAAAATGTCATCGGGTCCTTCGCTAGCTTTATGCGGCCTTGCTTTCCTCGGCCCTCCCTGTGGGTGGTCTTTGCCCTTTGTATCTCCTAAGCACCTTCCCGAAGGGAAATTGACCCTCTAGCCTTCAAAAATTCCCTTTATATTTGGCTGAGAGTCCCCCGTAAGGGCATCTACCCTTTGGGGTCCTTCAGTGGGTCCTTTGATCCTTCAAACGGTCTCCCGGGTTCTCACGGGCTTTGTGTATTTTCCGCGGACTTTTGTCCGTGGACAAAAAGTCTGCAAAAATTCTCCTTGGGTTTGTCTTTGCCTTGAGATGTGCCCGAATTCCTTCAGACTTTTTGTCTAAAGGAACTCCTTTGGACAAAAAGTTTGAAGGAATTTGGGACTTATACAAATTCAAACTTGGACAAATTTGAACTTACTCGGTCCTTTTCCATTGAAGTGCCTACCCTTTGCAAGGGTATTTGAACTTGAAGACTTCCCCTCAACCAACTAGCATACCCTTGAACCATGTTGTTGAACCAAAATGGTTCAATAATTTAATGGTTTAACCATTGTGCGCCGATGAACTAGTGAACCAAGGTCGATGAACTTCTCCCTTTGAAACAACTCGTTGAACCAAACCCGTTGAACTAAAAATGGTTCAACGGTTCAATGGTTCAATGCTTGTTGAATTGAGATGTTGAAATTGAAGATGGAATTTTGAACCAAAGGTCGCTGAACCACTTGAACCAGGCCATGAACCAAACTCATTGAACTTATGCAACCTAAAAATGACTGGCATTGAATAGCAAGGGAAGAAAGGGACCGAAAATTTTACCCGAAGGCAAAATTTGGTCAACACTTACCATAGTAAATGTACCCTAGGTTAAAAATCTAATGAAGGATCATGCTTAACAAACCAAGTGGTTGCCCCTCTAGAACACATTTTATTAGATTATACACAGTGGTTGGATTGTGTCAAGTTTAATTAGGGAATTAATTCTACTAGTCATATTGGCACTATTTATGGGATAGATGTCAAAAATTAAAATATCCTAGAGTTGAGATAAATTTCTAACTTTTATACAAGTAAAATTCCTATTTTATAAAATTAAAAATTTCCTTCTTTTTAGAAGTAAATTTACTGCTTTGTAGAAGTAAAATTACCGCTTACTAGAATAAAATTTCATGTTTTTAGCATAATATTTCTTTCTTTCAAGATTGAATTTATTGATTTATAAATTATATTTTAATTTCCTAAAAATTAAATTAAACACCAAAAAGATCCCCATTGAACTCTATGTAGGGAAGAGCATAAAAATGCAAAAAAGAAGGTGGAAGTGTTTATATACAACATGAAAGAAGTTACTTGAGAATAATTTTGACTATGAAAATGAGTTTATATTTATAAGAATAAATTGGAATATTACCTACAAAAATAAATATATCACCAATTGTGATAAAATTATCACTTATAGAAACATAAACATCACCTACAACAATAGAGAACTCACTTAAAACAATAGACATATCACTTGTAGCATCTAGAGAAATAATTTTGGTTGATTCACACCAACTATTGGAGGTAGAATAAGTAGTAATAGAAGTTTTTTTGGTTGAATTGGTAAAAATATCAAAGATTAAAAGATAATAATATCATCATACCCCTATAAAATTTTCCCTTTCACCATTTAAAAGAGTGCCTATTTATCCATCCTGTAATTAATGATTAGTTATTCAGTGCCCTCCACCCTCACCCTAAATCCTCTATAAAAGATAATTTAAATCCCTTCTAGCCCCAAAGAATACTACAAAATCTGGGGAAACCTATGACTCAACTAAACAATACATCTTTTTTGAACTTCTTAAAGAATTCATATAAATCCTCACTCTATCATCCCTAGTTAGAAGACTTTATTCTTTTTTTTTAATAAACTTACAACCATTGTCCATCACACACCATGGTAAATGTTTAAAAATGATTTGAAAAGTGGATGAAAAACTCTCAAGTTTACAAGTATCTTATTGATGATGAAAAATGTTTCATCAACTAATTAAACCTTTCACCTATTATGAAGGTTAAGTTAGAATCATACCAGTCTAATGACAAGGTTTTAAAGGTTTGAATATAGTCATAAAGATACAAGGGGTTTTTTAAACATTCTGGGAAATAATAAATAAGTTATTGGATATAACATATTCTATTATAATTCATAAATCTACTATCAAACAATAAATTAGTTTAGATATAAATATGTAATCAATCATATCTGATAGAGAAAGCCTATGAACAAGACAATCTCTTGAAGGAAAGAAATATGATTCAATAATATAATTTTTTCAAAGAATAGTATCTTGCTTTACTAATATAAATTTTGAGTAAACATCAAGATAATAAACAAAGAAGCATAAAGATAAAATGAAGTCAAGAAAATAGATCAACTTAAGTAAATATTCAATAATTAAATAACATAAACATAACTCAATAATAAAATAAAAGAAGCAAACAACAACATCAAATAAATTAGTAATTAAACAACAAACTAAAGCAACTAGACAACTAACTAATCTAATACTAACTAAAAATAACACTAAACTAACCTAAAAAAACTTAATCAAATAAAGAAATAAAAAATAAATAGTAAAATTAGTATAATTAATTAAATTAAAACTACATTAAATAGAAAATAAATTAGATTAATTAGAAACTAAACTAAAATTAGATTTAAACTAAACTAGAAGTTAAAGTCAAATAAAATACAAAATGAACAAAATATGTGAGTCTCAATAAAAAAGAGTCATCTTAGTAAATAGATCATTTTATTTGAGAAACAAATATCTTTCTTACAAAATATCTTTAAAAGATAACTTTTACAATCAAACAGATCAATAATATGTCATAAATAATGAAATTTCTATCATTATTTGGGTTGAATACTTATATTATGCACATAAGATTGCAAGAAGTGATCATCAAAAGATTTTAAACTTGACAATTTTAGATAATCTATTATAAATAATAATATAAAACTAGATATACCTATGTTGTCTAAGCAATATACTCAATCATCAAAGAAAGTATGATTGGTCTATCTACAAAAATCATGTTATCTCAAAAAATTACATAAAAAAGAGAGATAAATGATTGAATTTAGAATGTAATAGTCTTCAATACATGTATTGTTCCTCCTTTCCAATGAATCCTTGATCTCATTTTATACTTCCAAGTTAATTTAAAAAAGGAAGTTGTAACTAACTTTAGTTAGTTACTTGTTAACTTTATATAATTGACTTGTAAAAGTCAATTAATATTGGCAGTTATAAATTGATAAAATATTTAAATTTTTAAGAGATAAATTATTTGAAATTAGACTAAGTATTTACTAATGGGTGGGGACCCTATAGTAAACTAATAATAATAAGAACCACATTATTTCAATAAATAATTAGAAAATTCATAGTTAGATGAAATTCTTATCCACATTAATTTCATTTTGCATATAATCCAAACTCTATATATGTATGTATGTATCAAAATTAAAGTCTTTTTACACTCCAAAATATCATTAAAGTCTCAAAATCTTGAAATGTACTAAGTTTTATCAACTTAAAGTTCAATTCTGAAATAAAATTTATCTTTCTAATAATCAAGAGTCATCAAAATCAGATAAAACTTATATCAATCATTCACAAATTTCATTCAATAGTTCATTATATTTCATCTAAACTATAGGAAATTAAACTAATTTTATACCTGAATCACTCTCAACATCATCTATCTCCAATTTGATTTGCTTTACTACTCTAATTTTTGTTAGAGTTTTATATTCATCTTAACTATTTCCATGTTTCCTTGAAGTGGATGGATGTATGACAGCAAGAGGTTTTTCTAAACTGGGTTTCCTTCATTCTATAATAGACATTTTTTAAGGTGGTGTAGGCTCACTAGGATAGGATGGAAATGTAATATTTAAAAAATTATTTGAATGGATTGGCTCATTGACTTGTTATGGTGTCTCATTAATAACATTAACTCTTTCCTGACTATGTGACTAAATAGGCATATGATGAGGATTAGTTTGCAATAGATAGGATGAGATACTATGAGAATTTGTGATCATGAAAACCCTTATTTCCCTTATGATTGGCAAGATTAAATGACAAGCTACTCAAAACATTCTAAAATTTTAGATCAATGATATCAAAATGAATGGGCATTTGGGCTCCTCTACTTACATATTCAAGAGATAAATTATTTGAAATTAGACTAATGGGTGGGGACCCTCTAGTAAACTAATAATAATAAGAACAACATTATTTCAATAAATAATTAGAAAATTCATAGTTAGATGAAATTTTTATCCACATTAACTTCATTTTACATATAATCTAAACTATATATACATATGTATGTATCAAAATTAAAGTCTTTTTACACTCCAAAATATCATTAAAGTCTCAAAATCTTGAAATGTACTAAGTTTTATCAACTTAAAGTTCAATTTTGAAATAAAATTTATCTTTCTAATAATCAAGAGTCATTAGAATCAGATAAAACTTATATCAATCATTCACCAATTTCATTCAATAGTTCATTATATTTCTTCTAAACTATAGGAAATTAAACTAATTTTATACCTGAATCACTCTCAACATCATCTATCTCCAATTTTATTTGCTTTACTATAATTTTTGTTGGAGTTTCATATTCATCTTAACTATTTACATGTTTCCTTGAAGTGGATGGATGTATGACAACAAGAGGTTTTTCTAAACTGGGTTTCCTTCATTCTATTATAGACATTTTTTAAGGTGGTGTAGGCTCACTAGGATAGGATGGAAATGTAATATTTAAGAAATTATTTGAATGGATTGGATCATTGACTTGTTATGGTGTCTCATTAATAACATTAACTCTTTCCTGACTATGTGACTGAATAGGCAGATGATGAGGATTAGTTTGCAATAGATAGGATGAGCTACTATGAGAATTTGTGATCATGAAAACCCTTATTTCCCTTATGATTGGCAAGATTAAATGAAAAGCTACTCAAAACATTCTAAAATTTTAGATCAATGATATCAAAATGAATGGGCATTTGGGTTCCTCTACTTGCATATTCAAGAGATAAATTATTTGGAATTAGACTAATGGGTGGGGACCCTCTAGTAAACTAATAATAATAAGAACAACATTATTTCAATAAATAATTAGAAAAATCATAGTTCGATGAAATTCTTATCCACATTAATTTCATTTTGCATATAATCTAAACTATATATATGTATGTATGTATCAAAATTAAAGTCTTTTAACACTCCAAAATATCATTAAAGTCTCAAAATCTTGAAATGTACTAAGTTTTATCAACTTAAAATTCAATTTTGAAATAAAATTTATCTTTCTAATAATCAAGAGTCATTAGAATCAGATAAAACTTATATCAATCATTCACTAATTTCATTCAATAGTTCATTATATTTCATCTAAACTATAGGAAATTAAACTAATTTTATACTTGAATCACTCTCAACATCATCTATCTCCAATTTGATTTGATTTACTACTCTAATTTTTGTTGGAGTTTCATATTCATCTTAACTATTTACATGTTTCCTTGAAGTGGATGGATGTATGACAGCAAGAGGTTTTTCTAAATTGGGTTTCCTTCTTTCTATAATAGACATTTTTTAAGGTGGTGTAGGCTCACTAAGATATGATGGAAATGTAATAATTAAAAAATTATTTGAATGGATTGGCTCATTGACTTGTTATGGTGTCTCATTAATAACATTAACTCTTTCCTGACTGTGTGACTGAATAGGCAGATGATGAGGATTAGTTTTAAATAGATAGGATGAGCTACTATGAGAATTTGTGATCATGAAAACCCTTATTTCCCTTATGATTGGCAAGATTAAATGACAAGATACTCAAAACATTCCAAAATTTTAGATCAATGATATCAAAATGAATGGGCATTTGGGCTCCTCTACTTGCATATTCAAGAGATAAATTATTTGAAATTAGACTAATGGGTGGGGACCCTCTAGTAAACTAATAATAATAACAACATTATTTCAATAAATAATAAGATAATTCATAGTTAGATGAAATTCTTATCCACATTAATTTCATTTTGCATATAATCCAAACTATATATACATATGTATGTATCAAAATTAAAGTCTTTTTACACTCCAAAATATCATTAAAGTCTCAAAATATTGAAATGTACTAAGTTTTATCAACTTAAAGTTCAATTCTGAAATAAAATTTATCTTTCTAGTAATCAAGAGTCATCAAAATCAGATAAAACTTATATCACTCATTCACCAATTTCATTCAATAGTTCATTATATTTCATCTGAAATATAGGAAATTAAACTAATTTTATACTTGAATCACTCTCAACATCATCTATCTCCAATTTGATTTGCTTTACTACTCTAATTTTTGTTGGAGTTTCATATTCATCTTAACTATTTGCATGTTTCCTTGAAGTGGATGGATGTATGACAGCAAGAGGTTTTTCTAAATTGAGTTTCCTTCATTCTATAATAGACATTTGTTAAGGTGGTGTAGGCTCACTAGGATAGGATGGAAATGTAATATTTAAAAAATTATTTGAATGGATTGGCTCATTGACTTGTTGTGGTGTCTCATTAATAACATTAACTCTTTCGTGACTGTGTGACTAAATAGGCAGATGATGAGGATTAGTTTGCAATAGATAGGATGAGCTACTATGAGAATTTGTGATCATGAAAACCCCTATTTCCCTTATGATTGGCAAGATTAAATGACAAGCTACTCAAAACATTCCAAAATTTTAAATCAATGATATCAAAATGAATGGGCATTTGGGCTCTTCTACTTGCATATTTAAGACCAAACCTCTAGCCCTAAAACCTCTTCTATCAATTTGACTATTCATGATACCAAAGTTATGATTCCTTTCCCAATTGTTATTATATTTATTCTTACTCTAATCTAGTTGATCCCAACTTGACATTTTAAATACAATTCAAAATATTATCATCATTATTTTACTAAACTTCAAAATGAAAATATCAACTATAGAATCATTGATAACAACTGTACTTCCATATTTAGCTTTCAGCCACTTTATGAATTTTTTTAGTTATATCAAAAAAATGTACAAATCAAGGATTCAACTATCTAAAATTAAACTCATTTATATTATTTTTAATTCTATCTGTATCATGTAACAGAAAAACTTGAATTTCATAATAATTACATAACATTATATTCTTCACAATTTTATTTCAAATATTTTACCTATACTTATTGCATTTAATTATCACTACACAAATACTGTCTCAAAATATACAATATATGTATTATCTAGAAATTACAAATTACATGTATTTTATCAAACTAACAACCAATCCATAACCACTGAAAGAACTGAAAAGATAATTTCAACAAAAGTTTTGTTCACAATGTTTTAAGCCTTTAACATGGTCATAATTTTTTTTATAAATCATCATTTTGAAACATAGAATACATATATGTATCTCATCTTTCCAAAATATTAACATTTTATTACTATTTTTTAAATTCATGACTTCAAAAATAAAACCCAAAAAATGCGTTTAATATCTTCAAATAAACCTCTAATTTTTAGAAGATCATATATTGCATGTAAACAAATTTTGTTTATAAAAAATCTTTCACAAAAATAATTTCTTAAAACTATACCCAAAAAACCACTTTTGAATCATCAAGTTTACATGAAAATAAGCATTCCAAGCTCATTATTATACCAAACTTCATGCATTTATGAAACCAGAACTTCAAAATTTAAACTAATATGACCAAAATCACCACTATAACAAACTATCAACAAACTAAAAATCCAAAAATAGAATATTGCATATTCCCAAGATAATCACCATGATCACCTCAGAATATAATTTGAAAATTTCTAATACTTCATAAATGATAATATTCATTATTCACCAAATTTAACTTTAAAACTAGAGATGAACATATTTATAATGACAATGAAAACAATTTCAATTATCAAAATGTCATACTGAAATTATAATATGATAAAACCAAAAATCTTAACTAATTTTCCAAAAATGAAATCTTTTCCAACTGATCTTATCACCAACAATCCCAAAATCACACATGCAACAAAATTAAAATAGATAATTTATCTTGTAAGAATTTATCAAAAATATCATGCAAACTCAAAAACGTAATTCTTTCCATGTAAACAATTTGCAGAGATAAAATACAATTCTCATTCATAACTATTCACTCTTCCAATAATGACATACTTGTTAATGTCACGTTTATAATTTTCCAAATTTATCTAAGAAAAGTATGTATTTTTCTATGTACTTTGATCAAATGATTACCAAAATGAAAACTAACCTATTTTTACACCATAACCCATGCATTAATTACTTCTACTTGTGTGCCTTCATTTCATTAGTTTTTCAACTTGAGACATGCCATTAGCTGACTACTAACTTGTTTAGCAAGACTTTAAATTTAGTAATGACCAATTTCCTTACTAAAACACCAACTAACTTGATTTAAGGCATGTAACATCCACATTTAATTATTTAAACTAATTTTTGATTTTCTTTGAATCTCAAAACATCCATCACACTCAGCATTAAAGCAACTTACCAATTGGACTGCTAACTTACCAACCTTCCTCCATTCGAACATTAATGACATGAGATTTTTAATTTTTCAATACAAATATATCTTAATTCCCAATTGACCTTTGAAATAAATAATCACCCGTGACCATTTTAAAGACTTCATTTAGGTCCACCACCTTATATTGAATTCTTAGCATAGGATAGTGTTTAGATTAGAATCTAGGACCACTTAGGATTATTTGACAATCCTTAGAATTATAGTATCTTAAGTTTAAATAAATAAACCAAATTATATTTATGGTAAAACTTCATTTTGTATCAATATTTATACTTGTAGTCGAATTTCAAATGAAAGTAACTGAAAAACTATTATGACAAATTCATATAATGCTTTCAATTTTGATAAAAAATTATCATTTCAAAATGAAAAAACTATACTAATCACTTTAATTAAATGCAATATATCCATCAAAATCTCATAACTAAAAACAAACATTCAATACTGATCAATACATGCTAATTTTATTTATTTAACCATTAATGCTTTTTGAAACCACTATAATATAAATATGAATCTATAAATAAATCATTAACAAATAATTTAATTGAAAACATGTGTATTCATAATACTAATAATTAACTTATGTCCTTGACTATAGTTTTATATTTTATTACTAGGTCATCACTATGGCAGATAAGAGTATAAAATTCAAAAAATTATAAGGGTACAAAAAATAGGTATAACACTAGTGACCTTGCTTGTCAATTTTAAATAATAAAATTGAGTAACAATCAAATTTCTTTTTGTAAATAAAATAATCTTGAAAGTGTACTCCAAGTAAATCATTTCTCAAACAACTATGCATGAACCCCTTTACAATAATTTTTAATAAGAGATGGGATGTTTGGCTAGTGTGACATGAAGAAAGGAAATAATATAACAAAGGGAGTTTGAGCTAGATACATAAATAAATACAAAAGCCTCTAATAATTTTTTTGAAAATAAAGTATTACTTTAACAACTAGTTATAACTCAATATATTTTATTCATGGATAAAGAAAACTGAGCTTATAAAGAATAATATCTCAAAATAATTGAAACTTACCATTGTATTACAACATCTTTGCATTCTTCCTTCATAACATGAAGGGCTCATCTACTTGATACATTTTTTGATATTTTAAATGTAAAAAACAAACAACAAGAATAAAACAAACAAACAAATCATAAATAAACAATAAAACAAGAATATAAAAGAAAAGAAACAACAAAACTAAAAAAAAATTAAATCTAACAGGAAGATAATTATGAAACAACTTTAAATGATGGTTATTAATGTAATAATGTAACTAGTTCCTATCAAGATCTCTCAAGTGAAAAGCATTATTTCTAAGTATAGTTGATAAGGACCAAGTCATAATGAATAAAATTTATGATGTTTACCAAGATCTTCCTAAGCTTTGTCTCAGTATAAAACTAAAGCACCAATTTTTAATTTTTATTAAAACAAAATTTATCAAAAAACTTTTTTAGTTTTTGTTTAGACTTTTTTAATTTTTGTAATGTTATTGTTTTTGATTCATCAAGAGCTATTAGATCATGTAATCTTTGATCAATCAAATTAGTATCTTTATAAACATATTGTAAATCAGTTATTGTTGAAGAAATCTCAAGTTTTATTAGTAAAGTGACTTCAAATCCATATGTCAACATGAAAGGTGAATAACTAGTTTCCATCTTGACAATAATTCTATCAGCCCATAAGGCTTCAAAAATTTTAAGATATCAATTTCATTTATTTTTATAAAATAACTTTTTTATGATTGAAATAAGATTTTTATTTGTTGACTCATCTTGACCATTATGCAGAGGGTAATATTTAGATGAATGACTAAATATAATAGATTATTTTCTTCAAAAATCTATAAATTCATTTGAAATAAACTGAAAAACATTATCAGATATGATTTCATAAGGAATTCTAAATCTAGAGAAAATATATATTTTTAGAAATAAAATTACTTCACTTATTATAGAACTTTTAAGGGATTTGGCCTCAAGTCATTTAGTGAAATAATTTATTACTGTTAAAATGTATCTATGGCCAACTAATGAAGGAGGGTGTATATCTGAAATAAAATCAATACCTTATTTCATGAATAATTTTTCAAGTATCATAGGATTTAAAAGCATTGCAAGTAACTTATCTATAACAACAAATAATTAGCATGGCATACAAGAACGAAATAACTTATAATCATCTTGAAATAATGTAATCCAATAATAATCTACTCATAAGATCTTATAAGTAAAGGTTTTTGAAGTATAATGTCCACTATAATTTCATTCATGACAACATCTAAGAACTTTTTGGGTTTGGTCATGTGTAAGACACCTTAATAAAACACCATCTTTATTTTGATAAAATAATAAATTTTATAATAAACAAAAATTTAAAGCTCTTAAGTGTAAAAAATGCCTTTTTTCTTAGCAAAATTATCAAGACAAGCTTGATTTCAAAAATAGAAGACTAAGTCATGATACTAATCATATTCAAAAAGCATACAATCCCATTCATTTATTTCAAGATTGAATTTGAAATTTTTAAAAAATTTAGATATTTTCATGGTCTTTAAATGAGGCTTTGTATTCAAATTATCATCAACTAACAAGACCAAAACATTATTACTTGAAGAAGTATTTTTAGCTAAATATTTTTCCAAGTCATTTATCTTTAATTATTTTTAAAGTTTTATATTCGAGATCAAAATCTTGAATTTATAATATCCATTTTGCAAGCCTTCCTTGAATGGTTGGTTGTTTTAAAAGATAAGATAAAACAAGTATGTTAGATCACACTATAACTTTTTTTTCCATCAATAAATAATGAAATTTGATTAAAGAGGAAACTAATGAGAAAATAAATTTTTCAATAAAGGGTATCTAGTTTCGACATATTTTAATACTTGACTTATATAACCAATAGGTTTTTCATCATTATTTTCAAATTCTTTCATAATAACATATCTAATTATATTTTTAGTGGCATTAACATAAATAATTAATGATTTATTTAAATCTAATTTAGCAACTACTAAATCACTTGCAATGACATCTTTAATATTATTAAATATTAAATCAGCACCTTCATCTCAAGTATAAGATTTATCTTTATTAAGTAATAATTGTAGAGGATTAGATTTATCAGCAAAATCTGATATGACTTTTATAACAAAATTAATTTTATCAAAGAAGGATCGTAAACTAGATTGGTATTAGGAGGAATAAATTCCTTAATGGCTTTAATACATTGAATATCTATAGAAATGGTATATCCTAATAATTTACCTTCAGTAACACCAAAAATTGATTTCTTTAGATTTAAATAAATATCATACTTTCTACATCTTATGAAAACTTCACAAAGATGAACTAAATGATTTTTATGTCTTTTTGAATGAGCATTAAGATCATCAAGATATACCTGAATAATAATGCCAATTAATTCATCAAATGTAATATGCATAGCTCTTTGAAAAGTAACTCATGCATTCATTAATCTAAATGGCATTCTATTATAATTAAAATTTCTTATACATATAGTTAAAAAAAATTATGTCTATCTTTAGGATTTATAAAAAAATTATTATAACTAAAAAATCCATCTAATAATGATATCATTTCAGAGCTCGTAACTTGTTGCAAAATCTGATCTATACTTGATAACGGAAAATTATCTTTAACACTAACCTTGTTCAAGTTTCTAAAATCAATGCATAATCTAATATCACCAATTTTATTTTTGATTGGTACTAAATTAGCTACCCATTCATAATACTTTATATAAACGTGATAAGAACATCAATTATTTTATCTATCTCTTTGTTAATGGTGTCTTCTAATAAAAGACCAATTCTTTGTATTTTTTATCTTACAGGTTTAATACCAAGTTTTATAGGTATATCATGTTTAATAATATTAGTATTATAAATTTTAATATCTTTGTATGACCAAGTGAACACATCAATGAACTATTTAAATAATTTAATAAATTTTACCTTTTCACTAGCAGTACATTGAATTCCTAAATACACAATTTTAGGATCCTCTTCTATACCTAAATTTATAGAAATAGTTTCATCTATAATTCTCCTAGAAAGTTCTTCTATTCTAAAAACTTTAGGTTGATCATTAGGTGTGAACATATATTTCAAACTTACTAAACCAACAAGTAATTTATTGGTACTCAATTGCAGATAATCTCCACAATTCAATACATAATCATCATGATTAAAATAGTTGAATTTAATAAATGAATCAATGTGTTCATCATAGCTAAAAATAGGCCAACTATCATTTAAATATGAAATTTTAGATCAATTTTTTTCAAAAAAAGATAAGTTTATGATTGGTTCAATCTTATTTAGAGTTGAAGCAAAAACAACGAGCTTATTAGCTCTATTATTATATTCTCTGCGTATGTGAGTGATATTAAAAGATTCAAAATATTTAAGCAAAAACCAAAATTTTTAAGTATAATGATGTAAACAAGTTTGGTTAACTTTGTAAACTTTTTGAACTTACCTAATAATTAATTTAGAATTTCTAAAGACTTTTAAATATTTGATATTAAGTTTACTAGCTTTTTCCAAACCTAAATATAATGCTTCAAATTCATTTGTATTATTAGTGTTTTCAAATGATAATTTGTAAACATAATAGAATATCTTATAGATAGGAGAGATTAAACAAATTTTAGCACCATTTCTTAGTTGAGAACAGACTCCATCAAAATATAATGACCATATAATGTTTTTATCAAAGGATTTTTCTTGATGATTTTCTAATTCATCCAAGTTCATCAGCTTATAATTTTAAATACATATTTTAACATAGTAATATTGGAAGGATTAAATGATTCTAGAGGTGTACTAAACCAATCCTTTATTTTTATAAAAATAATCTCACTACTTATAGGAACCCATGTAACATATTTTTCGATAAAAGCACCTATTGATTTTGATCAATCTCTTCCTAATAACATAGCATAATTACTAGAAATGTCTAAGATTTAGACATTAGTTATACATAAAATTCTTTCATCTTGAGCAATTTTAATGATTATATCTTGAAACTTATCATAACTTTTAGTTTGCCTTAAATCAAATTTAATAAGCTTCCTATTATCAGTTTCACAAGAGATGCATAATTTATCTACAATAAATTTAGGCATTATATTAATTGATACTCCTATATCTAGAATATAATTTTGAATTATAGTATTAGTAATTTTAATTGAAACATAAAAAGGAGGTATATAATCTGTAGGAAGATCATAATTTGGAGAAAAAATAGATGTTTGTTCATTACTATCTTCTTGTAAGCCTACATCATTTTTAAAATTTGGATTCTTAACATCATTAATTTTATCCAGTTCTTCTAAAAATATAATTGCTTGTAATAATTAAAATCCATCTTTAATTTTAGACAAATAATCAGTTATATTATAATCTCTAACATCAAATTATTTAATTTGAGTACAATTCTTAGGCATATAACGTTAAAATTGAGTATTATTATAACCAGTTGATAAAGGAATGTTTTAAGAATAATTATCAGATGAATTATTTAAATAATTATTATGAGTTCCTTTACCTTTATCTTTATAATAAGAATTATTATTTTCTACATTGTTATTTGAAGAATAATTGTAATCTTTGTTTCTATACTTGACAACATAACCACTTTGATTTTCTAAAGTATCATCAAGAGCACACATGTTTATGTTATCAGCTAGATCAATAGATATACTATCTTTCCCTTGAATAAAAATTTTAAATTTTTGAACATCAATACATGAATCTAAATCATGATCTAATTCACACACATTACAATAATGATCTGCTTCTTTATTTTTACTTTTATTTAAAATAATGCTTCTACTAGATGAAGAAGGTTTATCATTTAATTGTCTTTTAACAATGACCAGTTCATTTCCTAGACTTTGAATAACTTTTAAAATTTTTGCATTGTCTGAATTTAAACCTATAGAATACATAGCTTTAAAACCAATACATAATGCAAAATGTTATAGTTTCATCATATTCCATAATGTCATTATCCTCTAGGACCATTTTATACTTCAAAGGTAAAGTACTACAAAATTAAAGTCTAGATAATTTCTTATAAGGTCTAAGATCATGAAAAATATTTTGATGCAATTTAGTAAATGTAGTAAGGAAATGATATATGGTTTCACTTGGATCAAGAAAAAAAATTACAAGATCACTGACTAGGTCTAAATCTTTCTTAGCTTTTTCAAAAGATAATTATAACTAATCTTCAATATTCTTCCAAGTAATTATATCTTTGGTAGGTAAACTAATAAAATCTTGATAAGCTTCCCTTCAAGTGTTTGATAAAAAATTCTTAATCAAATATTTTCACTTGTTATACCAAGCATAGAATAGACTAACTTAAATGCATATAAATCATCTTCCCAAGATTCCCCAAAAGATCTATAAAATTTTGGCATATCCTTTAAGAGAAGGTAAGTTAACCAAATGATTTCTAATGTTAAGTGGATTTCCATAAATCCATGGATTTAAATCTATTTGTTGTTTTGTTTTATATTTAGAACCAACTTCATCTTTAGTGAGATCATCTTGATCTTTAATATTTTGAAGACCTCAAATCATAAATTATAGTCTCAAATTTGTTTGATCTTCCATTAAAAGTTTCAGCAGTCTCTTTTACTTGAATTGGTTAATTTTCTTAAACATGATTAGATTTATTTAATTGAAAATGTATATTAATAGGTTCAAAGGGCATAATCAAATCATTAAATAGATAAAAATTAGAAAGAAAATGAGTTTTAGGTCTACGATTAACATCTAAAACTCTTGCTCTATCTTCTCAAATTCATCTATTTATATAAAAAATATGTTGTTGAGTTTCATGAGTAAGATTAACATACCAATCTACCTCAAATTTTATAAGTTATTTTTTTTTTAATCACTTGTATGATATGTCAAATATTATGAGGATAATTATACCTTGCATAAAGAGTTAAATTAAAATCAATATCAACTTGATCATCAAAAATATAAATTATAGGTTAAATAATAGGAGGTTGTCCTCCAAGTACCATGAGCAAGAAAAAAATAAAACTTTAAAAAAATAATTTTTTTGAAAGCTTTCCCCAGCAAAGTTGCCAAATTTGTTGACAATGAAAAATGTTCCATCAACTAATCAACCTTTTTGCCTATTGTGAAGGTTAATTTGGAATCTTACCAATCTAAAGGTAAGATTATAAATTTTTGAATACAATCCTAAAGATGTGAGGTGTTTTTTAAATGTTTAGCGAAATAATAAATAAGCTATTGGATATAATGTATTATATTATAATTTAAAAATATATTATCAAATAATGAATCAGTTTAGATATAAATATGTATTCAATCCTACTTGATAGAGATAGCCTATGAATGAAATAATCTCTTGAAAGAAATAAATTTGATTCAATAATATAATTTGTTCAAAGAATAGTATACATGTTATAACTTCTATGTAAACATCAAGATAGTAGCCAAATAAGCATAAAGATAAAATGAAGTCAATAAAAAAGATCATTTTAGGTAAATATTAAATAATCAAATAACATAAACATAACTCAATAATAAAAGAAAATAAGCAAACAATAACATCAAACAAATCAGTAATTAAACAATAAACTAAAGCAACTAGACAATAAATTAATCTAATACTAACTAAACCTAACACTAAATTAATCAAATAAACTTAATCAAAAAATTAAAAATAAATAAATATTAAAATTAATACAACTAATTAAATTAAAACTACACTAAATAGAAAATAAATTAGATCAACTAGAAACTAAAATAAAATTAGATTTAAACTAAATTAGAAGTTAAAGTCAAATAAAATACAAAATAGACAAAATATGTGAGTCTCAATAAAAGAGACTCATCTTAGCAAAAAAATCATTTTATTTGAGAAATAAACATCTTTCTTATAAAATATATTTAAAATATAACTTTTACAATCAAATAGATCAACAATATGTCATAAACAGTGAAGTTTTCATCATTATTCGGGTTGAATACTTAGATTATGTACATATGACTATAAGAATAAATCATCAAAATATGTTAAACTTGATAACTTTAGATAATATATTATAAATGATAATATAAAACTAGATATACCTACATTTCCTAAGTAATATACTTAACTGTCAGAGAAAGTACCATTGATCTATCTTTAAAATTCATGTTGTCTTAGAGAAATTACATAGAGAGAGAGATAAGTGATTGACTTTAGAATGTAATAGTCTTCAATATATGTATTGTTCCACCTTTTAATGAATCCTTGATGTCCTTTTATACTTCCAATTTGATTGAAAAAGGAAGTTGTAACTAACTTTAATTAGTTACTTGTTAACTTTAAATAATCGACTTTTAAAAGTCAATTAATATTGGCAGTTATAAATTGAGATTTATTTAAGACTTGTAAAGTCTTAAGAGACAAATTATTTGAACTTAGACTAGGTATTACCTAACAAGTGGGGAACCTCTATTCAAATAATAATAATAATAATTAGATGAAATTCTTATCCATATTAATTCAATTTTGCATATAATCCAAATTATATGTGTGTGTGTGTGTGTGTGTGTGTGTGTGTGTGTGTGTGTGTGTGTGTGTGTGTGTGTGTGTGTGTCTTTTTGCACTCCAAAATATCATTAAAGTATCAAAATATTTAAATGTACTAAGTCTTATCAATTTAAAGTAAAACTCTGAAATAAAATTTATCTTTTTTATAATTAGAGTAATCAGAATTAGATAAAACTTCTCACTTGTTCACCAATTTTATTCAAGCATTCATTATATTCAATTTGAACTATATGAAATTGAACCAATTTTATACCCGAATCACTCTCAACATCATCTATCTCTAATTTTATTTTCTTCACTACTCTGATTTTTATTAGAGTTTCAGATTCATCTTAACTATTTGCACATTTCCTTAAAGTGGATTGATGTATGATGGTAAGAGGTTTTTCCAAACTAAGTCTCTTGCATTCTATAATAGGCATCTTTTGAGGTGGTGTAGGATTACTTGAACAGGATGACAATTTATGATTTACAAAATTTTTTGAATAGATTGGCTCATTGACTTCTTGTGGTGGCTCATTAACAACATTGAATCTTTCCTAACTAGGTGACTAAATAGATAGATGATGAGGATTAGTTTGTAACTGATGGGATGAGCTACTATGAGACCAAGATCTATCTTTAAATATTTGACCATGAAAATTCCTATTGTCCCTATGATTAGCAAGATTAAATGGAAAACTACTCAACACATTCTAAAATGTTGGGTTAGTGGTGTTGAAATGAATGGAAATTTTAGATCCTCTACTTGCATATCTAGGACTAAATTGTTTAGCCCTAAAACCTCCTCTATTGATTTGCCTATTCATGTTGCCAAAGTTATGATTCCTTTCCCAACTATTATTGTCATTATTCCTATTTGAATTTGATTGATACTAACCTTGAATTCTAAATATAGTTCAAAATATATTCAAAATCTTATCATCATCATTTGAATAAACTTTAAAATGAAAATATCAACTATACAATCAATGATAACAACTTTACTTGCATATTTAAATTTTAGCTACTTTATATCAACAAAATATACAAATCAAAGATTCAACTATCTGAAACTAAACTCATTTATATGATTTTCAATTCTAATGTATCATGTATCCAAACAACTTGAAATCATAATAATTACATAAAATTATATTCTTCATAATTTTATTTTAAATATTTTGCCTATAATTATTGCATTCAATTCTCATTACACAAATGTCATCTCAAAATATATAGTATATGTGTTATCTATAAATTACAAACTACGCGTATTTTATCAAACTGAAAACCAATCCATAACCACTTAAAGAACTAAAAAGATAATTTTAATAGAAGTTTTTTTCACAATGTTGTAAGCCTTTAACATGGTCATACCTATTTTTAAATCATCATTTTGAAACTTAGAATACATATATTTATCTCATCTTTCCAAACTGTTGAATTTTTTGTACTACTCTTTAAATTCATAACTTTGAAAATAAAACCTATAAAATGCATTCGATATCTTGAAATAAACCTTTGATTTTTATAAGATCATATATTGCATGCAAATAAGTTTTGTATATCAAAAATCTTCCACAAAATAATTTATTAAAATTAAACCAAGAAAACCACTTTTGAATCATCAAGATTTCATGAAAATAACCATTTTAAGCTCATTCTTATACTAAACTTCATGCATTTGTGAAATCAAAACTTTAAAATCCAAATTTATATAACCAAAATCACCATTGTAACAAAATAAAAACCTAAAACCAGAATATTACATATTTCCTAGATAATCTCCATAATTATCTCAAAATATAGTTTGAATATTTCTAATGATTCATAAATTATAATCTTCGTTATTCACCAAATTTAACTTCAAAACTAGAGATGAACAAATTTATAACAATAATGAAAACACTTTTAGTTATCAAAATGTCACACTAGAAAATATAATATGATAAAATCAGAAATCTTAACTAATTTTTCAAAAATGAAATCTTTTCCAACTAACCTTATCACCAATAATCCCAAAATCACGCATGCAAAAAAATCAAAATATATAATTTATCTTTCAATAATTTATCAAAAATATCATGCAAACCCAAAACCATAATTCTTTCCATGTAAACCATTTGTAGAGATAAACTACAATTATCTCTTTCATAGCTATTCGCTCTTCTAACTTTGGCATCCCTATTAATGCCACATCTATAACTTCCCAAATTTATCCAAGAAGAGTATGGATTTTTCTATTTTCTTTGCTTAAATGAAAACCAACCTATTTATATACCATAACCAGCACATTAGTAACTTCTACTTATATGCCTTCATTTCATTAGTTTCTTAGCTCAAGGCATGCCATTAGTCAATTGTTAACTTGTTTATCAAGACTTTAAATTTATTAATGACCAAATTTCTTACTAAAACACCAACTAAATTTCAAGGCATTTACCATCTACATTCAATTATTTAAACCACCTTTTGATTTTCTCTAGATCTCAAAACATCCATCACACTTAACATTAAATCAACTTGCCAATTAGACTACCAACTTGCCAACCTTCCTCCATTAAAACATTAATGACATGAGCTTTACAATTTATCAATATAAATATATCTTAATTCATAATTGACCTTTGAAATAAATAATCACCCATTACCATTTTAAAGACTTTGTTTAGGTCCACCACCTTACTTTGAATACTTACCATAGGATAGTGTTTAGATTAGAATCTAGGACTGCTTAGTATTATTTGATAATCCTTAAAATTATAATAGTTTAGATTTAAATATTTAAATCAAATTCTATTTATGGAAAAACATCATTTTTGTATCAATATTCATACTTGCAATCAAATTTCAAATGAAACTAATTGAAAAACTATTATGACAAATTCACATAATGCTTTCAATTATGATAGAACATTATAATTTCAAACTAAAAACACTATAATAATCACTTAAATTAAATACAATCTATCCATCAAAATCTCATAATTGAAAAAACATTCAGTACTGATTAAATGAATAAAATTAGCATATATATATATATATGCTAATTTTATTCATTTAATCATTAATGTTTTTGAAAACCACTATAATATAAATATGAATTCATAAAAAAATCATTATCAAATCATTTAATTGAAAACATGTGTATTCATAATAATACTAATTGACTTAAGTCCCCAACTATAGTTTTAGATTTTATGACTAGGTCATTACTATCACAGATAGGAGTATAAATTTTAGAAAGTTGTAGGGGTATGAAAAATAGGTATAACATAGCCCAATAAATCATGGGAGACAATCATAAATAATTATATGAGACCACAACCATTTTGTTTCCTATCAATAATACTATGGGATATGTACCCATGAAAAACCTCCCTCTCTTCGCTCTACCCAATTTTAGAGGAACAACTAGTGAAGGTCCTAATACATTTTTCTTTGATTTTTATATCATATGTCATAGTTATGACTATAGTATGGATGGTAAAAACCTAAATTTGTTTTCAACCACTCTCAAGGATATATCCATTAAGTGGTTTATGAGTTTGGGGAAGGTTGTAACCTCTACTTGGCAAGAGATGAAGGATAAATTCATTATTAAGTATTAGGAGTACTAAAAAGGAATTGACTATATAAGGAATGACATATTCTATATGTCATAAAATGAATATGAACCATTGTAATATTACTTGGAAAGGTTCATGTTCAGCCTAAAAAAATCCAAGTAACCTTTAATGGAAAAATAATTTATCAAGTTGTTCTTTCTTAAAGGAATCAGAAATGAATGCCTTGAATCATTAGATTTGATGAATAGTGGACATGTCTCATGATTGAAATTTGATGATATATGTATCTTATGAAAAAATTACTCAATATAAATGATAAAAAAAACTCATAATAACTAAACTTAATCACTTTCAACATCTAAATCATCCACTAATAGAATATCAAAGATGGAAGTTAGCAATTTACTACAAGACATAATGTAAGATATCATCAACCATTTAGATACATACTTGGATACATTACACACATGAATAAAATAATAAGAGATAAAACAAGATTTTATTGTATATTATCCAAACTACCACAATAAGAGTATTGATTATAAATTCCATGTTGTTCATGTCAAAGTAGCCAACATGACATAATAAAGTCCTAATGTATTGGAGCTTCATGGCATTGGAGGATATGGAAAGTATATATTATTTATTTACAAAAAACACCATGGATATAAAGACTATATAATTAAGGTATTTCACATATTTCTCCATATTTCAATTAATAGTTTTCTACTTCTCCTAATTATCATGCATCTACTCCCTAGAATCAACCATCCTATCACAATCCCAAAATTAGAATTGACATTGGAAAAAACCTCAATCCCAAAATAATTGGAAATGAAAAGAACACCATGAAAAAAATAAAATCATACATATCAATGGAATCCACCCTACAACTAATGGTATTATCCATGGTAAGGGAATAAACCTTGGCTCACCTAAAACACTATATTTTGGCATATTCCATAACCCAACTTACAACAATAGATGACATTAATTCCAAGCACTCCCACTCTACCTCCACTAAGAGCCTAATAATTTCCTACCAAACATGCACCCAATCCAAACAATAATTTAGTACAAATGACATATAATATTGATGTGATAACTTACCCCACTTATTTAGTAGAAGTTGACAATGTTCAATTTCATTCAGGAAAGACTCTTTCAAATCCCACTCCACCCATAATAACAGAGCCTCCTAAGGATATATCTAACACACTAACTAATGAAAAACCATATAATAGTAGTATTTATCCTAAAATAAGAACATACACTAACCAAATAACACCAACTAGTCCTCCTTTTCTGTAAACACTCAATTTTCAAAAATATGAACCATAATCAGAGTTTGATTTTTTAGGACAGTTTAAAAATATTTCTACTAAAATCCCCTTATTATAAGTAATTAAGTATGTTCCCATTTATACCAAGCTCACCTAAAAATATAAATTATTAAACTATGTCAAAAATGAAAGGATCATAAGTATTTCCAAGTGGTTAGATAACTAATAGATATTATGTTGGGAAACATCATCCTAATCAAATCTCTCATCTAGGCAACCTAGTTATGGATTTTTACATGAATGGAACCCTAATTTATAATACATAGATTGATTTATTAGTAACCATTAATCTCATGAAAAAATAAACCATGAAAAATTTAAACTAACACTCTTTTGAGAGAAACCCATTTTTTTACATAAGGTTGGTTCAACTGTAGTACTTGAGGGAGTCATAGAAACTATTGTTATAACATTACTCATGGAAATATCCCATTTATTTCATGATATTAAAAACCAAAGTAAACATAGTTAGATATCCTCTAATCTTAAGTAGACATTGGTTCACTACAACTGATGCATTCATTGATTGCATGTCTAGAAACATGTTCATTTATAATGACAATACCATAAATATATGGTTTTGTATCCACCTACCAAACCTTTATCAAATGAAAATCAATCTCCATGGGTGGAAGTGGAATATGATGACCATGTTCCCTTATAAACCTTTCTCACCATTGAAAATATCCCTTTCTTTTAATAAGCAGAGGAATAAAAAATCCTTTTCAATGTCATACAAAACACATACACAATATACCAACATACTGATAACATATTTCATGCACTCATTTTCTCATTTCTAATATTTTTCTGAAGAAGACACCTCATATAAAAAAGTGGATATTAGGACTTTTCATCATTTACTACCACACACATGATAGCTTGGTACTCTTTTAAGAAGCATTAAATCCATGACATCCTTATAAAAATAAGTGGATATACTACCAAGAAGATCCATTAATATCAAAAATAAGTTGGATTCCCTATAAGAGACCTAGCTAGTCACCATATTTCAAAAACATTAAATAGCATATTCATGTGACTATCATGATATGTTGGGGCTACACCTAAATCATCAAACTTATAATATATACATGAAGGAAGAGATCCAATTAGAAAACCTCAAATAAAGGTAAACCTTATTATTTGAGAAATTAAAAAAGCTAAACTAAAAAAAATCCTAGATGTAGGATTCATATACCCCATATCTGATATACAATGGGTTTTTCCACTTATTATTATTCCAAATAAGAATGGAAAATGGTGTATTTGTGTGGATTATAGAGAGTTAAACACTTCCACAAGGAGAGAACACTTTCCTCTCCCATTCATTGACCAAGTTATTGACACCCTTTTTAGAAAAAGTTATTTCTTTTTCATAGATGGTTTCAACAGATGCAACAAAATAAAAATTACCCCACAAGACCAAGATAAGAAAAATGCAACAAAATAAAAATTACCCCACAAAACCAAGATAAGAAAAAATTTACATGTCGTTGGTGTACTTTTGCTTACTCAGACTTACTATTTGGGATATGCAATTCCCCTACCACATCTCAAAGGGAGGTGTTGAGAATTTTTGTTTATTGTCCCATGATTGTGTTGAATTTTACATGGATGACTTCATAGTCTATGGGGATACTTAAAATTAAGCCCTCACAAACCTGGATCAATTTATCCAACATTATTAAGATAATAGATTTTTATTGAGTCATGATAAGTGTTACATAATCATGCAAGAAAGAATTGTATTGAAACACCATATTTTAAACTCAAGAATTGAGGAAGACCTTACTAAGCTAAAGGTCATAAAAACTTGCTCACTCCACAAAAATAATGAGATGTACAAAGCTTTCAAAGAAATGATAGATATTACTATAGGTTCATCAAATAACTTAGAAAGATAGCTTATCCATTTTTTGTTTTTTTTAGGAAAATATGCTAATTTTTAATGGAATAATACATTAAAAATCATGACTATGCATAATAATGTCTAGATGCTATAATATGCATTTAGAATTTAAAACTCTCAAATACATGCTTTTGATAACACCTATGTTGAGAGGTCTAGATTGGAAGATACCCTTCCACATTCATACCAATGCATTAGAAACAACACTTGATGAAGTCCTTGGGAAAAATAAGGGTCTCTAAACTACACTATATATATCACCATCAAAAATCTACAACATGCAAAGTTAAAACACATAGTCATATATAAGAAGTTCCTTATGGTAGTGTATGTTATAAACAAATTCCAACATTATATTATTGTTTATCCTATCTTTATTCGTATTGATCATTACTCTATTAAATATTTAATGACAAAACAATAATTAGCATGTAGGATCATCAAATAGTTGTTATTGTTATAGGAATTTGTCATTACTATTATGGATAGACCTGGTAAAAATAATGTAATTGTAGATTTTATGCCTAAATCACATTCTCATGAAACTAGTCCACTAGTAGATGGCTCTTAACCTAACAAACGTCTATTTGATTTTACTTTTAAAACTCCTTGGTTTATATATATTTATAATTATTTGGTTATAGGTCATAATCTTACACTTTTTTCACCTAAAGAAAATGAAATTTGGTGGTTGAAAACATCATTGGATACCTCTTCCACATTAGACATGATATAATCATGAGAAGATGTTAGAGAGAGAGGATAAAGTGTTTGATATCCTTTGAACATGGCATGATTAACCCTATGGCGGTCATTTTTTTATTAAATATGACAATTTTAAAAATACTTACCATTGGTTACTATTGGCCTACTCTGCATAAAGATGCTATCACATACACTTGATAGTGTGATAGATACCAATCTAAGGGAAAATCCACAAGTTTCAATGATATTTGAATTAATCCTCAACTAAACTTGAAACCCTTTAAAAAATGGGGGATTGACTTAATTGTCTAAATATACCCACCTTATTAAGGCAAGGAGTATATTTTGGTATGTAAACACTACGCCACCAAATGAGTATAAGTTATATCCTTGACTCATGCATGGGATGAAAATTCACCAGAATTCCTTATGAATAAATATTTAAAAGATATGGAGTTCCATGAGAGATAGTCTCTAATTAATGACCTCAATTTGTGTCTAATATAATTGTAGCCCTTTTACAAGAGTATGAATTTAGGCATAAGAATTCCAATCTATATCATTTTAAATCTAATGGCCAAGTAGAGGTCACCAATAGGGATTTGGAGAACATCCTTATAAAGATAATAACAATACACCATTTTGATTGGGCATAATGTCTTCCAGAGGTTGTATGGACTTATAGGACCACAAGAAAGACAACCATGGGATTCACACCTTATGAGTTGGTCTATAGTAATAAAGTTACTCTTCATATAGAGTTTGAACTCAAAAATCTAAGGAATACCCTAGAACATATAATGGATTTTAGGAAAACAAAAAATCAAAGGGTCTTGCAGCTCAAATCTCTTGATGAAATGAGAAGAGATGCTCTACATTACAAAGAAAAAATTAGAATAAAAGGATTTAATGACATGATAAGTTCATTAAAATAAGGAATTTATAGATGTTTTTACCAAATATTTCACCCTATAGTTGGTTTTTCAATCCTAATATAATATTTGGGCATCATTGGAATACCTCTGGGCCTATGGGTTACCAATGGTATAGGTAGACCTCTAGGTTTAAGGGCTAGCTCCCTAGATTGAACCTTGAATGTTATCACCTACCCTAACTATTTGCTTCAATGAAAATGGATATAAGTGATATGAAAATATCATAATATAATGAGGTGATACACTATAAATATATTCACTTCACCACCTTTAAATATCACTAAGAAGCATGACTTACAACACTAGTTTCAAAATCCTGAATTGCTCTAACATGAGTATTTCAAACCTGGAGGTGATATGCATGGAAATAATCAAGGTGATTGAATTAAAGGAAAATTTAGACACTAATTATAATCCTTACATTTTAATATATACAAATTCACTTGAAATCACTTCATGTGACCTGTTAGAGTGAGAACAACTTGCATCAAACATGAAAGAGCAAAGAGAAAGGATAGATACTAATCACTTAAACTTTCACTACATACCACTTCACACACTTATAAAATATGTTTATGAGATAAAAACCAGATTAAAATTATTATTTAAAATGAAAATTACAATATAAAACCATCAGGGCTTCACCACACTAGGTGTGGAATTGAATAAAAGAGCTAAAATGGCTTACATTTATCGAGCATGTCAGGAGAGAGATGAGGAGAGAAGTTCAAAGGTCACAATGACACATGTAAAGGCATGAAAACTAGTTTTTTATATAATAATGAAGTGGAGAATATATTTTTATAATATCTTCTTGGACAAATGGCCATCTGAATCATAAAAACTCCTCAAACTAGTGTAAAGACCCTTCAACTACCTTCTTAAAACTACCTTTATGATTAGGCATATTTTGAGCACATGAAACTAGAATTGGTAGATTTTACACCTATGAATTTTATTAGGGGTGTTAAAAATAATCTATCATATCCATAAAATTCATCCCTAATTCTTATCCATCTTTTGGACACTTATACTCACCATCTATAGTAACTCATTAGCCTACTTGGCCTCATTCTTCACATTTGTCACTCAAGTGGGCTTCAATTGCTCAAAAATATCCATGGAAGATGTGTTATTACACCTATATATAGTATCTCTACCTTCCATTCCATTAATTATACTTTATAAGGTCCTAAAAATAGACTTTCTCACTCTCACCTTGAAATCACTCCTTATCTTCAATCTCTATCCAAAACTGCTTGTGATGGATGGTGTATCAAAGATGTTTACATTCCCATATATGGTGATAAATTAATATTTATAATGATAATATTTTCAAATTTAACCCCTAAAATGTATCTCACATGTTCATCTTCTTTTATACCTACAAAACAATCATAAACTTGCAAAAAACCCTATTTTTTACCATGTTTGTACAAGTAGGGTATAAACCAATTAGGTGGGAAGGAGCATAGGAGAGTACTAAAAATTTATTAAAAACTTTATAATCCAAAATACCCATCCTAAATTCATCTCAAGTGATATTTCCTTCATCAGGTCGTAGATAACAGTTTAAGAGGGTTTTATGAAGTTTTGGTTCTTAGTGATAGTTTATAAGATTCAAACATTCAAACCTTAAAAAATTAAAAAAAAAATTGAGATAAATACCTTAATAAAATATCCATAACTCCTTGGGTCACCATGATTTGTTTCCATACAAGTTTGAGAAAAATAAGTTGGCATATCGAGCTTGAGAGTGCATTCTAGGCACCCCTAAGGTGTTTTTAGGCCAAAATGACTTCTTTGTGATATTCATTTGTAGATAAATGGCTTAAAAAAACCATATATATTATATTAAAGGTTATTATTTTTGTGGGAATGTTAATTTAATCTTATAAATGAAATTGAGCCTCATTAGGGCTTAGGCCTAGTCTTGGCCTAATAGCCCTGATTGTGCTCTAGTTGCCTATAACCAACTATGAGTAGTTTCTCAGGACTTTAGGGCCTTTTATGATATTTTTCATGATATAAAAAACATTCAAAATCATTCCTAAGTGTTCTAACACTCCTCATGTCATCTTCATATCATCTTCTCACCAAGCCTGTAGTCAAGTCTTGACTAGGAGTGCCCTCTATCTAATATAAAATAGAGGGAATCTACCCTATTTGAAAGGATAAAATGAGACCATATAGGGTTAAAAAATGTATTTATGACCTTATGTACCAAATTAAAATGCTATACAATACTTATATCACCCTTAAACACTCAAAATTTGCAAAACTAATCATTGGGTTTTTGACTCTGTGCAAGGTCTGGATAGGCTAAATGCGGCATTTGAAAACTAGACTTATGTTATATTATTTGCCTATGGGGATAAAATATAAAAGTGTACCATAACTTTTAAAGTTATTTTATCACCTTTAAAGCATATCTCTATCCAAAACTTGTAATCTCTCACCACTTGTCTTGGCTAGTCTCAAGACTGAGTTGACTATAGGTACATTCACCCTAAGAGAATGTAGGTCCTATAGGTGAAGATGAATTTTTTAAATATATGTTACATTAATTAAGTCATTATATAATTAATTGATACCATATCATACTTTATCATGTTTATATCATGCCTTGAGGCCATGCCATCATCCAAACTACTTACTCTAGTACATTGTCAGTCTATAGTTAGACTATAGGTGACACTCCTTATACCATAGAGATCCCTGTAAGTGATATTAAAATCTTTAAATTTGTATTGCATACCCTAATATCATTTAAATTTAATTATTTCATTTCAAAACAAATAATCACTATGCATGTAGGGTTCTCAGCTTCTAGTCTCTTATCACCAACTTTGTGATATGTCTACAATCAGACTATAGGTGACCATTTATGAGAGAAAAAGGCTATTATAGGTGATGTTCTATGCCAAAACCTTGTACATCAACCTATTTTTATGAAATGATGAAATTATTATCATTCCAAATCAAATAGAGTCATTATGCCTTGGGTTATGTAACCATTATGTTATTATTGCATTATAGGACCACTTAGGCTTCAAAAGTATTATAGATGATTGACACTCTACTATGAAATTTTGATTAAAATTAAATCCTATCTACATCACCTTCTCATGACCAATAAATCACTCTCTTATGTCAAGACATTTCCCCTATGCTTTGGCTTCATGAGTGGAACCACAAGACATATCCATTCCTCAAGATACCCACCAAGATATGATTTATGTATATGACAAAATACACTATTCAAAGAAAATAAGGTAACACATCTCTCTATGTAACTTTATCAAATTACAAACATTGAACTCAAACATGACTACACAAAATGACCCCATAGTTGTCACAATGACCTTATCCATGTTTTTAAACATTAGTGAATGTCTCAAATGAGTTCAAAACATATATTTCATCCTTCTCAAACCTCTGTTGGAGCACCTATAGGTAAACATCATATTCAGGTTTGTGTGCCTAACCAGAATCTTGTCAACATTAGGTCTCTTGGTGGTTTAACTAGGTTTTTAATAAAACATTAGATCATGTGGATATTCAATGGTTATAAACATCAATCACACCTCTGTCTAAGCATTCTCACATTGTCTTATAAGTGGATGTTATAGGGCTTCTTGATTGTGCCATGATTTTTACTATGTGCATATTGAATTGGTTTTCATGACCACTATCATAACCATTTAAATGGATCAATATTTTTGCCTTCACTATGGGAGGCTTCTCAAAAAATTTAAACCTCCCCTCTTTTTCAACTTTTTACTTAATTATAGGTGATAGTCAAAAGAGAAATTAACCATATGTGCATATTTTAGACTTTACATCCAATCAATGCTAGTCTTGAGGATATACCTCCAAATGGTAATTTATCACCATGATATTAAAGGATTAAACATAGCATAACACCTTGTTTTAAATCCACTTAAATGAAAATAACTCTACAATAGGTGCAATACTAGTCTACAATTTCAAAAGTGTCATCAACTAGTAAACTGAGGTGTTTATGCCAACTCCTTCACACCACATGTAAAAAATAAACTTATAATCACATGATAAAGCTTATAATGATATTTTAGATCATGTACACCATCTATTTTTCACATAACTATTCAAAAAATAAGAAACCTAAAGGTTATGAGGATGCATAGGCAAAAAAATGGAGTAGACATTATTAGCAATGGTTCATAGAAGATAAGCAACCATACATAAAAATATTTCCATGATTTTAGAGTATAAAAATATTATTTTTATCCCTCAAGTGAATTTAATCTAACTTTTTTAATCCTGTTGTTTATAACATGCAGAAACTAGTTGACCCTTTCTAGCTTGCAAAGGAGATTGATGGAAAGATAGAATGGTTTTTTGCCATTTTTGATCTTTTCAAAGCTTCCCAAGCATTGAAATTAGTTGAGGGAACCTAAATAGTCACTTTAGAAGTCCTCCCACATGTCAAAACTACTGCATAGGCCATAAAACAACTGAAATCCACATGAAATGCTTAATCTTCTTGTTTTCAACATAACAACTGCATTTTGTTAGTATTAAAATAGTTCCTCTAACATATTTTGACATGGGGGATGTTTAATATGCCTTTGGAACACATATCCTCTATAGAAACTGTACCAATTCCATAAATGACTCAAAATTACCTTATATGACATAAAATGACACTAAGGACTAAAAATGATTATGACCAAGGTTAAAGACACATTAAATGACCTCATGTGGACCATGGTACACATTTTACCCTCCAGTATACCCTATGACAAGTTTAAATTGAAATCTAGAATAAATTGCATTAATTGAATTATCTAAATTAGTAAAATCACTATAAGAGGTGCTTATTTATATAATACTAAAATAGATTAGATCTCCTAATCTGTAGGAGATTATAACTAATCACACCTAGGAAATACCCCAAATAACTAACCTATGTCAATAAAAGGTTAATAACACCTTGAGATATTTATTACAATATAGCTAGGATTAATTAATTATTCTAAGATCCTCCCCCTTAATTGAATATATCCTAAAAAGAAGAGGAGTGAGACTTCTTGAATGCCTCAAACTTATCACATGCAAGTGACTTCATGAAGATATCTGCACAGTGATCCTAAGTGGGGCAATACTAGAGCTTTATGTTGTGTTGCTAAACATGTTCACATACGAAATGAATTTGAACCTCTATGTGTTTGGTTATCTCATGAAATATTGGATTGTGAATAAGATGTAGAACTCCTTGATTGTCACAATTCAAAACTGTAGGTTGAGTCTATGGAACTCTAAGTCCTAAAAGAATATGACATATCCATATCACTTCATATATAGCTCTTGTTATAGTATGATATTCTGCCTCTATGGAAGATCTAGAAACATAATTCTGCTTCTTACTTCCCCATGAAATTAGAATATATCCTAGAAAGAACACAAATCTAGAAGTTGATTTCCTATCATCAATAAAAGCTTCATGATCTACATCTATGTATCCTATCAATAATAACTTATCATTCTTATTTTACTCTAATCCATACCAACTATAGCTCTGATGTATCTCAATACCCACTTTTCTATTTTCCAATATGCCACCTTTGGTTCCTACATGAACTGGTAAAGATAGCTAACATCATAGCTAATATTTGGCCTAGTATATGTCAATTAAATTAGACTCCCAATCAACTATTTATAGAGAGATTTATTTAATTTTGGTGATGGACCTGTACAAGACAACTAAAGTCTTGTCTCCATCAGTGTTTCAATACACTTGTAGTCCATCATCTTGAATTTATCAAGCAATGTCTTCGTATACTTCATTTATGAAACAGAAATGTAATGTTTCTTTTACCATACCTCTAAACCAAGACAATATGTAGTAGCCTAAGATCTGTCATGTTGAATGATTGTTTGAGATCATTCTTAGTTGCATCGATCATGTTCATTATGATGCTAGTGATGAATAGATCATTGACATAAACAATAACTATAACAACCTCCCCTCCATTCTCTTTGAGGTAGAGGTTAGGATCATATGGACTCCTATTTAATTCATGTTGTATGAGATGCTCATAAATCTTGATGTACTAGGCTTAGGGAGCATGTTTTATCCCATAGAGAGACTTGAAGCCTACACACTTTTTGTTCTTGATTAGGTGTCACAAATCCTTTAGGTTGAGTCATGTAGAATTCCTCTTTCAAATATCTATTAAGAAAGTCACTTTCTACATCCATTTGATGTACTTTCCATCCAAACAATGCATCCATAGAAAAAACCGTTCTGATAATCTTTATCTTAGCTTTAGGGGCAAAAGTTTCCTCATAGTCAATGCCTTTTTTCTAAACATACCCTTTTGTAACAAGCCTTCCATTATACTTACCAATACTACCATCTAATTTGTACTTGGTCTTAAAGACACATTTGAATCTAATAGGTTTCTTCCTTGGTCGAAGATCAACAAGCTACCAAGTGTTATTCTTCATCAGTGACTAATATTCTACATCCATGGCATCTTTCTAAGCTCTAGACTATAGGGATTTTTTTTTTACTATAGAGGGATCATATGTTTCTTGAAAAATACTCATAAAGGCCATATTGACCACTTCTCAAGCTGTACTTTGAGTCCTCGGTCTTAAAGTGGATGTATCTTGTACTCCATTCAAGTTAGCATCTTTTATAGTACTTGTATGCCACTTGGGCATACATTGAACTATAGGTGGTAGTTTTGGAGGTCCTATTTGACTATATTCCTATTTACATTCACCATCACTATCTAAAAATATTACAAGACATTTGCCTATATCATTTGCCTATATAGAAGGTGGATTGATTCCACTCTTTTCATCAAACACTACATCTTTGTTGATTAGTACTTTATTTATTTTTAGATCAAGGATCCTATATGACTTTGATTGTGCATTGTAGCCCATAAAAATACATACCTTTATTTTCTTATCCAACTTATTTATTTTCTTCTTAGGAAGATGCATATGTGCCTTGCAAACAAAAACTCAGAGGTGAATTAATTTTGGTGTATTCCCTATCCAAGCTTCATGTGGTGTGATTCCATCAAGAGATTTAGTGGGTGACCTATTCAACAAGTAGACTATAGTGTGATAATCTTCTACCCAATATGTATTAGGAAATTTTTCATCCTCAACCATGCTATGAAACATTTCCATAATGACTCTATTATTCCATTTTATAACTCCATTTTGTTGAGGTGAATATGGATCTATCAATTGATGATTGATTCCATTCACACTGAGATAGGCTAAGAATTATGTACTGGTATATTCCTCCCCATGATCTGAGTGAAGGGTCTTGATTTTCCTACCAGTTTCATTTTCAATTGTGGCCTTGAATTATTTGAAGACTTAAAAATCTTTATCCTTAATCTTCAATAAATATAACCACATTTTTTGTGATTAATCATTAACAAAAAGTTGAAAGTAATTTTACCCTTTGAGACTGGAATAAAAATGTCCACAAAGATTAGTGTGCATTAAATCCAACTTACCAAGTGACTGATACTCAATCTTTCCAAAAGGAGATCTTCTTTATTTTCCTGCTAAGCAACTAGTACATATATCAAAAGATTTCTTGATTTTTGGAAGACCACGAACCATATATTTTTTTCTCACTTGAACCAAATATCCATAACTCAAGTGACCATATCTTCTATGCTATAAATTTATTAGTTCTATATCTTTGACCACAAGTGATTGATGATTATTTTGAATAAAATCAAGCTAAAATATTTTGCCAATGTTGGAAGCTTTGGAATTCACTTTGAAATTCCTAGACTTGTCTTTGATATGGCAAAAATTTTGACCATTTTGATGATAAAATTCAACCATGAGGTTGTGGTGAAGTAGTTGATTAATAGATAACATTTTTTTGTAAGACTTAGAACATATAAAACATTTGAAATGTTGTAATTTTTATTTCCCAGTTGAATTTTGATGTCACCATTTCCCTATACTATATATGAGGTATCATCTACAAGTGATACATTTTCCTTTGATTCTAATTTTGTCAAAGTAGAAAACTAGTCTTTTCTTCTTGTCATGTGTCTAGTTGTTCCTAAATCAATATACCAAACTACACTTGGATGATGGGTAGACTCATGTGATTAAGTATCTAAACCATATTCCTAATTTGAAGAATCATTTTCTTCAGAAACATTGTCATGTTGTTTAGGCTTGTAATTTTTTTGTTTCCACCTATTTTGTTGTCATGGTTGCTTTTTTCCAGTTTGTGGTGAATTGTTGAAAGATGACTTCTTGCTTGATGAGCCCTATTGAAATGTGTTGTACCAACAATGTTTCAAGTCATGTCCTTATTTTCCACAAATTTGTAATGCTTTAAGAGAATGTGAATTATTCCCTTGTTGTTTATGTTGATTATTCTACTTTGGATATTTCTTTTGACCCTTAATGGTTTTGTTCCCCATCTGATTTGATGTGAGTGCATGCTCATCATCTAATTCCTTTGAATTATGAATAGCTTCTTCTTATTGCAAAAAATTGATCAACACCTCAAAGGTTGGTTTTCATCATATGACATTTAATGTGGTCACAAAGATCCTATATGTAGGGGGTAATGCTCTAAGGACTATAGAGACCAAAGAGTCATCTGTCACTAGTTTGCCTAAAGATTAAATCAAAGCCTATAAAGTTATAACTCTTCTAAGGAATACTTCTACTTTTTCATTTGATTTAAGCTTAATAGTGTGCAATTGATTTGGATATGCAATATTTGATTTTGATTCTTAAATTCATAAACATTTTTAACACTATCCAATGCATCTTATATATTTGTAGCACTAAATATATATGGTTGTACCTCATCCAAAACACCAAACATGATTATCAACTTAGCCTTCTTATTAGCCTTGTCATATTTCTATTATTGATCAACATCTGCTACATGTCTAGCCCATGTGCCTTTAATTATTAACCAAATGTATTCATACTCTAGATGTATTTGTACTTTTGTTTTCCATGCTGCATAATTATCACCATGAAGCAATTATGTGTCAGGGAGCACAAAACATGGTCCTGAACTAGACATTTTTCAAGTTGCATATGATAAATAAATACAAGTGTGTTTAAGTGTAAAAATGAAATGTGCATTTGTAAAATGCAAGGAAAATCTAAAAATGCATACAAAAAGATGACAAATTGTGCACTATGACACAATGGATGTCGAACTCTACCAAAAATGCATCCAAACAAGTAATGGAAAACTAGACATCAGTTTCAACCAAAAATGCATCTAAGAAGCAAATGAGACTAAAATGTTTTCTTTTGAATTTATATAATTTAATGACTCAAATATATATATATATATATATATATATATATATAATCTAAAAATATGTACTTTTTAAAAAGACAACATGCAAATTGGAGTTACCAGTCAAAAGTTATGGCTTCTTAAAGGTCTAAAATACATGAACTAGGCAGCTAAACTAGCAAGAAATTAAAAATTATGGAAATATGGGTGATTATAATATAAAACATATCCTTATCACTACATATATCTCAAAAAAATATCCAAGGTGAAAAAATAAATCACCTTCTCAGGCTTCACAAATCTAAAGTAATGAACCTTGAAAGAAAATATCTTCAAATATGGCTCATAGTGGTGAAGGACAAGCCCTTAGGGGCTAAAAAAATGACCAAAAAGTGGTCTTATGACATGAATAGAGGCTGAAATATGTTGGTGGTGTGATGGTAGTACTGATGCTAGAAGTGGCAGATCTACCTGGTGTTCCACCCAAAAATTTGACCTTACACCAAATGAAAACTTCCAAATTGCACTCTACCTTCAAAATTTCACCATGGGTGCCTTGGTGCTCAGTTTTAAAAAAATGAATACTTCTCAAAAAACATATAGATGAGAAGAATGTGTTGATATAATATTTTGTCCATGATTTTACAAAAAAATTAAGAAAAACTACCATTTTTCTATTGTTCCTCACTTGTTCTACAAAATAGAAAGTTACCAAAATCGTAAAAAATCACATGAAGGTCCAAAAATTATAATTTTTTTAAAATTAGTATTTTTTTGAGTAGAAATCAAAAAAATTACAAGATCATTTTTAGGGATTTTATATTTTTTTAGATCTAACAAATAATACAAATTTTCATCATATTGACATATACAATCATCTAAAAAACATAGATATATTCTTCCACCAATTTAGAATTGGATCTTGACCAGAAATAATAAAATAAAATTAAAAGCTCTCAAATATGATCTCAAATCTAAAATTTAGCCCAAAATTTAAATAAATATGGCTAAAATTTATAAAAACAAAAAAAAAATATCTTTTTTTATAACTATTCTCCTTCCACAAAATTGGCCAAAATTCTAGCAGCATTCTGGGTTGGGATGGCTAAAATTAGAGCAGTGTGATGCATCCAAGGATCATAAAAATCTTGCTCACAATCTCCACCAAATCTCTAATGCTCTGAAAAGACTCCTCAAGAATTTTCTACTCTAATACCAAATTAAATCCAGAATAAATTACATTAATTGAATAATCTAAATTAATAAAAGCATTACAAGAGGTACTTATTTATACAATACTAAAAGATATTAGATTTCCTAATCTATAGGAGACTACAACTAATCGCACCTAAGAAATATCCCAAATAACTAACCTATGTCAATCAAAGGTTAATAAAACCTTAATATATTTATTATAATATAGCTAGGATTAATTAATTATTCTAACATCCTCCCCCTTAATTGATCATCACCTGAAGAGAAGAGGAGAGAGAATTATTGAATGCCTCAAACTTATCACATGTAAGTTACTTCATGAAGCTGCATAGTGATATTGAGTGGGGAAATACTGGAGTTGTATGTTGTGCTATGAAACATGTTTGCATATGAAATTAATTTAAACCTCTATGTGTTTGGTTATCTCATGAAACATTGGATTGCGAACAAGATGTAGAACACCCTATTTTTCATAATTTAGAATTATAGGTTGAGTCTATGGAACTCCAAGTCTTGAAAGAATACGATGTATCCATATCACTTCATAGACAACTCTTACTATAGCATGATATTCTGCCTCTGTGGAAGATCTAGAAACATAATTCTACTTCTTACTTCCCCATGAAATTAGAATAGATCCTAGAAAGAACATAAATCCAGAAGTGGATTTCCTATCATCAATAAAAGCTACATGATCTACATCTATGTATCCTATCAAGAATAACTTATCATTCTTGTTGTACTCTAGGCCATACTTAACTATAGCTCTGATGTATCTCAATACCCACTTTTCCATTTTCCAATGTGCCACCTTTGATTCCTACATGAATCAATAAAAATAGATGATAACATAGCTAATATCTGACCTAGTATATGTCAATTAAATGATACTCCCAATCAACTACCAATAGAGAGATGCATTTAATTTTGGTGATTGATCTATACAAGGCAATTGAAGTCTTGTCTCTATAGGTGTTGCAATAGGCTTGTAGTCCATTCTAAATTTCTCAAGAAATGTCTTGGTATACTTCATCTATGAAACAAAAATGTAATGTTCCTTCTACCATACCTCCAAACCAAGACAATAGTGTAGTAGCCTAAGATCTATCATGTTGAATGGTCACTTGAGATCATTCTTAGTTGCATTGATCATCTTCATTATGATTCTAGTGATGAATAGATCATCGACATAAAAAATCACTATAATAATATCCCCCCCAATGTTCAAAGAGGTAGAGGTTAGGATCATATGGACTCCTATTGAATCCATGTTATATAAGATACTCATCAATCTTGATGTACCAAGATTAAGGAGCCTAGTTTAGCCCATAGAGAGACTTGATAAGCCTACACACTTTTTGTTCTTGATTAGGTGCCACAAATCATTCAGTTTGAGTTATGTAGACTTCCTCTTTCAAATCTCTATCAAGAAAGGCACTTTTTACATCCATTTAATGGACTTTCCATCTAAACTATGCATCCATAGAAAAAACCATTCTGATAGTCTTTATCTTAGCTTTGGGAGCAAAAGTTTCCTCATAGTCAATGCCTTTTTTCTAAACATACCCTTTTGCAACAAGCCTTGCCTTGAACTTATCAATACTACCATCTACTTTGTACTTGGTCTTAAAGACCCATTTACATCTAATAGGTTTCTTCTCTGGTCAAAGATCAACAAGATTCCAAGTTTTATTCTTCATCAGTGACTAATATTCTATATCCATGGCATATTTCTAAGCTCTAGACTATAGGGATTTTGTTACTGTAGAGGGCTCATATGTGTCTTGCAAAAGACTCATAAGGGCCATATTGACCTCCTCTTAAGCCATGCTTTGAGTTTTAAGTCTTGAAGTGGATGTATCTGATACTCCATTCAAGTTAGCATCTCGTATAGTACTTATATACCACTTGGGCATACATTGAACTATAAAAGGTGGTGATGGAGGTCCTATTTGACTATCTTCCTATTCACTTTCACCATCACTATCTAAAAATATTACAGGACTTTTGCCTATATCATTTGCTTATGTAGAAGGTGGATTTATTCCACTCTTTTCATCAAACACTACATCTCTGTTGATTAGTACTTTCTTTATTTTTGGATCAAGGATCCTGTATGCCTTTGATTGTGCATTGTAACCCACAAAAATACATACCTTTATTTTCTTATCCAACTTCTTTATTTTCTTCTTAGAAACATGCATATATGCCTTACAACTAAAAACTCAAAGGTAAATTACTTTTGTTTTATTCCCTATCCAAGATTCATGTGGTGTGATTCCATCAAGAGCTTTGGTGGGTGACCTGTTCAACAAGTAGACTATAATGTGACAAGCTTCTGCCCAATATGTATTAGACAATTTTACATCCTCAACCATGCTATGAAACATTTCCATAATGAATATATTATTCCATTATATAACTCCATTCTATTGAGGTGAATATGGAGCTATCAATTGATGATTGATTCCATTCACATTGAGATAGGCAGAGAATTCTTTACTGATGTATTCTTCCACATGATCTGAGTGGAGGGTCATGATTTTCCTACCAGTTTTATTTTCAATTATGGCCTTGAATTCTTTAAAGAATTGAAAATATTGATCTTTAGTCTTTAATAAATATACCCACATTTTTCATGAGTAGTCATCAACACAAAGCTAAAAGTATTTGTACCCATTGAGACTGGGAGTAAAATGTCCCCAAAGATTGGTGTGCACCAAATCCAACTTACCAAGTGATTGATACCCAATCTTTCTAAAAGGAGATCTTCTTTGTTTTCCTACTAAGCAACTAGTGCATATATCAAAAGATTACTTGAGTTTGGGAAGACCATAAACCATATGTTGTTTGCTTAATTGAACCAAATATCCATAACTTGAGTGACCATATCTTCTTTACCATAAATTTCCTAGGTTTATATCTTTTACCACAAGATCATGATGATCATTTTGAACGAAATCAAGCTGAAACATTTTTCCAATGTTGGAGTCTTTAGTAATCACTTTGAAATGCCTAGAATTGTCTTTCATATGGTAAAATTTTTGACCATTTTGATGATCAAATTCAACCATGAGGTTGTGGTCAAGTAGTTGATTAACATATCACAATTTTTTAATAAGACTTGGAACATATATAACATTTGAAATGTTAAAATTTCTATTTCCCAGTTGAAGTTTGATGTCACCACTACCATGTACTATATATGAGGTATCATCTCCAAATGATACATTTCCCTTTGATTTTGATTTTGTCAAAGTATAAAACTGGTCTTTTCTTCATGTCATGTGTCTGGTTGCTCCTAAATCAACATACCAAACTACACTTGGATGATGGGTAGACTTATGTGATTGAGTATCTAAACCATATTCCTCATTTAAAGAATCAGTATCTTCATCAACATTGTCATGTTATTTAGGCTTGTAATTTTTTTGTTTCCACCTATTTTGTTGTTGTGGTTACTTTTTTTTTTAGTTTGTGTTGACTTGTTGAAAGATGACTTCTTGCTTGATGAGCCCTGATGAAATGTGTTATACCAACAATGTTTCAATTCATGTCCTTGTTTTCCACAAATTTTTAATGCTTTAAGATAATGTGAATTATTCCCTTGTTGATTATGTTGATTATTCTACTTTGGAGATTGCTTTTGACCCTTCATGTACTTTTTCCCCTTTTGATTTGATGTGATTGCATGTTCATCATCTATTTCCTTTGAATTATGAATAGATTTCTCTTATTGCAACAAATTGATCAACACCTCAAAGGTTAGTTTTTGTCTTGTGACATTTAATGTGGTCACAAAGATCCTATATTTAGAGGGTAGTGCTCTAAGGACTATAGGGACCAAAGAGTCATTTGTCACCACTTTACCTAAAGATTAAAGTGAAGCCCATAAAGTTGTAACTCTTCTAAGGAATACTTCTACTTTATCATCTAATTTGAGCTTAAGAGTTTACAATTGGATCTGGAGATACAATATTTTATTTTGATTCTTAGCTTCATAAATAGTTTAAGCTTATCTCATGCATCTTTTATAATTTTAGCACTACATATATGAGGTTTTACCTCATCCAAAACACCAAATATGATTATCAACTTAGCCTTCTTATTAGCCTTGTCATATTTATATTTTTGATCAACATCTATTGCATGTCTAACCCATGCGTCTTCAATTATTGACCAAATATCTTCAAAATATATATGTGCTTGTCCTTTTGTTTTCTATGCTGCATAATTATCACCATGAAGCAATTGTGTTTTGAGGAGCACAAAATGTGGTCCTAAACTAAACATTTTACAAGTTGCATATGATAAAGAAATACAAGTGTGTTTAAGTAAAAAAATGAAATGTGCATTTCTAAAATGTAAGGAAAATGAAAAAATGCATACAAAAAGATGAAAAATTGTGCACTATCACACAATGGACATCAGATTTTATCGAAAATGCATCCAAATAAGTAATGGAAAACTAGATGTCAGTTTCAACTGAAAATGCATCTGAGGAGCAAATGAGACTAAAATTTTTCCTTTTGAATTTATATAATTTAATGACTCAAATAGATATATAATCTAAAAATATGTACTTTTTAAAAAGATAGCATGCGAATTAGAGTTACCAGTCAAAAGTTATGGCCTCTTAAAGGACCAAAATACATGAAATGGTCAGCTAAACTAGAAAGAAACTAAAAATTATGAAGATATGGGTGATTATAATGTAAAACATAGCCTTAAAACTACATATATCTCAAAAAATATCCAAGGTGAAAAAAATCACCTTCCCATGCTTCACAAATCAAAAGTAATGAACCTTGAAAGAAAATATCTTCAAATATGGCTCATAGTGGTGAAGGACAAGCCATTGGGGCTAAAAAAATGATCATCAGGTAGTTATATGACATGAATAGAGGATGAAATATGTTGGTGGTGTGATGGTGGTGTTGATTCTAGAAGTGGTGGATCTGGGTGGTGCTCTACCCAAAAATTTGACCTTACACCAAATGAAAACTTCCAAATTGCACTCTACCTTCAAAATTTCACCATGAGTGCCTCGGTGCTCCATTTTAAAAAAATAAATACTTTTTGAAAATATATAGATGAGAAGAATCTATTGATATAATATTTTTTCCATGATTTTGCAAAAAAAATTAGAAAAACTACCATTTTTTTGTTGTTCCTCACTTGTTCTACAAAATAGAAACTTAAAAAAATTGTAGAAAATCACCAAAAGGTCCAAAAATTATGAGTTTTTTTAAATTAATATTTTTTTAGTAGAAATCAAAAAAATATTAAGATCATTTCTAGAGATTCTATATATTTTGAGATCTAAAAAATAATGCAAATTTTCATCATAATGATGTATAAAATCATCTAAAAACTTAGATCTATTCCTCCACTAATTTAGAATTAGATCTTGACCAAAAATAATAAAATAAAATTAAAATCTATCAAATATGATCTCATATCTAAAATTTAGCCCAAAATTTACTATAAATATGGGTAAAATTTATCAAAACAAAAACTTTTGCCTGTGATGACTAATCTAAAAGAACAAAAAAACTACCTTTAGGCACTCGACCACTGATGGTTAGTATGACCACTAATAGTTGGGCTAACCATTGATGGTCAGATCTTCCTCATTCTAACACAAATACTAGCTATGTATAATCTAACATAACACAATTTAATGTCCCCCTTCCCTATTTCTAATTAACTACAAATCATAAAAATCAACAAGCCAACCTCTTAAGGAACATTTTATCCTCCATCTCTCTTTGCCTATAAAAGGAGGAAAGTATGAGGTGATAAAGAATAAATCACAAGAGTTTTCTAGTATACATGTATTCAATATTCCATCCAACTAGTCTTCCTTCTAGTAATTTAGCAACTACAATAGAGACTCAAGCCTTTGTCAAATTTATTCTTGAAGAAAATTATCATTACTCTACCAAAATTGCTCCAGCCACCAACCATTATCCATCAAGTAATAGGTACATTTTGTCTTTTAGCATTATTTATTTAGTTTCTAACTTCTAGGCCTAAATCAAACCTCTTGTGCCTATCTTCTGACTTCCCTATCCATAACTAGACCCTTAACAAACCCTTACCTGATCATTGACCCATTATATAACTCCATTTTTAATAACTTTAGAATCTATAAGTAATAATTGATGGTCAATATAACCTCTGATAGTCATCTCCAACTATCGATGGTTACCTAACCATCAATAGTCAGCTTAATTGTTGATGTTTACCCTGACCATCGATGATCACTATGGTAAGGAATAATAATAAGTTATTTCTAACCCTTAACTAAATCTAAATTTTTGTGTCCTTATCTATTCATAGACCCCTTCCTAGTTTTTTTAACCTAACCTAATCTATTTTAGCACTAGTATTGACCTATTATTGCTATATTTAGTTATTTTCTCTAACAATCATTCCTTTCTTCTTGTATTTCATTTTATTTATTTACATTATTTGATGTAATTATTTTATATTTATCTCTTTCAAATTAATCATTATCAAAGATTGGATTGATAGCTTCTTATTAAGCTCACACTTTTTGGATCTAGCTCACGCTAGGTAGCCAACCTTACTATCTTTTTAACAACCCTTTTTGTTAGTTCTTTCTTATCTATAGGTCATCCTTCCAAGAAAAAAAGGAGATCTCCACAGTCATCTATATCATGTATGCATAAAAACCAAATTCTTCTATCACAACCTTAAATGAGTAGAAATTGAGAGAAATAAAAACCCTAGGCATCACTAAGGTACTAGCTCCACTATCCACTATGAAAATTTGAACAAGTTTATCTCCTACAATGAGAGTGAGGTAGAAGGGTAGAGGCTTCTCAAATTTGGAAGAGGGTTATATAATATGTGTAGGAGCATTGGTGAGTGAAAAATTACCATGACTTTATGGTTAAGGACTAAGGTGCATTTTAAATATCTGCTCTTAAAGGATTTATTTTTGACTGGGAAATTAAATCATTTCCCAAAGAGACATATATGCCTTCATTTGTTTTCATCAGTACTTCATCTTCTACTGATAGTTGATGAGTAAATACTCCTTGAGAAACTATATATTTCACCCCACCTTAATTTGAATCCATGAATTATCCTTGATACCATTCTTCTCTTTATATTAAGTTACTATGAATAGGGATCATGGCTCTTGTGTTGGAGGTGTAAGTTAGATTATATGCATTAGAAGGCATATTAAAGTGGGTTTTCCTTGATCTATAACTTGACCATATTTTTGAGGTGGGAACCTATTTACTTGTTGAGGATAAGGATAGGTATTTTGATTCACTCCATAATGTAAATGTAGTATCCTAACCTCAACTTCTAAGGCCTTAATCCTTGCATCTGAATCAAGGGTATCTTCTACCCTCTTAAGGGAAACTCTAGACTTGACATTTGCATTAGGGACTTGAGAAACATTTGGATTATGGAGAATTTTTTAGGAAATTTCCAAGATTGTATTAGGTCATTCTCAACTCTAATTGTAAGGTCATATGCTTCAAGTAAGGTGTAACCACCCATGGACTGAAGCATGATGGCTATGTCATTATCAATATCCCTTAGGTATGTAGGGAACACAAGTCTTTTTGGGGGTATCATGGGAGGAGGAAGCCTATGCCAAGTTATTTTTAATCTCTCATTAAATTCATGCATAGTCTCCTTGGGGGATATTTAAATTAGATTGAGCTAATGAATGAGTGATGTGTGATCACTTTTATCTTCAAACCTTGATGTCAATAAATCTCCAAAATCATCCCAAGTTGTGATGTAACCTCTGGTAAATATCCTATACCATTCAAATTCTCTCCCTCTAAGGAATATTAAAAGTGTTCTAATGGAAATATTGACTTTAGTGACATTGTGAAAACTATATAAGTTTGAGATATCCCTAATATGCTCACTAGGAGTGACTTGACCTTCGTCATTGAATGTGGGAACACTTTTGGTAGCATTATGGGGTATATCATCATATGCATTGAGGTGAATGGGATTTTAAGTGTTAAATAATGGTAAAGCATGTTGCCTAGCCATGTTATCCTCAATTTATTCTTCACTCTCTTGATCTTCTTGGTTTACAAAGTCCTCTTTTTCTTCAAAGGTTAAGATAGGCTGAGGATGCTTAACTTCGAGAGGAATTTCAAGTTGAAGGAGTGGGTTTATGGGATTGATACATCTAATAGTAGATGACATAATAAGGACCATGAAGTATGAGCATAATAAATAATAAAATAATGGTTTACAACTATATATTACCTTGAATAGAGTCACCAAATATTGATTAAAACACCATAAGCAACTATGATGTTGTCAAGACCAGCATTCACCTTGATAAGATATCTTTTAGATAATGGTCCCACTGAGCATGCTAGAACTATTGTAACCAAATATTTCAACCTATATTTTTTTTTCAATCCTAATATAATATTTAGTCAACATTATAATACCTATAGGCATGTGGGTTACATATGGTAGAGGTAGATGTCTAGGTTTAAGGACTAACTCCTTAGATTGATGTTTGAATGCTTATCACATACATGAACTATTTGCTTAGATGAAAAGGGATAAAGGTGAAATGAAAATAACCTACTATAATGAGGTTATAAACTATAAATATCTCTAATTAACCACCATACAATTTCACTAAGAAGCATGACTTACAACACTAGTCTCAAAATCCTATATTTCTCTAATATTAGTATTTCAAACATGGAAGTGATATACATGGAACTACTTAAGGTGATTGAACCAAAGGTAATTTTTAGACACTAAGGCTAATCCTTATACTTAAATATAGACCAATTCACTTGAAAACACTTCAAGTGACCTGTTAGAGTGAGAACAACTTACATTAAACATGAAAGAGCAAAGAGAAAGCAAAGATAGATACTAATCACTTGACCTTTCACTACATACCACTTCACACACTTATAAAGATGTTTATGAAATAAAAACTAGATTTAAATTCTTATTTAAAATGAAAATTACAATATCAAACCATTAGGGCTTTGCCATACTAGGGTTGGAATCAAATATAAAATCCAAAATGGCTTGCATTTATAGAGCATGTGAGGAAAGAGAGGAGGAGATAAGCTCAAAGGTCACAATGCCACATGTCAAGGAATGAAAACTAATTATGTTTTAGCATAATTAAGTGGATAATAGATTTATATAAATTATTCTTGGACAAGTGTCCATCTAAACCATAAAAACTCCTCAAACTTGTATGGAGATCCTTTAGTTACCTTCTTGAAATTGCCTTCATGATTAGGCATATTTTGAGCACTTGAAACTAAACTAGGGAGAGTTGACACCAATTCACTATTTTATTAGTGTTAGAAACAAGATATGACAGCCATCATATGCATCCCTAACTACTATCCATCTTTTAGACACTTGCACTCACCATTTTTAATCACTCATTAGCCTTCTTGGCCTTATTCTTCACATTTATCACCCAAGTGGCCTTTAGTTTGTCAATAAAATCCATATAATATGTGTTAAAACACATATATAGAGTCTCTCTACCTTCCATTCCATGAATTATACCTTAAAAGGTCTAAAAAATAGACTTCTCATTCTCTCACCTGGCAGTCACTCTTTATCTTCAATCTTTATCCAAAACTACCTATGATGGATGGTGTAGCAGAGATGTTTCCATGCCCATCTATGGTGATAAAATAATATGGAAAGTTATAATAGGTCCCAATTGACCCCCCTCAATGTCTCTCACCTATTCATCTTCTTTTATACCTGAAAAAAATCACAAATCTATAAAAAACCCTATTTTGTACCATGTCCATATAAGTAGGGTATACACCAATTAGGTGGGAAGGAGCATGAAAGGTTCCTCAACAATGTTCAAACACTTTATAGGCTAAACTACACCTTTTCAATGTATCTCAAGTTATATTTCCTTTATCAAGTCTTAGACAAGGGTTTAGGAGGGTTTTAGCAAGTTTTAGTTCTTAGTGATAGTTCATAAAACTTAGATGTTTAAACCTCAAAAAAATACACTAAGTTTGAGATCAGGAAATTACTAAAATATACCCAACTCCATGGGTCACCATGCTTGGTGTTTGTACAGGTGTGATTAAAATAAGTTATCCTATCGAGCTTGAAAGTGTGTTTTTATACCTTCCCCTAAAGGTTATCAGTAGGGTGGGAAGGTTCATTTGATCTTAGAAATTAAATTGAGCCTCATTAAGGCTTAGGCCTAGTCTAGGCCTAATATTCTTGAATATTCTTTAGTTTCCCATAACCACCTCTGAGTGGTTTCTCAGGATTGGAGGGCCTCTTCTATACTTTTTCATGCTCAAACAAACATTCAACATCTTTCCTCATTATTCTAACACTCCCCATGTCATTCTCTTATCATTTTTAAAAAAAAAATGATATCATGGAGTGTTAAAACATGAATTTATGACCTTATATACCAAATTACAAGGATAGACAATAATTCTATCACCCTCAAACACTCAAACTTCTCAAAATTGGTCATTGGGAGTGTGTTGTGTGTAGGATCTAGAAAGGTTGAATGTGGAATTTGAAAACTAGTATTTTGCTCTATTTTTTTCCTATAGAGATTACTTAGAAATGTGTACCATCACTATGAAAGTTATTTTATCACTTTCAAATCATATCTCTTCCCAAAACTTACAATCTCTCACCACTTTCCTTGGCTAGTCTCAAGATTGAGTTGACTATAGGTGCATTCACCTTAGGAGAATGAGGTTCATGTAGGTAAAGATGAATGTTTTAACCCTATTTTACATTCCTTATTTCATTATTTAATTCCTTAAGACCATCTCACACTTGATAATGTTCGTATCATGCCTTGAGGCCATGCCATCATCTAAACTACCTACTCTAGTAAATTATCAGTCTACAATTAGACTATAGGTGGTAATACTTAGACCATAAAGACCCTTGTAGGTGATATTCAAATATTGAACCTTGTATTTCATACCCTAATATCCTTTCAAGGTCATTAGATCATTTCAAAAGAATGAATCACTATGTTTGTAAGGTTATCAACTTCTAGTCTCTTATCATCAACTCTATGGTTTATCTATAGTTGGACTATAGGTGACCATTTATGAGATAAAAGGTTACTTTAGGCGATGTTCTATTCCAAAACCTTATACATCAACCTATTTGGCTATAATGAGATCATTAGTATAATTTCAAACCAAATATAATCACTATGCCTTGGGTTATGTAACCATTATGTCATTATTGCATTATAAGACCACTTAGGCTTCAAAAGTAATATAGATGACTAATAGTCTACAGTGAAAGTTTCCTTGAAATGAAATCCTATTTACATCACCTTCTCATGACCAATCAATCACTCTCTTAGGTCAAGACATTTCCCCTATGCTTGGGACACATGAGTGGAACCACAAGACCTATCCATTCCTCAAGATACTCACCAAGATCTAACTTTTGTATATGAGCAAATACCTTATTCAGAGAAAATAAGGTAACACTTCTCTCTATGTATCTTTCTCAACTTGAAAACCTTGAACTTAGACTTGATTTTACAAAATGACCCCACATTTGTCATAATGACCTTATCTATTTTCTTCAACCTTAATAAATGTCTCAAATGAGTTCAACACCTATATTTCATCCTTCTCAGACCTCTATTGGAGCACCTATGGGTGAACATCATATTCAAGTCTATGTGCCAAAATAAAATCTTGTCAACATTAAGTATCTTTATGGTTTAACTAGGTAGCTGATGAAACATGAGATCATGTGGATATTCAAAGGTTCCAAACATTAGTCACACCTCTGTCTAATCATTCTCACATTGTCCTATAGGTGGGTGTTAAAGGGATTTTTGACTGTGTTTTGTTTTTTACTATGTGTGTATTAAATTGGTTGCCATAACCAATCTCCTAACATTTTGAATGGCTCAATATTATTGCCTTCACCTTGGGAGACTTCTCAAAAAATTGAAACCTCCCCTCTTTTTCAACTTGACTAGTCAAAGCTTCTTTTTACCTAACTATGGGTGACAATCACAAGAAAAACTAATCGTATGTGCCTATTTTAGACTTTACACCTAATCAATGTTAGTCTTGAGTCTAGACCTCAAAATGGTAACTAATCACCATGATATGAAAGTATTAAACATATAATAACACCTTATTATGAAGCCATTTATATAAGAATATCTCTAAAATAAGTGCAACACTAGTCTAAAATTTTAAAAGTACCCTCAACTAGAAAATTGAGGTGTATATGCCAAATATTTCACACCACACATGAAAAATAAACATAGAAGCACATTATAAAGGTGATCATGCTCTTTTAGATCATGTATACCCCCTATTTTTCATAGAACTATGCAAACAAAGAATAAACTTGAATGTTATGGGGATGAGTAGGAAGAAAAGAGGAGCAAACCTTCTTAGCAATGGTTCATAGAGGACAAGAAACAAAACTTACAACTATTTACATTAATTTAGAGTAGACAAATATTATTTTCATCCCTCAAATTCATTTGATCTAACTCTTTTCCTTCTGTCTATACCATACAGAAACCAATTAACCCTTTTTAGCTTGGAAAGGAGAGTGATGGAAAGACAATGGTTTTTTTTCCATTTTTGAGCTTTTTAAAGCTACCCAAATGTGGAACTAAGTTGAGGGGACCTGAGGATTCACTTTAAAAGTCCTCCCACATGCCAAAACTACTACATAGGTCATACAACAACTGAAATCCACATGAAACTTCTTGATCTTCTTATTTTTTACATAACACCTACATTTTTTCAATCTTAAAATAGTTATTATGACATGGGGGATGTTTAATATGCCTTTGGAACACTTTTACTCTATGGAAACTGTATTAGTCCCATATATGACTCAAAATGACTTTATATGACATAAACTAACATTAAGGACTAAAAATGAATATGATGAAAGCTAAAGACACATTAAATTACTTCATGTGGATTATAGTACACATTTTACCACCTAGTAGACCCTATGACAAGTGTAAAATACATAGGGGGTTGACCTAATTTGACTTGTAGTCAATTTAGTCAACACTAGCCAAGAAATTGGGCATTAATTTTTGACTCCAAATATAAAGATTGTAAAAGTAAACTTTAGAGTTGATGGTTAGGTCCTTATATGATAGAAAATGTGTTTAATAATGGATTAGTTAGGATATACAAAATTTATCTATTTAGATTCTCTTTGATGGTCAATGGACACTATCTCAAGTTATACAAGAAATCACTCTCTAAAGAGGATTTCATTCAAAAGCTCATGAGTGAATATCAACCTTGTATAGACATCATAATAAATATTATACTAGATAAACACTTTTAATATCATGATGGTTTATGGCCAACACTTTTTGAATTCTAGTTAAGACATTTCAACCCAATTTATCTAGGGTAATTATATCAGACATGATATTTTTGGTCTGAAAACTAACTTGTTGGCTGATCAAAACTACATGAAAAGGGATCGAGTGTAAAACTAGTTTGTCTAGACACTCAGGAGTAAAAGTAAAAATAAATAAATAAATAATGAAAAAAAGATAAAAATACCAAGGTGGAAAATCATCTTGCCGACTACTTTTTATAAAATCAAGAATAAAGGTAATCTAATATAAGTCACTGCCAACTTTTTTGACTAAAAAGTGCACTTATATTAATAAAAAATGATATAGTGCAATGATAGTTATACAAAAAATGGCTAGAAAGAGTCACACCCTAGAATAAAAATCACACCAAGATATAAAATCCTCATGAAATGAAAAATTTCAATAGAGGTTCAGTAATGACCACACAAGAAAAAATATCATATCAAGTCATATTGACATAAGTGCATAACAACCAAAAAATGGGGCATGTATAAAAATAAGAACCAATTTTTCATTAAGCTAAATCAAACATGTTGGCTCTAGGGGTGGTATAAATGGGGGATCTTTCATATTTCCTCCCTAGCCCCCCTAAGTAGGAACATCATCATCCATAGGTAAAGGCTCCCATCCATCATTCTTCTACTAGTTTTCATTTTCTTCAGCTTGTCAGGTGGGAAAAATAACAAAGGCTAGGTGTAAATACTTATCTTGTGGAGAAGAGACTCAGGCCCCCCCTCCACCACCTCCTCTATTAAAAGCACTAGAACCACCATGGTGAGGGGATGACTAGAAAGAGTGAGGAGAGGGGTTCATATGATAACATCGAGAATCATGATGAATTAAACCATGTCTTCACCCATGAGAAGGAGAAGAGGTACATGGCAGATCCAAGGGTTCTCAATTCACCATGTAGGTGCACTTACCTAGTGATTTAATAGTCATTAAAGATGTTTAGACTCTATACAAACATTTTATATTTGACTCTAGATTTAGAGGATGACATTAGAGATCACAACTTTTTTAATAACATAAAATCTTCTTTAGATATATTCATGATTAAAAAAATCATAGTTTGTCACTTTCTAGATTTGAAAAAGAATATCAACATGAAAAATATACCAAAATCTATTATATATTATAGTTAAAAATGAGGATTCCTCTAAGAGATACATTTTATAGGTAAAACATTTTAGTTTGAAAGGTTGGAAAAGAGTTTGAATCCAATTCCAAGCTAACTGGGCATGAGAACAAAACCAAAAAATATGCTTGAGCATTTTTATGGTGACAAGTTGGGAAAATGAGGTGTGAGACCCCCATGTGCTTAATATGGTCACCCAGAGGTAAACCATGGTAAAGAAGACACCAGATAAAGTGAGAATTTTTAGGTTCAAGAAAGGCATCCCATATAGTGTAAAACCATTTAGCCCAAACTACCTAGCTGGAATGAAGATTCTAGCAGTGGTTGAGAATTTCATCTTGAATGTGTTGAGGATCCAAAATATTATACATCGAGTAAGGAGAATAATGAAAAAGGGGCATGGTAGTATACCAATACAAATCCTTCTACCAGGGAGTAAGGGCATTAAATCCAAGCTTATGAAGGTAATCTTCAGGTATGAAACTCTAAATATATTGAGTAGATTTAAAAATTAAACTTCATACCTATAACATCTACACTTGAAACATCTAAATATATAGGTAAAAATATACACCTATAACCTACATATCATAATTTTATCTTATTAAAATCAAATCTATTTCAACCTTTAGTATCTAACTTTATTTCAATCTACAACATCTATAGGAAAAATTGTTTAAACTTTTAACATCTATAAGAGTCTTTTAGTACTCTAGATCCTATTTTCCATAGTAGTTCCATTAGTTCTCATATCTTTTGGTCTCAGATATGAATTGAATATATATTTTTTAATATTTTTCTTAGTAGGGTTTTATATTCAAAAGTTAATGTAGGCTCCCAAAATACACATGCAACCACTACTTTTTTCCTCAAATTTTTTTTATCTCAAGTAGCAACCTTTAATATTCCACCCCAGTTCCTTATTTTTTGACTACATAATATTGTAATTATTAGAATTATATCATTTCATGTTGATATAAACATATAAATAATTCATCATTTTAATGGATGTGAATTCAACTTTAAACTTAACAATCCCATAAAAAATTATCACATCAATTATGCAACAAAACCACTCTTCATCACTTTTAGGATAAAGTCACTAAGGAAATTTTTATCATAATATATCAACTATCCTACATGTTTTAATTTAATCCAATTGATGGTTTTTTATATATTATTTATAATTAATAATCATTATCCATCTATTGCAAATAATTCTATTTTTCAGTCTAATGTAATGAACTAGGTACTTACATTAGAAATTTTGAATAATACATATTAATATTATAGTTTGTTTTTATATCATTATTGATTATTGCTATAATGTGGCTATTTATGAGTAATAAATTTTAAAACATTAAACATTTTCCAAAAACATTTGTTTCATTATCTCCCATGTCATCTTAATGCCTTTTCATAATCCAACATCATGTTCATGTCACTTTCATCTCACCTCATTTATTGCTTGTACCTAATTGTCCCATCAATTACACTTGATGTCAAGTGAATATTTTAATATTGGGGGTACTTAATGCCACTTTAAACATATAATCTATAAGTACATGCTATACATACAACACATCAACCAATAAAGGACTCCTAATTCCAATGATATAATTGTAGTGATGAAAGGATGAAAAATTATTATCAATTCATACTAAAAAAACATCCTAATTCCTAAGAAAGATTGTGCTATTTTTGAACCAATATAATTTATGCAAGTGAAAATAGTGAAGAACACAAGTAACAATGGGAGGAGATATAAATCACATGGAACCCATAGACCACACAATACTACAAAATAACCTAGGGATGGTATCTCCTTTTGACACTACAAGATGGGTGGTCTACATAGAGAGAATAAATTAATATGATTTGAGAATAGTGAAATATTATTATCTATCTCTAAGGAATGATAGAGTAGATGTTAGTGGACTATAGATAGTCCTAAAGAATAATTGACACCATAATCAATTGATCTACCTACTATAATTGAAAAATGGATAGAAATACATGTTGTAGATTTTAGGGTGCGGTTCATTTAATAAGGAGATAATTTATATTCTGACACTTATGGCATGAAAATTTTGTCTCTCCCTACCCATTGGTGTGAAGTAACCATATTTTTCATTAAATAATTCACATGATAAGGTAGATTATATTTGTTATATACCCCTCACTTGAAGTTTTTGAGTTATTTAAGTCATGGCCATATCATAAAGATTCCCAATTAATTTCTACACTTTTTGAGAAGAATGGCCAAGAAATTTTAGAAAGGGAAGACTTCAAAACTTACCCATCATTTTTCAATCAAATTAATTTTGTTTACAATCTTACCTTACACTAGACCTAATGTTAGTCTAGAAGACTTTGTATCCATGCCCCATATTTTAACATAGGTTATTGTTCATCCTAGATAACTTGTAGTAGTTAATCCATCTATAACAACTCCACATGTATCAGATCCTCCACCTACTAAAAAGAAAAAAAATTATGTAACATCATCTAGTAGACCAAATAGACACTATCATAGGTTGAGATACAAGGGAATAATAAAAATATCATCTTTCTCCAAGGTAGTCATAATTGACATTTCCTTAGAAGAGGACATATCTGAATAAGTTCTAAGTTTGGGTGAAGAAGATAACAATGAAGAAGCCACTAGTGGAAGTTTTGGACTAAATAAGAAATTAAAGAGAAATAAATGAAAAAAGAGGATGTAAAAAAATAAGAAGAGGAAACAACATAATAAATTAAAGAAGAACCTATTACCCATGAAGAAAATATAGAATAATAAATATAGGAAGAGACTAATATCAATGGGGAAGTTCAAGAGAAAGAAAAATAAGAGTTTATAGTGGTTGAGGAAAAGGATCATACCATGACTCCTAGTCTAAAATTGAGTATGTATATATATATAACTTTTAAAGACTTAAATTATGAGATTAGAGACAAGGAAAAGTCGACTAGATACATTATCTCATGTTCCAACTAAGGAAGAAGAAAGAGTATTAGGAACAAAATTAACCTACAACCAAGACATAAAAACCTGTAGTAGTCACACAAAAACCTAAAATAGTACCTGTAATAACTATATCTTAGAAAATAACTCTTGAGGAGAATGCACCCTTTTTAACTAAGTTACCTCTAGTCATAGTCATTGAACGTACAACTTATTTTTCATAAATAGGTATGATTGAAGATCCTTATCAAAATCATGTAGATTATATTACAATGAAAGATCATAAATACATTTCCAAATCCTTTAAGTTGGGTTGGTTTAAAAATTATAAAATACACCAAAATAAAATCCATTTGTTGAAATAAGAAAATAATATTTTGAAGAAAGAGATAGATGAAAAGGATGAATAATTAAGGAAATAAGAAAAAGGAGATAAAAATTTGTGGTTTTAATCTTTAGTTCCTAGGGTTTGGGATATGTCTATACAAATGTTGCAATTCATACCTCCCAATAATGTATATAATTTATAGCTTAAGAAACAATAGATTATATTTTAGATTGGTATACTGATTTTAGGGGGAAAAGACTAATATTTCCTTTTGATTTTTGTAATGAATATCTCAATGGAATAGAATAACACAAGGATTTGTGTAATTTTAACTAGCATGAGTTGGTAGTCGCTAGTAACAAATAATATAACCTTTATTTATTGATGAAATAAATCTTAGGGATTACTATTTTAATCTTATAAATGAGCTAAGAAGAGGATAAGAAATGGTGAGATGTTATTCTATTGAGAATTTTACCCACCTAAATGTTAGATCAAAAAAAAATCCCATCAAAATCATCAAGTAATGGGATAGTCTTATTCAAGACCCTGAGTTTAATGTTGTTGTTTATTATTCTAGGTGATAACTCATTAACCATCTCATTTATATTTCTAAAAATATTTTTAAGGAAGACCTTGTTGGTTATAACATGAGATGGGGAGAACTAAAACCAAAATTATAGTAAAGAGAACCATACTCTATTCATAATATTAGAGATATAAATGGAAGACTTATTAGATTTATAAATTGTTTAAAATTTGATTGAGTTGGATGGAAATGCATGAAGTTAAAGATGCCAATCCTTTGGTCTCCTATCCTATACTAGAATATAACAAGATAAACTAGTGAACATGAGGAAGATAGAAAATGGGATTCTTATAGAAAAATAGGGGATACCTTCCACTATAGTAAATAGGAGATGAAAACCCTTTTGACTTTAGAGAGATGTGTGCCCATTTCATATCTGATTCCTCTTATACATGTCCTTATTGGTCCAAATTTTTGGTTTCATAAGATATGTGCAATGCCTTAAGTTTGGGTATGTTATGAGCCCCAATAATGGTCTCATATGATGTTCAAACCTTTCCTAATTTTTCCCTTTTTATTATAGTTTCCATTCCAAAAGACTCTTAAATATGATCATGTGTGTGTGTGTGTGTGTGTGTGTGTGTGTGTGTGTGTGTGTGTGTGTGTGTGTGTGTGTGAAAATGAAACCTTAAGTTTAAATATGTTATTTCTAAGTTTTCTGATATAGTTCAATGGTTTCATAATGGTTTATTTTTCATGGCTAATTAGAATGAGAAGATATGTGTTTTTATATTCAAATAACACTCGACCATTCTAGAATAAATACTTATATCCATTAGTTGACTAGATGTTGCAACCCAAAACACTCTCAGCAAATAGGGATCACTTGTGGAAATTGGTTGAGTGCAACCACAACAATTGGATGAGTGCACCAATGAAAATGGCTATATGCAATCATTTTTCATATCACAACAAAATTGCTAGTTATCAATTATAATCATCTTCCAATTCATTCAATAGTATTACAAAAAAATGAAATGTGATGTGAATTTATTTCAACTATATAGGAACACCATTAGATCATACTTTTCATTTGTGGATTATATGCTCATATGGTTTTAACCATCTCAACACCTTATTGTCTTCTTATGATTTTTATAATTTATACATAATCTTGTAGTTATAAATAATGTGTATTTTAGTATATAATAAACACCTTATATATTTATATATATATATATATATGTATATATATATATATATGTATATATATATATATATATGTATATATATATATATATATATATATATATATGTATATATATATATATGTATATATATATATATGTATATATATATATGTATATATATATATATATGTATGTATATATATATATATATATATATATATATATATATATATATGTATGTATATATATATATATATATGTATATATATGTATATATATATATATGTATATGTATATATATATATATGTGTGTGTGTGTGTATATATATATATATGTATATATATATATATATATATATATATATATATATATATCACTTCACTCTTATTGATCAAAATATTTAGTAATAAAATGAATGATACATGAAACTACAAAAGATTACAATAACTTATTCACTCAATATAATTATATGTTAATCTTAATTTAGAACTCCCACTCACATATAATTTTTCCCATATATATATATATATATATGGGAAAAATTATATGTGAGTGGGAGTTCTAAATTAAGATTAACATATAAGTATATTGAGTGAATAAGTTATTGTAATCTTTTGTAGTTTCCTGTATCATTCATTCTATTACTAAATATTTTGATCAATAAGAGTGAAGTGATTTGAGCTAAAAGCATTCATAATTAAGGAAGGAATTTAAATCACAAGTCCAACTAATTACGACCCATTTATGATGAGTCATTATAAAAATCCCATCCACTAAGTAGATATTTTCTATTCAAGTTGTATGTTTACATTTTCAACTATGTGTGTTTATGTCTCTCGATTCTTATATATTGATTTAATTGTAAGTAAATGTTCTTATGTATGGTTGATTGATTATCTTTATTTCAAATACAATAAGCTTCCAAAATATTCTTAGTTTCATTTATGTATATTTTATTTCGTGCAAGAGAGCATACATTCTATCATTTAAATTTTTTATAGTGTGTTTCCTATACACAACCATTAGTATCTTAACCTTCCAAAGAGCCTAGTGTGAACACATAATGCCGAGACCTTACCAAATTATTTAAACCCTATGTTGAAAATTTAATGAAAAATAAATCTCAATAAAATAAGTGGGTGTCCCTCTTGAGAACATTTTATTAAGTTATACATAGTGATTGGATTATCTCAAGTTTAATTAGGGAATTGATTCTTCTAGTCAATAGGAGTTGGGCCTTTCAAATTTTATTGTGATAAAAATCACTATTATGCTCTAAAATCTTGAGTTGAATGACTAAGTACCATATGAAAATCATATTAATGCTAATATTTTAGGGTGGGTGGACATGATTCCATATCTAACCTTTGTGGAGGAACATATCAGGATGCATCTAGAATCTTGTCAAACAAATCAACATTATTAAGGAATATAGTGGTTGAATTATTAATTTTTTGATAACTTAGATATTTTTGATATGATTTGTTTTTTCCAACATTCCCCCTTTCCTCAAAATGGGTGACCCCTCTAAAAAAAATCCATGAACCAGATCTCTCGAGTCCTTTCTTTTATTCTTATTGGTTTTGCCTAAGCTAAAATCCTTAGAATATTATTTTGTCCCAATTTCCCCAAGAAGTAATAAGCCTTATTTATTTCTATGACTAAGGTAGACTTATTATTTTATGGATTTAGGGTGATAACATTAACAATCCACTTTTAAATGAAGTCCCTAATGTCTTGTTCCTTTCTTGGAGTAATGAACCCAACACCCTTCATGATGAATCAAAATATTAATGATAGATGAGTATATATTTAATGTATTACATATATTTTCATTTATTACTTAGTATTTTTATGGGTTTCATAGGAGATCTCAACCCACTCATAAGGCACCACGTCACCAGGTTATTAGAGTGTCTAGTCCTTGGATCTATTACAGATGTCAGAGCTTGGGAGAGCCCAGCCTAATTAGAAGGCACCACATCACCAAGTTGTTAGAGTGGCCAATACCTAGACCTGTTAGAGATGACATATCTCAAAAGAGACCATCCCACTTAGAAGGAAACACATCACCAAGTTATCAGAGTAGCTAGCCCCTAAACCTATTATAAATGTTAGAGCTTAGGAAGTCGTAGCCCACTCAAAAGATGCCACATCACCAAGTTATTAGAGTAGCCAATCCTTAAACCTCTTAGATATGTCAAAGCTTAAGAGAGATCAAATCACTCAAAATGTGCCACATCACCAAGTTGTCAAAATATCTAGTCCCTAGACCTATCATAGATGTTAGAGCCTAGGAGAACTCAACCCACTCAGAAGGCATTGTGTCACCAATTTATCAAAGTGACAAGTCTTCATACCTATGAGATATGTTAGATCTTAGGAGAGCTTGTCCTAATTAGAAATCACCATGTCACCAAGTTGCCAAAGTAGCCAATACCTAGACATATCAAAGATGTTATATCCTAGGAGATCCTAACCCACTCAAAAGGTGCCATGTCATCAAGTTGTTAGAGTGGCTAGTCCTCAAACTTATTAGAGACGTTAGAGCTTGGGAGGGCCTGACCCACTTAGAAGGTGTCACATAACCAATTTCTAAGAGTGGCTAGTCTTTAGACCTATAATAAATGTTAGATCTTGGGAGAACTTAACCCATTAATAATTTTCCATGTCACCAAGTTGTCAAAACAAAAAATCCTTAGTCATATTAGAGATTTAAGAGCTTAGGAGAGCTTATCACACTCAAAAGGTGCCACAACACCAAGTTGTTATGGTTTCTAGTCCTCATACCTATCAAATATGTCATATCATAGGAGAAAATAGCCTAATAAAATTACGCCATGTTGCCAAGTTATCAAATCAGCTAGTCCATAGACCTATCAGAGATGTTAGAGCCCAAGAGAGCTTCACCTAATCAAAAGGTACCATGTAATGCATTAAGGTAGATGAATATGAAACCACCTAAAGCCCCAAAAGAATAAAAAAGGGGTATGTATTGAGCCTAAGAACCAATCAAAGTGTGTTAGGTGTCTTTGAGTGACACCTCACCCTTCCTAAGGTTATGACATGGAGTACAAAGCCATGCCTAGGTGTCAACCATTAGCATGAGGGTCAACGAGTAGATGATATGTGGCATAAAGTAAGAGCTAATTATGAATCCTCTAAGATATGTGATATTTTTCATACCATGCATTAGTTATCAATGAAATAGAAATCTAGGCTAGATTGGATAGTTTTAAAACATCCCATCACCATTGCTAAATCTAGTTGGTGGTAAAGGATTATGGGCTCTAAATTTAACTCTAGATTTAGAAATAAAGAGAGGATATCCAACGACTAAATCAAACTTGAATTAGTAAAAAGTGAGATACCAAACACCATTAATACCTTTAGAGTCCATATGTTTATAAAGTCCCAAGGAAATCCCACTAATGGTTATCATTACCTACTTTTAAGACCATTCAAACTCCTAGATTTCCAATTCTTGTAATATACCCCTATGTTTCTTTCCTCCTACACTTAGAATCTTCCTATTTCCCTCCATCCTACTATAATGGTCACATCCTCTTTGAACCCAAAGATTGAGTTCAAGTACCGGGATACCATATTCCTAGTTGGCATGACCAAGTTCAAGCACTATAATGACATGTTCAAAGTAGTTTGTAAGTTCCTAGAGACTTAGGTTTTGATGATGATAAATGAGTAGAATTCAAAGATGCCCTTTGACCCTAAAATAAATATAGACTTCAAAGGGACATATTTAATCTAGAGGCATTTCCCTACACTAAATTATTCATCAACCTCTTTCTTTCCAATGTATGAGTGTAGGATGAGGTCTATAACTAGGTTCACCTACCCAACTCTCGACACTAAATCATCAATATCTCTAAGAATGCCTATAAGGCATATTAATCCCTCCTATATTTCACCTTCACTTATGATGTTATAGTGGTGAAGACCTAGATGAATACCTTATATATATATATATATATATATATATATATATATATATATATATGAGGTTTTGAAGGATTGGGATAAGAACCTAGATGTTAAATGGTTTAGTAAGGAGGACATAAATGCATACATAATATGCACCTTCTGAAAAGACATTCGAGTAGGCATGCTTCTACTAAATTTATTATTCATGGGCCAAAACTACTTGCATGTTAAATAATTATGGTTACCCTTCCTCTTTATGATCCTCACACACTCTAAATTTTAGGACATGCGAGAATTGATCAACTTCAAGTTGTTCAATGCCATCACAGCTACCTGAGCTAAAGGTAGTTTCTATATGATGAGCTCCCTTGTGTATACACATACTATTTTCAAACTTTTATCAATTATTGATCCTCTATATCTTGTAATAACCCATCAAGTCTCAATATCTTGAATTACATGCCTTAAAAGGTGCATCAGGAAAGGGTTGCATAGACCATTGGTGCTTCATAGGATTATTATCTCTTATTACCAATTATTACGAATCTAATGAATTCCTAAAACATTCCCCTAAGCTATTACTCCTCTTTTTCACACTCTAGTAATATCCCACCTTTGATCCCTCTCTTCCTCACCTAAATACCCTTTGAATAGTCTACAGTATTAGGTCAACCTTATACTCTTATGGGTAAAATTCATTTAGGGTCTAGGTCAGCTCTTGGCTGACCTAGCCCATGACTTAGTGAATCTTTATCCATAATAGTACTATGTTGATTGGTTTGACCCTATCAAATGAAAATTTTAGAAGGAATTAGGCTTAAATATGACAATATATAAAAGTTTATTTCATCATTATTTACCAATTATCAAGTGTTATTATTCACCTGTTCTTCTTTACAATCTTCTCTTCCACCATTCTACTTGAGGAGTCTTAACTTAGGGTTTCTACTTGGAGAATATAGTCTTATGGAGAATTCTTGGATGCTTTGGCCTTTCTTAGTGATCCTTAAAAACCACAACAACCTCTTTCAAATCCCCTTTGGCCAAGGGAGACATTAAGTCTCAATGGGTTCATCTTTCAAGTATATATTCTCTTACTTTGCTCCTCTATTTAGTAGATAGAAGTAGTATAAGTATTGGCTTTAAATAATATTACTCTTCTTCTCCATGCATTAGGGTCTTACTCATACACAGCTTAGTTAATATTCTCCTATGCATGTTTTTTATTTACTAACCTCCATATTGTGCCACAAGCTTTGTTGAGCAATAGATTAGATTGCTTTGCTTTACTTGTTTTTAGTTTAGTAAATATGAAAACATAAGATCTAGTTAAGTTTAGTGCATGATTATGCTTGACTTGAGGCTTTAGAACCCTATCTAGTATTTTTTATTGTGATAAGAGATCCCCTAATTAGGTTTAGCAGATTCACATATTGGTCATGTTTTCAATTATCTAATGTATCCCCAAATAGAAGTGTAAGTATGATCTATCTTCTCCAAGTTAGAATTGATTTATATACATGATGCATTTTTGATTACATAATTTTTTTTTAACTTGATGTGATCTAAGGTTTTATTTCATGTTTTCTATTTTCTATCATTTTATTTATTAGTTTTTATATTTGTGATATTATGTCGATAGGGCTAGTATAGTTTCTAACTTATGTGTGTAGGTTTAACACATAGTCACATCAAAATGAATATATTATTTATATGTATGTATTCATCAACTAGATATAACTAGGTTGAATAGTTTGAAATTGTACTTTTTTCACTTCTAAACAAGTTGTTGGGTCAAATAGGTTGACATAGTACACTTACAAGTTTCTAGAAAAACATACTAGGTTGACCAAGTCAGTATAGTAATCTTATAGACTTCTATAAAACATAGTAGGTCAACCAAGCTAGTATATAATCTTCATAGGCTTCAAAAAATAGGGAAATACAGTACTAGGTTGACCCAATCGACATAATTAACAAAATTTCCAAGTTAAAATCAAGGCACTTCAATAACAATCTCACTTTTCTCTTCATATTCCAACCCACCAAGGTTATTTTATCTCTTTCTTTATAATTTCTATTATTAATTATAGTTCTTATTTTTAGAATTTTCAATCTTTAAAACCTCCATTATATAACAAACTAGGTTGACCTAGTCGACCTAATTCTGTATTTTGTCTTCTATTTGAAAGACTAGGTCAACACAACTAACATAGTTCTTAATAAATTCTTGCTTTAGCAATGTTGTTCCTAAAATATGTCACTTATATTTGGGGAGAACATATCAACTATTTTGGTCCTGTAGGCCAAAATTCTCTCTTCCCTTCTCAAAAAATGTTCTAAGCGCTCAAGTTCTTCAATTATTCAAGCATTTTTAGTCAAGGGACTCATAGGTTCAATGAGTTCAACAACTTCAACATGCAGGCTCTCATAAAGGAACAACTTCCAAACACTTAGGAAATTTCAAGGTTGGTTCAACATCGAGGTTCAACCAAAAGGTCCATTGGCAAGCTTCAAACAAATGGAATGAACCATTGAACCATTGAACCATTGAACCCTGTTTTAGTAAGGTTCAAAGGTTTAACGAGTTCAAAGGTTTAAAAAGAGTTAAGTGCTCAAAAAGTTCAAAGAAGTTTAACTTATTCAAAGATTTCAATGAGTTTGAAGACTTTAGGAAGTTCAAAGTTCAACCGCTTTGAAAATTTCAAACAACTTTAAAGGACTTAAATGAAAGAAGACTTCGAAGAAGAAAGATTGAACTGTCGAACTGTTGAACCTTGAACCAAAATAGTTCAAAGTTAAAAGATTCAATGAGTTCAATAAAGTTTGAGAGACTTAGAAGAACAAAGGATTCAAAGAACAAAGAATGAACCATTGAACCATTGAACCTTGAACCAAAATATTTCAAAGTTCAAAGGTTTAATGAGTTCAACAGAAAAGAAAAGGATCCAGAAAGTTCAAAGGACCAAAAGATTCAAAGAAAGAGAATGAACCATTGAACCTTGAACCAAACTGGTTCAAAGGTTCAAGGAATTACAAAATTTTAAAGGAAGCTTTGAGTAAAGGAAGGAATTGGAAGATTCTAGAGACAAGTTTGAAGAGATGGTTTAACTGATTGAACCAAGGAGCTGACAAGACTACCCAAACCATTGAACCATTGAACCAATGCACTCTCATGGTTCAAAGTTTTGAGGTTCAATGTGGTTCAAGTGACCAAGTGACCATTGACATCCTCGTGGATGTCAAATTCAAGGTAATAAAATTTTTGTTTATTTTCAAATATGGCGTGAAACCTGAAGAACAAACTCAACGACTGGCCAAAGAAGGAGCTAAAAAAGCCAACTAAAAGGGAAGAGATAAAATGTGTTAAGACAAGAGGGAAGGACCAAAAATATTTGTGTAGGAGTTTCTAGTAGGTGAAACAGTCCACCAGGTGGACATCAGAGAGTGTGAGCACTCAATAGCACAACCTATTTTTCTAGATTGAATAAAGGTGAAGTGGACATCTGCATAAATATCAAGAAGATGACTAGGTGGCCCATACTTTAGAGGAGAAATTTGAGAAGAATTAACATGCCATAATTAAGGATGATGCCCTATTTTAGCATGGCCCCTTGACAGAACTAAAAATACATTCAAGGCATTGAATGCAGCATGGGCCATTCTATGAAACAAAACACCCAAGTATTTCTTGGAGCGCGATATATTGTAATCTCTTATTTTATGTAAAGGAGATCTCTCAGTTATAGAAGCAAAACTCTTCCCAAATTGAAAGGCATTTCTTGAGACTTTGAGCTCAGATCGTTAATCATATTTCTTTATTTGAATGAGAAAACAAGTGACCTTTCAGACTTTGTGTTGGAATAGCTTGTGTTATTTAGGAAATTGTTCTTATGTCTATTTCCTAGAAGCATTCTTGTCCATTTAATTAAATAAGCAAAATTAGTGGAAGTAATCTGAAAGGTGTCCTGAAGCTGACTGTGGAGAGACTTTGTGCTGCCACAATTGTCTTTTGCATGTTTTTTTTCTATTTCTATGTAAAGGATCTTGGGATGACTTTGTGCCCCCATTTTCCTTTGTATATTTCACTCTTTGTTATTTGAGGTAGAGACTTTGTGCTACACTTCATCCTATTGTGTTACTACACCCTGTTTCAGTGAGGGAAGCAATGAAAGACTTGGTGCTTTCATGGGTTTTTCATGGTTACAATTACTACCAAGAAGGAATCTGGCTTTTGACTGAGTATTACTTCTGAAATAAGAGAAGTAACTCCATTAATCACCCAAGATTTCTCCTTTGATTTATGAACATCATCTCTAAAAAAAGAGAGATGGATGGTGTTATCCTACCTTGAGTGTTATTTTTAGCTTATATATATAGTATATATTGTATTTCATAGTTATAGGGAACCTCCCCTTGATGAGAGGAGAGATTTGTCCCATCCTGATGTGGTAGACCCACACATTTTGGCTGATAAATCTCCTTATGTTGTGATTAAAACACCTATTTTTCCCTTAGTTAGCTGGTGACAAAATATTCACCCAAGCAAGATAGTAACAACACTACCAACTCTATTCTATAATATCTATATACACTATCATCTAGATTGACATTGTACTATGTTTTAAAGTTGTAATTAACATTTATATGCTAGTAATTACTTCACACTTTCACTTTCACTTGCTTGCATGCTTAGAATAGATCACATAGTCTAATTAGTTGGTTTTTCAATATACCATTTATTTTAACTATTTTTCTCTTTTTTACACACACTACCAAATCACATAATCTAAGAATGCATTTAAATAATTGTATACCCAAAGACTACCTAGTTGGATTTCATTACCAAGGGGAAAGTCAACTTGTTTTTCTAGCCAAGTATAAATATGTGGTTAATGGTATATATTGGCAAAGCACCTGATTCCCTTATCATTTAGGTGTGTGAAGTGAGGGAGTAGGCCCAAATACTAATCCATTATCATTACCAACATAAATCCATTTCAACCTAAATGTCCTAAAACCATCCATAAATTGCTTTTTAGTTCTTTAATTTTAGCAAAATTCTTATCACACTTAAAATCATACTCTTAATAATCTAACAACATTTAGTATGACCACTTAGTTAGCACTTACTTTTTAGGTTGACCATTTTCTCTTTTCTCAATTGTATGTTATATTGAAAAAACTTACATTGGCTAGTGTTAGTGCAAGGTTTTGTGATATGTAACTCAATTAGATCATCCTCATTAACCCAATTGATTATGTGTTTCTTTTCATTTCTTGTTTTCAAAAGTAATTAAAAAAAATATATTATTTCAATACACTATCATTTTATTCGACATAGTCTCTTATAGACTATTTTTACCCTACCTATAGTACTAGGTTGACCCAGTAAACCTTGTATCTCTTTTTCTAGTCAGATAATAGTACTAGGTAGACCTAGTTGACTTTATACTCTTGGCATGCATGTTTTTCCCTATTTTGGAGTACCAAGTTAACCCAATCAAATATATACTCTTACTTCTTTCCTTGTCTATCAGACTCAGTTCTCTATTTCTCTTCCTTGGCATTTTTTCATTTTTCTCAAGTCATCATGAGGTCCCCCATTAGAATATTCTTGGACAACTTGAATCTATTTATATACTATATGGGGTGTTCATTTCTCCCTCTTTTTTTCTCCCAAGAGAACCATCACTCTTCAAGCACCTCTTCCCCTCCATCTATGGATTGTAACATGGTACAAATCACACCTCAAGATGAAGTAGGTGGATCTGATATTTTCTATACCTATCAAGACAATTCCCATCTTCAAACCTTTTAATCTAATGTAGGAGCCATTAACACAAGTCTAACCAATGATCCCACTAATAATCCATCTTTTAATAACCCTCCCCCTAATACCAATTTGGGGAGTACTCCTAAAAACACCAGCCCACCAATTAATATGACTCAACTTTTTGTACAAGTCATACAACAAATGAACATAATGGAAAATTCTAACACCTCTCAAATTATGTAACTACAATGTCATTTGATCAATATGTATAATTAATCTTTGATTATCCATCCTCAAGCCAATCCCAATTATATTCATCCACCTCTTAAAGATGCCTTAGACAATGTTATTCCTCAACCTATAATAAATAAATAAAATGCTTAAAACTATTCAAAATGAGCCTTTATATCCCTTCATTGTGTCCATTGATATCAGTAACATATCTCCAACTATCAAGTATGTTGGGACTAAAGACCCAACATAATTTCTCAAAGCTTTTGTCAATCTTTGCAAAGATTGGATCCAAACTAATACTTTCACCTTAATTAAACTCTTAATCAAAATGTTTGTGGGTGATGTATTAGAATGGTATAAACAACTTCCCCAACATTCCATTTGGAAACTTGAGGATTTAGTAAATCCTTTAGTTAAAGAGTTTTAATATAATAATCTTCCCAAAAATTATCTTAACCACTTCATCAATGCTAAGCAATCTCCCATCGAATCAACTCATGATTTTATTAAATAATGGAAATATCTAGCCCATAAAGATGATCATAACATGACTAATGATAATTTTCTCAAAATCTTTATAACTACTTTAACTCCTCTTCAATATAAGGTTTGAACTTTTGCTCCCCAAACACTTAATTAAGCTCTTGACCAAGCTAATCATCAAGACTTTCTTATGAAGCAATTCGAACCTAATCCTAAAATCCTTAAGGGATATTTTAAAATTTATACTAATGATATCACTGGAAATACTCTATAAACTAAACTAGGAGTTTTTAAAGCCAACTTTCCTTCATCTTCTCACACACCACTCACTATGCAACAAATGATTTTTTTTATTTCCCTTTAAACCTTTTACTTATCCTAAAAATCTTCCTAAGTGGTATGATCCCAATAAATTTTTTTGGTTCCATGCTGACATTGGTCACTCCTATGAATCATGTAGAGGGCTTACTAAATTTTTTGTCTCCTACATGCTTGGTGATTCATTTAATCATGAAGTTATGATCAACCTTCATCATCAAGAGTACACTACAACTTCTCAAAAATAACATGTTTCTAAAGCTTCTTCTTCCAATAACCAAAAATATTTTTCCATAACTAATAATAAATAAACTACTAAGGATGTTTATGTTATTGATGCTGATTATGACTAATAGTACAATAATTCTCAATATATTAACACTACTAAGGTCAATTATCATCACAAACTTGGTCACAAAGATCCTATTTCCAAACCTAAGAAACCATATTTAGAGGAATAACTTATTAAATATACTACAACTAATAATCTAGCTTCAAAATCCCTTGAGGAACCATTTCCTCCTTCCAAACCCATAACCATTTATATTCATTCAAAATATACCTTACCTCCTAAACATCATTTTGTTTCTTCTTCTAAATCTCATTGGAACTTTATTGAAGAAATTAACTCTATTCCTTACAAGATTCCACTTATGGAGTTAGTTCATACTTCCCCTTATCATCAAAAGTTCCTTATGTAAAAATTACAAGAAATTGAAGATCCATATTCTATATATGAAAAACCACCTTCTATTGAACCTCAACCTACTAACGTGCATACCATTGAAACCATGTGTCCTTCTTCTAATCCTTCCATTAAATTTCTTGAAGAGGACATGATCAATGATGAAACTCTTTTTTATACCAATGATACAATACTATTCATTAAAATAGCCATTAATACTAACCTTATTCATAAATTTATAGTTAATGAATGCTATGGTATTAATGTGACATATTTGTGGCTTATCCAATAACTTAGTTATAATAAAGATCATCTCAAGAAAACCCAACTCACCTATCATGTATTTAATAAAACTAATAAAAAGCCACTTGGTTGTATTTGGTTTCCCCTAACAATTAGACCTAAAACCATTCAAACTAAGCTTATGGTCCTTGAATTACCCTTATCTTATAACATAGTCATTGGTTTCCCATGAAATCATAGAATAAGGGCCATTAATTCTTCTGGTAGCCAATGCATTAAATTCTTACCTAATGGAAAATGGTATAAGCATGAGGTTGATCCCAACCCTTGGAGTATTAAAATTCCTAATATAAAATCTCAATATCATATGCCTACCATTCCTAAGATTAATAATGTTCCTTTACCCAAGTTCATCAACATCAATACTGATTTACAAGTCACTCTTGTTAATTTAGATGATGATGAACCTAATGATTTACAACATACTTACACTATTACCAAGATACTTCCTTACATTTCAAAGTGGCTTCCTCCTTCTTTATTACCTTGATACCATATTATTCCCCTCAGTGATGAGATCACTAATTTTCTCCCTCCATGCAATTCTCAAGATTATGGAGTGGCAAAATTATTTCAAGATCCTCTCATCATGTCTCCACATACATTCAGTAATATTGGGATTTCACCTTATGAAACACCCCCTAAATCTCAAACATGTATAATTTCTCCAATATATGATGATAATTACATAATGGCCCAAGCTAAATCTTGAGACTTGGATGTTAAACATTATCAAAAAACCTTAGCTCAAATCCATGCTTTTAATCAGGATGTTCATACCATTTCTATAGATCATGAATTAGATTCTAAAGGTCATATACATTTTATTAATTCTCCACTTCTTGATACTCCTTGGGTGGTAGAACAAATTATACCTTCTAAACCTATAAAGATTCTTACATTTCTTCTACCACCTATAGATCTTATCATTACATCTGATCCTTCCCCTGTCATAGAAAATAATAACACACCAATCCTATCTAATCCATATACTTCTCCTATTATTAATATTACATTATATTCCAAGGCCATTGATGTCCATTAGATACATATTGAATATGATCACCATGGTAATCAAATTTTTGATCTCAAATTAGACATTGAGTATTATGGTCCTCTTCCCACTTTACCTAGAGATGAATCTATTCTTGAAATACTTTATGCCTGGGAAATTCAACTTCCTTGGAAACATCACAAACTTGGGAATTTCAAAACCAAAGCCCCTTATTTCAACACCTTCATTGCTATAATTTATCCTAAAGCTAATTCAATTTCTTATTTACCTAATGCACCATACCACTTGTAAGATGACAATACTATTCCTATCATAAAAACTATTCACATTGAATATGGTACTTCATCATGCCCTTGACTAATCATAGTTTATCATGAACTCTCACCTACCAAATATGATAACTTTAGCTTATTTTTCAATAAATATCATGAGATCTTTGTCTAGTCCTATGAAGACATGACTGATATTAACCTTAGCATTATGGTGCATAACATCATCACTTATCTCGATGCCAAACCTATGTATCAAAATTAGTGGAAATTTCCACTTGAGGTTTCTACTTTATGTCACAAATAAATTATCAAACTTTTTGATGCTAAATTTATCAAACTAGTGGACTATTTTGAATGGGTTTCTAACATAGTTCCCATTTGGAAAAAGGTCACTATGGTCATTTTCATTTACATTTATTTCTATAATCTTAATCTCATTTATCCCAAGGATAATTTCCATTTACCTTTGATATATTCCATTGTCGATTCCACAATTGGTTATGAAATGTTATGAAATCAGAGTTGATCAACTTGTCATAGGTCTTGTGCTAGCTACCAATCACCTTTAAGATAGTCTTCTTGATGATAATATTCTCTATATTGAAGGTATTAATCAAGACATATCACTTAAATATTACTTCCATAACTTCAATGTTGATCTTGAAACATGTAATCTTGATGAATCCATTATCCTCCCTGATATTACTAAACCAAAAGTAGTTATCGAAGAAATTATTGAAATTAATGTCAAATTACATGAGGATACTTGGACCCTTCACTTTGATGGTGATAAATGCCTTTAAGGATCTAGGGTAGGTTGCATTCTTACAAGTCCAGTTAGAAAAATCATTCCTTTAGTTTTTTTACTCTAATCTTAGATATGAGAGTTTCTCTTGATTTATATATCCAATACTTTCATGCCTTACGTTATTCTCATCTCATTTTCCACCAAGTTAATGGTGATTACATATTCAAAAAATATAATCTCATTTATTATAATCAAATTTAAACTAATCTCTCCAAATATTTCATTTCTTTCATCATTGAGCTTATCCCTTGAGATCAAAATTTTATTATTGATTCCCTTGCTTCTTCAACATCTTTTTTATCTCCACCAAGTTCTTTCTGATCTCACTTTTATTATATGAATAATAAAATATATGACTTTTACTCAACCATAAGATTCATTTATCTTCCACATTTAGGTTGTTACCATTCAACAAAGCCCATGGTATAAATACATCATTCAATTTTTAGAACACCAAACTTATCCTTCCAACTTAGACTCTCATGAAAAGACTCACAATCATAAACAAGCTTTTAAGTATATATTTTGATATAACATCCTTTATTATCAAAATTCTAAAGGTACTTTAATATATTGTGTTATTCAAGATGATGTCCCTCCTCTTATTGAACAAGCATACGGGGGCATTTGTGGTGGCTACTATATAAAACATGCTACAACACATAAATTCCTATGTATGGGATACTTTTGGCCTACTCTTGAAAAGGATACTATTGAATTTGCTAAAAATTTTACTCCTTACCAACTTAATGATGATCTAATTCATTCACCTCTAGTTGATATTCAATATGTCGAATCTCCCTAGCCATTTTACTTGTGGGGATTAGATTTCATCGACAAATTACCTCGCTCTCAAGATGGGTATATATTTATAATCACAACTACTAAATATTTTACCAAATGAGTTAAAGTTATGCCCCTTGTTAATGCCACTAGTACCAACATCTCTAAATATATCTTTAATCAAATCATTTTCCACTTTAGTGTTCCCCATACTATCATTTTTTACAATGGTGGTAATTTTAAAAATAAATATGTCAAAAAGCTTTGTGCTAAATTTAAAATCAATCACAAATTATCCACACCCTATCAGCCACAATTTAATGGACAAAATGAGCCCACCAACAAAATACTTAACAAAATTCTTCAAAATATAATTCAAGACACTCACATTAATTGACACCTTCATCTTTATCCTACTCTTTGGGTCTATCAGAGTAGCATACATACTTTCATTGGGGCAACAATGTTCTTTCTAGTCTATGGTTCTGAGTCAATCCTTCCTTTATAAGTTGATATTTCCTCTCTTTATATATCTCTTGATGGTATCATTCATGATGAAGAATTATGTGAATCTCACCTTCATTTCCTTGATATCCTTAATAAACATTGTCTTTCTACTTTGCAACACAATCACTAATACAAGGCTCGTATTGCCAAACAACATAACAAATGTGTTAAAATTCACATGTTTAATGTTGGTGATCTTGTCCTTAAATTATATTACACTCATGATAAAGAAGGTAAATACACCCAAAAATTGTGGGCCCCTAATTAGTCAAATATATTCTTTGTCTAATTACCTATCGCCTTTAAACTAATGAAGTCCATATTTTCAAAGAGCCCACCAATGCACATTTCTTTAAGAAGTATTTTTCTTAAATTCTTCCCTTATTTTCATGCTTAATATGTATTCTATCTAATACTTTTTTTAGGTTACTTACATAAGGTCTCACCCTCTTCAGTAGTCCTTTCTTCTCATAAACCTTAGTCCTTCTTTTTAGGTCTTTTTTATTTTCCTTTTTCTCATGAGTTGCATTGTAAAACCATGAATAATACCTGGTCTTCCTCATGATGTACTATAGTCTTCTTTATTTTCATAATTTTTACACACTTTTTTCACCCCTTGAGTTTCTCTTTTGTTATTTTCATTGTAAGACCATGGATAGGACTTGGCCTTCCTCATAAATACCATCTTTTTCTTCCTCATACTTTTTGGAACCCTCATGGGTTTATCTTTTATGATTTGTAGTGTAAGACCATGGATAGGACCTGTCCTTCATAAAATCACCATCTTGTCATTCTTTTTTTATACAACATATTTATAAATGGTTACGACTATTGATCCTTGTTCTCAAACTTTAGATTTTGCTTGTTTTGATAGATGGAATTTGAAAAACAAACTATGTTAGCATGTTTTCCTAAGTTTTCCTCATTCTTATGATAATGAACCACACTTTATTATCATTGTATCCCTTTATCACATTTTTTATTATTTGAAGTAATTAAGAATGTTTCATGTTTCATTCCTCTTTATTTCCTTTCTTTCCACTCCACATTAGATAAAACAAGGTTGAAGTCAAGATATCACTTTTAGTTTATCTAGATTTATGAGGCTCTTAGACACCATGCTCTCTAAGTTCTCCCTCTTATCAACTAATTCCCAAGTATTCAAATGAAAGTCATCTTTATAACCCATGTTTATTTTTCCAAGTTCATATGGAGGAAGAAGAATAGAAAAATTCATTAAGAAAGTTAAAATCCAAATCATTTGAAATAAAAGGCAATGATATAAAAAAGGCAACATACAAATCTCAAAAGTCAAAATCACTTTAAAAAACATGATTACAAGCACATTTCTTATCTCCAATGGAAGCTCAAACTCCACAATAGGCCTCATAATAGAGATGAGGTCCATTGGGGTATGGTAGGCCAGTAGATTGGAATAGGAAAATTCAACAAACTTTATGGTGCTACCTAATTTCTCATGTAAGTACCCAATCTTCATAGTAGAATGATGGCTCTATAAGGAGTCCTAAGGAATGGGGAACATATTATGGGAAGGTAGTCCATTTTATTTTTTAGGCATATAGAATTTATAAGATGATCTATATAATTCATTTGTTGACCTGACTTGTGTGGCTATGATAATTTATTTATATCCCTTAAGGTCAACAATCCTCTTGTTTTGATAAACCTAATTTGAGTGTCTTGACTTCGATAAAGATTTCTTCTACCTTGGTTTTTCCTTCATTTTCCCCTCCACCCATTTCATTTCCCCCTTGATAGGTAAATTGTGATTCTAAATCTATTTCCCTTCTTCTATACTTCCTTCTTATTCACATCTTATAAACATTCTAAAACTACTTTATTTCAATTTTATCTATCCTTAGAGCAAAACAACATGTTTGAGAAACTATGGATTATTTTTATGTACACCATGGCCCTATATTTCTAGATTTACCTTGATTTTTGTTACCATTTGCCTTTTTTTTTTTTTAATTTCCCCTTTTTATGGACACCTGAGTCCTTTTCTATTTTATGTACTTTTCTATTGTTGATTGAGGTTGGCTTGTTACGTCTCACTCATCAATGTTGTTTTCAACTTTTAAGCACATTTTTCCATTGATTATTGAGTAAGAATTGTTGCTACTTATTTAGTAATGTTGTTTTACCATTATTTTTCTTTCCCATATTTTTTTAAGTAAGGATTATTAATACTTTTACATTCATGTTTGATTACCCTCCATTTTGACATGTATCCTGGGTTTGATTTGGTGAGTTTGCATTTCTTACTTAAGGTTTACTTATTTGAGTTTTTTGATCTTTAATAGCTTTGGATTTTTAGTTACCTAATTTACTATAATAGTTTTGACTTGGTTATTTGGTCTAACATAGGACTTGTCATCCCAACTTTCTAAATTTCCAAGTACATCGTAACCACCTAACATTAGTTATCTTGGCTTTCTTATGATTATTTTTTTTTATTCTTTAGTTTTGTATTCTTGGGTTTGTCAAAAGAAGTCTTTGTACCTTCCATAATCAAAACTACACATAGTATAAAACCATCTAATGATAAAGGTAAGTCAAGGTATGCATCACATTTAATTTTTCATTATTTCCATTTATGTCATTTACTTTTAGTTATTTTTTATTTAAAATACTACAACTTTTTTTAGCCTCAATGTTGTGTGTTACTATGTTCTTTCTCAAATCACTATCCCCTATTGCACCTCATTGACACGTGATGATATTTGAGTGGGTTATATTTATACACATAATATTTTTAAACTTTTATCAATTAATGACACTCTCTATCTTGAAATAACCCATCAAGTCTCAATCTCTCTGAGTGCATGCCTTAAATGGTGCACCAAAAAATGGGTGGGTAGACCATTAGTGCATCATAGGATTATTGTCCCTTATTTTCACTTATTACCACTCTAACCAACTCCTAAAACATTATTATAAGATATTAATCCTCTTTTTCAAACTCCTCTAGTCATTTTCCACCTTTTATCCCTCTTTTCCTCACCTAAATCCCCTTTTGATAGTTTACAATACTAGGTCAACTAGGTCGACCCTATATTCTTGTGGGTAAAATTCATTTAGGGTTTAGGTCAGCTCTTGTCTAACCTAACCCATAACTTAGTGAATTTTTATCCATAATAGTACTAGGTTGACTGGGTCAACTTGTCAATCAAAACTTTTAGAAGGGCTTAGGGTTAACTCCACCTACATATACAAGTTCATTTCATCATTATTTACCAATGATCAAGAGTAATTATTTGCTTGCACTTCTTTACAATCTGCTCTTCCACCATTCTACTTGAGGAGTCTTAGCTTAGGGTTTTTACTTAGAAAATCTAGTCTTTTGGATAATTCTTGGATGTTTTTTCCTTTTTTAGTGATCCTTATAAACCATAACAACCTCTTACAAATCCCTTTTGTCCAAGGGAGAGATTGAGTCTCGATGGGTTTATCTTTTAAGTAAGTATTATCTAAATATTCTCCTCTCTTTAGTAGATAGAAGTAGCATAAGTATTTGCTTCAAATAATATTAATCTTCTTCTCCATGCATTAGGGTCTTACTCATACATATAATAATTGAGATTCTCCTATGCATGTTTGTTTATTTCCTAACCCCCATATTATGTCACACGATTTGGTGAGTACTAAATTAGATTTCTTTGCTTTATTTGTTATTAGTTTAATGAATATAAAAATATAGGACTTATTTAGGGTTATTACATGATTGTACTTGATTGAAGTCTTTGAAACCCTCCCTAGTATTATTTATTATGATAAAAGATCCCTTAATTGGGTCTAGAAGATCCACATATTGGTCATGTTACCAATTATCTAATGTATCCCCAATTAGAAGTACAAGTATGATCTATCTTCTCTAAGTTAGGATTGATTTATAGACATGATGCAATTAAAATTACATACAACTTGTGTATATGATATGTAGGACACTCTCCTTCAAACCTTTGGATTTGCTTGTGTTGGTTCCCAATGGCTTGATGGTCCATGTGTTCTTATATAAATTACATGGCCAATAGTACCAAAACCACATGTAGGACATCTATGAGCCCTTCTATCTAGTGTTCTACAACATGATAAATAAGTCCCCCAATGGCCCATCTATCACAAGTAATTTGAGACTCAATCACCACTATAATTGACCATTATTACTATAAAGAAGACACCATGATTTAAATTATAAGTGTCCTCAAGTAGCCCCTCCAATTGTTGTATTTCATCCTAGATCATTTGGTAGAGTAGGATATCATTTACCAATTAGTGGAAGGTATCTTTGGATTTTTCATAGGTTGCTAATAAAAGGCATGCCCACCACTCTCGATCTCCATTAGGAACTGATGAGCTCAAAATATGGCTCATTAGTGACATGTTATTTCCTTTAAATCATCTCTCGAAGGATATTATCTTATATAAATTGTAGATTCTTAGATATCTATTACATGGAAAATAGATATTTGTCTTGTTTATATTAAACCAAAGATTAAACCTTTACTTTGTCATTAATGTCTAATACATAGCATGTTTTAGTGATCTTTGGTGTGAATAATACTCAAGAAGAAGACACGGGCGATGTATAGTGAACATTTCATTTTGATCTCCATCCAATAGAACTACAAAATCTATAGGCTTGATTCTACAGACTTTGTAGGCTTGCTTCTACAGACTCTGTAGGCTTGTTTATATAGACTCTACAGGCTTGTTTCTACGAACTCTATAGGCTTGTTTTTATGGACTCTGCAGGCTTGTTTCTACAGACTCTGTAAGCTTGTTTCTACGGACTCTATAGGCTTATTTATATGGACTCAATAGGCTCATTTCTACGTACTCCATAGGGTCAATTTTGATAAATTTGTAAGTACAATGCCACAAATGAGAAGATGGTGAATAGATAGGATAAGGAAGAACCATTCCAGTTAGAATCAAATAAGGAAAATAACTGCTTGCTATTTTGAAGGACTTGCTTTTGATAAATTTTTATGTAATCATATTTTAGGACTGTTATAGGATAGGATATTTATTTCATCAAAATAATTGGATCTCTTGGAAATCTAATCTCATATCTTTGGATGAAGGGATCGACTAGGATTCCTATTATTTTGCATCCTATTTTGAGTTAATTAATATAAAGCTTAAGACTTTTGACTATGAAAAGAGAGAGAAGAAATAGAGGATATAGAGAAAATAGAAAATTAAGAATTAGATATTTTAGAAGCATACAGGTTTCAATTAGATTATAAACATCTCATATCCATGAATTAATACTTCAAGTTTCTAGCACTGATTAATCTTTGTTCCTGAGTCTAAGAGGAGCAAGGGCCCACTCTCCTTAGAACCAGGAACTGTGTACGGTATTTATGTTCTATTTTATTAGTTAGAATCTTGTTACTATTTACATTTATTTATAAAAACATAAAAAAAAATTCATAGTTTAAAAAGAATATTTTCTTATTTCATTTATTTTCTACGCAAAGTATGTTTTCTTTTACAACAGAAGTGTGAAACAAATTTATTTTTGTAAGTATAATTATGAATTTACTTTCCCTACAAACGTAGAATAGGAGTGTGATCTTTTACTTCCAAAAAAAGAGTGGATTGATTAAATTTAATTTTTTAGCAAAAGTGTGAATCAAGTAGTTTAGTCAAAGTTAGAATAGGATCAACAAACACCCCCATAAGCAGAATTTTAGATCTACCATCCCATACCTTACTGCAGATAGCTTTGGACACCAGCCCTGGTTGATAAGACACCAATTGAATATTGGATAAATGAGGAGTTAGATGACACTCATCATTTTTTGTGCCATTTTTGGGGAACACAAGGTGTTAGTAAGGTAATAATTATTGATCTAGAATTTTAAAAAAATCGTAAAAATCATAAAAATCCCAAAATAATTAATAAATTGATGTACCATCCTAGAGATTTTAAAGGATGATTTATTCCAAAGTTTACACCAAGAACACAAGTGGACACTCCTTCAACATCTCTAAGTAGTGAACCAGAAGATACAAGTGAAACCTATTTGCAAGAATCCTCTGAAATTGGGATAGGAACTAGGCCATTGCCACTTGCAAGCCCCATAGGACAAATTCCTCAAGATCAATATCTTGTAGGAAGACATTATTTAGATATTTCCAAAGACTTAGAAGAAGCATTTCAATGATTCATAGTTGAAGAAAATTATGAGAACTTGGAAAAACCTATAATTGAGACCACAAACATTCAGTGGGAAGATCATCCCAGCTTTGAAATATCATCAAAAGAAGAAATGGCTCTCCAACAAAATCAACAATTCACACAATTAGGAAAGACTTTTTCCTTTCCTATTGTTGTAGATCCTAATGATCAAACCCCCATGAAAAATATTTCACCAGCTAATCTACCAAATTTATGGGGATGATCTATAAAAGATCTTGATCAATTCTTGTTTGAGTTTAAGGTGCTATGTCAAACCTATGATTAAACAACTGATAGCCAAAAATTAAAACTATTTCCCTCTACACTTAAAGATGCAGCTATGAGATGGTTTATGGGTTTACCTGGCAATTCTATTAGAACATGGGATGACATGGAAATATAATTCTTGAATAAATACCAAGATTACTGCCGAGTGCGAGAAAGAAAATAAGATTTCTTCAAAATCAAATAGAATGAGGATGAATCTTTAGAGGATTATTTGGATAGATTCATGTTCACTCATAAAAGAAGCAATTATCCACTCATTGAAGATGTTTATAAAATGGTTTTTTCTGAAAGGATTGGATGAAGACACTAGAGATGCCTTAAATCTAATGGGAAGAGGAGATATAAATAAATTATCTTTCGATAAATGTTTTGAGCTTTGTACCAATTACTCTCGAACAAAACCTAGAATTAGGAAAGGAAAGTTGGGGAAATCTAATGAAGTGGGTAAATTAATGGAAGAATTTGCTAATCTTAAAAAAGATATTCTGGTTACACTAAATAGTACTTTGGATGGCCTTCAAGCTAAGGCAAATGCAACAGAGCCTTTATAAATCTAATGTCCTAAGTGTAGATAGAAACATGCCCTTAGAGACTACCCCTTGATAGAACCAATATTTCATCATGTGGGATCTACGATGCACTAGATCATGATACCAAATATTGCACCCTTTTGCCTACTTTAAAGAATGAAATGAAAACCCAAGTCTAGTCCACTGAAGAAGTAAATTATATTTAGAGACAAAACTTTGCCCCACAAAACCAAGCTTAGGTATAGTTTAATGTGAGAAATATAGTTAATCCATGGATGGCACCATGGAATGTTTCAGTTCCTTCACCATTTTAGAATCAACCCCAAAGTCCATCAATTCAAAATCCATGGGTAGGACAAGATTGGATGCCAACATCTCTTTGGATGGTGCCACAATAATAATGGGTATCACAATAGCATTGGATGCCACAACCATATCAATAATGGAATCATTAGTGGAACCCACATTCATAATTCACCCAACCAAGAAGACCACTTCAACAACAAACCATTATGCCACCCCCAGTTATTCAGCAACAAGGACAAATCAATTAGCCCTCAATGCCTACATAACCAATAAAAAATCCAAAAAATAAACAACCAACACCTATTTATGTTAATGAACAGGAAGAAATAATCAATGTTGGATTTATTGAGTGTTTAGACATACATTTAATATCAGAAAAAACTATACAAAAACCTCCAGTAATAATTTTTGAGATACCTAATGAAAATGAAAAGATAGAATCATCTCAATTAGGCACTAGAGAAAATAAAATGATCCTTGAAGTAAATAAAGGAAACACTACTACACTAGTAATTCCTTTTCTTGAAAGATTAAGAGAAACTGATATTAAACTAGACTCAAACTTGGTCTATGAGTTTCAAAAGATCAATATTGAAGTACCCCTTCTACAAGCTATTAGGGATATACCTAAATTAAATAAGATCATCAAAAAACTTTGTATCAAAAATCCTAGGAGGAAAGAAAAATATCCAAGAACCATTCATGTTGATGGAAAAGTTGTTGATTGATTAGTTGGAAAACTATTAGTTCCAAAATATGTAGATCTGGGAAGCCCAGTGATCATAGTTACAATCGAAGGGAAAGAAATTCCTAATGTTTTGGTAAATTTGAGAGTAGAAATCAATGTCATGATAACTAATAATCTCCATGCATTATCTCTTATGACAATGCAACCCACAACTACCATTCTTCAAATGGTGGACAATTCGGTGATGAAACCAGAGGGAACTATAGAAAATGTTGAAGTATTAATAAAATCTTAGGAATATCCAGTAGATTTCATGGTCTTGCGACCCAAAACAAAGAATCTAGGATATCTTATAATCCTAGGTAGACCATGGTCGGCTACTATAGAAGCATTGATTGATTTCAGGTCACGAGACATGACCATTTCCAATGGGTTAAAATCCAAATGCATCTCCTTGTATCCTCATGCAAAACCATCAACAAATTGCATATAAGAACTTTGGTTAGATGAATAAGAAAACACACTTAATAAAATTTCCTCCTTAACCATGATCATAGTTAAAAAACACTTGGAATAATTGAATGGAGACCTATACCCAAAATCTACAGACTCTGCCAGTCCAGAATCTATGGACTCTGCCAGTCCTAAAACTATGGACTGCCTTAGTTTAAGATTCTTAGGTCAGTTGGAAATTTATAAAACCTCCACTTCAACTTTTTATATTAATTCTTCATAATATGATCATATATTGATTCAAAAAAGTGTGTATAAATTGGTAGAGCAACAACAAACTCATTTTTTAGATGCATTTCATTATTCTTTAGCCAGACTGATTCCTCCTAGAAAAGAGTTTGTTGATAATGCAACTATGTTTCATAAGCTACTTCCTCATCCATGTCCTCTAAACTCATTAATTAGTGAGTTTAAGAAAATATAATCCAACTATCTAGGTATAAAACCAATCATGGTATTACTCGAAAAAAAAATTAAACATCAATAGTTGGTTGACAAATGAAGAGGAAGATCAACTTTTTGAAGTATTGGAAAGACATATCAAGGCTTTTGCTTGGGATTATACTGACATGAAAGGAATTAACCCCAGAATATGCACTCATCACATTTACATAGAATCTGTCAAACTGGTCAGACAATCACAAAGAAGAATAAACCCCACATTAAAGGAAATAGTCAAAATAGAAATCCAAAAGTTGTTGGAAGTTGGGTTTACTTAGCCCATCTCAGATAGCCAGTGGGTGTTACCTTTGGTAATTGTGCCCAAGAAAAATAGAAATTTAAGAGTATGTGTAGATTATAGAGAAATAAACAAAGAAACATTAAGAGATTACTTTCCTTTACTTTTCATTAATCAAGTTATTGATAACTTTGTAGGGAAGAAATATTTTTCTTTCTTGGATGGGTTCAGTGGGTATAACTAAATAATGGTAGCAGTTGAAGATAAAGATAAAACCATATTTACCTACCCTTGGGGAACTTTTTCTTATCGAGTACTTCCATTTAGACTCTATAATGCTCCAACAACTTTCCAAAGAGTAGTTCTAGCAATATTCTCTAACCTTACAAATGATTGTGTTGAGGTATATATGGATGATTTCACTATTTATGGTGAAAATTATCAAGAAGCTCTTACCAACTTGGAAAGAGTATTGATCATATGTGAAGAACATCAATTATCTTTAAGCCATGAGAAACTTTTGTTGATGATGGATAAAGGAATAGTCCTAGGACACCATATTTCTACAAAAGGCATTCATGTAGATCCAAAGAAAGTTGGAATAATTTCCAACTTACCCATTCCACAAACACAAACTAAAGTTAAGAGTTTTTTGGGACATGCTGGTTACTACAAACACTTCATAGATAAGTTTAGTGAAAAATCTGCCCCTATGTTTGCCTTGCTTACAAAAGACAATACATTTGAATGGAGTGATAGTTGCCAACAGGCCTTTGAGACCATCAAAGCTAAACTTGTTGCTGCTCTAGTATTGAGAGGACCAGATTGGACTAAGCCATTCCATATATACATAGATGCTTCCAATATAACATTAGGATTAGTTTTTGGACAAAAGGATGAAGAGGGTAACATGTATGTTATATATTATATTAGCAAAAACATGACACCTGCTGAAATAAATTACACCACAACTAAGAAGGACTTAGCTGTAATTTATGAAATCAACAAATTTAGACACTACATAATAGGATATAAGGTATTTATCTATATAGACCATTCAGCTATTAGATATCTTAAAAATAAACCAATTGTGGGAGGTAGGATTATTAGATGTCTATTTCTCTTACAAGAACTTGATGTTACTATTATAGACAAATCAGGGAAGTCTAATGTGGTTGCTAATTTTTTGTCAAGAATGAACACTAAAAGTGAAGAAGAACCAGTGGAAGATGACTTTCTAGATGAATAATTATTTGATATTTTAGCACAATCCCTATGGTTTCCTAATATAGACAATTACCTCACCTCAGAGAAGTTTCCTCTGCACTTTTCACAAAAAGAAAAGAAACATTTAATTAAAGAAAGTTCTTCTTTTAAATGGATTAATGGAATGTTATTTAAACTTGGCCCTGATCATGTGTCTCGTAGGTGTGTGATAAATGGTGAATATTATGATATCATCATAGCTTGTCATGATGAACCAAGAGGAGGTCATTACTCAGCTCAAAGAACCATACATAAAATCTTGGGAGTAGGATATTATTGGCCTCATCTTCATCAGCAAGTAAAAAGATATGTCAGACATTATGGTGCTTGTCAGTGAATTGGACAGCCTACTCTTTTAATATAAATGCCTCCGTATTCTCATCCTTAATTGGTTTTAGAACCATTTGAGAAATGGGGAATTGATTTTATTAGTCTAGTGGATCCTCCTTTTAGAGGAAAAGAATATCTCCTAGTATGTATAGACTACGTGACCAAGTGGGTAGAAGTGGAAGCATTAACTCATGCAAGAGAGGAGATGGTATCTAATTTCTTATATTTTAAAATCATGCAATGATTTGGTGCTCCAAAAGAGATAGTCTCTGATCAAGGACTGAAATTCATGTCAAACATGATAAATCATTTCATGCAAGTGTATCAAACTCATCATATAAAAACATCGCCATACCATCCACAAGCAAATGGACAAGTTGAAGTCACTAATAGAGAACTGGAAACCATTTTAACTAAGGTTGTTAATTTTGTAGAAATGATTGGGTAGATAAGGTACCAGAAGCTGTTTGGGCCTATAATACTACTTGGAAAATAACAACTAGATTTTCACCTTATGAATTGGTTTATGGTAAGAAGCTTTTATTCTATATTGAGTTTAAATTACAAACTTTGAAAATGCTGTAGAAGTAGGAATTGAATTAGAATAAATATAGAAAGAAATAATCCTATAGATTAATCAACTTGATGAAATGAGGATGGAAGCACTACAAAGACTTGAACTGGTATAATATCAAAGAAAATTTTGGCATAATGCACAAATCAAGCAATAGAAGTTTCAAAAAGGAGATTGGGAACTATTGTTTGATTCTAAATTTCAATAGTTCAAAATAAAACTACAAACAAGATGGTTGGGACCTTATAAGATTGAAGAGGTCTATAAAAATAGTTTTGTTAATCTGATACCTAATGATGATAGTAGAAGAGCTCTATTAGTCAATAGACATAGATTGAAGCTCTATCAAAAACGTCTCAATAAAGATGAATTTATTAAAAAGGTAAAGGATCAAGTAACTATTCTCAAAATCTCTAATTCTTCTAGTGAAAATGCTCCTTGATAATCTAAAAAATAAAATAAAAAATAAAAAAATAAAAATAAAAATCAATAGTGAAAATCCTTCCAAGGATGCTATTGACAATGCATGCCTAGAAAACCAGCTTGTTGGCTGGCTATGCATTGCAAAAAAAAAGTGGGATTTGGCTAGAAAACTAGAAATGGTTAGCCAAAGGGTAAAATAAAATATTTATAAGAAAATATCATCATGACACTATGATTGGTCATCTCCATGCTATAAAATAATCCATGCAAACCTAGTTATGTAGGACATGTGGTGAGAAAAGGATAACGTCTAAGGTTAAAGTAAGTAAGACATATATTTTATTTATCTATGTTTAAGTTAAATAATTATTTGTGATTTGATTAAGATCTTATTCTCTAGAGATGACCTAAATTTAAATCTTCAAAAATAGAATTACACATGCCATAATGAAAAAGCATGCAACTAAGCTGCCAAAGGTGTATAGATAAGTGTGCAGCTTTGATATCATCAATTGGGTCATCAAGTATCACAATGATGGGATGTCATAAAAAGGGGTTTCAAATGAAGTAATGAATCACTATCACCATCAATGTGACACATCATCATTTTACATAACTTGTATTAAGAGACAAAATAGTTGGCACACTCCATAGAAATGTGCAGCACCTAAATGTATGAAATCATCATACCACACTACAGACTCATGTAGCTGTAGAATTTTAAATGAACCATTTCCTTTCTATGGGTTTCAATAGAAGCTGGTCTACCAATCCTCAGGGCTTGTTGCCTATCGACTTTAATAAAATACTGGTCTACATCTTAATTGGACTTAAAGGAACTAAGCTGACTGTGACTCTACATAGAAATAGGATAGAAGACAAGATCAGAGCCAAATGATCTAGCAAAGTTTTATAAAGACAAAGCTTATGTAGTAGTGTTTAGAGCTAATGGATAGCTACATTTCATTGAAAATTTCCAAGGTTTCAATGAAACAATCGTAAGTGAATTCATTACCAATCTCACCCCTAAATTTTCACTTGTAAAAGGAATTGTTATTCATGTTACAACTCAAATTATAAGCCAAATTATACAAGTTCCAAAAGAAGGAATGAGAGCTACATGAAAAGTTTCATTTAGTGATTTAATTAGTTAGTTTAATGGTACTAAGTAGACTAGAACTTCATGTCTAGTAGATTCCAAGGAAAAATCAAAAGGGATTAAAATAAATTCACTTCCTAAACCTTAGAAATCTATAGCCAAGTGGGTACTTAAATATATCATTTGTGAAGGGAAACACAGTCTTTTAGGGGAAGATGCCATGAAAATGTTAATACATCTTAAGCATGGGAGAAAAAATCCTTAGTACAAATTAACCTCCCATCTTTCTTATATGGTGCTCTGTAAGTTATGTCTACAACCCCTACTGCTGCTCTTAGACATCATGGCCTTATTCAGCTTATTATCCAACATCATTTCCTTCAGCAAGGTCAAGAGGTCTGAGAGGAATTTCAAAATAATATAGCACAACAAATTCCATATTTGCATACACAAGAAACCCCAAATGTACCACAGGAACACTCATCTCCACCTACCACATCAGTTGAGAAAACAACACCAAGAAAAAAATCTCAGACTGTAGTCTCCATAGAAATCCCTTCTTTTTCTTCAAAAAGAATCACAAGGTCTAAAACCCTAACATTTCAAGGTCCCATAAGAACCTCATGATTTTTTAGTACAACTAGTTCCTTTGATAAGAAGAAAAAAATTGAGATGGAAGGTTGCTACAAAACTTGAGATGACCAAGGTTTTGGTGGTTGAGAAGGAAAATCAACCAAGTGCAGCTCAAAGAGTAACTAAAAGAAATAGAAGGCTCATTTTAATAGAAGAAGATGAACAAGAAGCTGCAAATATTTTAGATAGTCTTAAAATGGTGTCTCATTCCCCCATACATTAGAATATTCCTGCACCTACAGATATTGAAGAAATTCCTTTTGAAAGGAACTCTCCAATCATAAGGGAGAAGACAAATCCAGAGGAAGAGCCACACACAATAGAAGAATTAAGTATGGCAGAACAACTACCTGTTCCAATTGAAATTGCAATGGATAAAGGGAAAACTGTATGTACCAATGAGAAAGGAAAATCATCAAATCTAAATGATCCTATTATGAAACTAACTTTGTAGCTTTTTCAAGCTCAATCTCTTAAACAACAACAAAAAGCTGACATTTTTGACTTGATCAGTCAATTACAAAACAAGGATCATCTTAACTCATCTTTGGTGTAGAAATTAGATACAATATCTGCTAATCATGTAGCAAAACTTCATAGATTAGAGGAAATAATAAAATAACATGAAGATGAATAGATTGGTCTTTGGATATATGTAGAAAGTCTGAAGAAGAAAAATAGGAGATTGTAGAATTTGGTAAACTCTTCCAAAGTAACTATTGTTGTACTTTCTCCTCCTAAGGTATTTGTTGACCATGGTTGTCAAACAAGTAATCCAAGCATTCCTCCTTTGAAAATAATACATCAAATTGAAAAAGAATATTTGTACTTAAATAGAAAAACAAAGATGCAACTTATTCAAACAAACTCTTGGAAAATGAAAAGAAAGAATTAGAGGCTAAAGTCCAAGAGTTAGAAGAAAATTTGTAGGATGCATGCAAATTAGGAGAAACTCTTTTGGCATGTAGGAATCCTTCTCCTACATATAGTTTGTTTTTATTTGAACAATTTTATAGATGGCAGATTCTACAGATCTCCTATCATATTCCTTACAAAATTTTACAGCCAACAACATTTTTGGAAGTTTTTTATAGTGTTAAACCTAATCAGTGGGATTTTCTTTATGAATTTTATTTGCATGACTTGATTCTAGGAGATCATGAGCACAATAATTGTTTGATAAATCTTCATGTAGGAGAAGTTCAACTAAGAGCATTACATTCTACATTCAAAAATTAAATAGCATGGAAAGGTAGATTTGAGGACTATACAAATCATGCTAGGACTACAGGATTATGTGTCAGACTAGCCTTTCCTATTCCCAGATTAATCAAATAAAATTTTAAGTATGCTTTGTTAAATGATGAGGTTAGAACACATTACTTATAGGCTCTATATGATTGTACTATTTTTTAATTTATTTTCAAGACAGAGTTTTGATTCAGTAATCGTTGCAAGTATAAATAGATGGGACTAACTTTCAGTATCTCTTAAAAGGTGAGAAGTCATATCCCCAAATAACTTAAGATGGAGTATGAGGAGAGCATCCTCAATTCTAGAAATTTTAATAGAGTTAATCAACTCTGGGGGAAAATAAAAATGGATTGGTATGAGATATAGACCCCCTTTGTTGATCATACCTATTCCAGGATCACAGAGTTGGGCTCCATAATCAAAAGAGAAATTTAGTATATGGAAACAAATGATTCAAACACATCAAGAATTAATCAGCAACTTAGATAAACACATAGCAGATGAGTTTGATGAATATGATTTGAGTCAGAGTGTAGAAAGCAGAAGCTAGAGCTATGAACACCAATAAATGTTTGCAATGGGACTTTCAAAAGGTAAAGCTTGGGGGAAATGATGAGCTCAAAATATGGCTCATTATTGACATGTTATTTCCTTCAAATCATCTCTCAAAGGATATTATATTACACAAATCATAGATTCTTAGATAGCTATTACATGGAAAATATATATTTGTCTTGTTTATATTAAACTAAAGACTAAACCTTTACTTTGTCATTAATGTCCAATATATAGCATGTTTTAGTGATATTTGGTATGAAGAACGCTCAGAAAGAATACACAGATGATGTATAGTGAAAATTCCATTTTGATCTCCATCTAGCAAAACTATGGACTCTACAGGCTTACTTTTATGGACTCTACAGGATTGTTTCTACAGACTTTATAGGCTTGTTTCTATGGACTCTGTAGGCTTGTTTCTATAGACTCCATAGGCTTATTTCTATGGACTCCATAGGCTCATTTCTATGGAATCCATAGGGTCAATTATGAGAATTCTGTAAGGACAATGCCACAGACATGAAGCTAGTGACCAGATAGGATAAGGAAGAACCATTCCAGCTGGAATCAAATAGGGCAAATAATTGCCTGCTATTTTAAAGGACTTGTTTTTGATAAATTTGTATGTAATCAAATTTTAGGACTATTATAGGATAGGATATTTATTTCATCAAAATAATTGGATCTCTTGGAAATCTAATCTCCTATCTTTAGATGAAGGGATTGACCAGGAGTCCTATTCCTTTGCATCCTATTTTGAGTTGATTAGTATAAATTGTAAGACTTTTGACTATGAAAAGAGAGAAGAAATAGAGGATATAGAGAAAATAGAAAATCAAGAATTAGATATTAGATATTTTAAAAGCATATAGGTTTCCATTAGATTGTAAACATTTCATTTCCATGAATTAATACTTCAAGTTTCCAGCACTGATTAATCTTTGTTCCTGAGTCTGAGAGGAGCAAGGGCCCACTCTCCTTAGAACCAGGAACTGTGTATGATATTTATGTTCTATTTTATTAGTTGTAATCTTGTTTCTATTTGAATTTATTTATAAAAACATCAAAACAAATTCATATTTTAAAAGGAGTATTTTCTTATTTCATTTCTTTTCTACGCAAAGTATGTTTTCTTTTATAGCAGAAGTGTGAAACAAATTTATTTCCATAAGTAGAAGTGTGAATCTAATTTCCCTGCAAACGTAAAATAAGAGTGTGATATTTTACTTATAGAAAAAGAGAGGATTGATTAAATTTATTTTTTTTATCAAAAGCATGAATCAAGTAGTTTAGTCAAAGTTAGAATAGGATCAGCAAACACCCCCATAAGCAGACTTCTAGATCTACCATCCCATACTTTACTACAGATAGCTTTGGATACCAGCCCTAGTTGATAAGACACCAATTGAATATTGGTTAAATGAGGAGTTAGATGACACTCATTAGGAACCATGTGTATAAGGACTTCCCTCTTTTATAGAAAATGGTAGCTAGTTATGACTCCTTTACCCTAGGCAGAGCTAAGCTCTAGTATTGGGACCCCAAGGGGATGATCAAAGCTCACCTGGTGATATAATCGAATTGATTTAATATAAACTATGGTCATCAAATTGAGGATAATGATTAGTTATACTTAGTTGCTGGTAATGACTAAGAAGTTTTATCTTAGATCAAAATAAAGAAGAAGAATAAGAAAGGAAATAAGGTCCAAGCAGGCCCATCTACTCTTGCTCTTGCTCTTGCTCACTCCATAAATGATCCAACTCTCATTCCTCTTACCATATCTAGGAGTATTTTTTAGGGCATTCTACCACATTCTCCTCCTTATGCTCATGCTCTAGATCTACCTCTTCAAGTAACTCTTACTATGCATGCCCCATTTCTACATCATCTAGTCAGTCCTTACACCTTAACTCCACATGCACCTCCTTTAACAACTCTAATAGTCTAGATAAAATCAATAAAAACTTACATTACTTAAAAATAGGCAACCCAAACACAACTCAACCATCAACACCTTGACCTCAGGACACATAGACCTCAAGGTTTGACATAACTAGTAGTCTGGAGGCAAGCCTAGAATGAGGCTCCTAGTAGGAACTAACATAGGTTCCTACCTTTACACCTCCTATTTCCTCCATTTCCATTTTTCCCCTCACTCCCACCACTTTCCAACTCTTAGTCATAAGACCCACAAGATTCTCTCCACTCCTACAAGATCCCCAGGTGGTGTTTCCTTTTTTCCCCATTTCACCCCTTCCATAATTCACCTAGGTACATTTGGCCTCATTCCTCATAATAATACTTACCTCTTAGTTCCCTTCCACCCCATCTATTACATAACTTAGAACCTTTGCAGTGCCTTCTTTAGGCTTGCCTTTAATCTAGGTACCATTAGGTACATTTTCATTGATAAGCATGAATACAACCATTAAGATTGTACCTCTAGTATAAATAACTATCACAATCCCCTATTAACTCTTCCTAGCACATCTTTTGGTAGTTATAATTCATCCACCATCATCCCCCATGTATCTTACTATCTTATCTAGTCCTTCTACCAAAGCATCTAGAGCTGACCTAGGTAAGAGGCCAAATAAAAATTAAAAGGTAGCTCACACTCTATATTTAATTCATAGGCCTTATACTCCAATGTAACCTTATCCACTATCCTTAATGGTTCCTTTGGCCCTAGACATAGAAACTCAATGTATTTCTACTTGGCCACTTCTTTTCATTACTTTAGGTGCCTTGGGATTCAGCTTTAACTAGCCAATCTCTTCACTTGTGTTACACACCCCTCTCTTAGGTGCCATTTCCCCTCAAGTGCATAGGACCCAAGAGTTTTGGTAGGCATAGTTATTTACATAGGCCTCCCATTTTTTCCTCCCTCTTTTTACTCCCATGCCCCCTCTTCCTATATTAATTTCTTCATTTACCCCTTATACTTCCTCCATTTCCCCTCTACCTCATCCTCCACCCTTCATAACCATATTGGACACCCCTCCTACACATCTCATAACCTAGGGAATATTCCCAAGGTCATTGACACTAAATATGACCATCCAGGGTGACCCAAATGTATAGTGGAGCTTTGATTAAGCTTTAGGGAGCATGAAGAGGACATTAACATAAAATTTTATCCAAAAAGGGAACTTGGTGGTTTGGAAAACCCATCAAGTTCTATTCTCCCTCACTAAGGTGAGTAATTCCATTGGGGAAGAAAGGATGGTTGATGATCCAATCTCCATTCTCCAGGCTCATGATATGTTGAAGAATATCCTCAAGGACATGTAAAGTTAGGTTCAGACCTTAGAGGCCTAGGTGGAGAGATCCTTCCCTATCAAGATGATAGGGTATGTTAAGGATGCCCTCTTACTACTCTTCTTAATTATATGGAAGGTAGTGGAGACTTTGGTAGAGACCAATATAGTTATCTAATGGACTTATGCTTACATGGAGAGGATTGTAGAGATAGATGGAATTTTTAGGAAGTTACTGGTGGTGATTAAAAAAGGCATGTTCTCAAAATTGAAACTAATCCCAACCTAAAACTTCGTGTAGTATTAGACATACATCATAAACATGAAGGTGACTATGGATCAATGGTTGGTTGTGGATTGTACTATAACTAGACACTTGGAAGAGGGAAGGAAAAAGATATTGACCTACTTTAAATAGTTTAATATCTTTACGTTATTCCACCTAGATGGCACCGTAATGGATAAGGGATAATTTGGAGTCCACCTAGGTCAAGAGGGAGAAGGTTTCCAAAGAAATTAAAGAATTAGCTCAAGTTGTTCTGGAGCTATCAATGCATTTCATGGTGAGCATCAACCATGTCTCAAAGGTCTAGGTTTCAATGGAGGCACCCTTCCATGTTTACCAGAGGCTAGTGACTCAATATGAGGTATATTTAGGGATCCCTCAATGAACTTTTTTAATATGGACAAGGAATTAAACCTCATGGTAGTTGTGTTGGAAGTTAGAGATGCGAGATCAAAGTAGTTAGGATCTAGACCTTCATAGATGCCTTTGCATATCAATTAAGTGGTCCTTTACAAATCTAATCATAAGTTCAAGGGGATTATTTTTGTTTTGAATTTTGAATTATGGTTCTAAATGTCATGAGTGGCCATCATGGCCTATGATGGGAATCTCATGCTATTTATAGGTGAGTCCCATCCTCATATATATAAGGTAAAGTCATATTGTAATATAGGGGTAAAAAAAACTTACTTGAAGGTACTATCATATTATAGGTGGGATTTCACATGATTTCTCCTTCATCTCTTTAGACTGTAGAGTTGTTCAAGATTGATTATTATAATATCACTCACTTTTTTAATGAATACAATTCTTATTTTCTATAAAGGGTTTGTTCTACATCTCAATTATCTTTCATTTCCATTTTTGAGTGCTTGTTAATGATAGATTAATTGGACTAATAATTTTCTAATTCATATGTGCCATGGTTATGATGTTCTTATATATTATAATCATAGTGTGATCTCTCTTATTTCTCTTCTATATGATTGTTAATTTGTGTGTTAATATATAAATTACCATTGGGTGTTTATGTGTGGTTTACTATAAGCTATCATTACTTATATTTAGTGAGGTGTCACATTTGAGGCATACTCTCATATTTACTTAGATTTTTCCCACTGTGTGTTCTTAAAGGTATAACTTTAGTGAAACTCAATCTACAGTGGTATAAATATGGTGAGGGTACTTGGTTCAATAATCAATACATTTAATTCATTTTAGACCTAAAGGCTCCCTTTTATGATTTAATCTCCCTTCTATTTTGTGTTTATTTTCTAAGATTAAACTACTCTCACCCCTTGTATTTAGAAATAGAGAAACATAATACATGAACTCCCATAATAACCTTTGAAAATTAGATATGTGTGCAATAATTTCATATTGAACTTTTGATGGTAATAATATATCTCTTGGAGACTATTCATGTAGACTCTATTTATGAAGTAAAATACCCATAGCTATGCCCTATGATAATCCTAGACTAGTCTTAAAATTGAGGATAAAAGTTTCTAGTTGTCCCCATCTTCCCTTCTAGGGAAAACCCAATCTCATAAGTATTTCATGAACTAGGAATTTGGAGAGAATAATAACTAGTGATAGAATGAGATCTTATCAAAATATTTTAGGCTTGCCATTAATTTTATGGGTGTATCAAAATTATGCTCATTGATAATAACATACTAACCATTTTTTGATTATGATTCATTCTAGAGACTAGTTCACCTATTACCAAGGTTAGGTCCTACCATAGCTAATTAGTAGTTTCCCCCTTGATTTTACATATAAAACCTATGATAAACCAACCTATACCTACCAAGATTACAATCAATTTATCCTTGTAACCTCTCCCCAATTCATAGCCTAAAATTTCTTGGTTAGATGGCTCTACTATTAACATCTCAGAAGTTTTCCATGATTTACCTATGAACCCTAAGAGGTATCTTCCCCATTTCACCCTAGGTGTAGGACAAACTATAGAAGAGCATATTATTTCCTATAGAAATATATTGATACTTATAAATATAGAATATGAGGACATCACGTGTAGGCTTTTCCCCTTCAAGATAATATACTCAGCATATGATTGGTTGTAAAACTTTCTTGAAGACTCTATCCTCAGTTGGGATCATTTTAATACTACTTTCCTCACCTAATTTAGGCAATTTATAGACCCCAGTGTCCTATAATAGAAGTTTTATTGTATCAAAAAGGATCCCAATAAGACTATTAGTAACTTCAATGCTAGATTTCAAAATATGTATAGTTGGGTTACTTTGCTTTATCAACCTAACCCTCAGCTAGCACTTGAAATGTATAAGAATGAACTAACCCTTAGACAACCATGTTCCTAAGGAAAGATACAACCATAGCAGACCTATATTTGACTTATGTAGGGGTCATCAAGGTAGATAAGAAACTAAACCCTCAAGGCCACATGATGACCCACACTCCCAATGTGTTACCATAGATGCTCGTGTTAAGATTCTCTCCCAATGTTAATCAAAATTACCCAGTGCTTCAACTACTACCTATAATTCATCAACCCCCACTAGGTAATCCAAATTCAAAACAAAAATTCAATTTCCTTAACCCAGGGGGATAATAACTAACCACTCAAACAAAACACTAGGTAATGTTGGTAGTAGATAACAATTACACAAACCACACCTCATGAGTCCACTAAGAATGGGTTACACATTATTTTGCAGATGATATAAAAACTCAACAATGATTTCCTTGGGATACAAAGGTAGGTAAGTAACTCTAATTCATAAATTTTTTTTAAAAAAATTCACATATCAAAAACCAATCATGAACTATAACCATCCTCACAACCCTCCATAACCTTTAATGAATAGGCTACCTGAAATCAATATCTTCAAGATAGCCTTACCTAACTAGTGTCAAGTGTATAACATAGAATCCCATGGGGAACTAGCCTACATGAAGTTAGGTTATACTTTTGAGATATTCTAAAGGGAAATGGAATAATATCAGTTAGTCCCTAATCATCCTAAATCCTCTAACTCAATCCCCTAGTATTGTTATGGTGTTAGAGACCAAGGACTTTCATAGCTAGGAAGAAAATGAGCCAGGAAAGGGTATTAGTGAGCTGTAAGCATTTTAAAAATCCCAAAGAAGTAACTATGCCCTCAAGAATAGGCAATAACAACATCCCCTTATTACCTAGACTCCCCCTTATAATGGTGCAACCCCACTAGAAAAAAATGTTAGGAACAATCCCCCACCTCCAAGATCTTAATAACTTATGAAACTTAAGAAAACCCCACTGATCCAAAGTAAAGGGGGTTATAACATAGAGAAAGATATGAAAAATATTAATGCCAACATTACCCTTCATGATCTTTCCAAAATCATAGAGCAATGGGATCTTCTACTAAAATCCTTGACTCAAAAGTTGACCCCACAAACCCAATCAAAACTAAGAGAAACACACACCAATGTGTTCATTCACAAAAATAAGTTGGAGGTTCCCCCTTTCCTATTAACCATCCAATTATTTGGAAAGAATATACATAATTACTTAGTATATTTAGGAACCTTAGCCAATGTGATGCCATTAATCATATGTGAGAAGCTCAGGTTGATCCCCATAAAATTAGATAAGGTAGTGGTCCAGCTAGATGAGTTAGACGTAAAAGTGATAGGTGAAATTATCAATGTCCACATCTAGTTGGAGTCTGATCCTAGAATTAAACACTTTGTATACATTCAAGTAGTGGATATCCCTAAAGCTTAAGACAGGATCCTAAGTAGATATTGGTCTAAAGCCCTAAATGGGTATTTGGCATGTGATTATTTTGGAGGGAAGTAGCCAACCAAATCTAGGTAGATATAAATCCTTACATGAAACACATGATAACTAAGTACAACACCATTAATGAGAAGGTAAACCTAGTTTCCTCAAATTTGGGTATCTATACGTTGAGCATAAAGCCACCCAAAGATCAAGCTAGTCATGCCCATACCTACTTGGCCTATGGTCTCTTTATATAGATAGATCTTGTTATAAACAAGGAAGTGGGGCTAGTGTTCTACTTATATATCCCCTAAGGATAAAACATTTATCATTATATAGGTTGTAGTTAACATAAATAACTTGGCAAAGTATGAATATCTAATCTTATGATTATAATTTGCATTGAAATATAAGGCAAATGAATTGAGAGTCTTTAACAACTTTGATCTAGGGGTCAAACATATTAAGACTAAATTTCAATGTAAGCTATCATACCTCAAAAGGTATAAACATAGGTCTTGGGACCTAATCAACATGTTTAGCATGTTTAATATCATCCCTATCTCTTGGGAGGAAAACCAAGCAGCTGACTCACTAGAATTTGTGGTAAAAAACCTAACTCCCTTGGATGACACTAAGTTGTACGAGTTATCTATGGAACTTGTCCCATGTCCTTCTATCCTTGACAACATGGCAAAATTTTAGGTCTTCGATGATGACCAATAGATCATCTATTTTCTCAAAAATAAGGGAATATTCAAGATTTAAGTTGTAGATGAGAAAGATAAAGAGAACCCATAGGATGAGTTGGATAAAGAGCCTATATAATCATGGGAATTAGATCTCAAAGGGTATGATCTCATCTAAGAGAGCATTTAAAACTTTATACCCCACCTTCTAAGTAAAAATCCTAAGTTTGAGGGATAAATATACCAACTCATTAACTTTGACCTGATAAAAAAACCATGAATAGTTAATTTGGGTCCTAATTGAACATAACAATCAATGGAATAGTTGTGAAGGTTAATATTGAGTTATAAAGACATGATTATCTTGGCCTATGGGGACCTTAAGGTCTTTTACTTGAGAGTGATCACTCACACTATTCCCCTAAAACCCAGTCAAAAACCCTATAGGTAAAGATAGAGGCAAGTAAATATAATCATGGATCCCTTAATACATAAGGAAGTCCATAAGCTACTTCTTATAGGGATAATTTTCTTGGTCTACCACTCCACCTAGGTCCCCAACCTAGTGCCTTTATGAAATAATAATGGAGAAATAAGATTGTATGTGGACTTCCAAAATTTGAACTAAGCCTCGAATAAAGATAATTAGCCATTACCATCCCTTAATGAGGTGATCCACATGGTGAGTGGGTATCAAATGATGTCATTTTTGGATGGATTCTCCAGATACAACCAAGTCTTATTCAACCCTAAAGACAAGAATAAGAATACTTTCACCACCATGTGGGGCACATTTTATTATACATAAGTGCCTTATTAATCAAAATTGGCACCAATTTATAAAGGGAAATAAACTTCACTTTTGAAGGAAGGATAGGCAAATGTATAATAATCTATATGGATGACCTGACTATTTTTTTGAAATATATGTTGGATCACATGTAACACTTGGAAAAGGTATTCAAAAGATGTAGAAGGTGTGGCATTTCCCTAAATCCAAAGAAGAACATGTTCGATGTCACTAAAGGTAAGTTTATTGGTCACATTGTCACAAAAGAAGGCATTACTATCAACTCCAAAAGGGTAGATGTAATTTCCAAACTGCCTTTATCTAATAATAAGAAGGAACTAAAATCTTTCTTTGGGAAATTTAACTTTATGTGTAAATTTATTTCTAGATTTCATAAAATGGTAAAACCCTTAAATGTGATGTTGAAATATGATACAAAAGTGGAATGGCATATAGAATCAAAGAAGGATTTTTAGGATATTAAAAACATTATTATGCAATCCTTGGTTCTCATTAACCTAAACAATACAAAGGATTTATATATCTACCCCTTTTCTTTGGAGCACATCATTGTTGCTTGCCATACCCAAAGATTAGAGGGAGAAGAGCAACCCATTACTTTTGTGAGCACTAATATTAAGGATGTCAAGCTCAAATATTATACCCTATACAAGCATGTCTATTCCCTAGTCAAGGTGGTGAAGAAATTCATACATTACATCCTCCAAATACATTACACGTAATTGTCTCAGACCTGGATATAAATTAGATGCTAGGAAAAATGAGTTGGGTGAAAGAAGAGGATGATGGATGACAAATTTATAAGAGTGCAACTTGGAAATCAAGCCATCCAAACTAGTTATAGTACAAGGCCTTACTCATATACTAACAAAGATATATCTAAAGATTATAATACAACAAGTGGATCAAAAAAGAGTACTAAAATTAGAATGGTATGCCCCAGTCATATATTTATTACTCTATGAAAATGCACCTCCAGGAATCAACCACACATAAAAGAGGGTCCTTATACTGAAGTCTACATAATATATTTTAAATAAGGGAGTTATCTTCAATAGGAACCATGATGGAATCTACCTCTGGTGCATGTCACAAGAAGAGGCAAAATAAATAATATGTAGCTTCCATGAAAGATTGGTAATTGACCATCTTGTAGCAAATGCCATGGCCCACAAAGTTCTTTAGAAAGGATACTACTAGACCACACTATTCAAACATATTCATGCCCATGTTTGTTATTACCATCAATCTCATACCTTTACTAAAATAAAAACCCATGCAATAATGCCTATGTATCCAGTCATTGAGTCTACACCAATTATGCAATGGGGGATAGATTTTGTGGGGGTCATCAACCCCAATTCATTATCCATCCATAAGTTTATCTTCATGATCACATATTATTATATGATGTGGTCTGAGGTAGTCACAACTAAAAGAAACACCATTATCAATGTCATAAATTTACTATAAAAGTCTATAACCACCTATTTTGGGGTCCCCATCTCTCTGGTATGTGATAATAGTTCGACCTTTCAATCCATAGAATTCACATAATGGGCCCATGATAATGGAATCATGATAAGGTTTCATTCAATCTCTACCCACAAGGTAATATATTGGTGGAGTTTAGTAATAATAATTTTATATATGGCATCAAGAAATTATTTGGAGAAAATCCCCAAGAATGGCATTCATTATGAAAGTTTGCCCAATGGGCAGGCTACACTAGGTATAAACAAGCCCTCAAAATCTTTGATTTCCTTTTAGTTTGTGGACTAAATCCAATCATGTTGGTCATGCTCAAATTGATAACTTATAAGTTCATGAAATAATTTATGGAGCCAGATGATAAGGTGGATTCTAGATTCCTTGAACTAATTCAGCTAGAGGAAGCCCATGATGAAGCTCTATGAAGATTTATAAAAAAACTAGGATACTTTCAAAAGGTGGTTTGATAAAATATCAAAGATCAAGACCTTCAGAATCTCTAACCTAGTCCTAATGTGGGATAAGTCTCATGATAAGAAAGGCAAACATTGAAAATTTGATCCCCTCTAGATTGGCACATACCAAATAACCATAATCCTGGGTTAAAATGCCTTCCTTCTTAAGGATCTCAAGGGAAACAAGATACCACTTCTAATAAATGGGTAGTTCCTAAATCACTATTTCTCAGTTGTCCCCTCTAGCATAATTACTGAGTAATATTACTAGGGTGGTAATGTATATACTATATAGATTTGCTTTCACTATGTGTTTTACTTTTGTTTTGAATTTTACTTTCATTATGTGTTTTGTCCCTCTAGTTCATGCTTTATTTTATGGTGTTCCTTTGATGCTTGATCCTATTGGTAACTACTTAAGGTGATGGATGAATCCCAAGAAGGATTGTTAAGAAATAAGAAAACCCAAGTTGAATCCTTTGATCCAAGCATGTCAAGGATAGTAATTGAAATTTTTGACATTTTAGTTCTGAGAGGCCAATGATTCTAAGAGAAATAGGTATATTTTATAATATCCCACATTTTGATAGATCCACCAAGCTACACTTAATATAACATCTCAAAAAATATTGAATTATTTGATAAAATCAAAGACTAGTTAGGTACTCAAGGCTTCCTTATCATTATTTCACCCTTGGCTTGAACCCAAACCCTTAATGTATAATAATAATAAATAATAATATTTTCACAAGGAAGCTTGGAAGAGGATAATAAAAGCATGAAAAATATAAATTCTGAGTCTTCCTTGAAAGGGCTATATAGGAAATCTCCACCATAGGATTTATGGCCTAGTTGGCAGTGGATTTAGGCCATGAACATGATCAAAGTTATCTCTATTGGCAATATGGATTCCCATCTGGTAGTAGATTAATACCCCATCCATCCCCCCTCCAAGCCATTAATTCCCTAGATGGATCATGATATCTAATCCAACCTTTGTTTGTCAAATGAAATCTAGAATTGAATGATAAATGAAAAATCACTTCTTACACACACTAGTGGTCATATATAGCATGAAAAATTAGTATACCACTTGCTATTATGAGACTTTATCACTTTATATTTTATACTATGTATGAATATTCCTCTTATAATTTATGTTTTATATAAGGAGAAGAAATTAAACTAGTTGGATTCTAAGTACTTGTCATCACTTCCCCATGGAAGTCACCATTTGTTGTGGCCAATACACCCCCTTTTCATCAAAATAGGGACTCCTTTAAAATAATTACATGAAATAGAGCCCTTGGTTCTTTTATTTTATTCTCATTAATTTTACCTGAGCTAAAATCCTTGGAATATTATGTTGCCCTGATTTCCCCAAGTAGTAACAAACCTTATTTATTTTTATGACTAATGTAGACTTATTCCTTTATGGATTTAGGGTGATAATATTGTAGGTTCCCTTTTAAGGGAATTCCCTAGAGTATTGTTCATTTCCTATAGTAATTAACCCAACACCCTTCATGGTAAATCAAAATCTTAATAACAAACAAGTATTTAATGTATTATGTATCTTTTCATTTCTTAGTCTTTTTATGGGTCTCAAAGGAGATCCTAGCCCACTCAGAAGGTGTCATATCACCAAGTTGTTAGAGATAATAGTCTTGATACCCATTATAAATGTTAGATATTGGGAGAGCCTGACACACTCAAAAGGTGCCATGTCACCAAGTTATTAGAGTAACTATTTCCCAGACCTATCAGAGATGTCATAGCATGGGAAAACCCAATCTATTCATAAGGCACCACATTGCCAAGTTGTTAGAGAGTCTAGTTCCCAGACCTATCATAGATGTTAGAGCTTGGGAGAGTCCAACCCACTCATAAGTCACCACATCACCAAGTTTTTAGAGTGTCCAATACCTATACCTAAAAGATATGTCAAAGCTTAGGAGAGTCTAGCCCACTCAGAAGGTGTCATATTATCAAGTTGTCTGTGCATCTAATTATCAGACCTATCAAATATGTTAGAACCCAACCCACTCAAAAGGAACCACATCACCAAGTTTTTAGAGTGGTTATTCCTTGAGCCTATCAAAGATGTTAGATCCTAAGAGATCATAGCTCATTCAAAAGGTGCCATATCACCAAGCTATCATAGGATCTAGTCCCCAAACTTATTAGAATGTCAAATCTTAGGAGAGCCTAACCCATTCAAAAGTGACCACATTTCCAAGTTGTCAGAGTGGCCAGTACTTTGACCTATCAAAGATGTTAGAGATCAAGAGAGCATATCCTATGTAAAAGGTAACATGTCACCATGTTGATATATGATGAACTACCTTTTAGATGCAATTTATGAAATTATTTTCTCCAAACCTTCAACTTTTACTACATGGGTTCTTTGGAGATCAACAGTCCATGTAGTATTATACAAACTATATGGCCACTACTAATAGTACCACATCTAGGACATCTACGAACACTTCTATCTAATGGCCTATAATGTGATCAATGAGGCCCCAATGCCCTATCTCTCATAAGAAATTTGAGACTCTATCATTGCCACCAAAGACTACTAGTAATATAGAGAAGATAATATGATATGAATTGTGGGTATCCTTAAGTGGCCCCTCCACTTACCATAATTCATCCTAGATCATCTAGAAAATTAAGAGATCACCTACCATATATTAGAGGGTATCTTTGGCTTTTGCATAGGTTACCATCAAAAGGCATGTTTATCACTCTCAATCTCCATCAAGTACCATGTGTATAATGCTTTCCCTCCCCTTTATAAAAATGGTGGTTGTGAGGGACTCTTTCACCTTAAGAAGATCCAATATCTGGTATTAGGACCCCAAAGGGATGATTAGACCTCACCTAGTGAGATATTCAACCTAACTTAATATAAACTACAACCATCAAATAAAGCATGATGATGAGTTATACTTGGATGTTACCAATGACTAAGAGGTGTTATCTTAGATCATGGTGAAGAAGAATAAAAAAGTAAATAAGGTCTAGGTGGACCCATATACTCCCCCTCTAGTCCCTACTCACTCTATAGAGGATCCAACTCTAACTCCTTCTACCATCTCCAAGAGGATTTTACAAGGTATTATGCCACCTTTTCCTACTTTTATTCCACCTCCACCTCCTCAAGTAGATCTTTCTCCTCATGCCCCAACTCTACCTCCTATAGTTGTTATTTATGCCTTGAATCTACCTCTACATCCTCTAAAAACTCTAATATTTTAGCCACAACTAATCTAAACCCATATTACTTGGCATCAGGAAACTCAACCATCAACACATCAACCCTAAGCTACACAAAACCTAAGGTTTGATGTAACTAATAGTCTAAAGGTGAACCTAGAATGAGACTCCCAGTAGGCACCATCATAGGTTCCACCCCTTATACTCCCTATCTCCTCCATATCCCTTTTACCCCTCACTCCCACCACTTTCCAGCTCCTAGTCATAACACTTAAAAATTCTTCTCCACTCCCACAAGTTCCCTAAGTGGTGCCTCTACTTTTCCCCATTTCACCCCATCCATAATTTACATAAGTACCTTTGAAATTGGTACTCCCAAGAATACTTAACTATTCATTCCCCTCTATTTTATCCATTACACAAACCATAACCTTCCCATTACCTTCTTAAGGCTTGCCTTTAGTCTAGGTACCATCTAACACATATTCATCAATAATCATGGATAAAACCATTAGGTGCATACCTCCTAGGGAATTAAATATATTTATCCCCCCTTTAATCATCCCAACACTTCCCTTGGTAGTTCCAATTCCTCCACCATCAGTCCTCATGGATTCTACTATTTCAACTAGTTCTTCTATTGTAACATTTGGAGGCAACTTAGGTAAGAAGTCCAAAAAAATATAAGGCAAATCACATTTATATTTAGTTTGGAGGTTTTTTAATTTTATCCATCCTCCTCCACCAACCTCAAATTTTCATTTGACCCCAACCATAGTACCTCAGCATATTAGTCTTTGATCCCCTCTTTCCATTACCCTAAGTGCCCTAGGATTTGGCTTCAACCAACCAACCTCTTCCCTTCTATTGAACACTTTTCTCTTAGGAGTCATTTCCTCTCAAATGGGAATGACTCAAGAATAGTGGTAGGTATATATATTACCATGGTCTTCCCATTTCATCCTCCCTCCTTTCACTCCCATACCCCTCCTCCTCCATTACTTTCCTTATTTATCCTTTCCACTTCCTCTATTTCCATTCCACCTCATTCTTCACCCTTCACTAATATCTTAGCCACCCCTCCTATACCTCCCATAACCTAAGGAATAGTCCCAAGGTCACATAAATTGAATATGATCATGTAGGGTGACCTAGACCTATAGTGGAACTTCAAATAAGCTTTGGGGATATTGAAGAGGATATTAACATTGAGGTTCTTCCAAGAAGGGAACTTGGTGGTTTTATAGACCCATCAAGATCTATCCTCACTCACTAATGTGAGGAATTCCATTGGGGAAGAAAGGATGGATGAGGATCAACTCTCCATTATCTAGAAAATTTATGATATGTTGGAGAAGCTCCTTGAGGACATTAAAATCTAGCCTCAGACCTTAAAGGCCCAAGTGAAGAGTTTTTTCCCCATCAGTCTGATTAGGTAGGTCAAGGATGCCTTCTGACTACTCTTCTTTATTATAGGGAAGTTATTGGAGACTCTGGCCAAGACCAATGTGCTTATCCAATGGACTCAATCTTACTTGGAGATGATTGTAGAGATAGATGGAAAGTATAGAAATCTACTGGTGGTGATTAACAAATGAATGTTCTCATAATTAAATCTAATGACAACCTTAGACTTGGGGTTATATCAAGCATATGCTAGGAACATGAAGGTGACTATATAGGAATGGTTGGTTATGTTTTGTACTATAACTAGGCCCTTGGAAGAGGTCAGGAAGAAGATATTGACATACTTCAAAGAGGTCAATATCTATGTCTTATTCCACATGAATGGCACCCTAATAGAAAAGGGAGAATTTGGATTCTACCTTGGTTAATTTGACTAGGTCATGAGGGATAAAGGCACCAAACTAAATAAAGAAGACGCATAATCAATTTTAGATCTATCAACATAATCCATGACATGCATCAACTAGGTATTTAGGGTTTAGGTGTCAATACAAACACCTTTCTAGGTCTATTATAGGTTGGTGACTCAAGATGAGTTGATATTTAGGGATCCCTCGATGAATTGTGCTAAGATGGATAAGTAATTTGACCTCGTGGTAGTCACATTAGAAGCTATATATGTAAGTTCAAAGAAGTTAGGAATTAGACCTACACAGCCACCTTCACACATCAACTAAGTGGCCCCCCATAGATATTTTTAAGGGTTAAAGAGGATTTTGTTTGTTTTGAATTTAAAATTATGGTTATAACTATCATGAGTAGACATCACAACCCATGATGGGAATATCATGCTATTTAGAGGTGAGTCTTATATACACGTAATATTTTCAACTTTGATCAAATACTAATGCTTTACATCTTAAAAGAACCCATAAAGACTCAATCTCTTTGAGTGAACACCCTAATGGGTATACCAAGAAAGGGGTGGGTAGACAATTGGTGCTTCATAGTATTTTTTTCCCTTATTGCCACATTATTACCAATCCAACCAACTCCTAAAACCATTCCCTAAGATGTTAATCCTCCTTTGCAACTCCTCCAATCTTTTACACTTTCCATCCCTCTTTTCTTCACCTTATGACCCTTTTATCATTTGGTTGTACTAGGTCAACTAGGTTGACCCTGTATAGTTTCAGGTGATTTTCACTTAGGAACTCGTTTGGCCTTTGGCTAACCTAGCTTATGATCTAGTGAATAATTCTCTAAAATTATGATAGGTTGACTAGATCAACCCTATCAGCTAAGATTTTTAAAAGGGATTATAATCAAATCCACCTATATATACAATATCATTTCATCATTATTTTTATATGCAATCAATATTTATTAGTCACTTGTACTCGTTTACAATTTATTCTTTCACCATTCTACTTGAGGAGTGTTAGCTTAGGATTTCTACTTGGAGAATCTAGTCTTGTGAATAAGTTTTGAATGATTTATCCTTTCTTAGTTATCCTTACAAACCATATCAACCTCTTGTGAATCCACTTTGGCCAATAGAAATATTGAGTCTCAACAGGTTCATCATTTAGGTAAGTATTCTCTAACTATACTCCCCTCTTTAGTAGATAGAAATACCATAAGTATTGGCTTTAAATAATATTACTTTCTTTATTCCATGTATTAGGGTCTTACTCATACATAAATTAATTGAGATTATCCTATAGATGTTTTGATTATTTAATAACCCCTCATATTGTGCCACAAGCTTTGGTGAGCATTAGATTAGATTTTTTTTACTTGTTATTAGTTTAGTGAGATATCAAATCACAGGACCCCCATAGGGTTATTATGTGATTATGATTGACTGAAGGATTTGGAACCCTCCCTATCACTATGTATTATGATAATAAATCCTCTAATTTGGTCTATCAGATCCCCATATTGGTCATGTTCTAACTAAATAAATGTGTCCCCAATCAGAAGTGTATGGTATGATTTATCTTTTTCAAGTTAGGATTATTTTATAGACATGATGTATTTATGATTGCATACATTATAGTGAACTTAATGTGATTTTAAACCTTATAGGTTTTTTATTTCACTATTTTATCATTTTTATTATCATATATTTTTTATTTTAGGTCAACTATATCGACATAGTACTAACTTCTATACATAGGTTTAACACATAGTCACATCCATACAACTTTGTTCTATATGTGTATGTTGTGCTTTAGGTACAGCCTACTAGGTCAACCCAATAAACATAGTACAAGTTTTCAAACTTCCAGAAATCTAGTTTAGGCTACTAGGTTGACTTAATCAACCCTGTACATTTTCAAGATATCAACAATAGGATCTATAAAGCTAGGTCGCCCCAATCGACACAGTTAGTAAGATTTTTAAGTGTTAATCAAGGTTATTCAAATAATAATATTAGTTTTATTTGCATCCTCCAACCCACCAAGGTTCCTTTCTATCCTTCTTTGTCATTTATATCATTTTTTATAGTTCTATTTTTCATAGTTTATAGTCTTTAAAACTACCCCTATACAATCAACTAGGTCAACCCTATTGATTCTATTTGATATTTTTTATTTTGCATGGAAAGCTAGGTTGACCCTGTCGATTTAGTTCATTTTTAGACCTTTGCTTCCACAGTATAGAGGCAACACTATCAACCCTATTCTATATTCTTTGCATATACTATTGACTATAACAATGCTACACTATGTTTTAAAGTTGGAATTAACCCTTATATGCTAGTAATTAGCTCACACTTTCATTTTTTATTTATTACATGCTTAGAATAGATCACATAGTCTAAATAGGTGGTTTTAAATATACCATTTAATTTCACTATTTTATATTTTATGGACACACTACCAAATCATAAAATATTAAAATGCATTTTAAATAATTATCTACCCAAGGCTTACCTACTTGGACTTCATCACCAAGGGGGAAGTTGAATTGGTTTTCTAGCCAAGTATAAACACATGATTAATTATATATTATGGCTAAGCACCTGATACCCTTATCATTATAGTGTGTGAAGTGAGGGGATAGGCCCTAATACCAAGCCATTACCATTGCCAATATAGATCCATTTAGCCTAAACATACTAAAACCATCCTTAGATTAATTTCTAGTTCCTTGCTTATAGATAACTTCCTATCACAACTAAAATTAAATTATAATAATCTAACAACATTTATGTTGACCACTTAGCTTTTAATTTCCAAGTTGATTTATTTCTCTTTGCTTAATTATATGTTGTATTGTAAAAAACTTGCATTAGCCAACATTTGTATAAGGTTTTATGTTGTTTGCCTCAATTATACCAAGCTCATTAACTTAATTGAATGTGTGTTTCCCTTCATTTCTTGATTTCAAAAGTGCTTGAAATTTTTTTCTTGTTTCAACACATAGTCATTAATATTGACATAGTCTCTTACAAACTATCTATTTTCCCCTGCTTACTATACTAGGTTGACCCTATTGACTCTATATAGTTTATATCCCCTAATTTATATATTAGGTTAAGACTATCAACTCTATATAGTTTTAAGACCTTACTTTCTATGTTAGGTTGACCCAGTAAACTCTATACCATTTTTACTTTCCCTATCTGCCAACCTAGTTCTCTATTTCTCTTAGCTTTTTGTTCATTTTTCTCAAGTCATCATGAAATTTCCTATCAAAATCTTCTTGGATAGCTTGAATCCATTTAGTCTCTATATAGGGTTCTCTTTGCTTCTTATCTTTTCCCATCTTTTCTTCCTCTTTTTAGCTTGTGGGGTATCTTGTGATGCCCATCCACACATTATTCTAGCATTTGGGGCATCTTATGATGCCCACCCAGATATCATTTTAGACTTTGAGGCATCTTATGATTCCCATCCCTACATCTAATTACCCTTTGGGTCATCTTGTGATGCCTAATTTTATTCTCCCTTACATGCTACCAAACTAGTTCAACTCCAAGAAACTTATAAATACACAATCTTATCTCTCACATACTCATCCTTGATATAAATGTTAATTTAGGATCTTTCCCTTATTTTCATGTTTTTATGTTATCTATATAACACTTTTTTAATGTTACTTACATGGGTCTCTCCCTCTATATCAGTTCTCCCTTTTCACAAAGCTTTAGTCCTTCTTGTTTGGTCTTTTAGTTTCCCCTTTTTCTCATGAGTTGCATTATAAAACTATGGATAAGACCTAAAATTCTTCATGATGTACCATAACCATCTTTATTTTTATATTATTTTTACACACTTTTTACAACCCTTGGATTTCTCTTTTGTGAGTTGCATTGTAAGACTATGAATAGGACATAACCTTCCTCATAAAATTACCATTTTGTCATTCCTTTTCTAGAATGCATTTTTGATATTTGTTCTTAGCTTTAGATTTTGCTTGTTTTGGTAGATGGAATTTGCAAAACAATCTATGTTAGCATGTTTTCCTCCATTTCTCTCATTCTTATGATAAGTAATCACACTTTACTATCATTGTATCCCTTTCCCACCCTTTGTCACATTTTTTTGTGATTTGAAGCAATTCAAATTATTCCATGTGTCATTCTTCTTGATTTCATTTCTTTTCACTCCACATTGGATAAAAAAGGTTGAATTTAAGATAATAATTTTATTTCACTTAGATTTATGAGACTCTTAGACACCATTCTCTTTGAATTTCTCTCTCTTTGCAACCAAGCCTCAAGTATTCAAATGAAAATCATATTTAGTGCCTATGTTTGGTTTTCCAAATATGTATAGAGGAGGAATAGAAAAATCCATCGAGAAAGTTAAAATCCAACTTATTTGAAATAAAAGGTAGTGATATACAAAAAGAAACATACAAATCTCAAAAGTCAGTATCACACCAAAAGATATGATTACAAGCACATCTCCTATCTCTAATCAATAATCAAACTCCATAGTTGGCCTCACATAGAGCCAAGGTCCATTAGGGTTTGGTAGTCTAGTTTATTGGAATAGGAGAATTCAAAAAACTCTATGGTGCCACCTACTTTCTCATGTAAGTACCTAATATTTTTAGTATATTGATGACTCTATAAGGGGTCAAGAGGAACGGGTAACACATTGTGAGAAGGTAGGTCTATTTTAATTTTCATGCATATAGCCTTCATGGGATGATCTATATATTGCATTTGTTGACCTAAGACTTGTGTGGCTAAGAGAAGTTCTTCAGAGTCTTTAAGGTCAAAAGTTCTCTTATTTTTACAAACCTAATTTGAGTGTCTTGACTTTGATAAAGAGTTCCTCTACCTTCGTTTTTATTTCATTCTCCCCTCTACCCATTTCATTTCCCCCCTTGACAAGTAAATTGTGATTCTAGATATATTACCCCTTCTTCTTTGTTTCCTTCTTCTTCACATATTAAAAACATGCTAACAATACTTTGTTTTAGTTTTTATCTATCCTTAGAAGTGAAACAAAATGTTTAAGTGACTATGGATTACTTTTTTTGCACCATAAAACTACATTTCTAGACTTTTTTTTCTTCTTTTTCATTTTTCATTTGTTGTACTACCCTTTATTATGGGCACCTGAGTCCATACCTTTTTCAATTTCTATGTGATGTTGGCTTGTTACTTCTCACTCAACAATGTTTTTTTCCCTTTTTATGAACCTTTTTACATTGGTTGTGTGAGATAAGGATTGTTACTGGTCACTCATCAATGTTTTTTTACCATTTTGTTACTATTTTCACATCACTGTTTGATTACCATATTTTTGACATGTATTTTTGGTTTCACTTGGTGAGTTTTCCTTTCTTACTTAAGGTTTACTTGTTTGATTTTTTGGTCTTTAGTAGTAATGGTTTTTAAATTACCTAATTTAATCTTTTTTTTTACTTGGTCATTTGGTTTAACATAGCACTTATCACCCTAACTTGAAAAAATCCCATGTCCCATCCTCATAGCACCAATTATCTTGGATTTCCTATATTTGTTTGTTTTTACAATTTAATTTTATAATATTGGGTTTTTTGAAAGTAGTCTTTGCACCCTACACAATTAAAACTAACAACACAATAGACAACCATCCAATGATAAGGGTAAGTCAAGGTATGCATCACATTTACTTTTCATTTATTTACTTTTTTGTCATTTATTTTTATTTATTTTTGATTTAAAATACTACAACTTTTTTTAATATCAACATTATGTGTTCTTATGTTTTTTCTTGAACCACCATCCCCTTTTGTACCTTAGTGACATGTGCTGAGCTTCGAGTGTGGCATATGTATACACATAATATTTTCAAATTTTATCAAATACTAATGCTTTATATCTTGTATAAAACCATCAAAACTCAATCTCTCTAAGTTCACACCCTAAGTGGTGCATTGAAAAATGGGTGGGTAGACCATTAGTGCTTCATAAGATTGTTTTCCATTATTGCCACATTATTACCAATCTAACTTGATCTTAAAACTATTTCGTAAGCTATCAATCCTCTTTTACACACTCCTCTAGTATTTTCCACTTTCCATCCCTCTTTTCCTCATCTTAAGTCCCTTTTTTTATTCAATTGTACTAGGTTGACTAGGTCAACCTTATACAATTTTGGGTGATTTTCAGTTAGGAACTAGTTTGGCCTTTGGCTGACCTAGCTCATGACATAGTGAATAATTATCCAAAATTATGCTAGGTAAACTGGATCAACCCTATCAGCCAAGATTTTTGGAAGGGTTTAGGGTAAAATCCACCAATATATATAATATCATTTCATCATTATTTCAATATGCAATGAATATTTATTATTCCCTTCCACTTATTTACAATCTTCTCTTCCACTATTCTAGTTGAGGAGCCTTAGCTTATGGTTTCTACTAAAAGAATCTAGTCTTGTGGATAAGTCTTATATGCTTTGGCCTTTATTATTTATCCTTAAAAACCAAAATAACCTCTTTCATATCCTCTTTGGCCAAGGGAGATATTTATTATCAATGGGTTTACCATGCAGGTAAGTATTCTCTAACTTTGCTCCTTTCTTTAGTAGATATAAGTAGCATAAGTATTAGCTTCTAATAATATTAATTTATTTATTCCATGTATTAGGGTCTTACTCATACATAGATTAATTTAGATTCTCCTATACATGTTTTGATTGTTTAATAACCCCTCATATTATTCCACAAGCTTTGGTGAGCACTAAATTAGATTTTCTTTACTTGTTATTAATTTAGTGAGATATCGAAACACATGACCCCATTAGGGTTATTACATGATTGTGATTTATTGGAGGCTTTTTAACCCTCTCTAGCACCATGTATTATGATAATATATCCTTTAATTAGGTCTAGAAGATCCCCATATTGGTCATGTTCCCTCTTAACAAATGTGTCCCCAATTGAAAGTGTATGGTATGATCTATCTTCTTTGAGTTAGGATTGATTTATAGACATGATGTTTTTATGATTGCATACAAGTCTCATCCTCATATATACAAGCAAAATCCACATTATAATATAGGGGTTAATAAAAACTTGATCAAAAGTGTTATCAAATTATAGCCATGATTTCACCTACTTTATCCTTCATCTCTTTAGACTATAGATTCAGCCAAGATTAATTATTATAACATCACTCACTTTTTTAATGAATATAATTCATATTTTATATAAAGTATTTTTTATGCATCTTAATTCTCTTTCATATCCATTTTTAATGCTTGTCAATCCTAAATTAATTGGACTAATACTTTGATACTTCATGTGTGCCATGGTTATGATGTGCTTAGATATTATAATCATTGTGTGAGCTCTCTCGTTTCTCTTCTATAGGACTACTAATTTGTGTGTTAGTATAAAAATTACCATTGGGTGTTTATGTGTGGTTAAATATAAATTCCCAATACTTATATTTCATGAGGGATCATATTTGAAGCATATTTCCTTAGACTCTTCCCACTATGTGTTCTTATAGGTATAAATTTAGTGAACTTAGTCTACAGTAGTATAACTATGTTGAGGGAAATTGGTTTGATGATTAATGCATTAAATCCATTTTATACCTAGAGGCTCCCTTTTCTACCTTACTCTCCCTTCTCTTTTTGTGTTTTTTTATAAGATTGAACTATCATCTTCCATTGTATTTAGAAACAAAGAAGAATAATACACAATCTTCTATAACAACCTTTGATAATTAGATCTATGTGTATGAAATTTATATTCAAATTTAGATAGTAATAATATATATCTTAGATACTATTCACAAATACTCCATTTGTGAAGTCAAATACCTAAAATCATGCCCTAGGTTGATCTTAGATCATACCTAAAATGAAGGATGAAAAGTTTGTAGTTGTCACCATATTCTATTTTATGTAAAATCCAATATCATGGGTATTTCATGAACTGGGAATTTAGAGTGAACAACATGCTCAACATTGGTATGGTGAATAAATAGAGACTCTATAAAATGAACAATATGGTGGTGTTATCTCTTTAGGAGATATCCTCAATCTGAGCCATATAAGTGTGGCCAATATCTCTATAAGAATTGATCTCAATGGATTATAATATATAATAATTTGATATGGTATAGTTATAGCTTATCATTAATCATGATCTGAAGAGGATTATAAATAATAAGCACTTCATGTGAAGTAGAATTCAGAACTGGCTCCATCTCAAACCTATCAATATTAACCAAATAAGGAAAAAATAGGTAAGTCATGGAGTGAAAGAGAGTTAGATCAAATGAAGTTATAAAAATAATGATAGAATAATATTATTATTGATTATAAGAGTGTTTAAGGGAGGAATGATAATGAAGGATTTATTCATCCTTAGATTGAGCCTAGCCAAACAAGTATGCGTTATCTAAGGTGTAACCATATTTTTAATCATAAGTGGTGAGATAAATGTTAAGGGATTAAACCACTATTTTATTATAAGATGTATGAGAAGTGGGATTATTAGGAATGAATACAAAAGTGGGAAGCTATTCAGTTGGTTTATTTTGACATAGAGGGTACAATGTGGGTAGAAAATGAGTGATAATTCTATAGGGAAGTTTTGATGTTTTAATTTTCATACTAATATATTTGGGCTCATCATATTCATAATCAATGAAGTTAGGTGTTTTTTTTTCCACAAGCGTGGGGTGTCTACTTTAAATTCAATGTGCATTGACAAGATAATTAAAGCACTAATATTCATGAAATGGTATTCTAGGTAAAGGTTCAAGGGTTGGAATATCAAAAACTTCTTAGAAAATTCCAAGGGTTATTATCACCTTTATCTTATAAATAACACCCATTTAAGTAAAATTAACAAACTAACATGTAGAAGAGGTCATCTCCCTCATACAATGATTCTAATATCAATTCAATAGAATGTTATAAGTTAGAAGAAACTTAAATATCATTACCTTAAATCTAACCATAACATGTTGTATTGTGATAGGAACAAAAACACATCCTAATGGAGGAATTTTTCTTTTGTCATATCCTTGGAATGTGTGCTTTAGGTAGACTTAAGGTTGCATTGAGAATATCCTAAGATTTTAATGAATTATGAAGAGGAAAAACAAGTTATAGAGCCTTAATCTATTAAGGCTTGATTGAATCAAATATCACTAACTTGGATGCTAGTAAAAAAATGAGGGATATCCACATGAATTAATATTTTTTTTTGAGATCATATATGCAATAAGAAAAAATTAAGGAAATAGATGCATTTGTAGTGTGATCAACCTAGATGGACATTACTTCACATTATTGTAATAGGATTTCCTCATGTTTAATCTATTTTGAATTGAATAAATCAAACTAATAGATCTAAACTATTGAAGTTGATATACAAGAAATATAAAGATCTAAAAGTTAAATAAAAAATTTATAGAATTAGAAATTAACAAAAAATATTTAATTAACCAATAGATGTACAAAACTCCCCCAAATAGATTTTACTCTAACTATGATTAGAAACTATCTAAAGAAACCTATAAATTATGTCAAGTCCAAAATAAACAATTTAAACCATGTTGAGATAAGGCCACACTAGGAGGACATGGCTGCAATAAGATAACATGACCACCCTATGGCCTTATTTTTTACTAGAATTCATGTCCTAGTTGAGTGTGCAACTATTTTTTTGATCCAACTATGTGTACCTATCTATGAGGGTTTGCTATTTTTTTATGTGTGCTACTTTATCATGTGTAAGACTTAAAAAATACAAAACCTAGATCTTTCATAATAAACCAAATAAAAATCAAATGCCAAAAGAGGAGAATAGGGTTAGTATAATAGCCGAGCTACCCTAAAAAAACTTGCATAATCTTAAGTGTTGCCTACATATCTCAAATGGGCCTTAGTTCAATGTATTTCTCCCTCCTAGAGTGAGTGTGTGATCTTCGATTGTGAAATTATATGAATGAAACTAAGATATTGATTGAAATACCTAAAAATGGATGCCATTGACTTAAAATAAAATATATTCACACATGGCCTATGATTTTTAAAATGTAGGATAATTAGAATTTGAAGAAATGGTTCTCTTTTTCTTAGTGTGTAGTAAAATTTCCAAGTGATTTAGATATGTGTTTGGATAATCCCTAATGTGATTATATATCTACTATTTTGAATATTTATACTAATAAACATTTATAAAATCATGGGAGTAGTTAAATGTAATGTCTTGAATTTTTAAAGTTACCATTGATTTGCAAGGACAAGGCCATAAAAGGGGACAAGGCTACAATAAAACCCTATTGACCTAGCACAACCCTATCCTATAAATATAAGGACTATTATAAAAAATGTAAATGGTACTTACATGAAGATTATGGATGTCTATATGATGTTTTGAGTATTTAAAATACAATTTTTAGAGTAGTGTATGATACCATAGAGACTACAAGTTAACAAAATGGTGAATAGGCCAAGTATGGTAAGTATGTCAATATTAAACATTATAAATCACTTTAATAACTAATATCATGTGTTTAAACCCTAGATCTAGGATAGGTAGCTTCTTATCCCATAAGTGGTGATCAAATAATTTTCACATGGAGAAAAATATGCATGAGACAATTTTTACGATGTAGATAATTACTTGTGAGCTCAAAAAATAGGATTTGAGATGAGAACTTAGAAAGTAATTCTTTAGGATTTTAATCATCAAAGATAATTAGATTTGGAGAAGGTTGTAAAATATGGAATGATTCATAAAGTGGATTAGTTTTAAAATAAACTAAGCCTAATTGAATATGATTTTCAATCAAAGCATGTAGGCTTAGCACTCCTAGTATAATTGAGGTAGGATGATCCAATTGTATCAGCTTGGTTAATGTAGTTTGTGATATAAATATTAGAAACAAATTATATTAGCCTAGTTGATACAATAAAATTATAATTGATTAAACATATATACTATATCAGGTTATCTGATATAGTCAAGGTAGGTTTATCTAAATGTGACTATATCAATCTAACCAATATTGTTGATGAAATGACACTAGTCTTAGAAATAGACTGTACTAAGCTAGATAATAACATTTAACTTGAGATGGAATCAAAGTGGTCAAATAAGAATATTAAATTATAATTTATGATAGGGTTATGAGGTCAAGGAATTGTACTAGGTTGGCTAATATAAATGTGATATCAAAAATTTTAAAAGTGATGATTTATTTAGATTCGATAGATTCAAAAAAATGTGGAGTCATGATGTTTATATAGGTTGGATAAGGAATATGATGATTAATATGATAAGGAATGATATAAAAAACACCATATTTCAAGTTTTTTAAGTTACCAAGTTTTCTATGTCATTAGAAGAATGAGGATTAATTGTGGTTTCAACAGCATTAGTGGCTAGTTGGGAAGGGGTTTTATTTTTATTTCAATTACTATATTTTTAGTTTGGAGTATGATTTATAAGTGGATTGTAATAAATGGTAAGGTAAGAATTTTCATTTTGAAGTGATTCACATTTTACCTTAGAGTCATGAGCATTATCTAACTTATCATAGGCTTGGTGACATCTCTAATCATGGCTTCATTCTCAAATCCTGTACCAATTAAGAACTCAAAATCTTAGATGTTTATGTTGCTTATAATTCTCATGACAATGACCCCAACTTAAGTGAAACCATTTTTTTAGGTTGTAACAATGAGTAGTAGGATGAAAAAAATAAAATCTCTAGGTGATGGTCTAGGAAGGCATTACCTAATCTTAGTTAGGGAAAGAGGCTGATGGATTTTTTAATTGTTAACTTGTGAGGGAGGACAAGGATGTTGGAAGGTACCTTCATTGATAGGTAGGTAAATATTAACTTCATTGGATGTTCTTATTAAAATGATATTGATGGTTTTGTTATTATCATAACTATCAAAGACAGTATCATTCATAACAAACTATATTTTGTTAGATCTTGTAAACATACATTTACCAAGCTTAGGTTGGGAATGTTTGAATTGTCTTATAAGGAAGTATTAATGTTTGGCTTGATCTAAGACTTCTTCTAGAAATTTGGAGAAAGAATCCTCTGTGTATTTTAATTTAGCATTTATAATGTTCATGGAAATTTGGAAGAGGTTGTCATATGACATATTATGATTATATTTGTTTAATAAGGATTTCCAATGTTTGATAAAGATTTGGGTAATCTCATTTTCCACTTGTTGAAATTGATAAAGTGAGTTAAATTATTTTTAGGAAAATCATTGATTGAAATTCTTAAACCACTGCTTTGACTAAGTATTCCAAGCTAGAAATGAAATTAGACTTTATTTTATTGTTCTATTATAAATCATCACTAGAAAATATTTTGAAAATTGGTTTGGTAACCATAAATTTGTTGAGTTTAATTCAATATTTACAAAGATTAACAAATGTAGTCAAGTGTAAATCATGATTATTAGATCCATTATAAGAGATCATAGGAGTGATGCCACCTATTTTAATGTATACATTTTTAGGTATTAAGGGTTTTTTTAAAGGTTCTTAATGATATTGCTATGAAGAGAATGTTTAAGAATTATATTTACAAGAGTGTTTCTAAGAAGGAGTGATGGGGAATTTTAATTTGGACTTCCCTACTAAATTTTTGAGGCTTATTTTGCATTTGTAAATTTTGATATGCATTTGTATCATGTGAGTATTATTCTTAGCTTGAATGTTATCCATTTGACTCATTATTATTAAGTTAATTTGGTTAGGATTAGAAGTATTTTGATTGCAGAGGCTTGAATGGCCTATTGGGATGCACTATATGTGGAAATAACATTGGAATTAATGTGATCACTTTGGGTAGGCCCACTAAAATATATAACTTCCATGTTAGTAGTAATACTAGGAATGGTAAATGAAGAAGGAAATAGGGAAGCCATAAATTTATTTTCTCCAACTCTTGTAGAAAATTTATGATTAGGGTAAGAAGATACTCCATGTGGGTTGCCATCATGATTGTTAGACAACTGCAAGGTCCTTTCCCATATGTTTAGGTTGACCTTGAATATATATTTACATCTTGTATATATACTCTATGATACATTACTCTTCAACATCATGTTATTGGAGTAGGTGACCCCATCTGATGGTTTTATGATTTTTATATGGATCATAGTGTTTAGATCTAGTGTAATCCATATTAAAATCATTAGTAATTTGATCTTAAGTCATAGAAAAAATATTAGGCATGTGAGTCTTTTTTAAGAATTTATTGAAATTGGTTACTTCCATAACATTAGGATTTTTACAAAATCCTAGAAAATATTATTAGGTTTTCTTTTTGGATTGGTCTAAGATATGTTCCATAATGGAAAATAAATTATCAACTATACCGAGTTGGTCAATGTAGTCAATTAGATAGGAATATTACAAATAGATTGTATCTAGCTACACGATACAATATGAATATGGAATAGGGGATATAAAAATGTATCAATCTAGTCTATACCACATGATCATATAAAAAATTATATTAGGTTGGTGGATGAAATTGGAAATAAGACAAACATGTATCAGGTTAGATGATATAGTTGGAAAGAAGGGCAAAACTATATTAAGATGGCCGATACAGTAGGAAATAGAAAAATAAAGATGAAATGTATCAGTTTATCTTATGTGATTAAAAAGACACTAATAATTATATAGGTATTTTTTATTTACTTATTAGACAAAAAACATAATGGTATTGGGTTAGATGATAGAGTTTAGAAAGCAAACAAACTAATAATTTAACTAAATAGTATAAAAATGAACAAAGCAAGAAGTTATTATTAAGTTGGGTGTGTTTGATTTATACACTCACATATATACTAATTTTAGGCATAAATAAATAATACCTAAAGGGTATTGACTATAGAGGTTTCCACTATCTTGTAGTTATACTATACCATATTTAAGGTACATTGAGAGTTACTTCCTAGGTCTAATTTCTTACTATTGCACTTAAAAATCAAATGGATGAAAATATTTATATTGACTAGAAAAAAAATCCATATGCACTTAAGATATACTATGAGTTACGTGAAAGATAAATTATTTATATAGTATTTTCTAATGGATTGAGTATTCGTGTAATACCCCTCACACCATGACTCATGCAAAAATGATGAATGTTTGGCCTAGAATAATATCTCATATGAGTTTTAAAACTACCAAAACATAGTTCTAAGAATAGAAAATAAAAAATAGAAATAAATATGATTCATATTGAAATAAAAATATACAACATGCAATGAAATAAATAAACACTTTGAAGTGTATCAGGTTGGCATACAACCATAAACCAAAATCGATAAAATAGAACTATATCAAGTTTGTCAATGTAGTTTGAATAAAAGGCAAAATTATATTTATATGGAAAATACAATTGGTAGAAGGAATAATTATATTATCATAGTTGATATACTTTTAGACAAATATGGAACTATATCAAGCTAACTAATAGAATTTCTAAGACTAATAAATTATATCATTTCAGTTGATACAGTTAAATTGAAACATATATGATGGTTTTGATGATGTCACTAAGAATCTAAAATGATAAACTTGAAACTCATCTAACCATAAGTGGGATAATATTCACATAAATTTCATCATAATTCATGCATGGGCTATGATGACCTATAACTATCCTCTTTCTCTCAATAGATTAGGACTCAAATAAGGTCAATCAAATAAATCCTATGTATACATTGGATGAGTAAGAATAGACCTAGGATGTATGTGGATCTATAAAAAGGTAAAATACAACTCAAATGTCAAGAGGAAAGGGTTATAAATCTTAATTTTGTAACATAGGGAATTTAATCTGAGTAGGGCTCAATGAAAATAAATGATTGTAACAATGATAATAAATATGCAAGTAAAGTAAATGATGGGTAAATGATTGTAAATAAGGTGAGGTGCAATGGTCAACCAAATGGGAGTATATACAACCTAAGGTGATAAATGTAAATCTTAAGTAATCATATATATTTACTATTTTATTTGATAAAACAAAGAGATTAAATAAGTATATACACATATATCCACCAAGAAATATCAATATCTAATCTACTAAGTAAAGTAAAAAGTGTAGGATAGAAATAATTACCTTGGGTTGGACCCATCAACACTTCAATCTTCCTATTTGGATCAAGTGGGCATTTTTAGGAGATGTTGTAGGTTGAATAACTCAATTTTTTTGATAAAAACATAGATATCCTTAGTTGAAAAATCCAAAATAACTCCCTTATTGAGCTTCAATGACACCATAAGATATGACCTACAAGATAAGGTTACAAATCATTTAACTCTCCTAATTAATACTTAGTTAAAATAATTCAAGTACAAGAAGAGTGTATGAATGTGATATATTTTAGGAATGAAATATGACCCCTATATATATATATCTAATACCAAAACTAATATTGAACTCTACATCGATGGTATCATCTAGGATGATACTGTTAGAGTATGTTAGCTGACATAATATAGTATCTGTTAGGTTGATATAACATAAATTATATATGTCAAAGTTATAATTATATTAGGATGGTTGATATAATACATGGAAAACTTAAGCATGAAATATATTATATCAACTAGACCGATACCATAGGATATAGGGAAGCTATAAAATTTGGATATAAAAAATAAAAAGAGATAAGACAAAAATAGACTCAGAGGAAGTCAAATTGATAGTAGTGATGGTGTGATAGAATAATATGAAAATATATCTCATAAAGTAACATGAACTAATCCCACCCCATTCTCGATGTACCCTATAAGGCATGCCCTTAGGGAGATTGATGTGTCAACAAGCCAATGCAAGAGAAAGAGTTAATAAAGTTATAAAGTTTACAATATTAGGTGTATACATGGTTTATTCCCAAATTTTCCAATTATGCATTTATTTGATGTTAGTTTATTTTAAAAAATTATTTCAAGAATCAGGTTATCACTTTGAGATTAGTCACATAATTTGATAGTGAAAACTTCACTATTACATATGTTCACAATAAAAATTATTTCTTTATTTGTTAATGTAAATATTATATAACTATATAGGGGGAAATTTTATTATAATATCCAATTATTAATTTTATAAAATTTTAAATATTTTTCTAATTACATTTAAAGGATAAATAGTCATTTCCAATAGGAAGAATAGTCAATAACTCTTAGAATTTGTGGTAGAAGTAGTTATAAAATTTGAGAAAGCCAATATTGTTAAAGAATACCTAGAATTAATCATTTATAGTTTATTACTCAAATTGAGATTAACTTTAGGAATCCAATTATATACATATCAAATGTAGATGAATATTGTAGTAACTACATGTAGGCATTCAATGGAAATCAAGTGATGAATTAAATTTTTACTTCACAAGTGATAAGTGTCAGGGACTTGGTAGTTAAAATTATGTTTGAGTTATCTTAATGTGAGCTATACTTTATTGATAGTTTTAACCTAGTTCTTAGTTAATTTATGTAGTTCTAAAATGTGTAAACATTTTGGAGATGTGGTTATGAACCATATTTTTCATTATAAATAATTTGTATTGAACCATTTTTAATTAGAAATAATAAAAGACAATTAAATTTGACAAAATTGTTGATCTTTTAAGTTATAAGTAATCATAGTGTGGATATTTTTTGATTTTGTGTTTTAATTTTCTTAGTTAGATTGATTATTTATGTTTTCTCAGCTTAGATTTATCATTAATGTGATTTATATATTATATTTTGAGTTGGGTAAATTTATTTGTGTTGTTCTAACCATTTTATTGACAAATTATAAGCACGATAAAATATTACAAACAAATGAACTATGATATTTTTTAAAATTTATTATCTTGTCAATTACTCTTATGAAATTTTCATATAATATTTTTTAAATCTTAGAATATATTACTGTGTTTGTTTGAATTTAATATTAATATTGGATTTAAGGAATACGAGTTTACATTACAATATTTCTCATTTGATGTTTTCTTTATAAAATAATAGATGGGTGGTAATGATTTATATTTTTTACCTTAACCTTCCCTATATATATATTTTATTTTTCCTTATGATATTAAAATCATTGTATAGTAGATTAGCATAATTATTAATATCCATTTTATTTTTAGTTAGAGGGTGTTAGTTTAACTTGTGAAGTGAAAAACCATGGAACCTTGTCCCTTGGAAGGTTTTAAGCCACATGTAGTAAAATTCAATTCCACTACGGATTCTTTTTTGAGAGTCACAAACTACAATTTTTGCTTTGGGTCTAATTCATGTGATCCTAAAATGAGAAGATGTATACCCATCATTTTTTGGATCCTATGAAAAAAATGAATTACAAAATTTACATCAATTTTAAAGCAATATGTTATGTTAAAATATCACATGAAAATATGACATAGAAATGGGGATATAGAGATTTTGACATCAAAATTTATACAAAAAAGTGTTGAAATGTATTTGTTCCTCTTTACACTATAATTAATTAGACATTATAATTAACTCTAAAATAGAGACATAAACTATTAAAATATCATCTTGAATGATATATAAGATAAAATATAGTAAAATAAAAAGATATAAAAAATTTACATGATTTTTAAATTACTAAACATATAAACTAGGGATAGGGTTAGAGAATTGTCCTTGTAATCAATTTACTTCTGACTGTATTAAAATTTCACAAGCCATGACTACCTAATAAATCCTAAAAATATATATGAATCATAAAATAGTGACTCAATGTCTACTAATACAAGTCTTTAGGAGACATATAGGAGTGTAGAGCATTTTTGTCTATTACTATGAATTTCTCTTATTAGATTGTGTGTTGAATCTAAAAAATCTAGGTTCATTCACCTACATATATATGTGATCTATTTTATATGGGAACCTAAATTGATGTGCAAAATAATTATAAAATCATAACCCTAATCCTACACAAGCACACAAAATTAGATCAAATGAAAAAGGGGGAAAATGGGGTAAGTGGGAATGGTTGAGTTATATTCAACAAACCATTGTTGACCAACTTTTACTTGCATAGACCAATGGGCCTTAGGCCAATGTAGTTTTCTATTTAAGTTAGATCATATGAATGTAATTAGAAAATTTGATTAGAATTCTTGACAAGGGATACCCTCAACCTATAATAAAAAATGTTAGACTTGGCCAAGGACTAGAAATTACATTAGAATTATAATAGATATCTTTACTTATAAAGTAGATGTTTTTTAAATAAAAAATAAAGATGCCTTATAAGTGATTTTTAGGTCCATTAAAGTGTTTCCACTAATGTGAATTTATAAATAAAACTTTATAATGTTTCTGATAACTGACATATTGAGATGTGCAAGAAAAATATCGGGAAGCACGTTGTTTTAAAAATATAGTCATTAGAGCATGGGAGATAAGTTCACACTACTAGACAGGTGCACAATGTGCTACTATTTGTCTAGTGTGCACTTGTCCTAAAAGGATAGAGGCTTATGAAATAAGACTAAAAGTAAATTATTTAAATAGGGTTAAATAGGGATAAAATAGGGAAGTCTATAATTTGTTGATAGTAATTATAGTACTTTAAAGGATTTTTTAGATATTGTTGTTTATCAGAGTAGTGAATTAGCCAAGTAAGGTAAATATGTTGAGAACAAATATTGTCAATAATTTTTTATTAAATTCTAAAGTTTAAATCCATTACTTTATTCTAGTGATGCATAAAATTACTAAAGTAAAGGAAATTAAAATCTGAGTGTGTATATACACTTCACCTTTGTCATGGAAATGTGCATGCCACCTTGTTGAGACATGTGGGGAAGTGTTGATCTTGTGGAAAATTGAGAGTGATCAAGTCTCAATTTGAAAAAGTATTAAATATGATTTAGTTGGAAATATTATATGTTTCAACCCTCATATATTACTTTATAATTCTTGAAGATATGGAAACTAACAAAGTGGTTCGTTAAAGTGCAACCAATATGTTGAGTGTCACTAAGATCTCATGTAACTCACTGAATGAAATAAAAATAAGAGGTGGGAACTAGCACATGGTTTGATAAATTGAAACCAAGACATTAATTATCACTAAGATCAAACATGGTCCAATTATAAAAGATGAATCATAAGTTTTAGACTGATCTAGATTTAAACTATAACTTCTTGACACTTTAAAAAAGAGAAATATAAATTTTTCAAACCATTAGTTTGGTCACGAATGGATACCATGTATCTTATATTATATAGAGTGTAAATTTTAAAATTTGAAAACTATTTGAAATCTTATAACTATCTTTATACAAGTGTATTTACACTCAAGTAGATATAATAGTGGAGTGCATAAGAAAGTGGAATGCCACCATGATCTAAAAATTCTTATTTTTTCATATTTTTTACTATCAACTATGAAATGTATTTATTGTTAAATACTAGAGATAATAACATTATGATGCCCACTTTTTGAGATGAGGGATATTTCATAAAAATCACTTGTCTTAACATAAAAAATGAGATCATTTTTGAAAGATATAATCATGTAATATCAGGTTTCATATTTTAATTATATTGGAATCATATAAAGAGCTTGTATATTTAATTACATAATGTAATTTGAATATATAATTAAAGTAGTATATTAATCAAGTACAAGTATGAAATATGTATTGTAAACATAGTATTTTTTTAAAATGAAGAATTTAATCACATAAATAATATGTGAATGATATGTATCATGTAACCATAGATATATGTGTTTAATATGTATTATTTCATGATGATATTCATGGCACCATAGTATCCAATAATGAACATGTAAGCCTAGTCACAAAATTACATAAAATAAATCCAAAATTTTGCATACAAGGGAAATGTAAGATGTCACATAGAGTTAAAACAATTGTATAAAATGTCACACATAAGGCCCAAAGGATTAACACAAGGTACATTTAAAATTAAAACAAAAATAAAAGGCCAAAGACCACAAACACATGGCATGGTGATTTTATACAAACAAGAGTGTGTATGTTGAACATATACAAGGCCAAGTTCTACATTCAATAAGCAAGAAAATGGATCATATTATGTAATGAATCAAGAATAAAGAGAAAATGAAGATAACATATTTGGATCATATATATGTATGTTAATGATATCAAATAACATATTTATCATGAAACATGAAAACATAAAATAAAATGAGACATTTTTTTTCATTATAACTCAACATGGAAAAGAGTTTATGGATAAATATAACATGTATAAGTGTAAATATGGAATGATTAGATTCCCCAAATTGAGAAAGGTTATTGGGTAAAATGTTTCCTAGCATCGAAACCATGTAGAAGTATGTCTTAGCTTTAAATTTTACTTATATCTAAATATGCATTTTGTTATGAGATTAAGAATCATATAAGATCCCTATGAGTGTGTTGAATTTAGAATTAGAGATTAAAAATACACAAAGAAAATTTATAATTAGGAGGAAAGGTGCATAATGAATTATTGTCTGACTGGTGTGACTTTGTATTAATTAACTATATATATGAATTTATGACTAGGATAAATTTCCTGTGTATGATTTTTTCCTGGTTCTAAAGAAATATGTCATGTTTCACACTTAGGTTCCTTGTGAGAAGCATTTCATATTGAAAATGTAATGAGATATGTTATGTATCATTCATAAATATAAATTACATATGAAAAATATGTAATCCATGAATATTTTTGTGAATTTTTTGGGTACATTTTTAGAATATATGAATGTTTTTGTATTTTTTAATAATTGAAAAGTAAAATATGCATGAGTGAAAGTTGAAAAAGCTTTGAAACAAAAGGTAAGTATCAAGGTCTTTAAAATGGAATTAGGAGGGGGATATTTTAACAACCCTCAACAAGTTTTTAAAGCAAGCATGATAAGAAATAAGGAAAATTAAATGCCCTTAATGTGGATGTATATATAGTGTAGCTAAGATGGAAATCATGTCCATGTAAACTCATGTAAAATAGATAAATATGATTATGAAATTAAAAATGAGGTATAAATAATGTATACATGGGTAATAATGAGAAAATGAGTTTCCATGAAATATTTGCATTTAAATCTTAGTAAGATAATTATTTTTAGTTGTTAGAATTGGGTTAAAATAAATAAAGGAAGTTAATCAAGGTCATTAGCTCAACTAGGATTTTGGGAGGGAATGGTATAATGTATATAACTAGTTATCTCATCAATAGAATACTCATATTTACATCTAACTATTTGATAATAAGGAGCAAGATCTTATGAAAGAGAAAAAGTGCCAAGTGTAGAATCTTCTAAATATGAAGAATAAGTTGGCCAAAATTTAGCTGCCATAAATAGGAGTCATTTAAAAATTTGATGTATTTGACCTTAACTTTATTGATAGCTATTATGAATGTCTTGTGTTAATCATTAATTATGTGGGATGATAGGTAATGTGTCTTCCTTAACAACTTACAAGGCCATTTAGGATGGTCTAGTTGGTAGCTGAGTCAAGTAATGTTGTTTTGTCATCAAATGGTAATTTTTTATGGTCTTAATTATGTGTTTAGCATTGTTTAAGGTAGGTTTTATAAATTTAAGGCTAATTATGACATCAAGACAATGAATAACTATTCTCAAGGAGACAAGGTGTTTAACAAGATTAAGGTATTTTATTACTTTAGTCTTATTGTACATTCTAATGTTGAGATGAAACTTACTAGTAAATATAAAATGTGAAGGTTTTTTCTTAGATAGAGGTATTTTTAATTCATCTAATGTTAAATGATGACATCATGCTTTTATGTGTCTACACATATGCCCTAAATGTCTTAGTAACTAATTTATAACATTGTAAGCCTCTTTGTAACTGCCATTCATCATTTCCAATGGTCAAATGAGGATTTAATGTAAAAAAATTTGGTAAAAATAGGTGGGAAACATTTTTACACACTCCTCTACCTCTGTACAAGTTAGGAGAAGCTAAAGATTCACATGGTTCACCATCTCTAATAGTTATAAAGGGTAGAATAATTAGTTTATTGAAGAAAAGAAAATTTTAGAGATCTTTTATAGAAGGATTACATTGATGTAAAATGTAAAACTATTACATGGGTCCCCATGGTCTTATCAAATCTAAATCCATACAAAAATTTGAGCTATAGATTTAAAAAATGTAAAAACCCACTCCATTTCTCCATCGAGTTTCTCGGTAGCTCAAGATAATCAACCAATTTTCACTTAGCACTCTAAGGAGAGAGAAAGTTGGGACCCAATATATTTTTAATAGGATGGTACCCTAATTTATTTATAATAATTTTCATTTGATATCTGGTTAGCCTCATTAACTTTATCAATAGTCATTAAGAAGTTAAGGTGCATAAAAAATATTCAAAACCCCACTAGGGTTGATTTTATTAAAATATAGAGTCTTAAATCTAGATGAATATATGAGAATGATTTGAAATATTATATTGAACACTAATTTAACCATAAAATACCATTTTAATTTAGGTTTATTCATGTTCATGATTAGTGTAGTGTCCAATAGTCTTGTTTTGCTAGTTTGAATAACATAGTCAAGTTGCAAGAGTTGTGAGGTGTTTTGGGTGTATTATATGGATGAAATGAGATAATTAATAGTTGATCCAATCCTTTTAATTTTCCTAAAATATATATATTCACCATTTTATGCATTAAATTCAATAAACATAGAAAAAAATTCATGCATAATTTGAATAGTTTGAACTTGTGGCTATGGTGGAAAGACCTTATCAAACAGAAATATGTTTTCATTATCTATGATCCTAGAATGAAAAGTGGAATATTAAAATATACTTGAATATAATACTCAAAGAGGACCTAGATGACAAGCCTTAGAGTTCAATATTCAAGAATTTTTCTTCAAGGCAAGACCAAGGGAGTTTTATGAACCTATAAGTTTGTAGACCTATAGGTCAGCATTGACAATAAATGAGCATATGAGAAGTATAAATTATACCATTAAAAACATTTGATTTGATTTTATTTTCAAATATCATCTAAAAAATCCTTGAATCCTAAGATTTATTAGGCCAACATTGAGAAAAAGAGATTCAAAGCAACACAATGCAATGAAATCAAGATGGCCTATGTTTCCATAGGAAGCTTTGGGTAAGTGCATGGAGTTGGGGGACAATTCCATGGAAATTTTCAATAAATCGATTGAATTAATAAATAACATTATTAAATAATATGATCACATTATTTTAAACATTAATGCAATCTCATTATTAACACAATCATGTTATTATTTTTTTCAATAACATGATCGCATTACCTTTGTCACCAAAAAAATAAAAATTGAAACTTGAATGCAAAATTACCCATTTTTCATTCTAACCTTTCCTTCCATGATCACATGTTGGGGGAGAGAAATAAAACCTTACCATGAAGCTTTAAAATTCATCCTAAGAAGCTATTAATCGATAATTCCACCATATAGAAGAGGTAAGTGTTAAAAATCTACACTTTTTAAGCTTAAATCTTAGTAATTTTTAGTAATTTTCTTTATTTAACCCTAATTTTTAGTAATTTTTAGTTTTAATTTGTTTTTTTTAAATGTCCATCTTGCTAACCCTCCTAACCCTCCATAGAACCCTCTTATTCCTCCTCCTAACCCTCCATAAAACCCTCTTATTCCTCCTCCTATCCCTCCACCTAACCCTCCTAAAGTTCCAAAAAAACTCCTAGGAAGTTAGGAGATTCTAATTGAAAATGTTATGGAAAATAAAATTTAAATTGAAGAATTGATTGGGAAAATGAAGGACCCCACTTCCACCAACCCCCACCGTACCCATCTAGTCAATTCCCTAGAGACATTATTAGGTTAAATTGACTCTATAACGAGTCAAATTGATAGATGGAATTCATATTGGGATAGTTGCAGGGATTATTATCCTAAAAATTGTCAACACTTAATGTCATATATATATATATATATATATATATATATATATATATATATATATATATATATATATATCAAAATCCTCTATTTGTGCCGTATTCATTGACCTAACCAACAATGCACCATTTTTGGTAACTACTAAACATTTTCCAATCCATCACTACCAATATAATCAAAATCCTCTATTTGTGCCGTATTCATTGACCTAACCAACAATGCACCATTTTTGGTAACTACTAAATATTTTTCAATCCATCACTACCAATATAATTTAATCAAAACCAATTTTGGGGATTGATGGTAGATGGTGTTTGATTATCCACCATGTAACAACTATTAGGCACAATTTTTTTTTAAGGAATCTCTACTATGAGTTTGTCCTTGATGATATTCTAAACTATTTTGAATATAGTGAGTTTTAGGGCCAAGGGAAAGCCTCTATGTAGGATCTATTAGGTGCATGTCATGCACCTAATCAGCCTATAAGTATCTATATCCAAAAGCCAATTCATCTTGAGATCCCTTTTATAGTTCATTAGGTTATGGAGATCAACACTTTGAATGATCTTATTTGTATTCTTAGTTTTCTCACTAAAACACTCATTCAACATATGAGTAGGCTCTCATAGACTATTTCTAGAGATATGCCACCTACTATGCATACTCAACCCCATCCTTGCATTTCTTATGGAGCTATGTGTATTGTACCTTCTAATGATGATGGTGCTAGTGGTTCAAATGGATTATATTATATTCTTATGAGTGATGAATTTTTGGCATGCACATTTGGTATGAAAACATCAACCACTATATAGATGCAGGTATATTTTATATAAATATCATGTTAAATTTAAGTTATATTTATAAATTTAATTTAACTAACATTTAATTTACATAGAAATTGAATAATGTATATTTCATTTTTTATGTCATCATAGTCAACATTTGTAGCATTTTATTTGATGCAGCCATTGTTTACATTTTTGGATCCAGTTATTGGCCCATATAATACTACATTTGTCTCTATTAGGATGACACCTTTACTTATACAGAGGTAAAATTTTGAGTTAATCTTATTCTCTATTTACATTTATTCTATGTATATTTTCCTTTTAAGTTAAAGTTATCTATCAAGTATCTTGATGCATTGGTTCTAACAAGCTTCCCTAATATGGATGTAAACACACACTTACCTCTACCAAATACCTATCTCTAATTTTTTCTTGTACTTATTTATCTTATATCTTCAACCTCTTTCTCTCTTTGATCACTTTTTATTTACTAGGTCTTTCTTGTTCAGTCTTACCTACTCAATGGATCTTAAGTCTCATTTTATTCACTTAATCTTCCTTCTCTAGTTTAAGTAATTTTACCAATCAACTATCTATGTAATATCTCCTTTTAACATCAACCTCCTCAATTCATACTCTATTTTCATGTTCACTCTCTTTATCCTTACTATGTTCTTTACAATCTTCTTATTTATTCTCATAGGTCTACATGATACTATGACTTTGTCCTTGAAAAATACTCATAATAACATATACCTACTCAATTACATCTCATTTCATGCATCCAACCATTCCACACAACCCCCAAGCTTCAACTCTGCACTTAACTTTTCTTTCCTTTTTGACACCTCCCTTCTACTAGCCCTTTTTTTAGGCAAGCCTCCTTATTCTAAGTAAACTACAAAGCTTCTAACCAAACAAAACACATATTTAGATACCCTTTGACATCAAATATCTCATTTATGTACTTTCATAATTTAACTCTATTTGGAGAACACCTAACTCAACACCCCTTAGGACTAATTAGGTCTCATAGGCCTAATTCAAGGCTACTGACTATGAAACCATATCATACAAACTCAAATAGACTTTAAACCTTAAAAATCCTCTTCCTCCTATATAAATATATGTGTCCACAAATTTTAATGACTTTTCATTAGTTAAATCACTTGTTATCTCATTTTCCAGTTTCAAACCTTAACTTGTGTTGTCTCAATCCTACACCTACCTAAGAGGATAATAAATGAGCTAGAATGACCTTTTAACTCTTATAAAAGATTATCATTCTTGAAATGGATCTAACCTTACCCCAAAAATATTATAAAACTATTACTTTTCCTTTGTCAATACTAAATCACTCCCAACATGTAGTTTTATATAATTTTTGTACCCCTCTAACATGACTATGTCAATAAATAGGATAGAATAAACCCTTAAGACCCTTTACCTTCATTTGAGATAAATTCACAAAATCACACACATGGAAAAATAATATCCCACAACATTCACAATATATACTATGTTTGTATATGACATTCACCCAACATTAGATACTTTTGGTAGATGTAATTTCTTGTATGCCTATTACTCAAATCTATGTATTATTGGCATTGCACACATGTGTCTATATTGTATGCCTATCATGGAAATCTATCTAATTTATATTTAGTTTTTATTTCATTATGTGTTATTGTATAGTGTTGTTTTGATATTCTAAACCATTATCTATTAGATTTCATATTTAATGTTCTACACAAATTAGGATTAAAAAAGTATTCTTTTTAATGCTATAAATCTTGGATCTCCCGTATTTTTTTAAATTAAAGTTTTTATTTCATTGTGTGTAGTGGAAATGACTAATGACACACTTATCTATTTTTCATTTGTCATCACCCATTTAAAACTTTTCAATTGATCATTAACATAATGTGATTACACTTAAAACCCATACCAAAACATGTTCAAACTTTTATAATTCAAAGACATAAAATCATTCATAAATCCCTACAAATTTATCACTCATATAACTATACCTATAAGTCACCTAATCTTTCACCTTCACCTAGATTTAATTACTTTTTTACTAGATATTATTGAAACTAGGCCTACTTCTTGTATGCCTTATATTATTCTTGTTCTTTTATATTTTCCCTCAGCTCTCAAGTAATCTCTATCAATACTTCTTCTACACTCAAATCCTTTTGGTGACCTACATGGTATACTTATTTATATTTGTAAATTTATCTTTCATAAACTTTAAATATGAACTTATACCTAACCTTGAATATAATTTATTTAGTCTTGTAAAAGGCAACCTTACTGATTTGAAATAGAATATTCACTCATGAGACAATGATCCATCTTTGGCCAAAACCCTTTATCATCCCCTAATACCACCTAATGCACAATTTGATCTTATATTTTTAAGAAGGATATGAAATTACTATTCATATTTTCAAAGATCATGAAGAATTCTAACCTAACTTTTCCACTCTTGTTCTCAACTCAATTCAAAATCCACTCTCAAACAATCTTCTTTTAAACTAGTCAATTACTCATTCGGTTTACTCTTAACTAGTCACCAATCTCTTAGATCTACTCTCCTTATTTTGAAAAATATTATTCAATAATATTTTTATAGGTCTTATTGAAACTCAAGGATTTATATAGGTGTTAAAAAATACAATAAGTCAACCAACTATAGGTCTCTAAGAGATTGAGCTCTCATTCTCAAATTCTATCTTTTTAAGCTTCTAGGTCTCTAGACCTAGTTGTTGCTCCAATAGGTCAATTTATCAAATTAGAGTTTTTAAATATTAAAATTATATTTCTAGTATTATTTTATAAATATTAACATGTTATAAACCTTACCCAATTTTATATAACCAAATTAACCAAAAACTCATTTTACCCAAGTTTTAACATGTTCTGCAAGCCGAGAGTTTAGCAGAACTATTATTACAATGTGCCATGACAAAAAAATAACATTGGAAACATGTTTAGGGGGTGAATATAATGTATAATACTTGTTTCTTGGCCTCTCATCAGGCCTGATCAATAAAACCATCACCCATTTTGGCCTCAAGAATGCCCTTCCCAATACAACAAAAATGTAAATATTTAGCCTAAGTTCAAAAAAACATAAAATGAAACCTATAATTCATTTTCATGAAAATTTAGATATATTACCTACCTATTTAATCCATTTAATCTCACCCCATATATCTCAATTAAAATATTTGATATAAATCCATTGGACAAGTTGTAGTGATAGGTCCAAAAATGTAACTTTTTTGCATTGAACAAGCAACTTCTAGAGCTCCAACTACCATTTCTACATCTGGGACCCCTACCTAGGAATGTATCACTTTTACCAAATATAAATATTTAAATTACATAATATCACACTACCAAAAAATTAAAATCCTCTTGGAAGTGCATTTTCACTACTATTTTGGAGTGCAGAAACACTAATAATAAATATTTTCAAAATTTAAGTTGTGGTTGCAAAACTATTATTTTGATGCTTCCTAGCCAAAAAATGATATTTCCAACATGTATATATGGGTTAATAAAATATATTAATAGGTTATTTTACTCTCATCATGCCTAATCGATAAACCCACCACCCATTCTACCCTCAAGAGTGCCCTTCTTAATACAAGAAAAATGTTATACTTTAGCCTAAGTTCAAATATGCATAAAACAAAACCTATAAGTCATTTATATGAACCATAAAATCCTTCCCTTTCCTATTTAATCCCTATATTCACCCTATATCACTTATTTTTAACCTTCAACAACAATCTAGCAAATAAGTTGCAGTGATGGGTCCAAAAAAGTAATTTTTTGCATTAAACAAGCAACTTCTTGAGTTCTAATTGCCATTTCTACCTCTAAGACATCCACCTAAGAATATATAACTTAAATCACAGATAAATAGGAAAATTACATGTTTTCACACTACCATGACATTAAAATCCACCCAAAATTTCATTTTCACTATCGTTGTAGGGCACAAAAATACTAACAATAAATGTTATCAAAGTTTAAGTTGTGGTTGTAGAACTATGGTTTTGATGCTCCCTAACCAAAAAATAGAATTTATGGTGGATAAAATCTAGTACCATATTTTTTTCCTCCCATCATGGTTGATCGATAAACACATCACTCATTTTGGCCTCAAGAACGCCCTTTCCAATCCAAAAAAATGCAATTTTTTAGCCTAAGTTCAAACATGCATAAAATGAAACCTGCAAGTCATTTATATGATTTTTTAGATCATCAACCCACATATTTAATCCCTATAATCACAACTTATATCACTCAAATGGAACCTTTGAGAGCAATCCATTGGACAAGTTAGAGTGAGGGGTCCAAAAAAAGTAACTTTTTAGCATTAAACAAGCAACTTCTTGAGTTTTAACTATCATTTTTGCCTCTGGGACTTCCACATGAGAATATATAACTTTTATCATTTATAGATAGTAAAATTACATTTTATCACACCACCATGACATTCAAATCCACCCAAAAGTGCATTTTCACTACCATTCCCGAACGTGGAAACACTGATAACAAATATTGTCAAAGTTTAAGTTATGGTTGTATACTCTAATTTCAATGCTTTCTGATTGAAAATTGATAATAAAAATGTGTCTATGGGGTATATAATATCTAATAATAGGTTATTATCCTCCCATTAGGCTTGATAAACAAACCCACCACCCATTCTTGGCTCAAGAACACCCTTTCCAATACAAGAAAAATGTAATTTGTTAGCCTAAGTTCAAACACACATAAAATGAAACCTGTAAGTCATTTCTTAAGATTTGATCATGTCCAACCTAATATTTGATCACATCCAAATTTATCTTATCTTAGCTTCAATAATATATATTTCTCTACTAATATTGTCAACCATGTGAAGGTGGAAGCTTATCTAGCACCACTAACCTACAAAAAATTGTTAATAAGTAATTAAAAATGAAATTCATATGTACTACCTAGAAAATAAAAAACATTTGGTAAAATTGATTACATATACATTTGAAAAGTTAACATACCTACATATTTTAATCCAACAAACCACTAGGATCTAATCTAACCTTGATAGTATCAAGAATAATTTCATGGTCTAACTCTCAAACATTCCATAGTTTCATTTTAATGGCCTCCCATGATATTTTTATAATTGAATATTTGTTGCAAGAATCAAATTTGAATAGTTCAATATCTTTCTATGCATTTCAAACTCTTAAAATAACCATTGATATGAATATTTTATAAGATATCATTAGAACCAAGTACCAGTGACTACCACTAACCCAATGGGATAGTCAATGTTTTCTCTATCTATAATTAAGGAAGCCAATTTTCTCTTTCTCTCTACACATTGACACAAGTAGTAATCATTGCCCTCTTCATTATCCTCATCTGCAATAATTTCAAAAACATGCCCTATATCATAAAAAACCATTTTTAGAGACAATATGAAGATATATAATGAGAATAAATTATGCATAATGAAAAATATTCTACCTAGATGTACTAGAATAGATACATGGTCAAAGTTATTTGATGATTTCATATTTATAATTTATAATTATATTGGAACCTAATATGTGATGACTAGAATTAGAGGTTTGGAACTCTAATAATCCACCTGCTCTTACGACTCACACTCATTCCAAATAGAGTCCATGCATGTAGAATAAAAATATACCAAGTGTCTCATATGAACACTCCAAAAACTTGCATTTGAGCTACAAAATGAGAGGAGGTCACTTGAAATCATTAGATTCATATAATCCTCATACTTTGTCAAGTTTTCTTCTTCCACTAATCCTAAATGTCTATGAATAGTATAATTTGGTTGAGTACCATGACACATGTTCTAATTACACCGTTCAACCATAGTTTTTGTATTTGTCAAATAAACACCCTCTTCAAATTTTAACTCTTCCCTTGCAATAAATCTTCTTACACATATTTTAGCACTATCATGATCCCCTTTTCCATGGCCAACCTTGGTGAAACTCCAAATGTGTTATACAACAATGGTAACATGCATCTTTCTCAACCAATAAAAAATCTATGCATTTTTGAGTTACAATGTTCAATTATGTGATCAAATGTAATGTTGATTGAAAGTAATGTTCCTCTTACTCAACTATTCATAGAACTTTTGAAAACAACCTTACATATACTATGAATAATGTGATATATTATCATTGATATAGAAATGGTACTCACTTAATATTTTCCATTGTTGTTTTGTACTATTAGATGTAGCATGAATGTTATATGCACAAATATGGTAACTTATGATGAGTTTTACTACTATGATTTAACTTCCATTTAGGGTTTGAATGTGTAATTTTCATAAAATTCAACTACTAAAACAAGAAAACCAAGTGGTAATGTATCCTTATTTATCTTGAAATGTTCATCCAACCATCTAGCCTTATGTGTGTGCCTTACATACTCATAAACAATATTCTCCCTAGATTAGACCATAAATTTGAAAATAGTTATCTTTTTTTTAACAAACTCACACCTTTTAGATTCTTTGCCATGTTTTACTTCATAAGTCACTGATTTATATTTCCTTAAACCAACTAATTCTTGTCCAATTACACTTGTAGTCTCCTCATGGAAACATTTTTTTAATTTTGGCAATCCACCATAAATGATGCAAATTCCATTTAAACATGATTTGTTGTGAAATAATTGTCCATGTAGTCTTTTGTAAAAGATAGTTGAAATAAATTCCCTAATTCATTTTGGTGTAAATTCAATGCCACAGTCCTAAAAAATTTATTAGTATGAAAATTACGATGAATATGGTGAAAAGTATCATAGTGCATTGAAAATTCAACGTGTCACCTACAAAAAGTGGTGCATGTGTGATTTATTTTACATAAAAAGGTTTGGCCATCTCAAAATATTTTTAACAAATAGAAATTTATGGATTTTTTTCTAAAAATTAAGATTACAATTGTGTTTGATTCATATCCAATAAATGTTTTGAATTTAGTTCACGGTTATGAGAACCAACTCTTCTTTTCACTACATCTCTTGCATTGGGCAAAACTCTTGTATTGTCTTTCCAAGATTGAGCAACTAAATCTTTGAGAGTTTCAGCTATAGCCTTGTAATTTCATTTAAATATACTAAATAAAGACCAAAGATCATTGGTATTAGGTTCATTAAGTATTTCATATCTTTCAATTGCTTTCACTACTTTTTTTATTTTTATATTAAGTGTTCGGCTTGTTTTTGAAACCATTCATTTTTTCCCTATTTGGTTACTTATTGCACAAGTTGTAAGTATATGTTGGGGAAATTATAATATTAGGTGCATGATTTTGGGCTTATAGTAGGATATGCATCATGTATATTTTCAACAATTTCATTGTTTTCATCATTCATGTTAGATGTTCTTAGTCCTAATGTATACATTATAGGTCTCATATTAATCAATTTTATTAATGAACTAAATTATTGACATCTTTCACTATCATAATCCAAATTATGAAATAAATTATCCCAAATTTGTTGAGCTAGTCTTCTTGAATGGAGATTAGACATTTTTTCATTCATTGATTCTAAATCATTTTCATCGACTTCAATTAAGTACTTGTCTTTTCTAAGCACAATTCTTGGAGATGTTAATGGTGGAATTTGTTGAGAGGGTATTTCAAAATTGTTATTACTTTCATTGTTTAGAGGTGGGATGACATTTTATTCATTGTTAACTTCTTAATTATATGTTTCCATGAAATTTTATTGATGGTTAATTTCATAATTATTTGTTTCCATCAAATTTTATTCATTCATGGGGGCTGAAGCATCATACATAGACTCATCATCAACAAAATTAAAAACTTGGAACTTTGATTGTAAAATTCCTACATTATCTAATTCATTATTGTAAATTTCATTATTATTCATTTCATTATGGTCAATTTCATCATTATTCAATTCATTATGGTTAATTTCATCATTTTTTAATCCATTATTGTCAATTGGCTCATTATTTATGGCATTTGATTTATCAAGATTAGGGTTTGTACTTTGTGTACCATGAAGTTTTTGAAATCTTCTTTTTCTCTCTCAAATATTCTAATTCCTCTATTGTTTTATTATTCAATATCTTCCTCTTCATCAAACATGATCCGTCACCCATCAAGGATAATGGATAGTGTTTTAAAGGTGGGGTCAAGTACACAAGTACCATAGGGCTTGCAGAAGTACATAGAGAATGGTTGTGGGCATAAAATTATTGATTTGGATTAAAAATAGATGTTGAAAAGTGAGATTAATATATAATAATAATGTGATTGCATTATTACATAAAATAATCATGTTATTTGTTATACTAGGTTCTACTTCAACATTAATATTGAGAAGCATATATTAAGAATAACGTAATCATGTTATATAATAACACACTCATGTTATTATTAATACTTAGTTGGGGATAAAAATTGACATTGAGAACTGATTATTATCTATATTAAGAATAACATGATCTCATTATTAAATGATGTGATTATGTTATACTTAATATAGATTAAGGATTAGGGATTAGGGATTAAGGCATTAGTGCATTTGGTTTAAGGATTAGAGATTAGGGATTAGGGAATGTGAGGTTTAGGTTTAAGGGTGTATATAAGTTATAATCACTCTATGCCATTTATGAACCTAATTTTTACTATAAATGATGTTAATTGGGACTAAATCAACTGATAAATAGGGAAAAAATTGGTTTATAATTTAGGGTATAATGTTTAGGGCTTAGGTTGGGGCTATACAGGATCAATTATAAAGATAATTCTTAGTCTAAAAGATGTTAATTTGGGATAAATTGATTGGTTTATGGTTTAAATATTTTATATTTACTATTTAGAGTTTAGGGATTAGGAATTTTAAGGATTAGGGCTTGGGATATAGGTTTTAGGGTATAGAAGGTACAATCATGATGGTGATTGGGGTAAATAAGAGATAGTAAAACCCCAAATAAAATTATATAGTCATGAAATTAGGTTGAATGGGCTTGAAATATCCCTAATTTAATTCAAATGCACAACTAGATTGGTACTTCAAAGGCTAAGTTTTGTCCATAGGTTTAAAAAATGCATTTTATGACATCTCATGATAAAATCAATTATATTGTAAGGCATGTATGTTTGTGGCATGTAGTGGGTGTTAGGGCATAGGGATTATAATCTATGTTTTAGGGATTAGGGCATAGGGTTTAGGTTTAAGGACATGTATATAATGTCTAATCACTCTATGCTATGTGAACCTAATTCTTACTAAAAAGGGTGTTAATTGGGACTAAATTGATTAGTAAATAAGAAAATCTTATGGTTTACAATTTAGGGTATAGTTTTTAGGGTTTATGGTTGAGGTCTTAGGTTTTAATGTATATATGGTTTAGGGTACGCAAGGTCAATCGTAAAGATAATTGAGGATATTTTAAATCACTTAGACCCATTTATGACTATAGAATATTTTTTTGGGTTGTAATTATACCCCATGTCATTATGCAAATTGAGTGAATTAATCAAATGGGGCAATTAGTAGTGTGATTTAGGCCAAATTGAGTTGTGTGAACTTAATTCTTAGTCTAAATGATGTTAAATTTGGGATAAAATGATTGGTTCAAGGTTTAAAGAGTTTATATTTATGTTTTAGAGTTAAGGTATTAGGAACTTTAAGGATTATGGATTAGGGAATATCAAGTACAATCATGAAGGCAATTGGAGCAAATTTGAGCTTCTTGAACCTATATTTACGAGTAAAGAATGTGATTTTGAGCTCAATTATCACCCACATCATCATAAATTGAGCCAATTAAGTAAATTATGGTTTAATGAGTGATGAAAGTTTGAATAAGTTCATCTTCATGAACCTAATTCTTACTATATAAAAAAGATGTTAATTGGGTCTAAATTTATTGGTTTATAGTTTAGGGTCTACAATTTAAAGGGTTTGGGGTTTAGGGCTTATGGATTAGGGTTTAGGTTTAAATTTAAATGGTATAGTGTTTAGGGTTTAATATATAAAATATAGGGTCTAATAACTAAGGTAATTGAAGAACATTTGAACCACTTGTTCACCTATTTATGACAATTAACTTCATTTTTGCATTGATGATAAAATTAAGGTTAGTTAAGCCATGTACATGTTACATACTTGTTATACAATAGATTGAGCCATAAATTTGGTTTAAGGGCTCAATTATACCTAGATGATGCCCCTCATTAAAAAAATTAACTAGTTGGATCAATTCATGATAGAATAAATCTTTTGATTTTGCCCCAAATCATATCTTTCTCTTAAAGGGGTTTAAATTGGCCTCAAATGCCTCCTCGATTAAATGAATCGACTCTTTGGTTAATAATATATGACATGAAATTAGGGTTAATTTCACCCAAATCACATCATATACAATTTAAAATAGGTTCATATGGCTCATTTTGACCCTAATTACCTCCATAATTTAAGTAATCAACATTTGTATTCATTAGCTAATAATTTCAAGTTTATTGAACTCAAAACCAACTTCTATACATGTATAACTTACATATAAGTAAATAATGATTCTTTACATCAATTGAGATAATGAAATTGGATATAATCAACCCCCAAAGCACATTTTATAGTCATGAAATTAGGTAAAAGGGGCTCAAAATAGCTCCAATTTACTTTAGATGCACATTTAGATTGGTACTTCAAAGGTTAAGTTTTGGCCATAGTTTTAAAAGGTGCATTTTATGAGATCTCATGAAAAAATAAGTTATATCATAAGGCAAGTATGTTTTTGGCATGTAGTGGTAATTATGGAATAGGGCTTATAATTTATATTTTAGGGATTAGGGATTAGGGATTAGGGTTTAGGTTTAAGGATATATATATATATATATATATATATATATATATAAAATGTCTAAACACTATTCCATGTGAACCTAATTCTTACTAAAAAGGATGTTAATTAGGACCAAATAAATTGTTAAATAGGGAAATTTTATGGTTTAAAATTTATGTTATAGTATTTAGGGTTTATGGTTTAGGGATTAGAGTTTAATGTATATATGGTTTAGGGTACATAAGGTCAATCATATATAATGTCTAAACACTCTATTCCATGTGAACCTAATTCTTACTAAAAAGGATGTTAATTAGGACCAAATAAATTAGTAAATAGGGAAAATTTATGGTTTAAAATTTACAGTATAGTATTTAGGGTTTATGGTTTAGGGATTAGAGTTTAATGTATATGTGGTTTAGGGTACATAGGATCAATCAAAAAGATAATTGAGGACAATTTGAGTCACTTAAACCCATTTTATATTATAGAATGTATTCTTAGTTTATCATTATACCCCATGTCATCATGAAAATTGAGTTAAGTAGTCAAATGAGGCAATCAGTCATGTGATTTAGGCCAAGTTGAGCCATGTGAACTTAATTCTTAGTCTAAATGATGTTAATTTAAGCTAAAATGATTGGTTCAAGGTTTAAAGAGTTTATATTTATGGTTTAGAGTTTAGGGATTAGGGTATAGGTTTTAGGGTATATAAGGTACAATTGTGATGGTGATTGGGGTAAGTTTGAGCTCTTTAAACCTAGATCTATGAGTAAAGAATGTGATTTTAGTCTCAATTAGTTCCCACATCATCACATATTGAGCTAATTAAGTCAATTATGGTTTAATGAGTGATGTAATTTTAACCAATTTCATCCCTATGAACCTAATTCTTACTATATATAAAGGATCTTAATTTGGGCTAAATTTATTGGTTTAGGGTTTAGGGTTTAGGGTCTATAATTTAAAGGGTTTGGGGTTTAGGGCTTATGGCATAGGGTTTAAAATAAATGCTACAAGGTTCAAGGTTAAATTTAAATGGTACAGGATTTAAGATATTGGATATAGGGTCTAATCACTAAGGTAATTGAAGAACATTTGCGCTACTTGTTCACCTATTTATGATAAATACCTTCATATTTACATTTCTGGGCCAATTAAGCCATGCACATGTTGCATACATGTTATAAAATTGATTGAGCCATAAATTTGGTTTAAAAGATCAATTTTGCCCAGATCATGCCCCTAATTTCACAAATTAACTAATAGGATCAATTCATGATAGAATTGATCTTTTAATTTTACCCCAAACCATATCTTGATCTTTAATGGGTTCAAATTGGCCTCAAATTCATCCTTGATTAAATGAATCAACTCTTTGGTTAATTATATATGACATGAAATCAAGGTTAATTTCACTCCAAATCACATCATATATAATTTAAAATAGGTTCATGTGGCTCATTTTGACCCTAATTATCTACATAATTTAACTATTCAACATTTGCATTTATTAGCTGATGATTTCAAGTTTATTAATCTCAAAACCACATTTTATACATGTAGAACTTGCATATAAGTAAAAAATGTTTCTTTGATTCAATTGAGATAATGAAATTGGAGCTGATAAATGCCCAAATCACAATTTATATTCATGTAAGTAGGTTAAAGGGGCTCTAAATAACCCCAATTTACTTCAAATGCACAACTAGATTGGTACCCTAAAGGCTAAGTTTTGGCCATAGGTTTAAAAAGTTGAATTTATGACATCTCATGATAAAATCAGTTATATTGTATGACATGTATGTTTTTATCATGTAGTGGGCATTAAGGCATAGAGCTTACAATTTATGTTTTAGGGATTAGGGATTAGGGCATATGGTTTAGGTTTAAGGACCTATATATAATGTCTAATCACTCTATGCCATGTGAACCTAATTATTACTTAAAAGGATGTTAATTAGAACTAAATAAATTGGTAAATAGGGAAATTTTATGGTTTACAATTTAGGGTATAGTGTTTAGGGTTTATACTTTAGGGACTATTTTTTAATGTATATATGATTTAGGGTATATAGTGTCAATCACAAAGATAATTGAGGATAATTTGAATCACTTGGACCTATTTGTGGCTATAGAATTTATTTTTGGGTTATCATTATACCCCATGTCATTGTGTAGATTGAGTGAATTAGTCAAATGGTGTAATTAGTCATGTGATGTAGGCCAAACTGAGCCCTATGAACTTAATTCTTAGTCTAAATGATGTTTGGGCTAAAATGATTGGTTCAAGATTTAATGAATTTATATTTATGGTTCAAAGTATATAGATTATGAAATTTAGGGATTAGGGATTAGGTTATAGGCTTTAGGGTATATAAGGTACAATCATGATGGAAATTGGGGAAAATTTCAGCTCCTTAAACTTAGATATGTGAGTAAAGAATGTGATTTTGGGCTCAATTATCCCCCTCATCATAGATTGAGACAATTAAGTTAATTTTGGTAATGAGTGATGTGATTTTGACCAAGTTCATCCCTATGAACCTAATTCTTACTATATATAAATGATGTTAATTGGGTCTAAATTTATTGGTTTAGGGTTTAGGGATTATGGCTTAGGGTTTAATGTAAATGGTATATGGTTTAGGTTTTAAGTTAAATGGTATATGGTTTAGTGTTTAAGATATCATATATAGGGTCCACTCACTAAGGAAATTGAATATAATTTGAGCTCCTTATGTGATCATAGGAATACAAGAAGAGAGGTTAGTAAGATGTTAGTTCAAGTAAACAAAAAAAAAACACTAACACTAACACTTACAAACCTAGATTTTAGGGGTAAGCTTAATGAATTAAAAAAAAAAGATCACAACTAAAATTAAAAAGACACACAATATTTTACCTTCCTTTAGATCTCCAAATGCATTGTTGAGTGGATTTCTTGGTTTGTGATTCAAAGAGTTTTTGATAATGGAGCTTTTTTGGCTCCTCTCCTTGGCACCATTGCTTGTGTTGTGGTTTGGCTTAAGATTTCAGCATTATAACACTACTTGCTAGGAATTTTTTCATTATAACACTACTATTATAAAAGTTGTGAATTCATTTATGCATGACAAATTTGCACTAAAATAGCTTAAAATTCAATTGTAAAGGTATTTTATTTATATAAAATGGATCTAACCCCAACCCAAGGTGAGTCAAGGTGGAGTTAAGGCTTAGAATAGGTTCAAACCTAACCTAGGTGAGTCAAATATAACCCTAGTAGATTTAATAGTTTTAAATTAATCATGATTTGTAATGAATAGGTATGGGTCTCCAAAATGAGATATTTTAAGATATTTCCAAAGAGATTGACAACTCACAAAGGTCATGATGAAAGACTAAGATATTTACATTTTTTAATTTCCTTTTTTAGTTATTCATTAATTTCACATGGATAATTCAATTAGGAATTTAATTTATTTTAGATTGTTAATTAATTATTATTAGCCATTTATCTCTTTCAATATTTTGTGTTTGTTCATATGTCCCTCTTAATAGGTCCATAGTCCAAGTTGACTATTGTGATGCCACAGGATGATTAGGGATGAATCTATGAGAAGTAATGGTTGCATACCGTAGGATACCCAAATTAGGGATGCCTCAATATGATTTTAAGCTTTGATGAATGATTCATAAGTAAGTTTAGGACATTCAATGATTTTTAGGCTTAATTTTTAATGGTTGGTAGGAATCAATTTGAAGTCTGCTCAAAATCTAGTTGTGGCTAGTTTTTGATGTCTATAATTTTCCCCTATTTGAGAAGATGTGTAAGTTTTAGTCATAATAATGTCTTCTTAAAGAATTAAACAAGCCAAAAAGAAGATAATTATTGAATAAGAATATTCAAATAAAGTTTGGGAAGCCTATAATTATGCCCCATTGAGGGAGTGGCCAATATATACGATTGACAGACGGTCCCTCAAAAAAAACAAGGAGAATAAAATTAACCCATGGGTGAGATTAATACAATCAAGAAAATTATTGTATGTATTTATTTAAAAAGTAATAATTTTACCAAAGGTGATTATAATCAGTAACAAAGGTTGAGACACTAATTTTCCCAATGGTAGTTATAATCAATGGCAATGGCATATTCCCCAGTTAGGGTTGGTGAGTCAAAATAATGATATCCCCATAGGTGGTTATAAAAATTGTTATGACCTAGATTAAAAAATGATTTTTTATTATACCCTAGTGGGGTAGATTGGCAAACATAACTCAAGGGTATATAATATATTACACAAATTAAAGATGAGTATGTGTAAACGTAGATATGATGGTCTAATGACTAAAAATACTATAAATAACTAAGCATATGAGGATACACAAAGTGATGAAATATATTAATAGAATAATAAGAATTGATCAATGTGAATGATTCATTTGTACTTGCCAATGTGGAGATGCTCATCCTTATTAGCATTAATACAACTAGAATGGTCAATGGGTTGATTTGATCAAGATGGGTGGTAGGATTTTCCAAGGTTACTAAGGAAAAACTTATGTGGATCTATTGCTTTTAAGACTTCTTAAGCTAATTTTTGATATAACATGTGATGGTATGCATCATGATAAAAAACACCATGATAATGTATCCTAAATATGCATAAAGACTAACTCTTGATACAATAAACAATTTAAAATAATGTACCAATGATAAAAACCATGATGACAATGTTGAAATATGAATATGGATAAACTCAATAATAATGCATAAGGAATCACCAAATGATCACATATAGACTGAGTCAAGGCAAAACAAAGAAAGCAAACAAATAAGAAATTAAACAAATAAATAATTAAGCAAATAAACACAAAAAAATCCTAAAATTAAAAGAAAAATAAAGCATCTTAACAATGGATTTTTGCCCCAATAGGGTAGATCAAGGATGACTGACTAGGCTTAAACATGACAAATATTTTGTCTTTTGAAAATTTTGAATGTTTTTTAAAGTTTTTGGGTATCTTAACCTGTTAGAGATTGACAAGATACCACTCATAAAATGGCAAGATCATTGGCTTAGGTTTCTCATAAAATGGTGAGAGCATATGGAAAAGGTGGACTGAGATGACCTCATTATGAATCAAGCATGGCCTACCTATTCCCATTAGGACCTCAAGTCACAGTAAATATACCAACATAAAAGGTAGTAAGAAATGACTAGGTCACAACTATTTCACAATTGAGGCAAATAGCTAGGCAAATGAGAATAATAATGGAAAATTGATGTGGCAATGCATGGTAAAGGTGTTGTTCTTAATTTACCCATAGTTGGTTATAATTAGGAAACAATGACATAGGTTAGTGCTATTAATTTATCCATAGGTGGTTATAATTAGTAACACAAGGTGGACTACAGATTTACCCATAGGTAGTTATAATCAATAGCACTAGTCAAACATAAATGAAATATAACTTGCCAAATCGACTATCACACTATGTTCATAGACTATGATTTAAACATGGAATTCTAGAACTTCTGAAATTGGATTGAAATCCCCTCATGAAAGGTTCAAGAAAAACCAAAGGAACCAAGATCAAAAGGGTTAGGTAAGATGGCTAAAAATAGGCTTCAGTATAATAGGGATGGCATGGTAAAATAACATAGGGTAAGATATTGTTTAAGATAATGGTGGTATGAAGAATTGGTGATAATGGTAAGAGGGTTACCCCTAAGTGATAAGGGAAATGGATAAGAATGAAATAATGGAAGGAGGAATGATAAAAGAAAATGATAAGGTAAATGTTCTTGGCTAGGGTATGGTTTTTGGCAAATGTTTCTAGTCAAGGTCAATGTTTCTATCCAAGTTTGAATGTTGCTGGCCATGTTTGAATGTTTTTAGCCAATATGTGATTCTATTACTCTTGTTAATGTGTATATGAATGTCTTTATTAGCATATGATACAACTATAATAGTTAATCATGTAAATTGCTAACCCATACCTCATTTGAATAGATGCTCTATGAAAAACTTGTTATATATTTGGATGTTAAAAATGGTGTTGTGTTATTCATTGGTTATTTATACTATTTCCTCCAAATGTTGAGACAATATGTATTTATAGCCTCTATAAAGGAAAGTGCAACTAGGGATGGTAGATACAAATAAATTTTGGATGATAGGTTTGATTTGGAAATGTAATGGTGGATGATAATGGAATGTATAATGGTTGGGTGATAAATGAAGATCAAGATTCTTAGGCACACACAATGTTACTGATTCTAGCTTTGACATAATTTTGGATGTGATAGGGCCAAAGACTTCTGAATATGATCTTGATAAGACCACCAATTTTTTTTATTATTTAGGCTTGAGAGTAGCTTCCATCTAGTTATGTTATAGATTAAAAGTTGTATTGATGTCATATTTGATGATGTCTTCATCAAGCAGTGAAGAACTTTTGTGTTCAACTATTGGCTCCTTGATAAGGTTTTCACCAATGAAATTGTCTTAAGTATCCTAAGGCACCTCTGAGAAGGTTTCACTAGGGAAAATTGAATTTTGACTTTGATTATCTTATATAACCTCTAAAAAGGTTTCACTAGATGTTGGGTTTGAAATTTAATTTCCCCTTAGCACCATTGAAAAGGTTTCACTAGGAGATTTTTCTTCTTCTACATGAATGTGGTCTTATCCCCGCTAATATTCTATAACTTCTATGTCTCCATGGATGAATTTTAATAAGGTGTGATTCTATCGGTCATAATCAACACTTATGGGAGGTGGAAGGTCAATAAAATGGCTAGGCTAGTTAGTGGTAATGGCATGTGGAATGGGAAGAGGCAACACAATCCTCATAGAATATACTAGGAGAACTTGTGTTAAAGTTGAAGTAATCATCCTAAAAAACCATGAAAGGATCAAAAATGTATTCAAATTTATCTACAAGGTATGTGTAACCCATATTATATGAATCATAAATGCATTTTGATTCTAAAGTTGATTCCAACTGAAGGGACTCCAAATCTGATGTTGAGACTAATGTTGATTCTACTTCTAATGTTAAATCTGATGTCAATTCAAGAATATAACCTAACTTAAATTTTAATTCTTCATATGGTGTGGATGATACTACAAAGCTATTTTATTGAATGTTTGGTATTAGACAAGTAACAGCCTGTGATGGAATAATGGGCTCTAGATAGACTAGTTTGTCAAAGTGGGACTTCACAGTAATGGGAAAATGGTTAAGAGATAACTCCATAGAGACTATCTTCTCAAGGGGAATATATTTAAAAATAGGATAATGGTAAAAATAATGATTTACCTAAAGTTATTTATAATCATTAAGAAGTAACTTAACAAATATTGGCTTATCAAAGTGAGACTCCTTAATAATAGGTATAAGATCAAAAGGTGATTCATCACATGTTAACTTATCACAAATGGCTGGTTGAAGAAAACAACATGGATTGGTTGGTTCTCTTGCCCTTGGTTTACAAGCAGTTGTAAAATACCAATTTTGAATACATCTTGGTCTTAAAATGATTGGCTCAATTGGAGAGGTAATGATTAGCTAGGTTTTGGCTTGATGATCAACAAGGGTTTTCTAAAGTGGGGAATGGTTAGAAATGGATGAATAATGGCTAATAGTTAGATAATTAAATGATTGACAAAGGTTGGTTTATGGCCTAGGATGGTAAGTGTGAACCATTGAGTTATGATTGGACAAATTTGTTGGGATAATATACTGCCATACATGGAAGGGCATGGAATGGTAATGGTAGGGTGTTTTAGATCTTGTTTGATTACATAAGCCAAAGGATGAGGTCCTAGAATGATAATGGTAGGGCATTATGGAGCTTGATTTCTTGCATAATTCAAAGGATGAGGTCCTAAAATGGTAATGGTAAGGCATTATAGAGTTTAGTGGATTGTATAAGCCAAAGGATGAGGTCCTGGAATGGTAGTGATAAGGCATTATAGAGACTGGTCACCCATAAAAGCTAAAGGATGAGGTCCTAAAATGGTAATTATAGGGAATTTTGGATCTTAGTTTCTCACATAAGCCAAGGGTTGATGTCCTAGTATAGATTTGACAGGGTGTTGTGGAGCTTGATTACTCACACAAGCTAAATGATTTGGTCCTAGTATAGAAATGGTAGGGCATTATGAAGCTTAGTTGTGATCTTGAGCCAAAGGATGAGGTCCTGGAATAGAAATGGTATGGCATTGTGGAGCTTGATTGTTCACATAAGTTGAAGGAGGGTTAATGGTATAGGTGGGGTATCAGATGCCATGATTGGTGAAGTGGCAAACATCATACATCAACTGGCCTAAAATAGGTATTACAAAACATAATTCTTGGATTTGTTCCCTATATTGATTATTTTAAGGAGGATATGGATTTATCTCATAAACCACTTCTTCACCATAGGGGTCTCAAACAAAGTCAATTTGTGTAGCCATGTTATCATTACTTGGATTTTATATGACTCCACCATAAGTGTAGCGAGACATATGCACATCAATGATGAACTTTTTGTAAAACGTCCTAGAGTTCTACAAACTCTAAAAAATAATGTCCAAAAGATAAATGGTCCCAACTTGGTATAACTTGGTCTAGGGGTGGAGTTGTATCTCCAAAATGGTCTATGCTAAAACTAGGTCTAAAATAATCTAACATCAAATGTCTAATGTTAAATGTCTTACACAAATGGTCAAGTGGATGACATAAAATCAGAATGCCCAACTCTAGGTTTAAAGTATTCTAGATAAGTCTAATCTAAGAAAATAAAAAGTTTCTAGGTCTTTTGAACAAATGTGGCATCAAAAGATAGGCTCAAAACATACATATGATAGGACCTTTAGCAAAAATAACACAAAATATAGACTTAAAAGGGTATTATTTGATCTAACAAATCCAAAACACTTTGGGATAGAAAAAGCATTTGACTTTATACACGAACATCATCAATTGGCATAAGGCATGAAACAAAAAACATAAAGATGATAGGATATTTCTCCCAAATCTAGGCACAAATAATAATTTTCAAATTGGGTAATGAATTAACCTAAGTTACACCACCCAAAAGAGAAAGATTGGTGTCTAAGCCCAAATTACACTAGGCATAAATAGAAATCAATCAATTTTTGGATTTTAACTTGTCAAAGTTACTTAAAATCTCAACTTAGGAAAACTAGGCTTCTTTGAACAAATAACAAGCTAGACAAAATTGAATGGAATGACTGTACTAGGTAAATATTTAAAAGTCACACATGGCTTTGGTTTTGGAAATTAGATTTTAGAATAAGACAAACAAGTCTATGAAATGAATAAATCAACATAAAAAAGTTATCATGCTCTAAATATGTGATCAATGGTTTTTTTCAAGACTCCAAGGTACAAAAATTGAAATGGATTGGGTAGCATAATGTTACCCCTTCTAATTAAGTGACACACACAAAAATTTGTCAAAAAACCAAGGCAAAGGTATGGTTTGAAATTAATGACATAACACCTCCTTAAACAATAGAGTGATGTGTAAACAAAACTCATTTTCATGTGGCATAACAAATAAAATAGATAGTTTAGACTCAAAAACCATGCAATAAAGTACTAAATGGCATAAACATCTAAATGTAACATCCTAGATCCTATAATTAATAAGGTTGTGTAGTACTATTGAATTACATATATATACATGTTCTTGGAAGGATTAAGTGTTAATCCAAAATTAAAATTGCATGAAGTATTAGGTTTTTTACACCCCCTTTATCCCAAAATATTATATGGTTACATGTAACTTTGGGCTAATCACCTTGCATCAACAGTATTTATGTGGTAAGTGGGGTTGTTCTAAAAATGTAGGTTTTGTGCATCTAGATGGTCCCAAGTGTGGATAACACAAGAGATGATCACATAACTTAGATCCACATCAACTAGATTTTTGTGAAAGGGTATTTTAATTTTTACAACCACTACATACATCACTTGCTTAGTGTAGTGTGATGTCTGAGTTGCCCCTATGGTTCAAGGCAATATCTTACTAACAAAGTTTGCTTAATCACTCAAACAAACATCCTAATAAGTTAAACTCAATTTGTATACCTCCACCATGGAGTGGGGTTGAAATGATGTTGGGAGATGAATTCCTAAGCCAACGCTTCCCTAAAGAGCCCATGAGGAGGTGATGAAATCTTGCTCACAAGCCAATATGCATGAAAATAAATGACAAGTGAAAAGACTTTAGGGTCATGTTTAGATCACCCAAACCATATGAGTTTGAGGAGAGCCTTAGATATTTTATTTTCATGCCTTTGGACAAGGTACAAATTAAAATAAAGAGCACTTTTGGTCACTTTAGTTCCCTAAAGGGGATGGGGAGAGAGCATACACACATCAATCATTTGGTAAAAATAAACAACTTTGAAAGAACAAGAAAAAAGCACTCTTAAGAGTATGTAGTGTGAGTGTTTATTTTAATAAACCAAAGTGAAATATTTATGAAATTTGGGCCTTTGGAATTTGTTTTTGAAATCTTGAAACAAAAAAAAAATGATTTTAAACAAAAATATTCTTAAAACACTAATTTGAAATGTGAAAATTTTAAGTTAGAAATGTTTTAATGTCTCCTTGTGGCCTTTGGGTCCTGCAGAAAGTGTTAGGAGGTTTTGATATTTTTTAAAACATTTATGCAACTTGAAGGTAAATTGATATCATATTCTAAAAATTTAGGATAAAATACATGGTTTGAAAAAAAAGCATTGAAAATGGAGTCTGGATGACCCCAAATGAAGCTCCAAAATATGGCCTGTCAAACTGTTATTATGCACAAAGATCAAAGTCAGTTCTAGGTGATGCTCACAAAGGTTGACATTGGATTTGGGTGAATCGATGTCGGTCAGTCATAATTGATGTTGGTTCTATTATAATTGATGTTGGTCTTTATGTAATCTATGTATCACTAAAAAATATAATACATGTAAAAATAAGTTAAAACTCAAATTTTGAAGATTACCAAGCACTCAATATAAAAGTTAAGAGAAATATTTTCATCTCCTTGTTATATGGGATGTTTTAAGTTCCCATCAGGCATGCCATTTGTGATCATAGGAATACAAGAAGGGAGGTTAGTAATATGTTAGTTCAAGTAAACAAAACTAAAAAAACACACTAACACTAACACTTACAAGCCTAGATCTTAGGGGTGAGATTAATGAACCAAAAAAAATGAAATCATAAGTGAAATGCAAAAGACACACAATCCTTTACCTTTATTAAAAGCTCCAAATGCATTATTGAGTGGCTTGCTCTATTTGTGCTTCAAAGAGTCTTTGGCAATGGAGGTTTGTTGGCTCCTTCTCTCCTTAGCACCATTGCTTTTGTTGTATCTTGGATTAAGTTTTTAACATTATAACACTACTTTCTAAGCATTTTTACATTAAAACACTACTCTTATCAAATATTTTAAGTCATTTATGCATGATAACTTTCCACTAACATAGCTTAAAATTCAATAGGCAAAGCATTGTATTTATAGTAAATAGATCTAATCCCAACCCAAGGTGAGTCAAGGTGGAGTTAAGTCTTAGAATGGGTTCAAACCTAGCCTAGGTGAGTCAAATATAACCCCAATAGAGTTAATAGTTGTCAATTAATCATGATTTGCAATGAATAGGCATGGGTCTCCAAAATGATATATTTTAGGATATTTCCAAAGAGTTTGACAACTCACAAAGGTCATGATGAAAGGCTAGGATATTTGCATTTCTTAATTCCTTTTTAGTTATTCATTAATTACACATGGATAATTCAATTTGGAATTTAATTTGTTTTATCTTGTTAATTAATTATTATTATCCATTTAGATCTTTCAAGATTTGATATTTATTTATGTGTATTGCTTAATAGGTCCATAGGCAAAATTGACTATTATGATGCCAAAAGATGATTAGGGATGAATCTGTGAGAGGTTATTGTTGCATACGATAGGATATCCCAATTATGGATGACTCAACATGATTATAAGCTTTGATGAATGATTCACAATAAAATTTGGGATATTTAGTGATTCTTAAGCTTAATTTACAATGGTTTGTAGGAATCAGTCTGAAGTCTACTCAAAAGCCAGTTATGGCATGTTTTAGGTATCTATAGTTTGTTCACCTATTTATGAAACTTACTTGAACATGTTTACATTTTTGATAAAAATAGGGTTAATTAAGCCATACACATTATAAAATTTATCAAGCCATAAATTTGGTATAGGGGCTCAATTTTTCCTAAATCATTCCCTATTTGTAAAATTTGACTAATTGGATCAATTCATCATAAAATCAAACTTTTAACTTTTCCCCAAATCATATCCTACTCTTTAAGGGGTTTAAATTGGCCTCAAATGCCTCTTATATTAAATTTTAATTATATATGACATGACATTAGGTTTAATTTCACTCCAAATCACATTGAATATACAATTTAAAATACATTCACGTGCCTCATTTTGACTCTAATTACCTCCACAATTGAACTAATCAACATTTGCATTCATTACATAATGACTTCAATTTTATTGAGATTAAAACCTCATTATATACATGTAGAACTTTCATATAAATAAATTATGTTTCTTTACTTTAATCAAGCTAATGAAATTGGAGCTAATCAACCCCCAAATCACATTTTATAGTCATATAATTAGTTTGAACGGGCTCAAAATATCCCAAATTTACTTTAGATGCACAACTAGATTAGTAATCCAAAGGCTAAGTTTTGGCCATAGGTTTAAAAAATAAATTTTATGAGATCTCATGATAAAATAAGTTATATCATAAGGCATGTATGTTTGTGGCATGTATGTTTGCAACATCTTTGAACTTGACAAAAGACAACTTTTTATATGCAAAATAGGGTATTAACACATTGATATGCCTTGAAAATGTATCCTTATAGAACTTCAATTAATAAATAAAAAAAATTTATTAGAGACTCAGATAATAATACAAAGTTTATAAATTTTTTTTGCAAGTTTCAAACATCACCAATTATCCACAAAAACTAATGTAGTCCTATTTAACCAAATTCAGCCTCTTTTAGGACTATATACAGTGTTGACACAAAATACAATTACCCTTTATTTATTTGTTGTTATTTTGAAACACAATTTGAATCTTTTGAAGATTATAAATTTTATTTTAAATACCAACTTTTGAATAACTAGTCTTTAAACATTTATAATATCAATGAACTCTCTTTTGGACCTAATACTCTAGATCTGTTAGTACTTAGTTAGAGGATCCTTATTCTTAATTGATTTTTTGATAATATAATTTATTTAATCATGTAAAAAATTAATTATAAATCAAATATAACAAATTATGAGTGATTTAGATCAATGGATCACCAAAAACACAATTTAGATCTTCATACAATGGTGTGTCATACAACCGTCTATCTACTTTGTTTTCTTAAAAAAAAGAGTTCCTATTAAAATTTTATATGTTTAAACTAGTTATACTTAACAAATTTTTTTTAAAAATAGTGTTTTAGAAACTAGAATTTAAATTATACATCTCATATTCTTACACCATCTTCAAATTTAGAGTGTAGATATCTCAAATGATCTATAGAAGTTCAGATTTTTGAAATTTTAAGAAAATCATGTCTGCAGGTAGGCCACTTTTTATCCCCAAAATTTTTAAACTTACCCATTTGTCTTAAGGTACTTCAAATTTACCTCTTAAATTCCATACATAATCTCTCCAAGCATCTAAATAGTTTTGAGGGCTTAGATTCTTAACTCATTTTGCATTCAGTTGGAATGTGTAAAGTTAAGCTAGACTATATAAGAAACGAAGAAGACTGTGAGAGTTATAAGTGGGTAATAAGGTTATTTGGACCCAATTAGATGTATAAAATTACCTCAAAACAATTTTTCAACTTTACAAATTGTTTCATCATTGGTTAATTGAACTCAAAAAGGACCAAACAAGATAACAGAGAAAGTTTTTTACCAAATGGCCACTTACAAGCCTATAATAGGCAGTAGGACAAAAGAGTATGTTGATCATGGTTTTTAGAGTGTCTTATAAGATGTATAAATGTAAAAATAATATTTTAGTGATATTTTTATGAGGATTAAAACATCTCAATAAAGCTAAATTAGTGCAAGAAACTTAATTTGATAACCTATAGTCAGAAAACCTAAAAGACTACATACATGCCTATATGAGTGTGCATTTTATGTGTTAGATGGAGAATTATAGGTAATTTGAGTTATGATAACTTCAAATACTTTATATTTAAATATTTTAATAGTTTTTAATTAAGTTAAAACCATTAAAAATGGGATTCCCAAACATTGACAAGTTGATAGACCTAAAACATCACCTACAAGCCTTTGACAAGAAAAATAGAGAAAAGGGGGACATGTATGATGAGAATAAAAGTTTTAAAGGTATAATAATTGTCAATATAATCATGATGCACATGTTATAATAATTTAAAAACACCAAAATTACAAATGGGAAGAGAATACATCTCTAAACTTGTATTCATGCAGTCTACAGACACCTACATGCCTGTTTAGAAGAATTGGAGAGAAATGTGAGTGATTATTTGAAACAATGAGGTAGTGAGAGTGAATGAGATATATTAAATTTAATTATAAATTAAAATAATTTATATTTTATTTTAAAATTTATTTTATGTTATGTTATGTTTTAATAAGCTTGGTTAGGCCTAAAAGGCCTAAATGATCACATACATGCCTGTATACAAAAAGTGAAGAAGGTTCACTTATTTAGGATGATTTTACATAATGAAGAATTTAAGGTGGTATATAATATATTTATGAATGGTACTAAGATATTTTAAATCCTTTAAATATGAATAAAAGGGCAAATAGTGACTATTAGGGTCACTAACACAGGGTTATTCTTAAACCCTAACCACAAGTGTATGGATGTTGTAGTGAGTTTGAGGAATGTAATGGAGAAAATGACTACTATAATAACTCATAATATGTCACACATAACAAAAAAAATTATTTAAAATCCAAATTAAACAATTTTATGTATTTTTTTCCAAAGGACTTTCTTCAAATGCATAGTCATGTTTGTATGACTAAGAAGGTCATTTTTTAGTACGTGTAAACTCAAATGAGGAGACACATGGGATCCTAAACCTATAATTAAAAGAGGATGAGGTTGTATACTAAATATTTTTGGATATTTTTCAATGATGTCATGATTATTTCATGTAGGCATCTTCATGAGTGGATGAAGTGCTTTGATAGCCTAAGTGACAATGATAAAGTTTGCAATGTGCTTGTCAAAGTGTGCTTGAAGAAGGCTTGGTTGATCTTAAGAATTTGCATGGTTTGAGATATTAAAAGATGAGTATGGTGATTTTTGGAGGTGAAATAGTTCCCTAAGATGATTTCTAATCTTTGAGTGCTAGTTTGCGTAATTAGAATTCATTTGATAGTCCATAGTTTTCATCTAGACATTTTGGATCCAATGGTAGAAAATCTTAGGTAGTTTTTTGACATCACCATTGCCATGTATGGATGAGTCAGGGGGATTTTATCATATGGTTGTGATAAAATTAGTCCCTAGTTTCTATGGGATAAGTATCAATTCATGCACCTAAGTTTAGTCAAATATATATGGGTACAAAATTGGGCTCTCAGGCATTTTGACAATGTTTTCCCAAACTTAGCCAAATTTGCATTGTGGTAAGAAGAGCTAAGTGATCATTTTGATGTAGTTATATCTCAAACATGTGTAAATTTTAAGATAAGGTGATCATATGGGTTAGTTAATTTTTATTCCTATTTTATTTTTTCTAAATTTTAGATCATGTGTCAAAGCATGTTAAAAGATATGTATGTGCAAAGTTGGTCTTTCAAGAAAATTTTGACATTATTGGCTCTATGATAGATAAATATAAGGAATCATTTTAATGTCATTATATCTCACACATATGAGGGTTATAGGAGCATAATGACATATGGTTGGATTTTCCTATGTAAGGATATCATATGGTCTAAATGTTAGAACATGCACTTGAGTGAAGCAAAAGATATGGAGGTATAAATTTGGCCTTCTAGGCAGATAATCAAGGTTCCCATAGTCATTTTTGAGAAGGGTAAATACCAAGACAAAATATATATCCTACATCTCATGGGTGATCATACATATTGATTGAATGGTGCACAATGTATGATAATGACCTAGCTGATCTGCAAAGATTGATGATGTACTGTGTGATCAAGGAATTTGACAAGGAGAGGAGGTTAGATTAAGTGCTAGTCTATAAAACTATGAAATCAACAAATTAACATACTAACATCTCTAAGCTTAGATCTTAGGGAGAGCTTAATAATAATAAAATAATTAAAAACCCAACTAAAATTCAAAGAACAACAATCTTTACCTTCCTTGAGAGCTCCAAATGATTTATCTACTAGCTTGCTTGGTTTATTCATAAGAAGTAATCATAAATGACATATGGATAACATCATATCATTTATGCACCATTATTGAATTCTTATCTTGATTGATATGGCTTGGCTCAATTTCAACATTATAATATTAGGCTTTTAGCTTCATGAATCTATTCCTGCATTATAACTTTACTTTGATTGAGCTCCCTAAATGAAGAACTCTAGGCTTGTTTTTATAGGATTTCAAATCCCTTGGAATGGGTTAAATCTGACCATGGTTGAGTTTATAAACTTTGGTTGAGTTTGACATATTCCTAGTATATTCTTTTTAGATATTTTCTAAAAGTGATCACTCACAAAGGTAATGAGTGTGTTCTAGAATGTTCTAAGATGCTCTTGAATTTCATTTTTAGTAATTGATTTAACTGATTTATTAGCTCATGGGTGAACTCAATTAAGATTTTAAATTGATAATTGATTTTCATTAAGGTGTGCAAGTTAATTAATTCTTTTTAGGCATTTGGTCATTTATTTGATTTTGATTAATTCAATGTGTGTATTTTCCTTATTTAATTGATTTAATGCAAGGTTATAAATCTAAATTTAAGACTAATATAAATTCTTAGGTTAAATGTTTGATGATTGGTAAGAATTGGTCTAATAGTCTGATATAAAACCATTGGTGGCTAAATTTACATGTCTATAGTTTTTCCCTATTTGGGAAGATGTTGCAAGTTGTAAGCATAGTAACATCTTTTCAAAGAATAAAATAGTTATTTATGCTTACGACTGTAATGGTAATGAGGGAGTAGTTAGCAAGTGGGTTAGCAAATGGTCCCTAGAAAGGAAGAAGTGAAATGAGGGGACCAAAAAATTGAATATGATGGATTTATAACATAATGCTTCACCCAAAGTTGGGAAAAATCATTGAGAAATGCAAGTGAGATGGGGTATAATGTTTTGCCCAAAGGTGGTTATAAGAATTATAGCCCCATAGTGGAAACATGGTATAATAACATAATGATTTACCCCAACATGAAATATAATCATTGAAAACATGGAGATTCCCTAGTTAGATAGACAAACAAGAAAGGAAAATCAGTGATAACACAATGATTTGCCCTAGAAGGTGATATAATCATTGAGAATGCTTGTGTGATGGTGTACAGTGTTGATGTAATATACCCTAATTATGAAAAACATGATTGATGGCTGATGATTGATAGGTTGATATAGAGGATAAAGATGAATTAGGATTACCTGTTATTAGGAAGATGCTCATCTAAATTAACAAAGGTTGCAATTATTTTGTTACTTAATTACTCTATTTAGGATATGATTGGGATCATTGTTGATGTTGGTGCCAAGGAGATGGTGATGCTACATTGATGTTGTAGACCTCTCAAAACTAATTTTATCTATAGCATTGATGGTAGGCCTCATGATAGAACACCATGGGGGCTTGGACAAAATATACATAAGAACTAACTCCTGATATCTAATACTCAATGAAAAAAAATTGTACCAATGATAAAAACCATGATGACAATGTAGACATTTGAATATGGATAGATTTAATAATAATGTGAAAGGAATAACACAATGAAAACACATAAACTGAATCAAGGCCATAGTGATGAAAGCAAATAAACAAGCACATGAACAAACAAACAAAATAGATAAACAAAGAAACAAGTAAGACAAACAAAGAAACAAACAAGTGTTAGTCCCTATGTTAGTATAAACAACATGACAAATATTTCCCTTGAAAACTAGGTGATAACTAAATAAACAAACAAGATGGGGGAATATAAGAAAAGGAAGGGGTGGTCAAGCTATCTCTATATTCACTAGGTAAGTGGAAATTGCCTACATAGTTTCATGGATATGATGATCTAATGAAATATCAGGTCGAATGTAGTTCCCCCAAGAAATGGGAAGAAAATGATGATTGATATAAAACATGATGGATGTGATAGAATAATAGGTATGAACTCAAAAAATGGTGATAGCATAGGATAAAAGGCAAAAAAATATGGGTAAACTAAGGAATAAGTGATTTGTTTGTGACTTAGTGAGGGTTCCCATAATCCTTAAGGCAAAGAAGTGGTCAATGTTTTTGATTTTTCTAAATTATTTTAAATTTTTTTTGGAATTTTTGAAGTATCTCAACTCAATTTAGAATGATGAGACACTAAAATAGTCTAAGCTCGCAAAATGATGAGAGCATTATAACTTGAAATGTTGTTCACAAAATGATGAGAGCATTTGCCTTAGGTTGCTCACAAAATGGTGAGAGCACAATGAATTGAACATAGCCTACATCATTCCAAAATGATCTCAAGTCATAGTAATGATATCCACATAAAAGGTGGGGAAAACCAACTAGTTCCCAACAAGTTCTCATATCTAGAAAATGGCCAGTCAAATGAAAACAATAATGGCAAGGTGATGAAACAATACATGATAAATAAATGTTGTCCATTTTTTTCGCATAGGTGGTTATAAATAAGATATAATGGATTAGATCAATGATACTAATTTTTTCATAGGTAGTTATAATTAGTATCAAGACTTGTGAATACTGATTTTCCCCAATAGGTGATATAATTAGGCTCTCATAAACAAACTTGATATAGGATAAAAATGAAAGATATCTTAATAGATCAAATATCACACTACTTTCATAGACTATCATTGTAAACTCAAACTTGATTGATTGTTTAAACTTGATCAGAATCCCCTCATAAAAATTATGGGAAGAGCCAAAGTAACCAAGATCAAAACAAGATTAGATAGGATGACTAAAAATAGGCTTTGGTCTAGATAGGAATGGTATGGTAAAATGGAATGGTCTTTCTCTAGGATAATGATGGTTTGATAGATTAGATAAGATGGTAAGAGGGTTGCCCACAAGTGATAAGGTGAATGGTTAGGATATGTGACAATAGTAAAAGGATATGTGACAATGGTAAATGGATTGATAACTTGAAATGATATGGTACATGTTTGGTTATGGTCTGGGTATGATAAATGATTCTATTATTCCTGCTGAAGTGGAGATGCACATCCTGATCAAAAATTGATACAACCAAAATAATTGATCATGTAAATTTTTATCCCACACCTTATCTGAATAGTTTCTCTATCGATAACTAACTACATAATTAGATTCCAACAATGTTATTTTGATCTTCATTGGTTGTTGATTCTAATTCTTTCAAATGTCAAGATAAGATATCTATATAGCCTCTACAAAGGAAAGTTCAGTCATGGATGGTAAATATGGATAATTTTTTGATGATAGGTTTGATTGGGAAATGGAATGGTGAATGATAATAAAATGAATGGTGGAGGGTGGATGAGAAACAAATGAAGATTAGGATGTTCAAGCACACATAATGTTGTTAATTATAGATTCAACATTACTTTGGATGTGATAAGGCCAAAGACTTATAAATATTCTCTTGATAAGACCACTAGATTCTTCTATTATTTAGGCCTAAGAGTAGCTACTATCTAATTATGTTGTAGATAAGAATCTATTTTGATTTGATCTTTGATAATGTTTTCATCAAGTAGTGAAGAACTTTTGTGCTCAGCTATTGGTGCCTTGAAGAGGTTTCTACCAATGAAGTTGTCTTGATTGTCCCATAGTGCCTCCAAAAAGGTTTCACTAAGTAACATGGACTTTTGACTTTGATTATCTTCTAGTGCTTCAAGAAAAGTTTCACTATAAGATGTTGAGTTTAAACTTTGATTGTCCCCTAGCGCCTCCAAAAAAGTTTCACTAGGAGAGTGTTCTTCTTCTACATGAATGTGGTCTTGGCCTCCTTGCTCTATAACTATTATGTCAGCATGGATGTAGTTAAACAAGGTATGATTTTTTTAGTCTCAATCAACACTTATGAGAGGTGGAATGCCAATGATATGGCTATGATGGTTGAGATAGTGGTTGTAGAATGGGGGTTGGTAGCACAATCCTTGTAAAAGATACTAGGAGAACCTATGTCAAAGTTAAAGTACTCATCCTAAAAAATCATGGAAGGATAAAAAATGTATTCAAATTGATCTACTAGGGATGCATAACCAATATTTTAATAATCATGAACATATTATGTTTCTAAATCTAATTTTGACTCAAGGGACTCTGAATCTGATAATGAGAATGATGTCAATTCTAATTTTGAAACTAAATCTAATGTCAGTTTAAGAGTAAAACTTGACTCTAATTTTGATACTTCATCTAATGGGTACTCTACTATAAAGATGTCTTGTTGCATGTTTGGTATTGTATAAGTAATGGCCTGTGATGGCATAATGGGCTCTACAAAGACTAGTTTGTCATAGTGAGACTCCTCTAGGATGGGAAAAGGGTCAAGAGACAAATCCAAAGAAACTAGATTATCAAGGGAAGGCTCTTGAAAAATAGGCATATATTCAAGGTAATGATTTTCCCAAAGGTGGTTATAATCATTAAGAAGTGACTCAGCAAAGACTAGCTTATCAACATGAGACTCCTTGATAATAGGTATATGATTAACAGGTGATTCATCATAGGTTAACTTATCACAAATGGTTATTTCAGAAAAAACATCTTAAATAAGGTGGTTCTCTTAGTTTTGGTTTTTAATGAGTTGGAAAATATCAGTTTTGATCACAGCTTGGTCCTTAAATGATTAGCTTCATTGAAGGATTAATTGGACTTGTTAAGATTTTGGCTGAGGTTTGGGATGAATGATTAACTAAATTATTGGCTAAGGATAAATAATAGGTTGTGATCATGATTGAATTATTTGTTGATATTTGGATTGGATTAGCTAGGGTTTTTTAAAGTGGGGAATGATAGGCACTAGATGAGGAATGACTGATGGTTGGATAATGTGTGAGCATTGTGGAGCTTGATTGCTCAAGCAATCCAAAGGATGAGGTCTTGAAATAGAAATGGTAGGGCATCATGGAGCTTGATTACTTGCATAAGCCAAAGCATCCAAGTCCTCTCAGGGTCTTGAGTTGGATTATAATTCATTCCTTACCTTTGTTCCCTATATTGATTATTATAAGGAAGGTATGGATTCATCTCCCAAAAAACATTATCATTGTAGAGGTCTATACCTAATTTTTCCTCACCAACCATATCATCCTAGTTGAGGTCTTGACTTTGGTCCTTGATTTGATTTGTCCAAGGTGGATAAAATTCCATCTCACAAACCATGCTATCATCAAAGGGGTCTTGAATAAAGTCATAAAAATCAAAGCCATTTTGTGTGGCCATTTTATCATAATTTGGATTGTACGTGACTCCACCATAAGTGTAGTTAAACATATCCACATCAATAAAGAAAGATCTAAAACAAAATGGTTTAGATTTATACAAACTATGAAAAGAATTATCCAAAGGTCAAAAGATTCAAACTTGGTCTAACTTGGTCAAAAGTGGAGTTATATCTCCAACATGGTCTAAGAATGGATTTGCATCCCCAAAAAGGTTTTTGTTATAACTTGGCATAAAACAATCTAAAATCAAATGTATAACATTAAATGTCATACACACAAAATGTCAAGCATTTGAATAAAACCAACATGTCAAAATCTAGGCCAAAGTGTTCCAAACAAGGTCTAAACTAAGAAAGGGAAAAGTTGAGTTGTTAGGACTTTCATCCAAACACAGAGTCAAAATCTAGGCTCAAAGAAATATGATGTACTAGGAATTTTGGCTAAATGACATCAAAAGTTAGACTTTGAAAAAAAGGTTGATATGATTTGATTTAATCTAATAAGGTTGGAATAACTTTGGCATAGACATAACATACAAAATTAATGATAAATATGATCAGTTGGTATAATCCATAATTCAAAATGCACCTAGAGAAAAGATTGTGTTTTCTTAAATAAAGGAACAAATAACGATGAGGATAGGTTAAAATAATAAATAATTGATATTTTTCAAATTTGGACAATCGATTAACCTAAGTTACACAATCCAAAAGAGAAATATCTATGTATTGAGCCCTATGAAGCGAGGTCTAAACAAAAATCAATCAATGTTTGAATTTAAACTTGGAAAGGTTAATTGAAAACTCAATGGTTAAAAATTATGACTGGACTAAACAAGCTAGATAATATTGGATAGCATGATGGTGTATGAACAAGTTCCAAATGACATACGTGACATGGTTTGAAATAATGGTTTTTGATATAAGGTAAACAAGTCATGAAAAAAATTGAGCAACATAATGATGTTAGTGTGCTCTAATGATGTGATCAATATTTTATTTTAAAGAATCCAAAATACAAATTTCATACACATAAAAGGTCAAGCATTTGAATAAAACTGGCATGTTAAATTCTAGGCCAAAGTGTTCCAAACAAGGTCTAAACTAGGAAAGAGAAAAGTTGAATTGTTGGGGCTTTCATCCAAACTTGGAGTCAAAATCTAGGCTTAAACAAACATAATCTACTAGGAATTTTGGCCAAATGATGTCAAAATCTAGACTTTAAAAAAAAGTTTGATGTGATTTGATTTAATCTAACAAGGTTGAAATAACTTTGGCATAGACCCGACATACAAAATCAAACATAAATATGATTAGTTGGTATAAGCCATAAGGCAAAAGACACCTAGAGAAAAGATTGTCTTTTCCCAAATAAAGGCACAAACAATGATGAGGATAGGATAAATGAATAAATAATTGATAGTTTTCAAATTTGGATGATCGATTAACCTAAGTTACATAACCCAAAAGAGAAAGATCTGTATATCAACTCCTATGAAGCAAGGCCTAAAAAAAATCAATCAATGTTTGAATTTGAAATTAGAAAGGTTAATTGAAAACTCAATGGTTAAAAACTATGACTGGACTAAACCAGTTAAATAAGATTAGATAGCATGATGGTGCATGAACGAGTTCCAAATGACATACCTGACATGGTTTGAAATAATGGTTTTTGATACAAGGTAAACAAATCTTGAAATAAATTGAGTAGCATAATGATATTAGTGTGATCTAATGATGTGATCAATGTTTTATTTCAAAGACTCTAAAGTACAAATTTCATACACACAAAAGGTGAAGCATCTGAATAAAACTATCATGTCAAAGTCTAGGCCAAAGTGTTCCAAACAAGGTCTAAACTAGGAATGGGAAAAGTTGAGTTGCTAAGGCTTTTATCCAAACATGGAGTCAAAATTTAGGCTCAAATAAACATGATATACTAGGACTTTTGACCAATTGACGTCATAAATCTAGACTTTGAAAAAAAGGTTGATGTGATTTGATTTAATCTAACAAGGTTGAAATAACTTTGACATAGACCCGACATACAAAATCAAACATAAATATGATCAGTTGGTATAAACCATAAAGCAAAAGGCACTTAAACAAAAGATTGTGTTTTCTCAAATAAAGGCACAAAAAATTATGACAATAGGCTAACTAAACAAATAATTGATAGTTTTCAAATTTGGACAATCGATTAACCTAAATTACGCAACCCAAAAGAAAAAGATCTATGTATCGACCCCTGTGAAGTAAGGCCTAAACAAAAGTCAATTAATGTTTAAATTTGAACTTGGAAAGGTTAATTGAAAATTGAATGGTTAAAAACTATGACTAGACTAAACGAGCTAGATAAGATTGGATAAAATGATGGTGCATGAACAAGTTCCAAATGACATACATGACATGGTTTGAAACAATAGTTTTTGATACAAGGTATACAAGTCTTGAAACAAATTGAGTAGAATAATGATGTTAGTGTAATCTAATGACGTGATCAATGTTTTATTTCAAAGACTCCAAAGTATAAATTTCATAATGATTTGGGTACATAACATTGCTCGTATCAGTCAATTGACACACACTAAGTTCAAAAAAAATTGTAAGGCACAAGTGTGGTGTAAAATGGTTAGTATAACACCTATTCGATCAAGGAGTGACATATAAACAAACTAGTTTTTTATATGGTTATAAATAAACAAACAATTTTTAGTCTCAAAACATACTAAGCAAAAATGACCAAAATACACTAAGTACAATCGTCCAAATCCTAACAAGGGGATGGCAATGTGGGGTTGACTAGAATAATTATTTTTAAACATTTATAGATAGATCATTTGCATAATGAATTTCATGTCAAATAATGTAAAAGCAGTGCACTTTAATTGGGTGTCTATGGCACTTGGCTTATTGCAAAAAAGTCTTTCCCTTTTTGCAACCACTACATCTGTCACTTGCTCAGTGTAGTATGATGTCCAATGTGCAGATAAATCTTGGTGCTTAACCCCAAAAATATAAGGTGGTTTAATTGTTAAAACCTTTGATCTTATTGGAGGTGATGAATTCAATGCCATGAGATGAAACTCTGGGTCAAAGCTTCCCTATAGAAATTGTGGGAGGTAATGAATTTCCCCTCACAAGCTAAGATGTAATGAAATAAATGACATAATATAAAGACTTCATGGTAGCCTCAATATCACCCAATACTATTATGAGTTTTTAGTGAGGGATTTTAATGAAATTCCTTTTATGCCTTAGACAAGGCTCAAAGTGTGATGAGATGACACCTTTGATCCCAAAAATTCCTTAAAGGGGATAGATGGGATAACATACATGCATGTCTCTTTTCGCTAAAACACACAATTAATAAGCAATTTTAAAACTAATTGAAGTTAAGTTAAATTCATTTCACCAAATTGAAAGTGTTTGACTAGATTCATTATTATCCCCTTGGATTTAATATATGCAAATGGAAATAGTTGCAAACCACTCAAAACAAAGTTGGTGCTTTTGATCCCAAAAGTTCCGTAAAGGGGATGGATGGGAGAGCATACATGCACAACTCCCTATTTACTCAAAAAATTTATACTAAATAAATAATGAAAATAAATTACAAAAACTTTGAAGTTTATTCAAATTTATAGCACTAAATGAAATGTGTGGTGGTGTTCTTTTAGCCCCTTGGCTTTAGGTTGTGAATTTTGAAAGAAACCACAAAAACTTAACCAATAAAACACCCTAAAAAGTTTATTTAAACACCAAAATGAATGATTCATATTAGATTTAAACATCCAAATTAAGTGTGAAAATACTAATTTATATTGAAATGGTTTTTTTCAAATAGGTCTTGCAAAGAAAAGGTCAGAACTTCGTTTAGCCTTGAAGCTTATTTATCAAATGAGACAAGCAACTTTGAAAGGTAAAAACTATCGATCCAAAGGAAAAACCCCAAAAAATCAAACATGTTAGGTTAGGCAAAGGTTATAAAAAATGTCAATAGATCTTAAAAAAATGAAATAAACCTATGAAACATGCAAACAAGTTATAAGGTTAAAAACAAGAAAATCGAACACAAAAAACATAAAAACCTGAAGTCATTAATTTAACCATAAATTTTAAAATATTCATCCATTTGTCACAAAAATTTTATATGTTATTTAAAGGTCCAATAATCAATTATATGAAAAAATTTAGGTCAAAACAATGAATTAAAAATTTTATCAACTCTGTACTAACTATTTTTACCATAAAATTAATAAATAAAAAGTAGCAGTCACTAAAAGAGTCTTAACTTTTAAAATACAAGTCAAATTTTAATTAAATTATGAAATAATTAATATGAAACCAGTAAGAAAATCATATAAAAAAATTAAAAAAATAGTATACATAAAAAAAATTAGAGCTATTTTAATAGTCATTTTTGTTCAAAGATGTGGGGTGCATAATCGTATCCCACTGGACGTGCCATTTGTGATCATAAGAATTTGACAAAGAGAGGAGGTTAGATCAAGTGTTAGTCTATAAAAATATGAAATCAACACACTAAAATACTAACATCTCTAACCCTAGATCTTAGGCAGAGCTTACTGATCAAACAATAATTGAAAACCCAACTAAAATGCAAAGAACAACAATCTTGACCTTCCTTGAGAGCTCCAAAAGATTTCTTCATTGACTTGATCAGTTTATGCATAAGAAGTCTACATCAATGGCATATGGATAACACCATCTCATTTATGCACCATTTCTAAATGTTTGGCTTGATTGATATGGCTTGGCTCAATTTCAACATTATAATACTAGGTTTTTAAATTCATGAATTTATTCCTGCATTATAAATCTACTTTGATTGAGATCCCTAAATGAAGAGCTCTAGGCTTGCTTTTATAAGATTTCAAATCCCTTAGAATAGGTTAAATCTGACCATGGTTAAGTTTATTAATTTTGGTTGAGTTTGGCATATTCCTAGTATAGTCTTTTAGATATTTTCTAAGAGTGACAACTCACAAAGGTAATGAGTGTGTTCTAGAATGTTCTAAGATACTCTTGAATTTTGTTTTTAGTAATTGATTTAACTGATTTATTAGCTCATGTATGAACTCAATTAATATTTGAAATTTATTTAACATGATAATTGATTTTAATTAGGGTGTGAAATTTAATTAGTTATTTTTAGGCATTTGGTCATTTGTTTGATTTTGATTAATTTAGTGTGTGTATTTACCTTGTTTAATTGAGTTAATAGGCCAAATTAATTTAATGTAAGGTTATAAAGCCAAATTTGAGACTAATAGAAATTATTAGGTTAAATTTTAAATGATTGATAAGAATTAGTCTAATATTATGATTCAAATCCATTGGTGGCCAAATTTACATGTCTACATGTAGGGGTTTGTATATCTAGATCTACAATGTGCAGCAAGTCAAAGAGGTTAAAGTGTTCAAAGTTTAACATCAATCAAAGATAAAGACCAAGATTTTTCAAGGATTAATGGTGAATGGGTAGTCATACTAATATATATCAATGGTGTGCATTAAATTCAAGAGGTTAAAGTGATATTTATCTATCATGACTAAAGTGAGGACAATCTTGAAGAGATCGATGGAGCGTATGCAGTCAAAGTTTCTAGATTGCATGAGATGAGGTCAACGTGTTCAAGGTTTAAAATTTGGGATTTATAACACTATGCATTAAATATAGATTGATATTTATATTTTGTGATTAATCTAAATATGTAAGTACATGAGATGTGAGCATAGTATTCAAGGTTTAACTGTGACAGTTGGCATTTGAATATCTAAATTTAATAAAGAAAAAACTAGTGCTCTGTATTTTGGCCATATCTTTTGATACATGCATAATTTGAACATGGTGTAAAAATAAAAGTGGTATATTATTACAAGTTTCATTTATACATATATATTTTAATATATGAAAGTGTCTACAATAAAATATATTGAGGTTCAAATTTGACTATATGTTTGTGCCTATTCTACAAGTAACCTCAGAAGGGTAATTGAGCTTGTATTGATGTTGTTTCAATGTTTCATGATGTCTTATCTACTAGATAATGTTTTAGACTCCATGAGGATTATTTTTATGGATTTTAAAGGTGTGTTAAATTTATCATGAGTATGAAAAATGCTTAATAAGTTGATTGTGTATTCATTCATGGTGTCCTTATGAACAAGGCTAATGTTTGAGTTGTTTGAGCTTACACGGAAGAGTGAAATGACTAAGTGGTAATTTAGAGTCAACCTATGCATTTTTAAGTTGTCTTATGTTCTTATTTTTCTTGATGAAGTGATAAAGGAGTGAATGGGTCTTCATGAAACCTATAAGGGCTATAAGGGCCTAATTGAAAGGTGTAGTTCCTTAAGGGTGACCCATGGGTACTATGACCGACCTATGTGGATTATATTGAGTTGTGTCTTTGTATGTGAGAGATGCCTTAATGGATAAGGCATGGCTAATGGCTGACCAATGTTATGATGATGATGAACTCTCTATAAATAGTGAAATCAAAGAAACTACTTTCTATACTTGAGGGAGAGACTTGGGAGAGATTTGAGAGAGGCTTATGTATGTGAATTATTAATTAAAGGAGGGGTAGAGTACCCTATGGATAATTTGAAGAGTATAATAGATTGAAGACTATTTGTATGACCTGTAGGTCATAATTCTATTAGTAGATTAGTATTCTTGTAGATTGAGTATGAGTGAAGGTAAAGAGTGATTAATAAAGGTCCATTATCAAGTGTTGTAGACATCAGTTCAAAGGTGTATGTGTTCATAGGTGTTATTATGGTAACTCAACATCTAAGGCTGTTTTAACCTCCTTGTAATGTGGAACTTGATAAAGGTATAATTATTGTTGTAGCTTAGCTAGATAGGTGTGGTAGCACCTTGTGGGATTGTAGTGTCACTAAATAAGCTATTGTAGTTCCTTAATCAGTTACATCTGGTCTAAATTGGTTCTTGTTTTTATAAGATAGTAGTATAATTATAGGTTCCAGTGGGTTTTCTCCCCCAAGATATTTTCACATATATGGCATGTGTTATGTTCTTGATCTTGCATTGTCTTTCTTGTTCATTATAGTGAATGTTGTGTATGCTTCATGAATGCTTGTGATAACTGATAAAGAGTTTTGAAAAGTTTGAAATTGAACTTGAATATATGGGCTCACTAATTCACCCCCCTCTTAGTGATTTTACCTCTAACAATTGGTATCAGATCAGGTCCTTTGGTAAATTCTTGATAGCTTGAAGGTGATCCAAGGTACAATATGGGTAGTCATCAAAGAGGTTTCTCTACTAAGCAAGCACCTATGTTCAATAGATCTAATTATGCTTTTTAGAGTAAAAGGATGATAAAATACATTACATCCCTATGGTTTGATGTATGGAAATATTTTTTGGATGGTCATGTTGCTCCTACTACTTCTCCATATAGTATTGTAGACAATAAGCTATTTGAGAATAATTATAAGGCAATGAATGCCATCACTTGTGGTCTTATATAAAATGAGTTCACCAAGGTAATCCATTATAAATATAATAAAGAGATATGAGACAAAATGTAGATAATTTATGAAGGAGATTAAAAGTTTAATCTTGCTAAGTTATAGACTCATAAAATGGAATTTGAAAGTCTCAAGATGAAGGAAGAAGATTCAGTCGTATCCTTTATGTAGAAAGTTGATGAGACTATGAACATCATCAAAGATCTTGGTGAGAACCTTGAAGAGGATACTATAGTTTAAAATGTATTAAGGTCTCTATCTCTCAAGTTTGATCAAAAATTATTTGCCATAGAATAAATTCATGATCTTACTCAATTTAAGATGGATCAATTGCATGTCACCCTTACTGCCTATGAGATAAAAGTAAATGATGATATGCCACCAAATAAAGAAGTAAAATTCAAGACAAAGATGAATCCTAAGAAGAAGTTACAAGGTAAGAAACCCAAATAAGATGACATATCTGACATTGATGAGGATGAACTAATTGCTTTGATTACTAGGAAATTAAACACTAGCTTAGGGAGGTATAAGGGTAAATTACCTTTCAAATGTTTTAAATATGGAGATATATGACATTTTTCTCATAATTAACCTCATAAGAATGATAATAATGATGATGAAGAGCTTGGTGAATGTCATGATGAAGACAAGAAGACATACGGAAAGAAAGGATTCAAAAGGTATAACAACAACAAGAAGTCCTTCAAGAATAGGAAGAGTCTCTACACCAAAGAAGATTTTAGCTCATTAGATGAGAATTAAGACAGTGACTCATAATATGATCATGAAGATGATGGTCTTGATGAAGATGAAGCCATGTTCATGGCTAAGGAAGGAAGTTGGTCACATAAAAAGGAATTTACTTGGAGTGATTTAGATGATGATAAAGATGAGATGTACTATGAAACTGCATTGAAAAATGCTCTTAAAGAACTAAATATTGAGAATAAGATTCATAATAAGATGAAGTCTAAACTTAAAAACAATGAATATCAATTGTGTATGAAGCAATATTGAATGAAGATACCAAGGAGCATGAAGATATAGTCAAGCATATCAGTTGTCATCTAGAAATCTTGTCTACAAGCCTAAAATCTAAAGAAGATGCATGTTCAAGATATGTTTTTGAAAATGAGTCTTTGAAAAATGAGTTAGAGAAGACATATAGTAAGGTCAAGACATTTATGAGATTTTAAAAGAGATTATGTGATTTAGACAATATTATGAGTGGTCAAAAGTATGTTAGTGATATAACTAGTCTTGGATTTGAAAAAGAACAAAATAATGTAACTCAAGAAAAGATGAAGACTAATGTGAACCAGGATAATCAAGATTTGAAGACAAATAATCATACAAGGAATGAAGGTGTTGGTAGAATAAAAATAAATCAGATCAGATAGCCAAATTCTATGAGATATACAAGATTTAATGGTTACTATTACACATGTACTAAATTTGGTCATAGGGCTAGAGAATGCAAGAGACCTATTAGAAATGAGTTTGCATGGAACTATGATAAGGGTTATCAGTAAAAATGAGTGATAAAAAATAAGTGCCTTAACTATCTTAATGTGGGACAATTTGCAAACCATTGTCCAAATTAGATTAGATAAAGTGAATCTTATTCAAAAAGAGGAGGTTGTTTTGTTTGTAATGATAAAGGACATATTTAAAGTTTTAATCCAAACATAATAAGATAAACTATGTTTCCATCAAGGAGTATGGTGTGCTACAATTGTCAATAGAGAGGTCACATTGTTAGGTTCTTCAAGCAAAGGTCTACTAGTCAGAATATGTTTAATTAGGCTCCTAGAGTACAAGGAATAAGGAAAGTTAACATATAGAAGCCAAAGGTGACAAGTTTGAGTCATGATGAGTCTGAAGGTCCAAATAATTTGTTTTATATGTGGATAAATTTGTAAAAATTGAAGAGTGTAAATAGGTCTCATTGTCTACTCATGTTGAGAATGAAGAGACCAAGATCAAGGAGAAGACTAAGGTGTTGGTTGAGGCTAGTTATGAGGTGTGTATGTATACAAGTGAACATCATATTGTTATTGATCATGTATCATTCACAGAACATCAAATGTATGTACCTAGTGATGAGGTTCTAAGTTACAAGGAAGATTCTACAAATGAAAAGGTATGTCCTGATTTATGTTATCTCTAGGTATTGTCAATCCAATCATAGAAGAAAAGGAGAATGTTGTATTGGTTGAGAAAGTTACTTATCTTAAGCCTAAGAAGAAGAATAACAACAAGTATAATATGACCAAGGAGGAGAAGGAATATGATGGTTTATGGGAAACTCCTAGTTTCACATAGTTCTAAGACATTATGAAGTAGGATGTCTCTACCTATGCTTCTTAGGAGACATCTTTCCTATGGAGAAACAAGTGTTGCTATGATATTTTTTAGATGGTTCTAGATGGCTAGAGATGAGTGTTTTTAGTTGGAGTAGGTATGCCTAGATGAAAGATATATTGTGATGATGATAGAGTGATGTCATAGTTATGTATGGTTAGTCTGAGGGTCAGATTAAACATTTTTAAGTGGCACAAAAGACTTTTTGATTTGTAAAGATTTTTTTTGTATAATAAGGTCCATTGAACTTATTTTATCATTCTCCAGGTGGTTTTGTGGTTATAAGGTATGTTGAAGTCAAATTGGATATTTTTTTTTGCTCCCGGGTTTCCTAATTTATGTTGAAGAGTATGCAAGTCCTATAATGGGTTATAAGAAGTCATGGATCCCAAAGGTATGAGGGCTCAAATATTATTCTATAATTGTGTGATGGATTTTTCTAGGTGTGTAATACGTTTTAGAGGTTTCCAATGACCAGAAGGAGTTTTGTTCATCTTAATTTTTTTAAGTTACTAGGATTTTGGGCTATGCTATAAAAGTGGTTTGCATTATGAGTTGATATTTGAAGATTATTAATAGGTTTAATGGGCTAAATGGGTTTTCAAATCAAGATTCATATATATTTTAAGGTTTATGGATTTCAAGTTATTCATGTTTTTGTTAAGATGGAGGCCTAATTAGAAAATTGGTTTGTGAAGGTAGTATATTGTAGAGAATGACCTAGGTGATGAAAATTGTTGTTCTTGAGGGGGCATATGAGAGTGATCCATATATCAAGTTTTAGTTCTTGAATTTATGTCTATTGAAAGTTATGGGCTCTATAAGTTATAGGTAGGGCTATAAGGAGTCTAGACAAGCCTAGTCTTGAAGATGAGTGGATTTTTTTCAATTTATCCAAAAGAGAAAGGTATGCATATTTCAAGGAGAGTTCTCAGGTTGATTGAGATCATGTGTCCTATTCGGTGAGTGGTATAAATTTATGTTGATGGTCTTTTTGGTAGCTTGAGATAGAAGGTTAGTAAGCATGTGTGGTGGTTCTTCATGGTGTATGGGGATCTCAAGTTACTCAAGATGTGTAATGGATCAGAAATATTGGGGGGAGTCCCTTTAAATTTTTTTTTGGTGAGTTACATAATATTTTATTAGTTTTGTGTGTTATTTCTTCTTTTGTTGAAGAGAATGTTGGCATGGAACAAGAGGTTGTTATCAGATAAACAAGAGGTAGGCTCAAGGTAAGAGGGAGTTTGTACTGTATTTATAATATGGTCTTCTCTTATTGATAGTATTTTTAGGTCCTCAGGATTAGTTGGTTCCCACTTTGTCATTGTGTCAAAGGGGGAGAAATTTCCTATTATGAGAGTGCTTAAAGAGAGAGAAGGAAGGTGAGCTATATATTGTTATATATGATGGTTTTTGGCATTAATGACAAATGGGGAGAGTATTGGAGAGTTATAAATTATGTCATTATGATGTCATGGTGACTGGATGAAGTGATTTGATAGCCTAAGTGATAATGATAAAGTGTATAATGTGCTTTTCAAAGTTTTCTTGAACAAGGCTTGGTTGATCTTCAGAGTTTGCATGGTTTGATATGTTTAGAGATGAGTAAGGTGATTTGAGGATGTGAAAGAGGTCCCTAAGATGTTTTTTAATATTTGAGTGCTAGTGTACTTAAGTGGAATTCATATAATAGTCCATATTTTTCATCTACAAATTTTGGGTCTAATGGAAAAAAAATCTAAGTAGGTAGTTTGTTGACCTCACCATCACCACGTGTGGATGAGTCAGGGGGAGTTGGTCATATGGTTATGATAAGATTAGTCCCTAGTTTTTATGTGCTAAGTCTCAAGTCATGTGCCTAAGATCAGTCAAAGATATGTGTGTGTAAATTTGGGCTCTCAACCATTTTGATAGTGTTTTCCCATACTTAGCCAAATTTACATTGTGGTAAGAAGAGTCGAGTAAGTATTTTGATGTAGTCATATGACACACGTGTAGATGGTTCAAGAGAAGATGATCATATCATTTTGTTTATTTTTATTCTTAGCTAATTTACACTAAATTTCATGTCATGCACTAAAGCACTCAAAAGATATGCATGTGCAAAGTTGACCTTTCAGGGAATTCTTGACATTATTGGCTCTATGACAGATAAATCTGAGGAGACATTTTAATGTCATTATATCTCACACATGTGATGGTTCTAGGAGAATATTGAAACATGGTTAGATTATCTATGTAAGGATATTATATGGTCCAAATTTTAGAACATGTGCTTGAGCAAATCAAAGGATATGGAGGTGTAAAGTTGGCCTTCTAGGAAAATAAGCAAGGTTGCCATACTTAGACATTTTTTCAAAGCATAAAGACCAAGTCCAAATGGAGATCCTATAGATCATAGGCAATCATAAAAATTTATCAAATACTAGGAATTTCATGATAAATACCTATTTGATCTATAGAGATCAACAGTGCACAAGATTTTATACATTTAGATCTATGGTGTGTAATAAGTCAAAGAGGTCAAAGTGTTCAAATTTTTAATGTCAAGTAGAGATAAAGATCAAGTTTTTCAAGGAAAAATGGTGAGAATGTGTTAGTATTAATTGAGATAAATGGTACACATTAAATTCAAGAGGTCAAAGAAGTGACATTTATCTAGCATAACTAAAGTGAGGATATCTTAAAGAGATTGATGGAGCATATGCAGTCAAAGTTTCCAGATTGTACTAGATGAGGTCAATGTGTTTAAGGTTTAACATCAAGGATTTGGTAAACTATGAATTAAATATAAAATGAGATCAATGGTGCATGATCAATTTGAATATGTGAGGACACAAGATGCAAGTATAGTATCTGAGGTTTAACTGTGAGCATTGGCATTTGAATATTTGAATTTAACAAAGGAAAAAGTAGTGCTCTATATTTTACCCATATATTTTGATACATGAAAAATTTGACCATGGTTTAAAAATAAAATTGGTAAAGGATTCCATGGTACATCTAGAAATATATATTTAAATATTTGAAAGAGTGTATAATCAAATATATTGAGGTTTAAAGTTGACTATGTGTTCATGCATGTTCTACAAGTAACTGGAGAAGGGTAATTGAGATTGTGTTGATGTTGTTTCAATGTTTCATGATGTATTAGATATTATAGAATGTTTTAGACTCCATGAGGATCGTTTTTATGGATTTTGGAGGTGTGATCAATCTATCTTGAGTATGAATAATTATTAATAAGTTAATTATGTATTTGCTCATGGTGTCTTTATGAACAAGGCTAATGTTTGAGTTATTTGACCTTTCACAGAAGAGTGAAATGATGACTGTAAGAATTTGAAGATGAATAATGGGTCACATAAAGTGGACCTATGAATTTATAAGTGGTCCTATGTTATTTTTTTTCTTGATGAAGTGTTAAATGAGTGAATGTGTCTTCATGAGACATATAAGGACCACAAGGGCCTAATTGAAAGGTGTAGTTCCTTAAGGGTGACACATGGGTACTATGACCAACCTATGTAAATGGTATTGATCCATATATTTATATGTGAGAGATTAATTAAGGTTTAAGTAATTCCTAATGTCCAAACAAAGTGTTGATGACTATGAATGCTTTATAAATAGTGAAATCAAAGAAGTTGATTTCTAGACTTGAGGGAGAGACTTGGGAGAGATTTGAGAGAGGCTTGTGTGTGTGAATTATATAAAAAAGGAGGGTTAGAGTTCCCTATGGATAATTTTAAGATTAGAATAGATTTAAGACTATTTTTATTACTTTTAGGTCATAATTCTATTGGTAGATTAGTACTCTTATAGATTGAGTGTGAGTGAAGGTGAAGAGTGATTAGCAGAGGTCCATCATCAGGTGTTGTAGACATAAGTTCAAAGGTGTATGTGTTCATAGGTTTTAATGTGGTAGATCATCATCTAAGGGGGTTCTATCCTCCTTGTAAGGTGGAACTTGATAAATCTCTAATTTTTATTGGAGCTCAATTAGATATGTTTGGTGGCACCTTATGGGATTATAGTCTCACTAAATAAGGGAATGCAGTTCCTTGATCAGTTGTAGCTGGTCTAAATTGGTTCTTATTTTTATATGATAGTAGTCCAATTGTAGTTTCTAGTGGGTTTTCTCCTCCAAGAGGGTTTCCCATATATGTCATGTGTTATGTGCTTGATCTTACATTATCTTTCTTATTCATTGCTATGAATGTTGTGTATGCTTCATGAATGCTTGTGATAACTAATTAAGAGTTATAAAAGGTTTGAAATTGAATTTGAATATATAAGATCAATAATTCACCCCCTCTTAATGATTATACCTCTAACAAATATTATTGGTATTTGTTCTTGGGTTAGGTTCCTCAACTTTATGAATCATCCTTAAGAAGCCAGATGACTCTAAAACCCTTCTTAAACCTTGAATGTGACCCATTAGAAGAGATAAGACATATAATCACTCAATATGGATTTAAATTTACCATAAAACACTTGAATGACCTCTATGATTCTCCTGGGCATTTGATTGTGTAAAAGTTTGGCATGTGTGGGATGTTGTACAAAAAAAGGCCTAAAAAGCTCCCTTTTGAGCTTGTGTGTAGGGTTTTAGATTGGACAAAGCTTCCTAATAAATTGGAGAGAGTATTTGAGGAAAAAATATATGTGTTATAATAATTTTTAGATAATTTGATAAGCTTATAGAGTCATAATATAGGTTAAAAATTGTTAAGCAGGCCTCAATAAAGAAATATGACCAATCTTGCATTAAGGAACAAGAGTTGTAGGCTTGTTTCAAGAACTCAAAGACAAAGGAATTTAAAAAAATCTTGGTGAGAATATAGTGTTATCTATGCAAGGTATTTTGACTCATGTAACAAACATAGGAACCATTCTCAACCCTCAAATTCACTTGAAGCTTGAAGACATGAATGTCACTTATTATTCCCTTGCCAAATAAGTGTGAATACTACAACTCCAAGGTGACATATAATTCTTAAAAAAAGGCTCAATGACATAATTAAAGACATATAAGAAACAAAAAAACTATTATTTAGGTCTCTAAAGCACAAAAATAGAACTTACTTGCAGAATCAAACCTTACTAGTAAGAAAGAGTGTGAAAATGAGTCATGGATTTCAAGTGAAAGTCTCATATGATGAAGAATCATTGAAATGGGAGAGTTGGTGTATAAATTTATCAACTATGAAAAATGTGAATTATATGAATTGTAACTACCCTCAAGAGCTAGATGTGTAGCTCTTTGATAAGGAGTTATGATCAAGAAGGCATCAAAACTACCAAGAAGACCTCCTATGCCACCCTTATGAAGAGTTACTCCAACATATGTCTTAGAATGATAGGAAAGAAGATGAAAACACATTATTTTAAATCTTGGTGTCACTCTTTATCTTTTTTAATTGGTATGATCATGATGGGAATATCCTAAGTTTCTCTTCTTATCTTATTCTTCTCTCTTCTTATAGTTCATCTATAAGGAAAGCCGTGAGATGCATTCAAGGTATCCTCAAGTTGGTTATGGTAAAGCTCTACAAAATTTAATACTTGTACTTGAATTTGAAATTAAGCTGAGCTATATAATTTTAATCTTGCATACAGTGATCTTAAGTGAGTTTTTTATGAATGTTTTGTTATAGTAAGAGTTCTTCCATGTATTTATCCTTCTTTTCATACCTCTATGTAAGTTTGTTTCCTTTCGATAGGTCATATGATGTGTAATACATAGTTTATTGAGTTTAAGTGTTGAAACATCATTAGTAATATACTTTTATTCCTATTTAATGATCACCTTATCTATTTTAATAGCCATAGCCTTCATATAGAAACACTAGTGTGGTAAGAGTTATTTTGAAATTGTGAAATTTAGATTGTAACTTGTCTTTTCATAGTGCAAACAATAGCAGGTTAAGGACTCTATATTTGGTGCATCACCTTCATGTTTTCTTATTAATTTTATTTCATTTATATCCCTTTTATTTACAATTGTGATAAGTTTGTTAGAAGTTTTGGGTGAAGCATCAAGGGAGGCTAGCCCAACCTAGAGATTCAATCCACTTAGTAGGTCACCCACAACCTAAGATTGTTCCCATGTTGTCATCTAGTTAAGAAGGATTGAAAAACCTTCCATAGGGGGTGAAAATTAAATATATAACATTTATATCATGCCTTGTGGCACTAAATATCAACAAGGTTTTCTAAGAATGATGTTGGTCTTGGAAAATTTACATCTATAATAGCCTCCCTCATGCAAAATCTAGTGACTCTAACAAGTTCTTAGCTTTTTATTTTAGCCTTTCAAGATATTTTTCATGCTAAGGGTGACAACAAGGTCAAGGCCAAATGTGTTCCTCTTTACTTTGTTGAATTAATTTTATTTGTAATCAAGAGAAAGAGATTTCTCTATGCTCTTCCTTATACCAAGACACCTAGAAGAAAGCTTCTTTTCCCATATACTCTAAATCTCTCCCAAGGCTAGTAATATGGCTATAAATATGAATTTTGTGCACTTAAATGGTGGGTATATTATAAACCTTGCACAATATGATTAAATACTTATGTCATCCCTTAAGAGTGTCCCATACTTTAGTGGAGAGAACACTATTACACCCACTTAGTATATAAGAGATATGGATAACTTTTGTAATATCCATAATGTCACCTAAGATAATGTAGCCATTATATTGTTTGAAATATCATTTAAAAATAAAATCATTAGATTGATATAGGACTTTTTCTCATAATTCAATCAAATCATGGGATGAATTAGGAGAGAGGTTGAGTAAAAGGTTTGAAGACGAGTGATCATTTTTCACTAGCTAAATAATTGACTACTATCAAGAGAGATCCACAATTTATTCATGTAATAATTCAATTTTAGGTTCTATAAGACATGGTATATGATCTCAATTATTGGGATACCCACTCTATATTATGCATTCTTCTACTATTTCAAGGCATTGAATAGTGACATATCTATTATGATACAATCTATGGGAGGAGAGACCTTACCATAAGCCTATGACCTTGCCATAAACTTTTAAAATAATCTCATACACACTAGAAATATATATCCAAGGCCTCCCATTTATTTTTATTTTTTATATAAAACCTCCTACTCCCATTCTTGATCGTATTACTACATTGACTGGTGATAAATTTGCTACTCGTAGTCAACCAAGCAAATAAAGTGATGAATAAATGACATTAATCATTAAAATTATAAATTATATAACATTGATAAAGAGGTAGATAAATTATTCATATATACCTTTTTAAGTACCATACCAATCCAATCAGTCATATCGACCCCAATAGGCCACCTTTTTAAGGCAATTCTCAAAGACAAGGGCAAATTACCAATATGAGACCATATAGTATATGTAATCCCAATGCTTCCTCCACTTATAGAGGACTTGGTACCTACTAAAAATAACTTGATACAAGATCATGATTGGGTATTCTCAATGGGATCAACCTCCTAATCATACCTCTAATCAAATTGAAGTTTTTAATCAAGCTTATATGGGCATAAAATGGAACCATTCCGTCTATGCCACAAGATGAAGTTCCAAATCAGGTTATGAAAAATAGAGAACAAGTTCAATCCAATTATAAATTGTTAAATTGGAAAGAGGGAGCGTGTTGTAAAATCATTCAATGGGGAGGTACAAGTAAGGCTAGTGATACTTGTATTGCAACTAATGCAAGGTCTAAAAGGAGGGGAATTGATGGTGATCAAGAGATGGGTAAAAAAGTAGCCACTATATATTTTTATGTCTCAAGGATAAAGGGATATTAATTTATCTCATAAATACTAATAAACTAATATAAATTGGAATTTGAGGGGTAATTTCATTCCCTAAAACTATGCAGCCCCAAAATAGGATGGCAGTTCCTAGAGGAAATGTAAGAGTTAACACCTCTAGCATCACTATTATAGACCAGCTAAATAAGGTGAATGTAACCATTACTATGTGGGATACATTGGATTTTATTGGACAGATAGAGATAATTCAAGAGTAATTTTCAAATCTCATCCTTGAAAATACATTAGCTAGAAGAGAGGATTGCAATTTTCACAAACAATTCTACACCTATTAGTGGGCTTCTAAGAAAAGATGGTAAGCCACATCCCTTTTTATGTTTCAGTGATCATTGGATAATGGATAGTACATAATTTTATGATAAATAGTGTGGTAAGTATTTTAGTGATGCCCAAACAAATAGATAATAAGTTAGTCCTAAAGTATGAGGCTAATGTTTAAAGGTGTATTATAATTGGATGGTTAAGTTACTAATATTATGGGTATGATCAAAGGTTTGAGCCTTAATATTCATGATTATATTAATTTATCTATTGCTCAATATGTGGTTTTATTTTATTTGACACCATAATTTTCTCTTTGATTTTCAAGAGATTTCACCGCCAAGAATGGAGGCTATTTATCATATGATTGGTCATACATGGATTTTAGAACAATTAGATCTGAACCTATGTATAATTTCCATCTTGAATAATACAATACAAACATTTATTATTTTAAATTTCACCACCATTTATGAGTAGCATAATACTAATAATCAATAACTAATTATTCGTCTTTAAGATATATCAGATCTCTTCTTTGATGAGTGGGGGCCAGAAAATCATGAGTTATGATCCATATCGAGGTATTGAAGAGGCTGGTATTCATGTCTATTGTTTGCATGAATAAGCTATATCCATACCCTCTCTCTCTAATTTAATTGAAGATAGTGATGGCTTATGTAAAATTTTCTTTGATGGCTCAATAAGTAAGAATGGAGTAGGGGTAGGTATTATTCTAGTTTCTTCATTAAATGAAAGGTACTATTTTTTAATTAGATTTAAGTTTAGTTATAATTTTAATGTAGTTGAGTATCATAATCTTATACATAACCTTAAATTGGAAATAAATAAAGGAGTTAAGCAAGTAAAATCTTGTGGAGATAGTGAACTAGTTTTTCACCAAGTAAAAGGTAAGAGTGTTGCCAAAATCCATTGTTGAAGTCCTACAAGCATAAATGTATGGGGAATTATTGAAGATTTTAAGGCATTCAACATAAAATAAGTTTTAAGGGAAGATAATTAACATGTTTATGGGTTAATTTCAGTTAGATCTTAATTTGACATCCCCAAAGAGGTCAAGAACTCAAAATCTTAACCACATATCATGGTGGTAGTAAGGCCATCAATATCAGATAATGATGTCAATCGGAAAGTGTTTTGAGTGTGAAAAATAAGTAGAATGTTTCCTTCAATAAGAATCTGAGTTTTCTTATAAAAACCATACCAAATTATAACACCAATATGGAGACCAAATTGTATAATTGAGGTCTAGTAATCTTCTCAAAGGATTGGTTACTCTTGAGAACATATTCAATAAAAGTGATCAAATGAGAATGGATAAAGTAATCATGTCTACCAAGGAGGAACATCATGAGAGGGTGGATATATTCAAAAATAAGATTCTTAATCTTGGAAAGGTATGTACTTCAGCTAAGAGAGTTGCATTTGTTGAATTATATAGAGAATTTTTTTATGTCTTTACTTGAAAATATAGTGTTCTGAAGGGGTTTGATCCCACATTAGCATAACATACTATAGAAATTGATCTAAATGCCAAGCCTATAAGGCAAAGATAAAGGCCCATTAATCCTAAATTTGATATGCTAAAAAGAAAAGAGGTAACTAAGTTGATATAATCAAGAATCATTTTCCCTAACAAGCACTCTTCATGGGTCACTAACCTAGTTTCTGTGAGAAATAAGAGTGAAGAGATAAAATTATATGTGTATTTTAGAGAATTTAATAAGGTGTAATTGAAGGATCATCATCCCTTACCTTCCATGGATCAATTATTCAAGTGGTTGTAGGTTCTCAATGCTTCTCTATCTTGGATAGTTATTCATGTTACAACTAAGTCTTGGTGAAAGAAGAAGATCAATATAAGATAACCTTAACTATTAAATGGGGCACATATGCCTATAAACTAATTCCATTTGATTTGTCTAATTTAGGGGATAAATTTTAAAGATCCATGGATATGTATTTTCAAGGTTTGATCAATCAAATGGTGCTAATCTATCTTGATGACATAACAGTTTTCTCAAAGTATGCTAGTGATCACCTAGCTCATCTTAGATTGATTTTTAAAAAGTGTAGACAATATGGAATCTCTCTAAACCTCAATAAATTTGTTTTTGAAATTAATGGGGGTGAGATATTATGCAATATTTTCTCTAAGGATGGGCTTGTTATAGATCTTGAAAGGGTGAGTGTCATATTGGCTTTATCTTTACCCAAACATAAGAAAGGTTTTCAAAAATTTATTGGGAAAACTAACTTTGTGAGGAGGTTTATACCTAGTTTTGGTAACCTTTTTAAGCCTATTAAATCCATGTTAAAGAAGAATTAAGAGTTTTGTAACATCCCCTTAGGGTTAACTAGATTTATGTAATTTTTTTTTAACTCAATGTCAAAAATTAATACAATAATAATGATCCCTGGTTAAATGCATCAATTGATAAAACTAAAATATAAACCATAAGTTCAAGGTGCTAATTCATTTAGTTAGTGATTATAATTACACATATTGATTTTCTTTTATAATTACAACATATAAAGTACAATAATTATCCATTATAATAATTTAGACATTGTTGATAAAGTTATTAAATAAGTAAAAATAAGCTACAACCAACTAATGTTATGTTATAATTTACATCAGATAGTATAATTATACAATAATACATATCTAAATAGTCAGATTACAATAATATAATGTTCTACATAACATACGAGTCTCAAAATACTCATTCATATCCATAAATAATTATGAGTAAACCTCTATTAATTGACTATAATAATGGGATGGAGAGTATCATATGAGTGCTTTAGCACACCAACCACAAACCATTGATCCCCCACACAATATCCCAATAATGGAATGGCCCTCCCTTCATGGATGGGCATATAATGATAGTTCAAAAATAAATAAAGTCAACTAGAAACCCATGTGATGTAAGATAACTATCACATGCAACATACCATAAATAAATGTGTTCTAACATGATATCGTGTAATACATGCAAACTAAATCAAACATATTAAATGATAATGTTCAAAACCATAAATATTACTTTGGCCAAAGTTTTAAAAGATTTTTTTAGATCTCAATATTAGTCAATTTCACACACAAAACTCATTTGAGCTACTCATATCTGCCTATTAATGGCATTAATTATGTGAAATTCATTACACATACTTATTTAATGTTATAATATTAGACAAGCATACTAATGCAAAAAATCCATAGATTTAAATCACTTAAAGTTTTATATAATAGAATCCATAATATATATGAATATAAAAAAAAAAATAGTCCTTTCTATTTATCATTATGATCTTTTATATACCAGTATTAAAAAATAGACATTCAATAATCCTCTTGTGCAAACATATTTATCCATTTTAATATACAAACATCTTTAGTAAATATATGTCTATCAATTCATTTTTTTTAAATCATTATTTACAATCAACATTTGCATGAATCCATATTTATAATAGATACTATCTCAACATATAAAATCCCATGTTCTATGACAATTGTATTTTTCAATAGTTTTTCATTTGTAAATCCTTATGAAATTACCAATAAATAAGTATTTATTAATTCCCAAAACATCAATAGAGTGTTAAGTCAATCACGTCTCATATTTAAATTAAGATAATTAAAACCCAAATTTAATTCCCAAATAATTTAATATAACATGATAACGTATATGTTTAACATGCTTAGTAAACATTTGATCATAAAAAAAATGTTTCACTACTATAACAATTTTTGACTACATAGTTTCTTTTGTGTACACACACACACACACACACACACACACACACACACACACACACACACACACACACACACACACACACACACACACACACACACACACACACACACACAGAGAGAGAGAGAGAGAGAGAGAGAGAGAGAGAGAGAGAGAGAGAGAGAGAGAGAGAGAGGAGAGAGAGAGAGAGAG